>CM026387.1:66703617-66911663 GCA_014843695.1 Archivesica marissinica | reverse complement strand
AGGCACACTGATAAGGTATTGTAGTGTCAGTCTCCAAGGAACCAGTAGGTAATACAGGCACACTGATAAGGTATTGTAGTGTCAGTCTCCAAGGAACCAGTAGGTAATACAGGCACACTGATAAGGTATTGTAGTGTCAGTCTCCAAGGAACCAGTAGGTAATACAGGCACACTGATAAGGTATTGTAGTGTCAGTCTCCAAGGAACCAGTAGGTAATACAGGCACACTGATACGGTATTGTAATGTCACTATCCAAGGAACCAGTAGGTAATACAGGCACACTGATAAGGTATTGTAGTGTCAGTCTCCAGGGAACCAGTAGGTAATACAGGCACACTGATAAGGTATTGTAGTGTCAGTCTCCAAGGAACCAGTAGGTAATACAGGCACACTGATAAGGTATTGTAGTGTCAGTCTCCAAGGAACCAGTAGGTAATACAGGCACACTGATAAGGTATTGTAGTGTCAGTCTCCAAGGAACCAGTAGGTAATACAGGCACACTGATAAGGTATTGTAGTGTCAGTCTCCAAGGAACCAGTAGGTAATACAGGCACACTGATAAGGTATTGTAATGTCAGTCTCCTAGGAACCAGTAGGTAATACAGGCACACTGATAAGGTATTGTAATGTCAGTCTCCAGGGAACCAGTAGGTAATACAGGCACACTGATAAGGTATTGTAATGTCAGTCTCCAGGGAACCAGTAGGTAATACAGGCACACTGATAAGGTATTGTAATGTCAGTCTCCAAGGAACCAGTAGGTAATACAGGCACACTGATAAGGTATTGTAATGTCACTATCCAAGGAACCAGTAGGTAATACAGGCACACTGATAAGGTATTGTAATGTCAGTGTCCTAGGAACCAGTAGGTAATACAGGCACACTGATAAGGTATTGTGTGTCAGTCTCCAGGGAACCAGTAGGTAATACAGGCACACTGATAAGGTATTGTAATGTCACTATCCAAGGAACCAGTAGGTAATACAGGCACACTGATAAGGTATTGTAGTGTCAGTCTCCAGGGAACCAGTAGGTAATACAGGCACACTGATAAGGTATTGTAATGTCAGTCTCCAAGGAACCAGTAGGTAATACAGGCACACTGATAAGGTATTGTAGTGTCAGTCTCCAAGGAACCAGTAGGTAATACAGGCACACTGATAAGGTATTGTAGTGTCAGTCTCCAAGGAACCAGTAGGTAATACAGGCACACTGATAAGGTATTGTAATGTCAGTCTCCAGGGAACCAGTAGGTAATACAGGCACACTGATACGGTATTGTAATGTCATCTCCAGGGAACCAGTAGGTAATACAGGCACACTGATAAGGTATTGTAATGTCAGTCTCCAGGGAACCAGTAGGTAATACAGGCACACTGATAAGGTGTTGTAATGTCAGTCTCCTAGGAACCAGTAGGTAATACAGGCACACTGATAAGGTATTGTAATGTCAGTCTCCTAGGAACCAGTAGGTAATACAGGCACACTGATAAGGTATTGTAATGTCAGGATCCACGGAACCAGTAGGTAATACAGGCACACTGATAAGGTATTGTAATGTCAGTCTCCAAGGAACCAGTAGGTAATACAGGCACACTGATAAGGTATTGTAATGTCAGTCTCCAGGGAACCAGTAGGTAATACAGGCACACTGATAAGGTATTGTAGTGTCAGTCTCCAAGAAACCAGTAGGTAATACAGGCACACTGATAAGGTATTGTAATGTCAGTCTCCAGGGAACCAGTAGGTAATACAGGCACACTGATAAGGTATTGTAATGTCAGTCTCCAAGGAACCAGTAGGTAATACAGGCACACTGATAAGGTATTGTAATGTCAGTCTCCAAGGAACCAGTAGGTAATACAGGCACACTGATAAGGTATTGTAATGTCAGTCTCCAAGGAACCAGTAGGTAATACAGGCACACTGATAAGGTATTGTAGTGTCAGTCTCCAAGGAACCAGTAGGTAATACAGGCACACTGATAAGGTATTGTAGTGTCAGTCTCCAAGGAACCAGTAGGTAATACAGGCACACTGATAAGGTATTGTAATGTCAGTCTCCAGGGAACCAGTAGGTAATACAGGCACACTGATAAGGTATTGTAATGTCATCTCCAGGAACCAGTAGGTAATACAGGCACACTGATAAGGTATTGTAGTGTCAGTCTCCAGGGAACCAGTAGGTAATACAGGCACACTGATAAGGTATTGTAATGTCATCTCCAGGAACCAGTAGGTAATACAGGCACACTGATAAGGTATTGTAATGTCAGTCTCCTAGGAACCAGTAGGTAATACAGGCACACTGATAAGGTATTGTAATGTCAGTCTCCTAGGAACCAGTAGGTAATACAGGCACACTGATAAGGTATTGTAATGTCAGTCTCCAAGGAACCAGTAGGTAATACAGGCACACTGATAAGGTATTGTAATGTCAGTCTCCAAGGAACCAGTAGGTAATACAGGCACACTGATAAGGTATTGTAGTGTCAGTCTCCAAGGAACCAGTAGGTAATACAGGCACACTGATAAGGTATTGTAATGTCAGTCTCCAAGGAACCAGTAGGTAATACAGGCACACTGATAAGGTATTGTAATGTCAGTCTCCAAGGAACCAGTAGGTAATACAGGCACACTGATAAGGTATTGTAATGTCAGTATCCAAGGAACCAGTAGGTAATACAGGCACACTGATAAGGTATTGTAGTGTCAGTCTCCAAGGAACCAGTAGGTAATACAGGCACACTGATAAGGTATTGTAATGTCAGTCTCCAGGAACCAGTAGGTAATACAGGCACACTGATAAGGTATTGTAGTGTCAGTCTCCAGGAACCAGTAGGTAATACAGGCACACTGATAAGGTATTGTAATGTCAGTCTCCAAGGAACCAGTAGGTAATACAGGCACACTGATAAGGTATTGTAATGTCAGTCTCCAGGAACCAGTAGGTAATACAGGCACACTGATAAGGTATTGTAGTGTCAGTATCCAAGGAACCAGTAGGTAATACAGGCACACTGATAAGGTATTGTAATGTCAGTATCCAAGGAACCAGTAGGTAATACAGGCACACTGATAAGGTATTGTAGTGTCAGTCTCCAAGGAACCAGTAGGTAATACAGGCACACTGATAAGGTATTGTAATGTCACTATCCAAGGAACCAGTAGGTAATACAGGCACACTGATACGGTATTGTAATGTCACTATCCAAGGAACCAGTAGGTAATACAGGCACACTGATAAGGTATTGTAGTGTCAGTCTCCAAGGAACCAGTAGGTAATACAGGCACACTGATAAGGTATTGTAGTGTCACTATCCAAGGAACCAGTAGGTAATACAGGCACACTGATAAGGTATTGTAATGTCAGTCTCCAAGGAACCAGTAGGTAATACAGGCACACTGATAAGGTATTGTAATGTCAGTCTCCAAGGAACCAGTAGGTAATACAGGCACACTGATAAGGTATTGTAGTGTCAGTCTCCAAGGAACCAGTAGGTAATACAGGCACACTGATAAGGTATTGTAATGTCAGTCTCCAGGGAACCAGTAGGTAATACAGGCACACTTATCCAAGGAACCAGTAGGTAATACAGGCACACTGATAAGGTATTGTAATGTCAGTCTCCAAGGAACCAGTAGGTAATACAGGCACACTGATAAGGTATTGTAATGTCAGTCTCCAAGGAACCAGTAGGTAATACAGGCACACTGATAAGGTATTGTAATGTCACTCCAGGAACCAGTAGGTAATACAGGCACACTGATAAGGTATTGTAATGTCAGTCTCCAGGAACCAGTAGGTAATACAGGCACACTGATAAGGTATTGTAATGTCAGTCTCCAAGGAACCAGTAGGTAATACAGGCACACTGATAAGGTATTGTAATGTCAGTCTCCAGGAACCAGTAGGTAATACAGGCACACTGATAAGGTATTGTAATGTCAGTCTCCAAGGAACCAGTAGGTAATACAGGCACACTGATAAGGTATTGTAATGTCAGTCTCCAAGGAACCAGTAGGTAATACAGGCACACTGATAAGGTATTGTAATGTCAGTCTCCAAGGAACCAGTAGGTAATACAGGCACACTGATAAGGTATTGTAGTGTCAGTCTCCAAGGAACCAGTAGGTAATACAGGCACACTGATAAGGTATTGTAATGTCACTATCCAAGGAACCAGTAGGTAATACAGGCACACTGATAAGGTATTGTAATGTCAGTCTCCAAGGAACCAGTAGGTAATACAGGCACACTGATAAGGTATTGTAATGTCAGTATCCAAGGAACCAGTAGGTAATACAGGCACACTGATAAGGTATTGTAATGTCAGTCTCCAGGGAACCAGTAGGTAATACAGGCACACTGATAAGGTATTGTAATGTCAGTGTCCTAGGAACCAGTAGGTAATACAGGCACACTGATAAGGTATTGTAATGTTACTATCCAAGGAACCAGTAGGTAATACAGGCACACTGATAAGGTATTGTAATGTCAGTGTCCTAGGAACCAGTAGGTAATACAGGCACACTGACAAGGTATTGTAGTGTCAGTCTCCAAGGAACCAGTAGGTAATACAGGCACACTGACAAGGTATTGTAGTGTCAGTCTCCAAGGAACCAGTAGGTAATACAGGCACACTGATCAGGTATTGTAATGTCAGTGTCCTAGGTACCAGTACGTAATACAGGCACACTGATAAGGTATTGTAATGTCAGTCTCCAAGGAACCAGTAGGTAATACAGGCACACTGATGAGGTATTGTAGTGTCACTATCCAAGGAACCAGTAGGTAATACAGGCACACTGATAAGGTATTGTAATGTCAGTCTCCAAGGAACCAGTAGGTAATACAGGGACACTGATAAGTTATTGTAATGTCAGTGTCCTAGGAACCAGTAGGTAATACAGGTACACTGATAAGGTATTGTAGTGTCACTATCCAAGGAACCAGTAGGTAATACAGGCACACTGATAAGGTATTGTAATGTCAGTCTCCAGGGAACCAGTAGGTAATACAGGCACACTGACAAGGTATTGTAGTGTCAGTCTCCAAGGAACCAGTAGGTAATACAGGCACACTGATAAGGTATTGTAGTGTCAGTCTCCAAGGAACCAGTAGGTAATACAGGCACACTGATAAGGTATTGTAATGTCAGTCTCCAGGGAACCAGTAGGTAATACAGGCACACTGATACGGTATTGTAATGTCAGTCTCCCGGAAACCAGTAGGTAATACAGGCACACTGATAAGGTATTGTAATGTCAGTCTCCAGGGAACCAGTAGGTAATACAGGCACACTGATAAGGTGTTGTAATGTCAGTCTCCTAGGAACCAGTAGGTAATACAGGCACACTGATAAGGTATTGTAATGTCAGTCTCCTAGGAACCAGTAGGTAATACAGGCACACTGATAAGGTATTGTAATGTCAGTCTCCTAGGAACCAGTAGGTAATACATGCACACTGATACGGTATTGTAATGTCACTATCCAAGGAACCAGTAGGTAATACAGGCACACTGATAAGGTATTGTAGTGTCAGTCTCCAAGGAACCAGTAGGTAATACAGGCACACTGATAAGGTATTGTAGTGTCAGTCTCCAAGGAACCAGTAGGTAATACAGGCACACTGATAAGGTATTGTAATGTCAGTCTCCAAGGAACCAGTAGGTAATACAGGCACACTGATAAGGTATTGTAATGTCAGTGTCCTAGGAACCAGTAGGTAATACAGGCACACTGATAAGGTATTGTAGTGTCACTATCCAAGGAACCAGTAGGTAATACAGGCACACTGATAAGGTATTGTAATGTCAGTCTCCAGGAACCAGTAGGTAATACAGGCACACTGATAAGGTATTGTAATGTCAGTCTCCAAGGAACCAGTAGGTAATACAGGCACACTGATAAGGTATTGTAATGTCAGTCTCCAAGGAACCAGTAGGTAATACAGGCACACTGATAAGGTATTGTAATGTCAGTCTCCAAGGAACCAGTAGGTAATACAGGCACACTGATAAGGTATTGTAATGTCAGTCTCCAAGGAACCAGTAGGTAATACAGGCACACTGATAAGGTATTGTAATGTCAGTCTCCAGGGAACCAGTAGGTAATACAGGCACACTGATAAGGTATTGTAGTGTCAGTCTCCAAGGAACCAGTAGGTAATACAGGCACACTGATAAGGTATTGTAGTGTCAGTCTCCAAGGAACCAGTAGGTAATACAGGCACACTGATAAGGTATTGTAGTGTCAGTCTCCAAGGAACCAGTAGGTAATACAGGCACACTGATAAGGTATTGTAGTGTCAGTCTCCAAGGAACCAGTAGGTAATACAGGCACACTGATACGGTATTGTAATGTCACTATCCAAGGAACCAGTAGGTAATACAGGCACACTGATAAGGTATTGTAGTGTCAGTCTCCAGGGAACCAGTAGGTAATACAGGCACACTGATAAGGTATTGTAATGTCAGTCTCCAAGGAACCAGTAGGTAATACAGGCACACTGATAAGGTATTGTAGTGTCAGTCTCCAAGGAACCAGTAGGTAATACAGGCACACTGATAAGGTATTGTAGTGTCAGTCTCCAAGGAACCAGTAGGTAATACAGGCACACTGATAAGGTATTGTAATGTCAGTCTCCAAGGAACCAGTAGGTAATACAGGCACACTGATAAGGTATTGTAATGTCAGTCTCCAGGGAACCAGTAGGTAATACAGGCACACTGATAAGGTATTGTAATGTCAGTCTCCAAGGAACCAGTAGGTAATACAGGCACACTGATAAGGTATTGTAATGTCAGTCTCCAAGGAACCAGTAGGTAATACAGGCACACTGATAAGGTATTGTAATGTCAGTCTCCTAGGAACCAGTAGGTAATACAGGCACACTGATAAGGTATTGTAATGTCAGTCTCCAAGGAACCAGTAGGTAATACAGGCACACTGATAAGGTATTGTAATGTCAGTCTCCAAGGAACCAGTAGGTAATACAGGCACACTGATAAGGTATTGTAATGTCAGTCTCCAAGGAACCAGTAGGTAATACAGGCACACTGATAAGGTATTGTAGTGTCAGTCTCCTAGGAACCAGTAGGTAATACAGGCACACTGATAAGGTATTGTAGTGTCAGTCTCCAAGGAACCAGTAGGTAATACAGGCACACTGATAAGGTATTGTGACACACAGTTCAATAGTTTGTAGAAGACCTCCACTCTAAGATGAATAGCTACACGTTTCATATTTAGTAAAATTGTTGAAACAGCATTAACCTCTCAGCATTGCTCTCCAGTCTCCTCAGACTCTTCTTGCTTCCTGGATACTGGTATCTGCTTGGACCACACGTCATACCTTCCATCCTGAAAAAAGGGACATTTATGTAAGTAAAATCATTGCCTGCAAATAAAAAGCACACTTCCTTTACTGATCATAGATTTGCATTTAACAACAGCTTAGACTCTTTGCACACTAACAGTGAAATTAACAGTCAAATATGTTATAGAATTTCAATAGAAGACACAATTCTTATAAAATTCCAGGATATATTTCCAGTTTTCAGTTACAAATAAGAAAACCACAATAATGAATTGTCCTCTGCTACAATTATTTGAATTATTTATAGCTTCCATTTTACCAGAGAGTAGTGAATTTTAAACAAAACCAGAAGCCATGTTCTACAAAATGTGCCTCCATCTATACATATCTCACACATTTAGTTTTGCACAGATGTACGAAGCCATGTTCTACAAAACGTGCCTCCATCTATACATATCTCACACATTTAGTTTTGCACAGATGTACGAAGCCATGTTCTACAAAACGTGCCTCCATCTATACATATCTCACACATTTAGTTTTGCACAGATGTACAAAGCCATGTTCTACAAAACGTTCCTCCATTGAAAAATACCTGGGTGAAATAAAGTGTTTGTTTGTTTTTTGTTATACATATCTCACACATTTAGTTTTGCATTTGCACCAAAACGTACGATTCAAGTTAACATTGTGGTGTTTATTCCAGATGATTTACACAGCAGTGATCCAGGGCTCCCGCTGTCGTCGCCAATTGCGACAAAAAAACAAATATTGGTGCTAAATTTTGTGAGTTGGCGAAAATATTTGGGCACCTTTTTTATTTTTTGTACACGTTTTGTCAAATACATGGCTTCAACTATTTATTTGTGAACTATATGGCTCTTAGTTGGCTCCAAGTTTTTTTAATTGGCTCCAGTGTTTTTCAATTGGCAACAGAAGTGGTGCAGACAAACATTCAGACAGAGTGAAAACTGGTGATCCGGTAATGAAATTATTGAAGATGCAAATCATGATATCATATCAGACCTCAAAGAAATAATAATGTACCTTATTCTTCAAAGCCTTATATCAACTCTCCATGCATTGTATAAGCTTCTTGTTCCGTCAGGTCTTCGATGCTCTTGTGCAATTGCAGAAGACTTTCATGTACCACCAGAAATATTGTTCATCTCCGCCGTTCCACTCATTCACTATTTGCTTGAGTTTGACATCTGAAATACATTATACACAATTAACTCTTTGTCTGCTTAGTAAATCAAATCACATTTGCAAACAACATGGATCCTGATCAGCTGCGTCAATTCAGGATCCATGTTGTTTGCCATTCAGTCAAGTGTTTTAGCTCCACTATCCGAATAGCAAACAGCATAGAGCCTGATCAGACGTTAAGAATCTATGTTAGCTCATTATTTGGAAAAAAAACACTCACTCTAGAATGTTATGTTATATTTCGGGTTTTATGCCTGCATCAGCACCATTTTGGGCTATATCGCCGGCGGGCAGTTTATCTAACAACACCTTTCCTGGGCAGGCTCCAGCGGTTAACGAGTACTTGGGTGCACCAACCTCCGTAAGAAACTGCCAACTTTTTCATATAAATGAGACACGGTCTGAGCGGGGCTCGAACCCGTGACCATCAGTGATGATAGGTTACGGTGGTATACAAGTCAGCGACCGTAACCACTCGACCACGGAGGCGGACCACTCAGAATGTTACATACCGTATATACCTAGTCTCGTGCCAAGTTTTGGCTTGAAAAAAGCAGATTTCAAGCTGGATCATTCTGTAAGTCGAGTGTACTTTGTGGACTTACAGCAATGGTAAAACTCTCATTTTTGAAGAAACTAGGCCAATTTAGATATATGGTTTACTTTATTCCATTACTGTATGGCATCTCATTGTGGCGGTGTATACAGTATGTGATCTCATTGTGGAGGTGTATGCAGTATGTGACCTCATTGTGGAGATGTATGCAGTATGTGACCTCATTGTGGAGATGTATGCAGTATGTGACCTCATTATGGAGATGTATGCAGTATGTGATATCATTGTGGAGATGAAGGCAGTATTATTACTGTATGTGACCTCATTGTGGAGATGTATGCAGTATGTGATCTCATTGTGGAGATGAATGCAGTATGTGATCTCATTGTGGAGATGAATGCAGTATGTGATCTCATTGTGGAGATGAACGCAGTATGTCATCTCATGGTGGAGATATGCAGTATGTCATCTCATGGTGGAGATATGTAGTATGTCATCTCATGGTGGAGATATGCAGTATGTCATCTCATGGTGGAGATATGCAGTATGTCATCTCATGGTGGAGATATGCAGTATGTCATCTCATGGTGGAGATATGCAGTATGTCATCTCATGGTGGAGATATGCAGTATGTTATCTCATGGTGGAGATATGTAGTATGTCATCTCATGGTGGAGATATGCAGTATGTCATCTCATGGTGGAGATATGCAGTATGTCATCTCATGGTGGAGATATGCAGTATGTCATCTCATGGTGGAGATATGCAGTATGTCATCTCATGGTGGAGATATGTAGTATGTCATCTCATGGTGGAGATATGCAGTATGTTATCTCATGGTGGAGATATGCAGTATGTCATCTCATGGTGGAGATATGCAGTATGTCATCTCATGGTGGAGATATGCAGTATGTCATCTCATGGTGGAGATATGCAGTATGTCATCTCATGGTGGAGATATGTAGTATGTCATCTCATGGTGGAGATATGCAGTATGTCATCTCATGGTGGAGATATGCAGTATGTCATTTCATGGTGGAGATATGTAGTATGTCATCTCATGGTGGAGATATGTAGTATGTCATCTCATGGTGGAGATATGCAGTATGTTATCTCATGGTGGAGATATGCAGTATGTCATCTCATGGTGGAGATATGTAGTATGTCATCTCATGGTGGAGATATGTAGTATGTCATCTCATGGTGGAGATATGCAGTATGTCATCTCATGGTGGAGATATGCAGTATGTCATCTCATGGTGGAGATATGCAGTATGTCATCTCATGGTGGAGATATGCAGTATGTCATCTCATGGTGGAGATATGCAGTATGTTATCTCATGGTGGAGATATGCAGTATGTCATCTCATGGTGGAGATATGCAGTATGTCATCTCATGGTGGAGATATGCAGTATGTCATCTCATGGTGGAGATATGTAGTATGTCATCTCATGGTGGAGATATGCAGTATGTCATCTCATGGTGGAGATATGTAGTATGTCATCTCATGGTGGATATGTAGTATGTCATCTCATGGTGGAGATATGTAGTATGTCATCTCATGGTGGAGATATGCAGTATGTCATCTCATGGTGGAGATATGCAGTATGTTATCTCATATATATAACATCCTATTCACCAAGATTAGTGCCAACATTGTGTTGTTTTCAAATAATTTATTGAGTATAAACTGTTTTCCAATTCTTAGGACCAGAACAGTGCTCTAAAAACTAAACCCAACATTTCACCAGGATACGTGTACTGGGAGTTTTGTTCCAAAATCGTATTTCTATCAAATGTCTGAAAATTAGTATTTCATTTTGTAACACCGTGACCTAGGTAAGCACCACCATATCCAGTGATAACCATTGCTTAACTACTCATTCATTACACAAATTTCAGTTCCAATATATCTATTGACAAGGGTTATTAAGCCAAAACTGTATTTCTATTTTTAATACAACTACCTGTAACATTTATCTCTCAAAAGGATCATAAATAAACAACGCATAATTTATATCCATCAAGTTTGGTTCTGTATGTCTTTGCATGCACAATTTATAGACAGAACTAATCTTCTATTCTTAGTTTAAACTTTATTTATTTTACAACGATTGCAAAGCAAGTTCTAACAACTTATATTAATCACTCTTGTTGGCGTGGATGAAAGCGTATATGTGGTAACTTGTGTGGGAGGAAACTGGAGTACCCGGAGAAAACCCACCTGTTTATTCTTAGTAACGATAACCTTTACCTAAGTGGCCTCAATAGTAAATCTAAACCTTCACTTCAGGTAGGCTAGAACTACACCAAGAATACTGTCAATACTTTATTCTTATTGAATGAGGAATTAATATTTTTATTAGTACCGTAATTTGCTATGCATAACGCGCACCGCACCCACTTTTTGGCACGAAAATCGGGGGGAAAACGTAGTTCTGGTGTATACCGCGCACCTTAAAATATCATTTTCACAAGCCAACATTTCTCAAGATACGATATATTTCGATAAAAAAAAGTTGAAATTGTGGGGCCTTACATACAGAAAGAAGTGCATGGTTCTGAAATATAATCATACTCTATGATTTTTGTATTCCCGTACAAAAAGAAAAAACTATGCGGGCCTACGTCTGGAAGTGCATGGTTTTGATAAATCCCCAATGCCAGACTGTGTTCGTGCCTCTGCATACTTGATAATGGAGAGCTTCTCTCTAGCAGTGTAGGGATTTCTGAATTTTAAGTGCTGTGACAATAACTGAGATTTGACAATTCTGAGTGATAAGTGCTTATTTAATGACAGCTTTTTGCTTGTATTAAATAAGAATTGAGCAATAATTAATTTCTCAAAATTGTCAACACCTCAGTTTTGCTTCAATTTGTAAAAACCTTCTAAATATGTGTCGAGTGGTATCTGGGTAGATAATACTATATGATTTTTGCAAAGTTTTGGTGAAATTGTTTTATAATAAATATATGATATATATGTTATATTTGGTTTAATAAATTTTTTATGTATACTATTGATCGATTGTTTTAACAGTTATTTTATAACGTTTGCCAAACGTATTAACGGATAGGTGCGAATAGGGTCGAAATATTTGAAAATTTTGTCTGAAAAAAAGTGTCATGATGGCTGTACCCGTGTATAATGCGCACTAGACAAATTCTACACTGTGTTAAGTAATAAATGTGCGCGGTATTCATAGCAAATGACGGTAACAGCGGTCTCATCAATGGCTGTACAAGTAGCAATACTCACGTTTTGTCCCAAACTCATGTTATTAGGTGAAAGTATTTTTCATGTTCAGTATAAATAACAACACATTACTGACAAATGTATGCAATTCTAATGAGTATTTGCCATGTTTCTGTGATATCATTGTTTTCCCTAACTATAACTCTAGTTTTTGAGAATTGAGTGGAAAACATATTTAGCTGCTATATATTATTTATTGTTATGTTATAATTCGGGTTTTACGCCTGCATCAGCACCATTTTGGGCTATATCGCCGGCGGGCAGTTTACCTAACAACACCTTTCCTGGGCAGGCTCCAGCGGTTAACCAGTACTTGTGTGCACCAACCTCCGTAAGACACTGCCAACTTTTTCATATAAATGAGACACGGCCTGAGCGGGGCTCGAACCCGTGACCATCAGTGATGATAGGTTACAGTGGTATACAAGTCAGCGACCTTAACCACTCGACCACGGAGGCGGACTAGCTGCTATATAGCTAGTGAGCTAGTTTGATCCAATTGATTAAAAAATCCCAAATGAATCATTGTTAACCTTTACCCAATGCTATTGTTTCTCCATACATATGGTAGTAGCCATTTGCTTATATTAATCTATCTAATTAAATATATTTTGTCCAGTAAGTTTTGTAAAGCTTCGTATTCAAATGTTGTATTTAATGGTCATAATGTGTATTTTTACCCTATTTTGTTGAAATTATTAAAATAATACCAATTAAGGACACAATGGAGTGGTCTCTCACTTCTCCCAATAATTCTGATCTAGAATGAGCACTGGGTATACAATATAATCTATCCCAAATTTGATTCTGTTCAACTGACCACACATGGAAACAACCAACCTATTAATGCAATTATTGATTCAAATAGGAAAAATGATACAGAAAGCTATTTACCTTCAAGACATATCTGAAAGCCATTTTCAGACAACAAAGACTGGTTCAACAGTTGTGTCTTGGAATGAACCAACTCTCACACATCGAGGCCTCAGCAGAACAGATTCTTCATCTAGTTTTGCCTTACTGGACTTGTTACGTGCATCGTTGATTTTAGTAAATTTCCCACTGGCTTTTCTTCGTGAAGTTGGATATCCAATTATTAAACGGTAACTTATTGCGTATTAACTTGCAGTCTGGCTCAATATCATCAAATTGATCACCTTTCTGTCTTAAATAATGTCCCCAATGTTGGTCCTACCCAGCTAGAGCAGTCATCATCCTGCTTGAATTCGGAAATCCGATTACGTCTCAGTTCATGAAGCGGTCATCATCACCCCAGAATTCAGGATCCCCATCCGGCCCTGCCTCTTGCAAATATCGGTTATTATGTCTATCCGGCCCTGCCTCTTGCAAATATCGGTTATTATGTCTATCCGGCCCTGCCTCTTGCAAATATCGGTTATTATGTCTATCTGGCCCTGCCTCTTGCAAATATCGGTTATTATGTCTATCTGGCCCTGTCTCTTGCAAATATCGGTTATTATGTCTATCCGGCCCTGCCTCTTGCAAATATCGGTTATTATGTCTATCCGGCCCTGCCTCTTGCAAATATCAGTTATTATGTCTATGTATGATCACTGAACTGATTTGGTTTTCTGTTACCATTCTAATGCATTTCATAATATTCTTCATACTCTCAATGCCGGTTTTCTTCATGATGCATCTCGTGTTCATTATAACTTTCATCGTACGGCCAATCCGATCATGTCTCATGTAAGAAATCATCTGGTCTACTTGAAAGAGCTGGTCTAGTCTTGTGAAACTGTTCTTTATCTCGTCTAACCGCCATATACCAAACCTGGTCTTCTGTCATGTAAACGTCTGACTCTATGAACCTGAACAGAAAGAAAATTGTGTTATTTCATTGTAACGATCAATTATCATGACATCATTAGCCACTCATTTATAAGAAGACATAAGACAGGTCACATCATTTAAACTGAAATTGGCAGACTTTGCCTTTATCCAGCTAGTTTGAATCAAAAATAACTTAGCGAATCACATGACCTATGCGATGTTACAATGGTATATGTAGCCACTGACAACAATAATTAATTTGCATCTGATTAGAATATTATGAAAAATCTGAAATAATAATCGTTTCTGCATATGCTATACAAAATGATACATTTAATCTAGGGATGGCAACGAATGGTGATTGTGATATTCGAATATTCGGATGATCTTCCGAACGAATATTCGCAAATCTCTCCAACTTTCGATTTCCACTACAGTTAGTACCTGTAAAACAAATGCTTCTCAGTTTGTGTCCCGTCAAATAGACTGTATTAATCAATTAGTGACCCCTGTAAGGTGTGAACAACATGATTGTCATCACCCTCCTCTGTTATTTGGAGCCAAATCGCGATGACATTTCGCACCTTCGGGCTCGCATTGGGTCATTCTGTTTTCGAAACTTAATTGATTGAAATTTAAACAAACATATATATCCTTTTTAGTTATGATTTAACTGCAATTTATTAAAATTTAATTTGAATTTTTGTTTTAATATTCGAATATGGTTTTAAATATTCGAATATTCAGACGTTCGAACAAATATTCGAATATTCGAACATTCGTTGCCATCCCTAATGTAATCACATTCACTATGTAGCCAGTCAGTATTGATAAGACTTGTGCAAGACTTGTAGACATTCATGATGGCATTGGTGATTCTCTTCTAGATTGCTAATTAATTGGTCTGTTCTTGCCGCTTTTAAAAGCAACTCTGCTTAATTCTAATCACAAAATTCCAAACATCCACACATATTTAAACAACAAATACTCCTGACATTGTATACAGTGGAACCTCTCTAAACCGGACATCTTCGGGACTGGATAAAAAGTCCGGTTTAAAGAGGTTTCCGGTTTTCAGAGGTTTTTCATTTAACCATTCAAACTTGGGTTTCATTGCCGAATCTCCGTTTCTCAGGGGTGGCATTCTTTTCCCAATGACCTCTTTACAGCTCAATTCTTCTACGTTTAGACGGTGGTTGCGACATGATTGAAACAAATATAGTGATGAAATATTTTTGAAAAACAGTTCTTTAAATATTATTTTGTAAAACAAATGGTCAAAAGTTGCGAAAATCATAATTATCTTGTGCTTTCACAGGTGATCAAACAGTTGCATCAAACAATAAATTACGAGATTCTCAAAATCCTTTATTCGTTATCAAACAAGTTTTATAATTGCCTATAGGGTAGTAATCTACACGTGATTATAACATAATCTCCCAATTAGCCGACAAATTAACTGTACATGAGTACTAATTGCAGTAGTCATCAATCAGCCTGACATCTTATAATCTTGCGCAATTATCACACGTTCATAGATCAAACGCGCACCGTTAAAAACGAGATTGGAAAGTGTCAGCAGCGTGTCAATTTATGACGGAATACACAAACAAATTCAACACTTTTTAGTTTATTGATGAAGACCTATGTCGGAGTTGAGAGGTTCCGGTTTTCAGAGTGATTTTATGTAAGAAATAAAGACGAAACAATTCGGGACTTTCAAAAACGTCCGGTTTTGACAGTATTCCGATTTAGAGAGTGTCCGGTTTTGGGAGGTTCCACTGTATATAATTTATATTGAAACTCCATATCGCATTTAAAAGCAAGTCAACTCAACCCAAATCTATAATGACTGTTTGTAGCATATATTTCAATACTTTTATTTCAATCCACTTGTCATTGCATTATATACGTGTTGCAAATCATGTTGTTGCAAATCAGCTTTCTGAGAATGTGAAAATAAACTATGACTATGTAAATCATATAAACATGTTTAATTTATTTGTTTTGTGGTTTGAAGCACAGGCACAAACAATTTGTTTGGCCTATGGTCATATATTAAGTAATGTTTATTTAGTAAACATTACTTACTATATGACCATAGGGCAAAAAAAAATGTGTCTTGTGCCTGTGGTTTGAAGTCAGACCAACAGCTTAGGTCATATGGTGACTCTCCATCTGTTATTGGTGAGAGTGCCCCTTCGAGCAGTATCATAGGCACGGACCTGCACCCAGATAGAACTACCAACCTTCCGCAGGCCATCTGGATAGCTTGTTCACTTGAAATAATCGACATCACAAGTGGAATTTGAATCTACAGGGGCGAGTGGCAGGTTATTTGAAGTCAACGACCGTAACCACTAGGCCACTATAAACATGCTTAACCATATAGTTTGCATAGGTTTGTTTTGTACCGCGGTTTCAACTGACTCAATGTTCTATATACCCTGGCCTATTCATCTTTATATTGTAATAAAGTACTTGGTTTGGAGAATTTGAAAAGTAAATTTTATTTCAATAATGTTGAAACTGAAACAGAACATTCCCCCCCCCCCCCCATTCATTAAACAATGCAAAACTTTGATATCAGACCTTAACCCTTTCAACACCACAGACCTCTAAATAGGCGTACAAAAAGTGTAGATCCAGATGAGCCGGCTCATGACGAGCCGTCTCATCAGGATCTGCACTTTTTGCCAGTAATATTACTATTTTTAGAGAAAAATTACCCATTTTGATAAATGAACTGGTCCAAATGTAATTTTCTTATTAATTTATTGGTCTAAAAATATGATGCACCAGTCCAGGTCAGTTACTTGGTGTTGAATGGGTTAAACCTGCCTATACAATCCATAGATGTAAAATAACATACATAAGCTTTGCCAAGAAATGTCCCAGTTACATGGTGTCAAACAAGGCATTCCGGGAATGCCCGAATCTCAAGGCATCGTATTGTGCATTCAAAGTTTCGGAGGCACACTATGGTGCGAGTCCTGTTGGAATATCTTCTAGTTTTGCAAGTTGTAACTCTACATGATTAATAGGAGATTGCAAGTGCGAATCTCTACAAACAAACAGGACATGTTATAACAAAATAAACGAACCTCATGTTTAATTACAGTGTACAGACAGATCGTAATAAGTAAGGCAATTCTCAAGTCTCTGCTGGATTCAGTTCTGGACACGTAATAATTATAAATGATATATTACATCTTTTACTATATCGGCCAAATGAGTTGTAATACCTTAATTACTGTGGCAGATATAGTCAAAATCTTAAGCACCGAAGCCATGGGTCATTCAGAAATCACGAGATTATCCAGTTGGTTATCGAATTTGCGAGCCCGTAAGTTGATAATATTCACTAGTAAACGATAAACATTATAAAATTTATCAATTCAAAGACGAGCACTCAAAGAGCCATAGCAAGTTTTAGTTCTACCAAGAAAGTAAAGTGAAGTGTATAACCACTTTCATCTACCTACCTACAATGTTTCACGATGCTATCTGTAGTGCATTTTAGTTATCACAGAATCCAGATTGTGGACAGACTGACACCACGGTTGGATGGTACACCTAAAATCCCTTCGGAGACACAGCAGTAATTGACTAACAAATGGACAATTTTAACACACAGAGTAACACTTAACTTTCCACATTGTGCTAGTGAGGCAGCGCAGTAAAGCATTTGTCAAAGACCCATGACAGAAGAGGGCCATGAAGGCCCTGGATCGCTCGCTCACTTGAGTTGCTGGAAGAGCTATAAAATCAACTGTTCTGGAAATTATGAGCATTTTTTTTTAAACCAATAGTTTTATAAACTTCATTCAATAGTATAACTGGGCTGAGGGCTCCTATTGAAAAATAACATTTGCAATACAGTCATCCCTAGACGTAGTTTGGTATCTTTATGTCTAATGGTATAGAAGAATAGCCATGTTTTCGGACAGATGTGATCATTAGATGGTGTAAATCGTAACGTCACAGCAACTATATTTTAATATGCAACAAACACCTATCCTTGGATGTATCCACATTAGTTTGGTATCTGTATATCTTCAAGTAGCAATAATATGGTTTGGACAAGACATCTCAATAGGTCACTACTTAAACTATGTGGCATCTGCATATAAAACGGGTACTAAAATGGCAAAGCAAACTACATACGAACATCTACATGTAGTGGAGTATTAATTCATGCCATATTATTTTGAGAAGAGAATCATCCTGTTCAAGTTGCATGAGAAACATAGCTTATTATAAAACTTTTAATAAAGGAAAGGGGCATTAATTCAGATAATTTTGTTAATTTCAAGTTGTGAACATGTTTACGGCACATGGTTGCTTAACAGAGGTAACAGTTACCACAGGTATAACTGTAAATGCAAAACAGGCTCTGGGTATTTTTACCATTTTCTGAATTTTTAAATAATCATACTATAAGTCTATATAAACTATGTGATCCGCACTAGGTTATGCTACATGCTTAATAACAAAGATCTAAGCATTGTAGTTTCTGAGCGACTCTGCTAGTAGTGGTCCACTAGATTTAAAAAAAAATTTACTATGCAAGTCAATAAAAAATATTTACTATGCAAAAGTCAATGTAAATTATGTGACAAGACACCTACAGTGGGGTCAAATATGACCTCAGAATCACACTTTGAGCAAACTTACTAGAGGCTAACTAGGTATTGTTGCAACATATCAAATACCAAAGATCTGGGTACTGTGGTTTATGAGAAGCCCACACATAGGCAACCAGGTCTTTTGATATTGATACTGCTCGAGAAAATTAATCTCCACACATTTCATCGCATTAATACCATCATTTTTGGAGAAGACTTTTATAATTTTGACACTCATTTCACCTAGTTTTAAGACATACTGACCTAATTTGATCAAACTTGAAGTTTCATGATGATTCGACCAGTGGTTCTGTCGTTTGAAGAAAAATGTTGACGTCGAACAAACTTTGATCACAAAAGCTAAGTAATAACAGTTTGCTGCTATGTTCACTAACAACAGTCAATACCTCCAATCTTGATGCCTCAAACAAGGTTGCTGTTATTCTTGAAATATATCACACAATGATCTTTGTCACTTGAATAATGCCATATAGCCATGTATTTTAAGAACATTTCATAGGAAATCTGTTTCATCTTTTACCTAAATCACATTTTCAGTTCATCTTAAACCTGTAGCAATAGTCAGTTGTACAATACTGGTGTACAATACAGTTGTACAATACTGGTGTACAATACAGTTGTATAATACTGGTGTACAATACAGTTGTACAATACTGGTGTACAATACTGGTGTACAATACAGTTGTACAATACTGGTGTACAATACTGGTGTACAATACAGTTGTACAATACTGGTGTACAATACTGGTGTACAATACAGTTGTACAATACTGGTGTACAATACAGTTGTATAATACTGGTGTACAATACAGTTGTACAATACAGTTGTATAATACTGGTGTACAATACTGGTGTACAATACTGGTGTACAATACAGTTGTACAATACTGGTGTACAATACTGGTGTACAATACAGTTGTACAATACTGGTGTACAATACAGTTGTATAATACTGGTGTATAATACTGGTGTACAATACTGGTGTACAATACAGTTGTACAATACTGGTGTACAATACTGGTGTACAATACAGTTGTACAATACTGGTGTACAATACAGTTGTATAATACTGGTGTACAATACAGTTGTACAATACAGTTGTATAATACTGGTGTACAATACTGGTGTACAATACTGGTGTACAATACAGTTGTACAATACTGGTGTACAATACTGGTGTACAATACAGTTGTACAATACTGGTGTACAATACAGTTGTATAATACTGGTGTATAATACTGGTGTACAATACTGGTGTACAATACAGTTGTACAATACTGGTGTACAATACTGGTGTACAATACAGTTGTACAATACTGGTGTACAATACAGTTGTATAATACTGGTGTACAATACAGTTGTACAATACTGGTGTACAATACAGTTGTACAATACTGGTGTACAATACTGGTGTACAATACAGTTGTACAATACTGGTGTACAATACTGGTGTACAATACAGTTGTACAATACAGTTGTACAATACTGGTGTACAATACAGTTGTACAATACTGGTGTACAATACTGGTGTACAATACTGGTGTACAATACTGGTGTACAATACTGGTGTACAATACAGTTGTATAATACTGGTGTACAATACAGTTGTACAATACTGGTGTACAATACAGTTGTACAATACTGGTGTACAATACAGTTGTACAATACTGGTGTACAATACAGTTGTACAATACTGGTGTACAATACTGGTGTACAATACTGGTGTACAATACAGTTGTACAATACAGTTGTACAATACTGGTGTACAATACAGTTGTACAATACTGGTGTACAATACTGGTGTACAATACAGTTGTATAATACTGGTGTACAATACAGTTGTATAATACTGGTGTACAATACAGTTGTACAATACAGTTGTATAATACTGGTGTACAATACAGTTGTACAATACTGGTGTACAATACTGGTGTACAATACTGGTGTACAATACAGTTGTACAATACTGGTGTACAATACAGTTGTACAATACTGGTGTACAATACTGGTGTATAATACTGGTGTACAATACAGTTGTACAATACTGGTGTACAATACAGTTGTACAATACAGTTGTACAATACTGGTGTACAATACTGGTGTACAATACTGGTGTACAATACTGGTGTACAATACTGGTGTACAATACAGTTGTACAATACAGTTGTACAATACTGGTGTACAATACTGGTGTACAATACTGGTGTACAATACGGTGTACAATACTGGTGTACAATACAGTTGTACAATACTGGTGTACAATACTGGTGTACAATACAGTTGTACAATACTGGTGTACAATACAGTTGTACAATACTGGTGTACAATACAGTTGTATAATACTGGTGTACAATACTGGTGTACAATACAGTTGTACAATACTGGTGTACAATACAGTTGTACAATACTGGTGTACAATACTGGTGTACAATACAGTTGTAAATACTGGTGTACAATACAGTTGTATAATACTGGTGTACAATACAGTTGTACAATACTGGTGTACAATACAGTTGTACAATACTGGTGTACAATACAGTTGTACAATACTGGTGTACAATACTGGTGTATAATACTGGTGTACAATACAGTTGTATAATACTGGTGTACAATACAGTTGTACAATACTGGTGTACAATACAGTTGTATAATACTGGTGTACAATACAGGTGTACAATACAGTTGTATAATACTGGTGTACAATACAGTTGTACAATACAGTTGTACAATACTGGTGTACAATACAGTTGTACAATACTGGTGTACAATACTGGTGTACAATACTGGTGTACAATACTGGTGTACAATACAGTTGTACAATACTGGTGTACAATACTGTGTACAATACTGGTGTACAATACTGGTGTACAATACAGTTGTACAATACTGGTGTACAATACTGGTGTACAATACTGGTGTACAATACTGGTGTACAATACGTTGTACAATACTGGTGTACAATACTGGTGTACAATACTGGTGTACAATACAGTTGTACAATACTGGTGTACAATACGTTGTATAATACTGGTGTACAATACAGTTGTACAATACTGGTGTACAATACAGTTGTATAATACTGGTGTACAATACAGTTGTATAATACTGGTGTACAATACAGTTGTACAATACTGGTGTACAATACAGTTGTACAATACTGGTGTACAATACAGTTGTACAATACTGGTGTACAATACAGTTGTATAATACTGGTGTTGTACAATACTGGTGTGTCTTCTCTCGTTTGATGGCTTATCAATACGATCATGGTGAGCGACCATGACACGATACCCTATTCTTGTCCTTTAGGATCTTCGGCTCTTTAGTGTGCCAGTATACAGCACAGCGCAGTATATGAAAGTATTCCGACCCCGGGATCAAATTCTTGAATCTTGGTACTACCACTCGGACATTGCGCCACCCATATAGTTTCTTTCAACTCTGGGACATTCAATTCATTTCAGACTTTATTTATTGTCGGAGATTTTACAGACAATAACCTCAGCAATATAACTATTTACCAACATGCAATAAATAAATAATGTTCAAAGTAATAAACAAAGACATTATAATCAACAAAATAATATCAACATTCATTATGACTTACTTGTGTCATTAAAAGTTTTAAAGTTCAATGGTAGAATAGATTGGAGGAGAATAGATTGTCCAGGACCATAACTGTACTGAAAGGGTACTATAGTATCCAGCTGGACCACTTGTGTTTTCTAGATTAGTCCAGAAATGGATTATATAAGAAAATTCTCACCTCATCGCTTCTTTGCACCTTTCATTAGCTCAGCTGTCACTTGAAAATGTTTCCTCTTCCAGTTAACCCATTCAACACCAATTAACTGACATGGACTGACCTTGACATTTAATATACAGATCCTAAACCCGCTAGAGTATCTACTGACCCATGACCAGTTCTCCAAAATAGAGGTAGGACTGTGGAAGGTATTGACTGGATGGAACATGTCTCCAAATGTAAAAATTGAGGGCTTTTCAAGTTTTGGCAAAGTCAACAAACTTCTTCATATGTACATATACGGTCCTGGTACCATAAGATATCAAGGAATGCGAAGATGATGTGCACAATAACGATTCATACTTTAGTGTGATCATTCTCAGTATTCATTAAGAATAATGTTGATATCCGATACAACTGACTGTGGCCAATTACAGCTATTGCAATAGTATTAGGATTGTGAAAAGAACTATTGCAACATTAGGATGCTATTGCAATAGTATTGCTAAATACGCTTGCATTTTGTGGCTGTGTCTTACGTGCCAAACTAGAATTATGTTTGTACTATTATTAATTTTGTAGTCCATTATTGCATAGAAGGATGTGTCTTCTACTATTGTTGACATCTGAAATTGCTTTGTCCTAACAACAATTGCTTTGTCCGAAACAATAGCATGTTTTCTCCTGATGTGATTTGAAAGTTTGTGGTGTTGCAACTGTATTTGAAAATGCACCTTCAAACGGGGCATCATATTCCCCTTTTGTTAGCCATTTTTCCATCTTTGTCAAAGAATAAAGTTTCTTCTAAACACAAGTAGACACA
This sequence comes from Archivesica marissinica, assembly GCA_014843695.1. Lineage (NCBI taxonomy): Eukaryota > Metazoa > Mollusca > Bivalvia > Venerida > Vesicomyidae > Archivesica > Archivesica marissinica. The sequence continues at coordinate 66,888,304 of CM026387.1, read as the reverse complement.
ATGTTCTGTATTAATTAAGGATGGCAACGAGTAGCAATTTTGATACTTGGACAATGTTCCGATCGAGTACTCGGAAACAATCATTTGATTTTTGAGATCGTACGTTTGATCTAATTTCATATATTTGTTAAGTATTTCAGATGAGGCGTGTCCGAAAACTGATGCTACGGTAATTTAATTATTTTATTACGTATGTGATAAAAACATTGCATTGTAATAAAGCTAAACTCAGGGAAATGAAAAATACTTTTATTCAATTTATTCAACTTTAATGAGATCATTAATAAACAAACATATAAAGTTTATAAACAGTCTCCTCTGTTGACAGATGAGGGATGTCGTATACAAACTACACATGCAAAATGAAACAGTGTAGTATTTGTTTTAGACCTCAAGCTAGCCTGGGAACAGATGTTGATATATTTTGCCTGGTCAGTCATGTAGATATATTGAGATTCTAATAATATCAACTATGTCATTTTGCCAGAAGCAAAAAATCGACAGACTGGAGCCCAGGATAACCTCAAGCATCTGTTGGCACCTCAAATGTGTAGCTACGACCTGTGTTTTTACTCTTACATCATAATTATTCCTTGTTTCTTCATATAAAGTGCTCAAAAGATATAAGTGGTACAATGACCTGCCAATAATGTCAAGCTGTTTATTGAAAGAATACCCATAAACCAATGATTATGTTCACACTTACGTCAAGCATGTGGATTCTTGCCCCCCCCCATCCGATATTGTCCCAGATTAAGATAATTACTGTTTATTGAAAATAGAAAGCAACAATTGGCAATTATTTGCATCTGATGTCACATAATTATACAGATTGTTCATTTTTTTCAGCCAAATTTTTGTTAAAAACACTCGAATATCATTTTGCTATTCGATACTCGGACGTTTTTCTGAGTACTTGAGTTGCCATCCTTAGTATTTATACAACAAAAAACGACAAACAGTACTTCACATAAATGCCATACAAAAACACCTTTATCGCTTCCCATATATAGCCACCATTCCAAGCCGCTATCTATTCCCATAGATATTGAGTATTCTGGAACTGAAATGAGTAATTCACCTGTTCTGTTGTGGAGTAAAGGATTCTAAGGCCAGTAAAATACCTAAATATGTTTAAAAGTTGATCATGTTTATTGTCGCCTTATAGTATGCTATAATTACTAGCACGGCAAAATCTATTTTAAAGAAAGGAATGTGCACTATTTTGAAGGCCAAATGTAAACTTCTCCCAAACATTCTGACCTAGAATGTGATCCCTGTAAATCATCTTTACCTTTCTTAAAACTAATTATTACGACATCAATTCTGTTCTAAAACATCGATAGTGAAAAAGTACTTATCGGCGATAGCTATTGGATTATGAGTTTGACCGTCGATTAGTACGGCGACGATTGCTCGACTTCATACTGATGCCTTGTTTGGAGATAATGCGAGGACAAAGTTTGATCATACATTCTCCTAAGGGTCATAACTCTTGTCAATAGTCAACCAAGCAAAACACAATGACAATCTACATAACTACACTTCATTCATACTGATGCCTCCTGTTAATGTTACTGAAATGGTCCAAAGGATCTTGCCTGATCCATTACCCCAAATAATTGGATGTTTAATTTAAGACCTCAAAATACGTTGTTAGATCTGAACGAGTTTATTTAAGTTTTCATTGATTACTTGTTCCACGCCAAGTTTCATCAAAATAGACAAAGCCGTTCAGGAGAGAAGTCGAAAATATTTATTCATTGCGGCCATTTCAGAGTTTAGATTGACACAATTCTAGTTCTTTTTTTATCTACTAGTTGCACTCAATACTCCAAAACCAAGTGTAATCAAAATTGGATCTAGCAGTTCAGGAAAAGTCGAAAACAGATTTTGGTTTTAATGCACACATGGTCGGATGGTGTAAATTTGTCAACACCTGAACAATTCTACCAAACCACTCCTCTGTGCACCCCAATACAAATGTTACTTATTCATACTATTCAATGTATCATTTATAACTAGATCAACCAGTCTGGAAGATATGGCCCAGTTAAACATTATGTTGGATTTCACAAGGATCGCACTTCAAACTTAAGATATAATAAATATAATTCTTGTTTTCGCTAGGCTACCTCGACTGAATAAAAGAATAACAATGTATATATCATGCAATTATAATACTGGACACATTCCACTAGAACTTCCTAGTTCACTGTAGACACATTCCACTAGATCTTCCAAGTTCACTGTGGACACATTCAACTAGAACTTCCGAGTTCACTGTAGACACATTCCACTAGAACTTCCCGACCACTGTGGACACATTCCACTAGAACTTCCGAGTTCACTGTGGACACATTCCACTAGAACTTCCCGACCACTGTGGACACATTCCACTAGAACTTCCCAACCACTGTGGACACATTCCACTAGAACCTCCTAGTTCACTGTGGACACATTCCACTAGAACTGCCGAGTTCACTGTAGACACATTCCACTAGAACTGCCGAGTTCACTGTAGACACATTCCACTAGAACATCCTGACCGCTGTGGACACATTCCACTAGAACTTCCCGAGTTCACTGTGGACACATTCCACTAGAACTTCCGAGTTCACTGTGGACACATTCAACTAGAACTTCCCGAGTTCACTGTGGACACATTCCACTAGAACTTCCTAGTTCACTGTAGACACATTCCACTAGAACTTCCGAGTTCACTGTGGACACATTCCACTAGAACTTCCCGACCACTGTGGACACATTCCACTAGAACTTCCGAGTTCACTGTGGACACATTCCACTAGAATTTCCCGACCACTGTGGACACATTCCACTAGAACTTCCCGACCACTGTGGACACATTCCACTAGAACTTCCTAGTTCACTGTGGACACATTCCACTAGAACTGCCGAGTTCACTGTAGACACATTCCACTAGAACTGCCGAGTTCACTGTAGACACATTCCACTAGAACTTCCTGACCACTGTGGACACATTCCACTAGAACTTCCTGAGTTCACTGTGGACACATTCCACTAGAACTTCCTAGTTCACTGTGGACACATTCCACTAGAACTTCCCGAGTTCACTGTGGACACATTCCACTAGAACTTCCGAGTTCACTGTGGACACATTCCACTAGAACTTCCGAGTTCACTGTAGACACATTCCACTAGAACTTCCGAGTTCACTGTGGATACATTCAACTAGAACTTCCGAGTTCACTGTGGACACATTCCACTAGAACTTCCTCACTGTGGACACATTCAACTAGAACTTCCGAGTTCACTGTGGACACATTCCACTAAAACTTCCTAGTTCACTGTAGACACATTCCACTAGAACTTCCTAGTTCACTGTGGACACATTCAATTAGAACTGCCCGAGTTCACTGTAGACACATTCCACTAGAACTTCCTAGTTCACTGTGGACACATTCCACTAGAACTTCCGAGTTCACTGTGGACACATTCCACTAGAACTTCCTAGTTCACTGTAGATACATTCCACTAGAACTTCCTAGTTCACTGTAGACACATTCCACTAGAACTTCCTAGTTCACTGTGGACACATTCAACTAGAACTTCCTAGTTCACTGTGGACAAATTCAACTAGAACTTCCTAGTTCACTGTGGACACATTCCACTAGAACTTCCTAGTTCACTGTGGACACATTCAACTAGAACTTCCTAGTTCACTGTGGACACATTCCACTAGAACTTCCCGAGTTCACTGTGGACACATTCCACTAGAACTTCCTAGTTCACTGTGGACACATTCCACTAGAACTTCCTAGTTCACTGTGGACACATTCCACTAGAACTTCCGAGTTCACTGTGGACACATTCAACTAGAACTTCCGAGTTCACTGTGGACATTCAATTAGAACTTCCTAGTTCACTGTGGACACATTCCACTAGAACTTCCGAGTTCACTGTGGACACATTCCACTAGAACTTCCGAGTTCACTGTGAACACATTCCACTAGAACTTCCGAGTTCACTGTGGACACATTCAACTAGAACTTCCGAGTTCACTGTGGACACATTCCACTAGAACTTCTGAGTTCACTGTGGACACATTCCACTAGAACTTCCGAGTTCACTGTGGACACATTCAACTAGAACTTCCTAGTTCACTGTGGACACATTCCACTAGAACTTCCGAGTTCACTGTGGACACATTCAACTAGAACTTCCCGAGTTCACTGTGGACACATTCCACTAGAACTTCCGAGTTCACTGGGGACACATTCCACTAGAACTTCCCGAGTTCACTGTTCTAAGTCCCGTCTAACTGAATAAACATTTACCAGGTCCTGTCCAGTAGAAAGACTGCTCAACACTATTAAATGTGCTTAAATTGTCAGTGTACAATTATCCTTTTCATTCAACAGGCACACAGTCATGCTCTCTATGCACTGTATGGCTGCAAACTATCTTAATCCTTGCCAATCACGACTGAAGTTGCACAGAGCCTGATCAGACAGCACAGAACGCAACATTGCGGCTGATCTGGATCTATGATGTTTGCACATTCCGTCCAATTTATTCGGCAGGTTACGGGTTAAATCTTCGATAACAGAAGCAAAGTTTCCATTACTCTTTTCAGTGTAGCTACCTGCTTGAGAAATCATGCAGAAGTTCATCAGTTTTAGAAGTTCAAGGGCTATAACTCTGGACAAACTGAAAGGATTGAGTTAACAGATATCGTAACATTGTGCTTGGACACAAGCCAGCATGAAGATAGATAAATGTAAGCAAACATGATATTTCCAAAGAATTGAAGGATATATTTAACAATTCGAGGTAAAAACGTGAAGTGAAGTCTCGTGAAAATTCGATCTGGAGATTAACTGTGTGAAAAATTAACAGAGCAGAACACGCAGATGATATGCACAACAGTTGGGAGCAGAACACGCAGATGATATGCACAACAGTTGCTAGGCTTTGTACTGGAGCAGAACACGCAGATGATATGCACAACAGTTGCTAGGCTTGGTACTGGAGCAGAACACGTAGATGATATGCAAGTTACTAGGCTTAGTATTGGAGCAGAACACATAGATGATATGCACAACAGTTGCTAGGCTTGGTACTGGAGCAGAACACGCAGATGATATGCACAACAGTTGCTATGCTTGGTACTGGAGCAGAACATGTAGATGATATGCACAACAGTTGCTAGGCTTAGTACTGGAGCAGAACATGCAGATGATATGCACAACAGTTACTAGGCTTAGTACTGGAGTAGAACACGCAGATGATATGCACAACAGTTGCTAGACTTAGTACTGGAGTAGAACACGCAGATGATATGCAAGTTGCTAGGCTTGGTACTGGAGCAGAACACGCAGATGATATGCACAACAGTTGCTAGGCTTGGTACTGGAGCAGAACACGCAGATGATATGCACAACAGTTGCTAGGCTTGGTACTGGAGCAGAACACGCAATGATATGCACAACAGTTGCTAGGCTTGGTACTGGAGCAGAACACGCAGATGATATGCACAACAGTTGCTAGGCTTGGTACTGATCATTCATATGTTTCGTAGAAATCTGACCAAGGGTTTTGGTCATGTCTACACAAAACTTTGTGACAAGGGTCTAAAAGATCTTGTTCAGACAAAGTTAGTGACAGATGGACAAATTATGTCTCCCAATCAATAGGCAGACATAACTCCATTCAACAATTTGCATGATATTGATGTCACAATAAAGGACAGTTTTTATAACTCTAGGGCATTACTAATGAAGATTTAGACAAGATTTGGTTGGACACAGGCCAGTAACGGTTTACATAATCTGTACCAAATATAATTACAACCCCATCCCTTATAAAGATAATGTCATGGAAATACATTTTCAGCTATTTAATGGCAATAACTCAGCAGGGATTGGGACAATATTTAGATGGATACAAGGCAATATGGGTATACATATTTGCAGCAAATATGATTAAATTCCTATGATCTATTTTAAAAACACTACTCCTGATGACGAAAACACAAGACGGATAGACAGAAATTCAAAAATAATATCACAAATAATTGAATTTTATACACCCGTGTCTCCGATTGTATTCTTTTCTTTTCACGAATAACATGTAAATTGGAAGTACAGTCAAACCTGTCTTAAGCAGTAGCCAAGGCAATTCCAGAAAGTGGCTGCTTAGCACAGGTGGCTGCTTAATAGGTGACCACAAACACAGGTTTAACTGTATAATTATCAAAAACAAGTTATTGTCTTTGTATGACAAATATATAGGTCTGGTTATGGTCCAAGTGGAATTGCAAAATCGTAGAGCTTTGGCAAAATAACTCGTCCTAAGTATTATTTTAATACACAAAAATCCTACAACTGGCACAAAACTGATGATTATGTAGTGTATATATATACAGTATATGCAAGGTTGCCAATTATTTTAAGCCATCTAAACGCACTATTTTCCACAATGACATCCACACTCTGTGTTGCGCTTGTGTTATTTATCACAGTAATATGGTATCGTGGGCAATGTCTATATTAGAACAATATTCCAATTAGGGTTACCTGTTCCCTTTAATACTTACATTACACACTTCAATACGATATTCAGGCATCGCTGTCCTGAAGGCTAGCTGCTATCTGAAAAGTAGCTACAGCACAAAAAATGAAGTGAAATATAGGATGTGATAATGTGCTACACTCGGCTGAAACTAGTATGTACATGTCAAACTAATACACAGACTGGACCCGCAGCTCGTACAATAGATGGTTGTAAAGCATAATATACCCCCAGTATATATCAATCCCCTAAATGAATCTCTTAGAAATAGGAACTAACCTTAAATGTTGTAATATTCAACAGATGTTGAACTGGTCGGCATAAACAGTCGTTGACATAGGAAAGATCAATACTAACAAATATGAACCTAATGATCAAAGAATTTGTAGATAACAAATAATTTTTATAATTGGAAAAGATTACACTCCTATCTGCTTGTATTTGAACTACTGGTTGTTGGCCTACGTGACATCCCCCCCCCCCGGAGACATTTTAGCCTATTGCTTAAGCTTAAACTTTATTTATTTTACAACGATTGAGAAGCAAGATTTAACAACTTATATTAATCACTCTCGTTGGCGCGGATGAAAGCGTGAATGCTGTCATTCGTGTGGGAGGAAACCGGATTACCCGGAGAAAACACACCTGTTCGATCTGGCGACAACCGTACCATCTCACATACTTCCCGGTCCGAGGATCGAACCTGGGTTATATTGGCGAGAAGCGAGCGCACTAACCACTGCGTAATCGGACAGCTAATCAGTTATTGATTGTATTTGCACTACTGGTTGTCGGCATGAGTGACATCCCCCAAGACATTTTAGGCTTTTGGGGATAGTGCAAAATACATACAAGGGTTGGTTTCAGAATGAGTGGCATAACATTGTTACCAAGATTGTGTTAAATTAAATAAAACTTCAATATATATGCACTATCCATAGTAGTTGCATACATAGTCATATACATTTACCATTTATGAAATTACAGCTTCTGTGGAAACGTGATGAATTTACATAGCATCACGCAGATCTATGTTGGAACAAAAGCAATGGTGAGACAGTCAGATGTAGTAGCTAGTAGTATGTTGGTGTGGGGAGGTGTGCGGAAGTTGTCAAATTGCTGCATGTGGCTTGAATTTTTCTTTTTCTGAATTTGGGCACCGTTTTGCACTTTGACACGTCACTGCGTATACATGATGTATGGGTCCCATATGTGGTTATGTATTAATATACATTGTACATGTTTATTATTTTTTCGCTCATGTTCGTGTAATCCTTGATTGATAATGTGTAGTTGTTTGTTTATGAATGATAAACACATTTCAGTGTACTCGATATCATATATAATATATAAATATGTCATTGTAAATGCATGTTACAATGTAAATGTTGCTATGTTGGAAATATGTTCAGATCTGGTAACAATCGTCTTATAGTGAAAAAGTATATAAATACAACTGTTGATCAGATTCTACAGGGACCCCTCCATATAAAACTCATCCAAATATTACCACAATTACTATACAGTCAAATTGATCTTCATTGCATTAGGAACCAGCGAATCAACATGTGAAACAATGTTTTCTTTTCAATGGATCAAAAGATATACTTATCTCAGGTTTGAAGCTAGATCCACTAATTGATCATCATCATTATAATCTGATGACAACAAACCTTGTTTTCTTGAAAAAAATTAATTTCAGGGTAATTTGCATCTCTCGTCGTTTCTCGGAAAGATATTGATCGCATTCTGTTTGTTAAGACAATCCGCTGACCGAGTCAGATAGGTGACCATCTAATAGATAGCAACATTGTCCATTAGAGTCGACTATTACTCTAAGTTCACTTTCATTTAAAATTTCAAGGAAACCTACATGCAATTTGCCACTAAACTTCTCAATCACCCCCTGTACAAGAGGCCAATCCCCAGGGGTTACTTCTTCGTTTACATGCGTTTACATGCGCAGTGATACACATGATCAAGGACCTTGGCTTAAAGTCTCTATTTAGTCAGGTCATTTTAGAAATGGCATAGCTGGGGAGCAAACTTGTGATCACTGTATGACAACTCCAGAATGTTGCAACTAATCCACTCCTAACTACCTTGTAGGGTCATCTTTTCACCCCAGGATTGTGCAAATAACGGGCAGATGAATGTTCATGAATATGTTTTGGGAAGATCCGCTATGGGGCTAGAATCGTAAATCCATTAACCAATTTGATTCTGGATACCGTTCAAATAGTATTTGCTAAGATCATAGAGCCAGATCAGGTGCCACGGAACATTCCGTCTGATCAGGCTCTATGCTGTTTGCTCATCAGATGGTCTTGCTAAGACACTTGGCTATGTAGCAAACAACATAGATCCTGATCAGCATGCAGCGTGGATCTATGTTGTTTGCAAAAGCCTTTAAATGTATCCAGAATGAAATGGGTTAACAACTTAACAACATGGCATGGTTATTGCATAATTGTTTCTTTGCAGATAAGAATGAAGCAACTGCACACATATATATAGAGGGCATTTCATCTCGACTTTGGAAATGGATGCAGGCTATTTACAAAGTATTTCCGCTGCCTGAAATTTAGTTTTACAATATAATTATACATATAATAATATACTTTCAGGAACTCACAAGCCTGAAAATAGCTAGCCTGTCGTAAAGTGTGATGTATCAATATGTTGCAGTGATCAGCTTCATTGAAGTCCATCCATATTACAGTATTCTATTAGAACAGGCGCAGCTAGTCCCGTCTGAGATTCACCATTGACCCCTCTAGCTATGTGAACTGATCAAGGAATTTGTTGAACATATTTCACCCACCAAGGATGGTCATTATTCATGTAGGGGGCAGGTTTGGAGTATATATCTCCCTCCGGAGGATGGTCATTGTTCATGTAGGAGGCATGCTTGGAGTATATATCTCCCTCCGGAAGATGGTCATTGTTCATGTAGGAGGCATGCTTGGAGTATATATCTCCCTCCGGAGGATGGTCATTGTTCATGTAGGAGGCATGTTTGGAGTCTATTTCTCCCTCCGGAAGATGGTCATTGTTCATGTAGGAGGAATGCTTGGAGTAAATATCTCCCTCTGGAGGATGGTCATTGTTCATGTAGGAGGCATGCTTGGAGTATATATCTCCCTCCGGAGGATGGTCATTGTTCATGTAGGAGGAATGGAGTAAATATCTCCCTCCGGATTATGGTCATTGTTCATTTAGGAGGCATGCTTAGAGTATATATCTCCCTCCGGAGGATGGTCATTGTTCATGTAGGAGGCATGTTTGGAGTATATTTCTCCCTCCGGAAGATGGTCATTGTTCATGTAGGAGGAATGCTTGGAGTAAATATCTCCCTCTGGAGGATGGTCATTGTTCATGTAGGAGGCATGCTTGGAGTATATATCTCCCTCCGGAGGATGGTCATTGTTCATGTAGGAGGAATGGAGTAAATATCTCCCTCCGGAGGATGGTCATTGTTCATTTAGGAGGCATGCTTAGAGTATATATCTCCCTCCGGAGGATGGTCATTGTTATGTAGGAGGCATGTTTGGAGTATATTTCTCCCTCCGGAAGATGGTCATTGTTCATGTAGGAGGAATGCTTGGAGTAAATATCTCCCTCTGGAGGATGGTCATTGTTCATGTAGGAGGCATGCTTGGAGTATATATCTCCCTCCGGAGGATGGTCATTGTTCATGTAGGAGGAATGGAGTAAATATCTCACTCCGGAGGATGGTCATTGTTCATGTAGGAGGCATGTTTGGAGTATATATCTCCCTCCGGAGGATGGTCATTGTTCATGTAGGAGGCATGTTTGGATATATATCTCCCTCCGGAGGATGGTCATTGTTCATGTAGGAGAATGGAGTAAATATCTCCCTCCGGAGGATGGTCATTGTTCATGTAGGAGGCATGCTTGGAGTATATATCTCCCTCCGGAGGATGGTCATTGTTCATGTAGGAGGCATGCTTGGAGTATATATCCCTCCGGAGGATGGTCATTGTTCATGTAGGAGGAATGCTTGGAGTATATATCTCCCTCCGGAGGATGGTCATTGTTCATGTAGGAGGCATGTTTGGAGTATATATCTCCCTCCGGAGGATGGTCATTGTTCATGTAGGAGGAATGCTTGGAGTATATATCTCCCTCCGGAGGATGGTCATTGTTCATGTAGGAGAAGAGTATATCTCCCTCCGGAGGATGGTCATTGTTCATGTAGGAGGCATGTGAGTATATATCTCCCTCCGGAGGATGGTCATTGTTCATGTAGGAGGCATGCTTGGAGTATATATCTCCCTCCGGAGGATGGTCATTGTTCATGTAGGAGGCATGTTGGAGTATATATCTCCCTCCGGAGGATGGTCATTGTTCATGTAGGAGGCATGTTTGGAGTATATATCTCCCTCCGGAGGATGGTCATTGTTCATGTAGGAGGCATGGTTAGAGTATATATCTCCCTCCGGAGGATGGTCATTGTTCATGTAGGAGGCATGCTTGGAGTATATATCTCCCTCCGGAGGATGGTCATTGTTCATGTAGGAGGCATGCTTGGAGTATATATCTCCCTCCGGAGGATGGTCATTGTTCATGTAGGAGCATGCTTGGAGTATATATCTCCCTCCGGAGGATGGTCATTGTTCATGTAGGAGGCATGCTTGGAGTATATATCTCCCTCCGGAGGATGGTCATTGTTCATGTAGGAGGCATGTTTGGAGTATATTTCTCCCTCCGGAGGATGGTCATTGTTCATGTAGGAGGCATGTTTGGAGTATATATCTCCCTCCGGAGGATGGTCATTGTTCATGTAGGAGGAATGCTTGGAGTATATATCTCCCTCCGGAGGATGGTCATTGTTCATGTAGGAGGAATGGAGTAAATATCTCCCTCCGGAGGATGGTCATTGTTCATGTAGGAGGCATGCTTAGAGTATATATCTCCCTCCGGAGGATGGTCATTGTTCATGTAGGAGGAATGCTTGGAGTATATATTCCCTCCGGAGGATGGTCATTGTTCATGTAGGAGGATGTGAGTATATCTCCCTCCGGAGGATGGTCATTGTTCATGTAGGAGGCATGTTTGGAGTATATATCTCCCTCCGGAGGATGGTCATTGTTCATGTAGGAGGCATGTTTGGAGTATATATCTCCCTCCGGAGGATGGTCATTGTTCATGTAGGAGGAATGCTTGGAGTATATATCTCCCTCCGGAGGATGGTCATTGTTCATGTAGGAGGCATGTTTGGAGTATATATCTCCCTCCGGAGGATGGTCATTGTTCATGTAGGAGGCATGGTTAGAGTATATATCTCCCTCCGGAGGATGGTCATTGTTCATGTAGGAGGCATGTTTGGAGTATATATCTCCCTCCGGAGGATGGTCATTGTTCATGTAGGAGACATGTTTGGAGTAAATATCTCCCTCCGGAGGATGGTCATTGTTCATGTAGGAGGCATGTTTGGAGTATATATCTCCCTCCGGAGGATGGTCATTGTTCATGTAGGAGGCATGGTTGGAGTATATATCTCCCTCCGGAGGATGGTCATTGTTCATGTAGGAGGCATGGTTAGAGTATATATCTCCCTCCGGAGGATGGTCATTGTTCATGTAGGAGGATGCTTGGAGTATATATCTCCCTCCGGAGGATGGTCATTGTTCATGTAGGAGGCATGCTTGGAGTATATATCTCCCTCCGGAGGATGGTCATTGTTCATGTAGGAGGAATGGAGTAAATATCTCCCTCCGGAGGATGGTCATTGTTCATGTAGGAGGCATGTTTGGAGTATATATCTCCCTCCGGAGGATGGTCATTGTTCATGTAGGAGGCATGCTTAGAGTATATATCTCCCTCCGGAGGATGGTCATTGTTCATGTAGGAGGCATGTTTGGAGTATATATCTCCCTCCGGAGGATGGTCATTGTTCATGTAGGAGGCATGCTTAGAGTATATATCTCCCTCCGGAGGATGGTCATTGTTCATGTAGGAGGCATGCTTGGAGTATATATCTCCCTCCGGAGGATGGTCATTGTTCATGTAGGAGGAATGGAGTAAATATCTCCCTCCGGAGGATGGTCATTGTTCATGTAGGAGGCATGTTTGGAGTATATATCTCCCTCCGGAGGATGGTCATTGTTCATGTAGGAGGCATGCTTAGAGTATATATCTCCCTCCGGAGGATGGTCATTGTTCATGTAGGAGGCATGTTTGGAGTATATATCTCCCTCCGGAGGATGGTCATTGTTCATGTAGGAGGCATGGTTAGAGTATATATCTCCCTCCAGAGGATGGTCATTGTTCATGTAGGAGACATGCTTGGAGTATATATCTCCCTCCGGAGGATGGTCATTGTTCATGTAGGAGGCATGGTTAGAGTATATTTCTCCCTCCGGAAGATGGTCATTGTTCATGTAGGAGGAATGCTTGGAGTAAATATCTCCCTCTGGAGGATGGTCATTGTTCATGTAGGAGGCATGCTTGGAGTATATATCTCCCTCCGGAGGATGGTCATTGTTCATGTAGGAGGCATGTTGAGTATATATCTCCCTCCGGAGGATGGTCATTGTTCATGTAGGAGGCATGTTTGGAGTATATATCTCCCTCCGGAGGATGGTCATTGTTCATGTAGGAGGAATGGAGTATATATCTCCCTCCGGAGGATGGTCATTGTTCATGTAGGAGCATGCTTGGAGTATATATCTCCCTCCGGAGGATGGTCATTGTTCATGTAGGAGGCATGTTTGGAGTATATATCTCCCTCCGGAGGATGGTCATTGTTCATGTAGGAGGCATGTTTGGAGTATATATCTCCCTCCGGAGGATGGTCATTGTTCATGTAGGAGGAATGTTTGGAGTATATATCGCCCTCCGGAGGATGGTCATTGTTCATGTAGGAGGCATGCTTGGAGTATATATCTCCCTCCGGAGGATGGTCATTGTTCATGTAGGAGGCATGTTAGAGTATATATCTCCCTCCGGAGGATGGTCATTGTTCATGTAGGAGACATGCTTGGAGTATATATCTCCCTCCGGAGGATGGTCATTGTTCATGTAGGAGGCATGCTTGGAGTATATATCTCCCTCCGGAGGATGGTCATTGTTCATGTAGGAGGCATGTTTGGAGTATATATCTCCCTCCGGAGGATGGTCATTGTTCATGTAGGAGGCATGTTTGGAGTATATATCTCCCTCCGGAGGATGGTCATTGTTCATGTAGGAGGCATGCTTGGAGTATATATCTCCCTCCGGAGGATGGTCATTGTTCATGTAGGAGGCATGGTTAGAGTATATATCTCCCTCCGGAGGATGGTCATTGTTCATGTAGGAGGCATGTTTGGAGTATATATCTCCCTCCGGAGGATGGTCATTGTTCATGTAGGAGGCATGCTTGGAGTATATATCTCCCTCCGGAGGATGGTCATTGTTCATGTAGGAGACATGCTTGGAGTATATATCTCCCTCCGGAGGATGGTCATTGTTCATGTAGGAGGCATGCTTGGAGTATATATCTCCCTCCGGAGGATGGTCATTGTTCATGTAGGAGGCATGCTTGGAGTATATATCTCCCTCCGGAGGATGGTCATTGTTCATGTAGGAGACATGCTTGGAGTATATATCTCCCTCCGGAGGATGGTCATTGTTCATGTAGGAGGCATGCTTGGAGTATATATCTCCCTCCGGAGGATGGTCATTGTTCATGTAGGAGGCATGCTTGGAGTATATATCTCCCTCCGGAGGATGGTCATTGTTCATGTAGGAGACATGCTTGGAGTATATATCTCCCTCCGGAGGATGGTCATTGTTCATGTAGGAGACATGCTTGGAGTATATATCTCCCTCCGGAGGATGGTCATTGTTCATGTAGGAGACATGCTTGGAGTATATATCTCCCTCCGGAGGATGGTCATTGTTCATGTAGGAGACATGCTTGGAGTAAATATCTCCCTCCGGAGGATGGTCATTGTTCATGTAGGAGGCATGCTTAGAGTATATATCTCCCTCCAGAGGATGGTCATTGTTCATGTAGGAGACATGCTTGGAGTATATATCTCCCTCCGGAGGATGGTCATTGTTCATGTAGGAGGCATGGTTAGAGTATATTTCTCCCTCCGGAAGATGGTCATTGTTCATGTAGGAGGAATGCTTGGAGTAAATATCTCCCTCTGGAGGATGGTCATTGTTCATGTAGGAGGAATGGAGTAAATATCTCCCTCCGGAGGATGGTCGTAGGAGGCATGTTTGGAGTATATATCTCCCTCCGGAGGATGGTCATTGTTCATGTAGGAGGAATGGAGTAAATATCTCCCTCCGGAGGATGGTCATTGTTCATGTAGGAGGCATGCTTAGAGTATATATCTCCCTCCGGAGGATGGTCATTGTTCATGTAGGAGGCATGTTTGGAGTAAATATCTCCCTCCGGAGGATGGTCATTGTTCATGTAGGAGGCATGCTTGGAGTATATATCTCCCTCCGGAGGATGGTCATTGTTCATGTAGGAGGCATGGTTAGAGTATATATCTCCCTCCGGAGGATGGTCATTGTTCATGTAGGAGGCATGGTTAGAGTATATATCTCCCTCCGGAGGATGGTCATTGTTCATGTAGGAGGAATGCTTGGAGTATATATTGCCCTCCGGAGGATGGTCATTGTTCATGTAGGAGGCATG
The DNA here is from genome assembly GCA_014843695.1 of Archivesica marissinica. Lineage (NCBI taxonomy): Eukaryota > Metazoa > Mollusca > Bivalvia > Venerida > Vesicomyidae > Archivesica > Archivesica marissinica. Next base: position 66,873,087 of record CM026387.1, on the reverse strand, counting down.
GTTAGAGTATATATCTCCCTCCGGAGGATGGTCATTGTTCATGTAGGAGGCATGGTTAGAGTATATATCTCCCTCCGGAGGATGGTCATTGTTCATGTAGGAGGCATGCTTGGAGTATATATCTCCCTCCGGAGGATGGTCATTGTTCATGTAGGAGGTATGCTTAGAGTATATATCTCCCTCCGGAGGATGGTCATTGTTCATGTAGGAGACATGCTTGGAGTATATATCTCCCTCCGGTGGATGGTCATTGTTCATGTAGGAGGCATGGTTAGAGTATATATCTCCCTCCGGAGGATGGTCATTGTTCATGTAGGAGGCATGCTTAGAGTATATATCTCCCTCCAGAGGATGGTCATTGTTCATGTAGGAGACATGCTTGGAGTATATATCTCCCTCCGGAGGATGGTCATTGTTCATGTAGGAGGCATGGTTAGAGTATATTTCTCCCTCCGGAAGATGGTCATTGTTCATGTAGGAGGAATGCTTGGAGTAAATATCTCCCTCTGGAGGATGGTCATTGTTCATGTAGGAGGAATGGAGTAAATATCTCCCTCCGGAGGATGGTCGTAGGAGGCATGTTTGGAGTATATATCTCCCTCCGGAGGATGGTCATTGTTCATGTAGGAGGAATGGAGTAAATATCTCCCTCCGGAGGATGGTCATTGTTCATGTAGGAGGCATGCTTAGAGTATATATCTCCCTCCGGAGGATGGTCATTGTTCATGTAGGAGACATGTTTGGAGTAAATATCTCCCTCCGGAGGATGGTCATTGTTCATGTAGGAGGCATGGAGTAAATATCTCCCTCCGGAGGATGGTCATTGTTCATGTAGGAGGCATGCTTAGAGTATATATCTCCCTCCGGAGGATGGTCATTGTTCATGTAGGAGACATGTTTGGAGTAAATATCTCCCTCCGGAGGATGGTCATTGTTCATGTAGGAGGCATGGAGTAAATATCTCCCTCCGGAGGATGGTCATTGTTCATGTAGGAGGCATGCTTAGAGTATATATCTCCCTCCGGAGGATGGTCATTGTTCATGTAGGAGACATGTTTGGAGTAAATATCTCCCTCCGGAGGATGGTCATTGTTCATGTAGGAGGCATGTTTGGAGTATATATCTCCCTCCGGAGGATGGTCATTGTTCATGTAGGAGGCATGGTTAGAGTATATATCTCCCTCCGGAGGATGGTCATTGTTCATGTAGGAGGAATGCTTGGAGTATATATTCCCTCCGGAGGATGGTCATTGTTCATGTAGGAGGCATGGTTAGAGTATATATCTCCCTCCGGAGGATGGTCATTGTTCATGTAGGAGGCATGGTTAGAGTATATATCTCCCTCCGGAGGATGGTCATTGTTCATGTAGGAGGCATGTTTGGAGTATATATTCCCTCCGGAGGATGGTCATTGTTCATGTAGGAGGCATGCTGGAGTATATATCTCCCTCCGGAGGATGGTCATTGTTCATGTAGGAGGAATGGAGTAAATATCTCCCTCCGGAGGATGGTCATTGTTCATGTAGGAGGCATGTTTGGAGTATATATCTCCCTCCGGAGGATGGTCATTGTTCATGTAGGAGGCATGCTTAGAGTATATATCTCCCTCCGGAGGATGGTCATTGTTCATGTAGGAGACATGCTTGGAGTATATATCTCCCTCCGGAGGATGGTCATTGTTCATGTAGGAGGCATGGTTAGAGTATATATCTCCCTCCGGAGGATGGTCATTGTTCATGTAGGAGGCATGCTTGGAGTATATATCTCCCTCCGGAGGATGGTCATTGTTCATGTAGGAGCATGGTTAGAGTATATATCTCCCTCCGGAGGATGGTCATTGTTCATGTAGGAGGAATGCTTGGAGTATATATCTCCCTCCGGAGGATGGTCATTGTTCATGTAGGAGAATGGAGTAAATATCTCCCTCCGAGGATGGTCATTGTTCATGTAGGAGGCATGCTTGGAGTATATATCTCCCTCCGGAGGATGGTCATTGTTCATGTAGGAGGCATGTTTGGAGTATATATCTCCCTCCGGAGGATGGTCATTGTTCATGTAGGAGGAATGCTTGGAGTATATATCTCCCTCCGGAGGATGGTCATTGTTCATGTAGGAGGAATGCTTAGAGTATATATCTCCCTCCGGAGGATGGTCATTGTTCATGTAGGAGGAATGGAGTAAATATCTCCCTCCGGAGGATGGTCATTGTTCATGTAGGAGGCATGCTTAGAGTATATATCTCCCTCCGGAGGATGGTCATTGTTCATGTAGGAGGAATGCTTGGAGTATATATTGCCCTCCGGAGGATGGTCATTGTTCATGTAGGAGGAATGCTTGGAGTATATATCTCCCTCCGGAGGATGGTCATTGTTCATGTAGGAGGCATGCTTAGAGTATATATCTCCCTCCGGAGGATGGTCATTGTTCATGTAGGAGGCATGCTTGGAGTATATATCTCCCTCCGGAGGATGGTCATTGTTCATGTAGGAGACATGCTTAGAGTATATATCTCCCTCCGGAGGATGGTCATTGTTCATGTAGGAGGCATGTTTGGAGTATATATCTCCCTCCGGAGGATGGTCATTGTTCATGTAGGAGGCATGGTTAGAGTATATATCTCCCTCCGGAGGATGGTCATTGTTCATGTAGGAGGCATGCTTGGAGTATATATCTCCCTCCGGAGGATGGTCATTGTTCATGTAGGAGGCATGCTTGGAGTATATATCTCCCTCCGGAGGATGGTCATTGTTCATGTAGGAGGCATGGTTAGAGTATATATCTCCCTCCGGAGGATGGTCATTGTTCATGTAGGAGGCATGCTTGGAGTAAATATCTCCCTCCGGAGGATGGTCATTGTTCATGTAGGAGGATGGGTTTTTGGGGTGGTATGTTTGGAGTATATATCTCCCTCCGGAGGATGGTCATTGTTCATGTAGGAGGAATGGAGTAAATATCTCCCTCCGGAGGATGGTCATTGTTCATGTAGGAGGCATGCTTAGAGTATATATCTCCCTCCGGAGGATGGTCATTGTTCATGTAGGAGGCATGTTTGGAGTATATATCTCCCTCCGGAGGATGGTCATTGTTCATGTAGGAGGCATGGAGTAAATATCTCCCTCCGGAGGATGGTCATTGTTCATGTAGGAGGCATGCTTGGAGTATATATCTCCCTCCGGAGGATGGTCATTGTTCATGTAGGAGGCATGTTTGGAGTATATATCTCCCTCCGGAGGATGGTCATTGTTCATGTAGGAGGAATGGAGTATATATTTCCCTCCGGAGGATGGTCATTGTTCATGTAGGAGGCATGCTTGGAGTATATATCTCCCTCCGGAGGATGGTCATTGTTCATGTAGGAGGAATGTTGAGTAAATATCTCCCTCCGGAGGATGGTCATTGTTCATGTAGGAGGCATGTTTGGAGTATATATCTCCCTCCGGAGGATGGTCATTGTTCATGTAGGAGGTATGCTTAGAGTATATATCTCCCTCCGGAGGATGGTCATTGTTCATGTAGGAGACATGCTTGGAGTATATATCTCCCTCCGGAGGATGGTCATTGTTCATGTAGGAGGCATGTTTGGAGTATATTTCTCCCCCCGGAGGATGGTCATTGTTCATGTAGGAGGCATGTTTGGAGTATATATCTCCCTCCGGAGGATGGTCATTGTTCATGTAGGAGGAATGCTTGGAGTATATATCTCCCTCCGGAGGATGGTCATTGTTCATGTAGGAGGAATGGAGTAAATATCTCCCTCCGGAGGATGGTCATTGTTCATGTAGGAGGCATGTTTGGAGTATATATCTCCCTCCGGAGGATGGTCATTGTTCATGTAGGAGGCATGCTTAGAGTATATATCTCCCTCCGGAGGATGGTCATTGTTTATGTAGGAGGAATGCTTGGAGTATATATTGCCCTCCGGAGGATGGTCATTGTTCATGTAGGAGGAATGCTTGGAGTATATATCTCCCTCCGGAGAATGGTCATTGTTCATGTAGGAGGCATGCTTAGAGTATATATCTCCCTCCGGAGGATGGTCATTGTTCATGTAGGAGACATGCTTGGAGTATATATTGCCCTCCGGAGGATGGTCATTGTTCATGTAGGAGAATGCTTGGAGTATATATCTCCCTCCAAAGGATGGTCATTGTTCATGTAGGAGGAATATTTGGAGTATGGGAATATTTCATCAAACGCAAGCCAGCATGCAGATATGGGGACACATACTTGTATCAATTATAATTAGATTTCATCCATTGTTATGTTATATTTCGGATTTTATGCCTGCATCAGCACCATTTTGGGCTATATCGCCGGCGGGCAGTTTACCTAACAACACCTTTCCTGGGCAGGCTCCAGCCAGCGGTTAACCAGTACCTAGTGCACCAACCTCCGTAAGTTCATCCATTTTCAAGATACTTCTCTGTACAGACGGCCAGACAATACCACGACAATAAATTCATTAAAAACAAGTGGTATTTTCTGGGACACAATGGAATAAGTCTTGAAATCCTGCTTAATGCGATACTTATCTATAATAGAACATTGAGGTGTATAAAGATATCAAATTGGCCGGTATTTCCCACTGGCATCGCAGTAGAAGATCAAGCTAATTCAAGTTTAACATGCAATTCTACAGCAAAAACCTTGATCGGTTACTATAGTGTGAAGATCGGTTATAAGTCTGTTCTTCTTTGTTTTTGAATATGACACTCTGGGTAGCCTCCAGTTTTGATCACCTCCAATACTCACCAATAGGACATCTTTCTCCATAACTGAGAAGCACTGACAACAGCAGTCCCCGACATATCACGGAGACAAGCTGTGTAATATCCAATTACATATCTAATCTGGGCATTGTTATACATTCTCTCCATGGAGCAGGTTCATAGTCATCATACTTACAGGATGTGCTTAAAGTGTCCTGGTCATATTAAGAACTATATAGGGATGGCAACGAATGGTGATTTTGGTATTAGAATATTCGGATGATCTTTGAATTGTACACCTTTTCTACACTGTTTTGCGATGGAAAACGTTGGCTTGGTATACTTATATAAATGTAACGGGTAGTTAACTTGTTAAAAAGCAGGCGTCTTTAGCCTGATATTTATAAACATTGGGCTATTCTTTTGTTTGAATGTTTTTGATTGAAAATTAAACAAACCGCTATATGATTTAACTGAAATTTTATTTGAAAACCGCTCGCCCACATGGTTTTCCAGAGGCGAGGGTAAATAAGCTCAATCATCATTATTTGAAAACAATAATAATAAAAATGCCATTTCATATATGCGAATACAATTTAAACATTTGAATATGCGGTCGTTCGAACGAATATTCAAATATTAGAACTTTCGGTGCCATCCCTATTAGTAACACAAGGTCATTTCAAAATGAATGGAGTAACCAAGACAAGCTGTTGGAATTTCCATCTATACATTAACCCGTATCCACCCTATCCTAGAAACGTGCTGCATGTGAAAGGTTGAGACATATAGTCAGGTGCTTAAGACTACTGGAACATACCAGGTCTTGGATTCAATGGTTGGAAACAGTTCAATCATATAGATTGAAATATCGTGTCCAGATATTTGCTCCAAAGCTTAGATTAGTATTAACAGTGTTTTATTTCATAATTATTCTGCAAACACAGCAAATGTATACATACAATTGTTGAAGTTAGAAATACAAACATGTTCATGTAGCTTGAAACATATGTTGGAACACTGATGGTTCAATTGTGAGACAGACACACTGTGTTTGTGATGAGATACTGGTAGACTGAGCTGACGAGATAGACTATGCTATAGATGAGGTAGACAGTGTCACAGATGAGACAGACTAAGCTATAGATGAGGTGGACAGCGTTACAGATGAGACAGAATGTGCTATAGACAAGATACTGATAGACGGTTGTGATGAGACATACTGTGCTATAGATGAGCTAGACAGTGTCACAGATGAGACAGAATGTGCTATAGACGAGATAGACTGTGCTATAGATGAGAGAGAATGTTCTAGAGATGAGATAGATTGTGCTATAGATGAGATAGATGGTGTCACAGATGAGACAGACTGTGCAATTAGATGAGGTAGACAGTGTCACAGATGAGACAAAATGCACTATAGGTGAGGAAGACAATGTCACTCACAGCTGAGACAGAATGCGTTGCAGATGAGGAAGACGATGCATCAACACCTATGTAAGTCATTCTTATACCCTCAAGTGGGGTAAGCAGTCATAAATCAAATCAAAGACTGATGCCATATGGTGTAGATCAATCTGCCACTCAGGTCCATATATTCAGTATGAAACTGCCACACATTTATTTGCAGTTTTACAATATTTCTCAGCACATTATAAAGGCTAGGTATACTGCCTAATTCATTGGTGGACAAAGTTCCAATCTTTGGATGCTACTGGCTTCCTCTGCAAAAGTTCTAAACAGAAAGCATGAATAACAAGAAATATTACAGTAGGTGATGAAAGCCCCCCGCCATAGCCAGGGCTCGAATTTAGCACTAGCACTTGGAAAGAGAAAATTGAAAAATGTGAGTTGAATTTCTGGGTACTTGCAAAAATGTGCGAGTTGAAATTAAACCTGAATGGTTCAATAAAAATAATTATAATAGTATTATACATCTACTTACTACGTCTAGCAGAATTAATTATTATGGATGACGGTCCCTCCGCCCGATAATTGCACAGTTATTGAGGACAGATATTTCATTCCAACATACTTTGTATACATGTACATTAACACATTAATTTGCACACCTGCCAGGCTGGTTTATCGATTGCATTTCAAGGTGCAATCTTTGGACCCCGTAGCCAGGTTAAACGGAAGTCAGTCAGATTTATTTACTGTACGCAATAATAATGTCCAATAGGAAAATATCAAGTTTATTTACTTGGTTAATTTAAAAAATGTTACGGATGGAAAATGACCAATGTCCATGGAATCTCAACATGATATTAATCTTAGTAAGGAAAGCAGCCCAAGAGAGTCGAATGACCTTCTGTCAATCCTGTGAACAAATGGGAACAGGAGGAAGGCATTGAACGCGTGGCAAACTGAGTTACTGCGGTCACTATTTATGCGGTCACTATGTATGGGGGACAATAGATTAATCTAGTGTCCCTGGTGTATATTAGAATTGGAAAATATAACAATACACTGTTAAATGGTTGCAATATTTTGCCTTAAAATACAAGCTTGCATAAATTGCGAGTGAAATTTCAATTTTGCAAGTACAAATTTTAGGCATAAAAAAAATTAAATTCTAGCCCAGCATAGCTGAAGAAGTTACAGCCCGGGCTATTTCTAAATTAGTCAATCCATTTAATAGATATGAAGAAAATGCAAAATATATAGTGTATGCCTTTGACCTCAAGACTGAACAAGACCTTGAATCAAAAAACCAACTGAATGTTTACCTCGATGTGGTGACCAATTACAACTTCATTCCAAAGTCTTAAAGGCGGTGTAATAGATGCATAGCAGGAAACACGCTCGGCCGAAATCTTGAGAAGTCTCTCAACTTTTCATTTCGGAAGAAGTTTCGAGTGACTTCAACTACTATATTCAAGAATGCATGATTAAATGTTTTGAAATGTTCACATAATATACTAAGCCAAGTCTAATGCACATACATGTATGTTAACATTATTATTATTATTATATATACATACATTATTATTATATAGCTTGGTTGTGAAAAGAAATAACACAATTTCTTTTAGACAGACACTACTACACTACATTCACTTGCTTTACAGAACACTAGCCTATTTTACAGGATCTCAGGAAGAAATGAACTGGCTCGTTTATTGGAGGTGACCGTTTAATAGAGTTGACCGTTAGTGGAGGTTATACTGTATATTCATACAATCAGCGATGTTTTAGGCATGTAAATACAATATCGTTAATACTTGCAATCATTTCAGATATGCAATTTAGGACACAAAGCTTTTTCACTCTACTGGGATAGCAGGGCTAACTTTTCTGTGGCAGGGAGACTTCTCCCTGATACATCTTCCCAGGCATATTGGACACAATATATTGAGCAGAGGACAATTAGACTGTAACTGAATCACATGGCTGGTTGTGACCTTTAGGCTTTGATCCGGTGGCAAGTTGTGTTGAGCAAATTGTCCTGGTAACATTTATTTTAAAGTATTCAAATTCATTCAAATGGTTTAATAGACAGATGTGAGCAAACACAAAACCAAACATATAGGCTAGTTAACCAATACAGAATTATCATGGTGACTCAAATATACATACCCCAATAAATATACCCCCCTCAGTGATTCAAATATATCCCCTCAATGATTCAAATATACCCCCTCAGTGACTCACTCAGTGATTCAAACAAAGCCCCTCAGTGATTCAAACAAAGCCCCTCAGTGATTCAAATATACCCCCTCAGTGATTCAAATATACCCCCTCAGTGATTCAAATATACCCCCTCAGTGATTCAAACAAACCTCCTCAGTGATTCAAATATACCCCCTCAGTGATTCAAATATACCCCCTCAGTGATTCAAACAAAGCCCCTCAGTGATTCAAACAAAGCCCCTCAGTGATTCAAACAAAGCCTCTCAGTGATTCAAACAAAGCCACTCAGTGATTCAAATATACCCCCTCAGTGATTCAAACAAACCTCCTCAGTGATTCAAACAAAGCCCCTCAGTGATTCAAACAAAGCCCCTCAGTGATTCAAATATATCCCCTCAATGATTCAAATATACCCCCTCAGTGACTCAAACTCAGTGATTCAAACAAAGCCCCTCAGTGATTCAAACAAAGCCCCTCAGTGATTCAAATATACCCCCTCAGTGATTCAAATATACCCCCTCAGTGATTCAAATATACCCCCTCAGTGATTCAAACAAACCTCCTCAGTGATTCAAATATACCCCCTCAGTGATTCAAATATACCCCCTCAGTGATTCAAACAAAGCCCCTCAGTGATTCAAACAAAGCCCCTCAGTGATTCAAACAAAGCCTCTCAGTGATTCAAACAAAGCCCCTCAGTGATTCAAATATACCCCCTCAGTGATTCAAACAAACCTCCTCAGTGATTCAAACAAAGCCCCTCAGTGATTCAAACAAAGCCCCTCAGTGATTCAAATATACCCCCTCAGTGATTCAAACATACTCCCTCAGTGATTCAAACAAAGCCCCTCAGTGATTCAAATATACCCCCTCAGTGATTCAAATATACCCCCTCAGTGATTCAAATATACCCCCTCAGTGATTCAAATATACCCCCTCAGTGATTCAAACAAAGCCCCTCAGTGATTCAAACAAAGCCCCTCAGTGATTCAAACAAAGCCTCTCAGTGATTCAAACAAAGCCCCTCAGTGATTCAAATATACCCCCTCAGTGATTCAAACAAACCTCCTCAGTGATTCAAACAAAGCCCCTCAGTGATTCAAACAAAGCCCCTCAGTGATTCAAATATACCACCTCAGTGATTCAAATATACCCCCTCAGTGATTCAAATATACCCCCTCAGTGATTCAAATATACCCCCTCAGTGATTCAAACAAAGCCCCTCAGTGATTCAAACAAAGCCCCTCAGTGATTCAAACAAAGCCCCTCAGTGTTTCAAATATACCCCCTCAGTGATTCAAATAAACCCCCCTCAGTGATTCAAACAAACCACCCTCAGTGATTCAAACAAAGCCCCTCAGTGATTCAAACAAAGCCCCTCAGTGATTCAAATATACCCCTCAGTGATTCAAATAAACCCCCCTCAGTGACTCAAATATACCCCCTCAGTGATTCAAATAAAACCCCTCAGTGATTCAAATATACCACCTCACAAACTTTGCTTGCATGGTATAATATGAAGATAAAATTGGATGGTTTCAGTTATTCAAAATTCAACTTTGTTAATGGGAATTGACTAGATAGCTTCAGTTAGGTGTTCTTGGCACACGTTTGATAACAGGGTGCCTATAATTGACATTAAATTACACAAATGTAGAACATGCTATCCAGCACATAAGAAGACTAAACATTTTCAATAGAATGAGAAAATATCATAAATAAAATAAAGACTGTTCCCTGTACAGGCTACGCAACTAGTTCATGAATTCAATCAGTGTTTTATTTGAATTTAAGTTTTAATACCCACCCATGCACCAAATAAGTTCACAATGTGTAAATTTCACAAACGCGCACAATTTTAATGCAAGTAATTTTAGATTTTGTGTATTTAGGATACCAGTATTTATATAACTAGGCAGCATATATTGACAGTGAATTAATTGTTGGAGATTCAGAACCAAGCTGTCAACATAGCCAAAATAAAACTGCCATTAAAACTACAGTACATACCATTTAACCATACAGTACATACCATCTAACTACAGTACATACCATCTAACTACAGTACATACCATCTAACTATACAGTACGTACCATCTAACTATACAGTACATACCATCTAACTATACAGTACATACCATCTAACTATACAGTACACACCATCTAACTATACAGTACATACCATCTAACTATACAGTACACACCATCTATACAGTACATACCATATAACTACAGTACACACCATCTATACAGTACACACCATCTAACTACAGTACATACCATCTAACTATACAGTACATACCATCTAACTATACAGTACATACCATCTAACTATACAGTACACACCATCTATACAGTACATACCATCTAACTACAGTACATACCATCTAACTATACAGTACATACCATCTAACTATACAGTACACACCATCTAACTATACAGTACACACCATCTAACTATACAGTACACACCATCTAACTATACAGTACATACCATCTAACTATACAGTACATACCATCTAACTATACAGTACATACCATATAACTATACAGTACATACCATATAACTATACAGTACATACCATCTAACTATACAGTACACACCATCTAACTATACAGTACATACCATCTAACTATACAGTACATACCATATAACTATACAGTACACACCATCTAACTATACAGTACATACCATCTATACAGTACATACCATCTAACTACAGTACATACCATCTAACTATACAGTACATACCATCTAACTATACAGTACACACCATCTAACTATACAGTACACACCATCTAACTATACAGTACATACCATCTAACTATACAGTACATACCATCTAACTATACAGTACACACCATCTATACAGTACATACCATCTATACAGTACATACCATCTAACTATACAGTACACACCATCTATACAGTACATACCATATAACTATACAGTACATACCATCTAACTATACAGTACACACCATCTATACAGTACATACCATATAACTATACAGTACATACCATCTAACTACAGTACAGTACATACCATCTAACTATACAGTACATACCATCTAACTATACAGTACATACCATCTAACTACAGTACAGTACATACCATCTAACTATACAGTACATACCATCTAACTATACAGTACATACCATATAACTATACAGTACACACCATCTATACAGTACATACCATATAACTATACAGTACACACCATCTATACAGTACATACCATCTAACTATACAGTACACACCATCTATACAGTACATACCATCTAACTATACAGTACACACCATCTAACTATACAGTACATACCATATAACTATACAGTACATACCATCTAACTATACAGTACACACCATCTAACTATACAGTACATACCATCTAACTATACAGTACACACCATCTATACAGTACATACCATATAACTATACAGTACACACCATCTATACAGTACATACCATATAACTATACAGTACACACCATCTAACTATACAGTACACACCATCTAACTATACAGTACATACCATCTAACTATACAGTACACACCATCTATACAGTACATACCATATAACTATACAGTATATATACCATCTAACTATACAGTACATACCATCTAACTATACAGTATATACCATCTAACTATACAGTACATACCATCTAACTATACAGTATATACCATATAACTATACAGTACACACCATCTATACAGTACATACCATCTAACTATACAGTACACACCATCTATACAGTACATACCATATAACTATACAGTACATACCATCTAACTATACAGTACATACCATATAACTATACAGTACATACCATCTAACTATACAGTACACACCATCTATACAGTACACACCATCTAACTATACAGTATATACCATATAACTATACAGTACATACCATATAACTATACAGTACATACCATATAACTATACAGTACATACCATCTAACTATACAGTACACACCATCTAACTATACAGTACATACCATATAACTATACAGTACATACCATCTAACTATACAGTACACACCATCTATACAGTACATACCATATAACTATACAGTACATACCATCTAACTATACAGTACATACCATCTAACTATACAGTACATACCATCTAACTATACAGTACATACCATATAACTATACAGTACATACCATCTATACAGTACATACCATATAACTATACAGTACATACCATCTATACAGTACATACCAGATATTTTTTTATTGCTATCCATGCCACACAAAACATCAAGTACCGTAACTTAAGTTTACCTGCAAATACTTACTTGCCTTCAGTCCTGTCTGCAGAATGATGTTCTCTTTATATAAAATTCCAGCTCTTGTAAATCCTACATATAGGTGCTAACAATCATATCATGTCATATGCCTGTGATATGTGCAGCAGCTGGAGAGTTTTAGTTCATACCAACAGAAATAGAGAGTGTGATACAATAAGTTAATTGACAACTAATCATATCATGGTGCAATGATCAGGCCAGGGAAGGTGATAAATATCAAGTTCACACACGACTATTCCACTGTATGTAAATCATATGTAGTTGGTTGAAAGCATTGTCAACATTCACTATGCAACAACACAGTATGGGATAAAATAATACTATAATTGTGGTTTTACATCATTCTCATGAACATGGCAAGAAAATAAATCATGCGATATGGAATCAAGACATTTAGCAATCTAGTGTTACCAACTCAAATTGTGAAACTTGGATACTATGAAGTCGGTTAAATATAGAAACACATGCAATGAGCTACAATATAGACGGTGGATCGAATATGGTAAATTAATATGAAAGCTCCCTCATCATTCCAGCAAGAAACAAACAACAATTTAAACAAAAATGTCTAGCTATATCAATAATTTCAATTAAGAAATAAATAAAGATATGGAAAAATGTAAAACAAGGATATTTATTATACAAAGTAAAACTATCTCCTCAGACAAACAAACTCACTTGAGGCATATCGCACATAATTACAGTAACAAGTCATTCCAAGGCAAAACATTGCATATCATCCAAAAACAAAGGACACATAATACATATCAACTTACCCTTTCAACACCTCTAAATAGGTCTACAAAAAGTGTATATCCAGAGCTGTCTCATCAGGTCCTGCACGTTTTGCCAATAATATTACTATTTTTAAACAAAATTATCCATTTTGATAAATGAACTGGTCCAAATGTAATTTTCTTATTAATTTATTGGTCTAAAAATATATCATGCATATTAGTCCATGTCAGTTACTTGGTGTTGAATGGGTTAACTAGAAATGTGTCTGTAATATGATCGACGGTATCCGCTGGCTGTTTATGACAACTTATTTCATCATCCATCCATGCATGATAAGTTCATCAGCAGAAACAAATGTTCTGATGATCAATAGTCTATAAAAGTTATTTCAAAATCCCTGCATGCATTAACCTGCCAATCATGACTAAAGTTGATTTGCAAACAGCATAGAGCCAGATCAGACGCCACAGAACATGAACAGAATGTGACGTCTGATCAGGCTCTGTGCTGTTTGCTATTCGGATAGTGGAGCTAAAACACAATTGCAAACAACATAGATCCCTCCATGTATATGGTTACCTTGACATCCAGTTTCATATGTGACATGTAAGGTGACCACTTGTGCCAAAATTTCATATGTGACATGTAATTACATATGTTTTCATATGTGACATGTGATTTCATATGTGACATGTGATTTCATATGTGACATGTAATTTCATATGGGACATATAATTTCATATGTGACATGTAATTTCATATGTGACATGTGATTTCATATGTGACATGTAATTTCATATGTGACATGTAATTTCATATGTGACATGTAAGGTGACGACGTATGCTCAATATTTGTCATGTATGACAAAACTATTGAGTAGAAAACCATTTGTTCCTATTACATTTTTCAATAGACCATGTACCGATAAACACATTTACACTGTAAACAAATGTGATACCGGTAAACACATTTACACTGTAAACAAATGTCATACCGATAAACACATTTACACTGTAAACAAATGTCATACCAGTAAACACATTTACACCGGAAACAAATGTCATACCGGTAAACACATTTACACTGTAAACAAATGTCATACCGGTAAACACATCTCACTGTAAACAAATATCATACTGGTAAACACATTTACACTGTAAACAAATATCATACTGGTAAACACATTTACACTGTAAACAAATGTCATACCGGTAAACACATTTACACTGTAAACAAATGTCATACCGGTAAACACATTTACACTGTAAACAAATGTCATACCGGTAAAAACATTTACACTGTAAACAAATGTCATACCGGTAAACACATTTACACTGTAAACAAATGTCATACCGGTAAACACATTTACACCGTAAACAAATGTCATATCGGTAAACATATTTACACTGTAAACAAATGTGATACAGGTAAACACATTTATACTGTAAACAAATGTCATGGACTTCCACTTTCGATTCAATCTGTGGGTAGTCATTTTTAAATAACATTTATCGTTGCATAAAATGGACATTTTTGAGAATTCTGAACTACATGATAATAATAGTTAGTTTATACAAATTTCGATTATGAAACAAGTTCTTACAACTTATATTAATCACTCTCGAGACCTCATTCCTGATGGAATCAATCACCACGAGGGAGAGAGAAGAGGCAGTGAGGAATTTAAATGCCTTGCCAAAGGACACAATCGTAATGGTACAGCTTGGTGCGAACTCGGGCCTTTTGCACCTGAAGCGAACGCGGTACAACTGCGCTATCACGACTTCCACAGTTGACAAATAACACTCAATGATTTATAGCGATTGATGCTTGATGCGTTAGTTCTTCATGTTAAATTGGATTTTACAGCGCAGTAAAACAGTATGGGGTACTCAGCACAAAGCAGGACAGCATATATTCGAATTACAATAATACAAAAATAATACAAGATGCCATGAAGAGGCTGGCTAGAGGAATGATACAGGTCAACCAAGTCATGCAGTAACATTAGTCCTGAAACAACCAAGCTAATCCTGCACAGCTGCAGTCTTGAATGCTTGCTAACAACCAGTAACCTGTTTAGAAATCACGACTAGAGTCGCATATACAAACAGCATAGAGCCAGATCAGATGGCACAGAAAGTGCAGTCTGATCTGGCTCTATGGTGTATGCTATTCGGATAGTAGAGCTAAAACACTTGGCTGAATAGCAACGAACATAATATCCTAATCAAATGCAGAGTAATGCCACGGCTGATCTTGATCTATGTTGTTTGCTTATTCCTTCCAATTTATTCAGCATTTTAAGGGTTAAACTGCTATTTCTCATAGATTCCAGTAATTCAGTCCGAAGACTATTTTGATTATATCTAATGACGTCATTTTGATATGCATGGATGCGATTGTTGGCTAAAACAATAGGTGAACTTTAGCAACATGTTTTGCTGTAATTGAGGTATGAAATGGTCACTATTAGTCACTATCTTCAATATGCTTATGTATCTTATGGTTGATGATCGTGAGTCAATTAATAAATGTTCGCTCCATTTTGCATCGGTCCAGTCTTATCTAAAGACTAAGTAAAGTCACAACATCTGCTAGCACTCACCTTCCCTAGCACATCCTGTGCCACACATCTGCCATAGCACAACCCATGCCATCCATATGCCATAGCACAACCCCTGCCATCCATATGCCATAGCACAACCCCCCATCCATATGCCATAGCACAACCCCTGCCATCCATATGCCATAGCACATCCTGTGCCACACATCTGCCATAGCACAACCCCCCATCCATATGCCATAGCACATCCTGTGCCACACATCTGCCATAGCACAACCCCTGCCATCCATATGCCATAGCACAACCCCCCATTCCATATGCCATAGCACAACCCCCCATCCATATGCCATAGCACAACCCCCATCCATATGCCATAGCACAACCCCACCATCCATATGCCATAGCACAACCCCCCATCCATATGCCTAGTGTACGACAACTTTTTTAAGGACTTGGTTGCCCACTGGGCAACCAGAATTTTGATCTGGTTGCCCAGGATTTTGACGTGTTTGTCCAGTATTTTTCTTTCAATATTCGGTGCGGTTTTGAGCCCAACAATGTTATTATCAATTTATTCAAAGCATGTTTAATTATTTAAGTCAATAATGATTAATATAACACCATGGTCATTCAATTGTTATGTTAGCTGTTCTACAGTTTACAAGTTTAAGTATTAAAAAACAGATTTTAATATTAAATTAAACAAACATTTATCCATAATGTCATTAATATGTGGTATGAAACTGTGTATAATTATTGAAAACTTGGGGCGTTTCGTCACTTTAGAATTAGATGATGATGATGATGCAGAACGTTTTTCTGAAGACGAAGGAGACTGCGTTGGTGTTGGTGAATCCACTGACCGGATAATGAAACGATCCATCGTAACTGATCGAAAGTAACATTTATTTAATTCAAAATTCACTAAAAGACTGCGCTAAACCTAAATAACTAAATTTATAAACATCAAGTTCACAACACAACGCTCCATCAACGCGCAAAATCATAGCATCGGAAATAATAAAAGTAATTGAAATGGTCTGAATTTCGCAGTTTGTTGTGCTCGCCATTTTGTGTTTTACCGTTGGTTCTCGGCATTCGGCAAACACCCCAATTAAAAGCTGGTACACATTGACAAACTGTTTCCCGGCCACTATATGATATACCTCTGTAATCGGGAACTGGCATAATACGTCATCAATTAAAATACGCGGAGCATAGAAATCTTGACCAGAGTCAACATTTTTGGCTTAGCGAAATATTTGTTTTATAATATTTAACGGGATATTCCGGGCAACTATTTTGGCATTTTTGGGGTTGCCCAGTGGGCAACTGCTTTTCAAACTTAGTTGCCCGCCGAGATATTTCAGTTGCCAGCGGGCTCCGGGCATAGGATTTGTCGTACACTGCATATGCCATAGCACAACCCCCCACCATGCATATGCCATAGCACAACCTTCCATCCATATGCCATAGCACAACCCCCCCATCCATATGTCATAGAACAACCCCCCATCCATATGCCATAGCACTACCCCCCATCCATATGTCATAGCACAACCCCCCATCCATATGCCATAGCACTACCCCCCATCCATATGCCCATAGCACAACCCCTCCATCCATATGCCATAGCACTACCCCCCATCCATATGCCATAGCACAACCCCCCCATCCATATGTCATAGAACAACCCCCCATCCATATGCCATAGCACTACCCCCCATCCATATGTCATAGCACAACCCCCATCCATATGCCATAGCACTACCCCCCATCCATATGCCATAGCACACCCCCCCTCCATCCATATGCCATAGCACTACCCCCCATCCATATGCCATAGCACAACCCCTGCTATCCATATGCCATAGCACAACCCCACCATCCATATGCCATAGCACAACCCCCCCATCCATATGCCATAGCACTACCCCCCATCCATATGCCATAGCACAACCCCTCCATCCATATGCCATAGCACTACCCCCCATACATATACCATAGCACAACCCCTCCATCCATATGCCATAGCACTACCCCCCATCCATATGCTATAGCACAACCCCTGCTATCCATATGCCATAGCACAACCCCCCCATCCATATGCCATAGCACAACCCCCCATCCATATGCCATAGCACAACCCCTGCCATCCATATGCCATAGCACTACCCACCATCCATATGCCATAGCACAACCCCTCCATCCATATGCCATAGCACAACCCCCCCATCCATATGCCATAGCACAACCCCACCATCCATATGCCAACGAACAACCCCCACCATCCATATGCCATAGCACAAACCACCATCCATATGCCATAGCACAACCCCTGCCATCCATATGCCATAGCACAACCCCCATCCATATGCCATAGCACAACCCCCCATCCATATGCCATAGCACAAACCACCATCCATATGCCATAGCACAAACCACCATCCATATACCATAGCACAACCCCTGCCATACCACAAAACCCCACCATGCATATGCCATAGCACAACCCCCCCATCCATATGCCATAGCACAACCCCCCATCCATATGCCATAGCACAACCCCTGCCATCCATATGCCATAGCACAACCCCCCATCCATATGCCATAGCACACCCCCATCCATATGCCATAGCACAAACCACCATCCATATACCATAGCACAACCCCTGCCATACCACAAACCCCACCATGCATATGCCATAGCACAACCCCACCATCCATATGCCATAAAACAACCCCTGCCATCCATATGCCATAGCACAACCCCCCATCCATATGCCATAGCACAAACCACCATCCATATACCATAGCACAACCCCTGCCATACCACAAAACCCACCATGCATATGCCATAGCACAACCCCCTGCCATCCATTTGCCATAGCACAATCCATGCCATCAATTTCTCTAATGCCTGTCACCATGTCACTCACTCGTGTACCAGTACAAATCTCTAATCCTGTCACAATGTCACACACGCATGTACCCAGTACATATCTCTAACCCTGTCACAATGTCACACACTCATGTACCAGTACATATCTCTAACCCTGTCACAATGTCACACACGCATGTACCCAGTACATATCTCTAACCCTGTCACAATGTCACACACTCATGTACCAGTACATATCTCTAACCCTGTCACAATGTCACACACTCATGTACCAGTACATATCTCTAACCCTGTCACAATGTCACACACTCATGTACCAGTACATATCTCTAACCCTGTCACAATGTCACACACTCATGTACCAGTACATATCTCTAACCCTGTCACAATGTCACACACTCATGTACCAGTACATATCTAACCCCTGTCACCATGTCACTCATGTACCCAGTACATATCTCTAACCCTGTCACAATGTCACTCATGTGCCAGTACATATCTAACCCCTGTCACCATGTCACTCATGTACCCAGTACATATCTCTAACCCCTGTCACCATGTCACTCATGTACCCAGTACATATCTCTAACCCCTGTCACCATACCACACACTCATGTACCAGTACATATCTCTAACCCCTGTCACCATACCACACACTCATGTACCAGTACATATCTCTAACCCCTGTCACCATACCACACACTCATGTACCAGTACACATCTCTAACCCCTGTCACCATACCACACACTCATGTACCAGTACGCATCTCTAACCCCTGTCACCATGTCACTCATGTACCCAGTACACATCTCTAACCCCTGTCACCATGTCACTCATGTACCCAGTACATATCTCTAACGCCTGTCACCATACCACTCACTCATGTACCCAGTACATATCTCTAACGCCTGTCACCATGTCACACACTCATGTACCCAGTACATATCTCTAACGCCTGTCACCATGTCACTCACTCATGTACCCAGTACATATCTCTAACGCCTGTCACCATACCACTCACTCATGTACCCAGTACATATCTCTAACCCATGTCACCATACCACTCACTTATGTACCAGTACACTGGGTATAAGGTCTATAATTTGGAAATTATGAACCAAACTTTGTAAAATTATGTTCTGGATGAGCTATGAATGCCGTGTGGATATTTCAACAGCCATACTTTGTATTGGGTCATTGTCTAAACAACTGTCTTGAAATTTGCGCTTCCTGGGCAGGAGCAAGTTTAATCTCGCATTACGCACCGATAATTTACCACAATAAGGTCAAAATATCGTAACAAACACGTGGATCTACAAACAGCTGAAAGAAATACCCCCCATTGGTCAATGTCCACCATTTAACCAATAACAATATGTCTATGAATACAGCTGCAGGTGGCACAAAGGACATCACTCGATAACTGTTTGGATAAGTTTGTCCCACAACTCTTCGACACCATCCTTTCGCGGCAAGAAGCACTTCGCCCCATGTCTGTAGGAAGGCAACTACCTGTGTACAAACGTTTTCTATGAGGCCAAAAATAGCAACAGTGTCCATGAATGCACAGCCAATAACATAAGTACATCGTCAGATTTTCGTGCACTTTCTATGTACATTCAATGATTTCAAAGACCCTTGGAAAACCTGGGTACTCATCTATAAAACCTGTTACCAGGCCACTCATCTGAACAAGTACACATCTGTAACCACTACCACACAGTCAATCATCTGCCATAGTACACATTTACAACCACTGACACAAGGCCACTCAGATGCCCAATTATACATAGATAACACCTGCCACCAAGCCACTCAAAATGCACCAGTACACATTATATAAACCATGCTGCTAGGCCACACAAAATGCACCAGTACACATATTATTAACCCTGCCATCAGGTCACTCAACATGTAACAGCACAAATAATTATATAACCGCTACCACCTGGTCACTCAAAGTGCAACAGTACACACATACAATCCATACCACCATGCCACTCAAAGTGCAACAGTACACACATACAATCCATACCACCATGCCACTCAAAGTGCAACAGTACACACATACAATCCATACCACCATGCCACTCAAAGTGCAACAGTACACACATACAATCCATACCACCTGGCCACTCAAAGTTCAACATTACACACATACAATCCATACCACCTGGCCACTCAAAGTGCAACAGTACACACATACAACCCATACCACCAGGCCACTCAAAGTGCAACAGTACACACATACAATCCATACCACCTGGCCACTCAAAGTGCAACATTACACACATACAATCCATACCACCTGGCCACTCAAAGTGCAACATTACACACATACAATCCATACCACCTGGCCACTCAAAGTGCAACAGTACACACATACAACCCATACCACCAGGCCACTCAAAGTGCAACAGTACACACATACAATCCATACCACCTGGCCACTCAAAGTGCAACATTACACACATACAATCCATACCACCTGGCCACTCAAAGTGCAACATTACACACATACAATCCATACCACCTGGCCACTCAAAGTGCAACAGTACACACATAAATCCAACACCGGCCACTCAAAGTGCAACATTACACACCATGGCCACTCAAAGTGCAACAGTACACACATACAATCCATCACTCAAGTGCAACATTAACACATACAATCCATACCACCATGCCACTCAAAGTGCAACATTACACACATACAATCCATACCACCTGGCCACTCAAAGTGCAACAGTACACACATACAATCCATACCACCATGCCACTCAAAGTGCAACAGTACACACATACAATCCATACCACCAGGCCACTCAAAGTGCAACAGTACACACATACAATCCATACCACCATGCCACTCAAAGTGCAACAGTACACACATACAATCCATACCACCATGCCACTCAAAGTGCAACAGTACACACATACAATCCATACCACCTGGCCACTCAAAGTGCAACAGTACACACATACAATCCATACCACCATGCCACTCAAAGTGCAACAGTACACACATACAATCCATACCACCTGGCCACTCAAAGTGCAACAGTACACACATACAATCCATACCACCTGGCCACTCAAAGTGCAACAGTACACACATACAATCCATACCACCAGGTCACTCAAAGTGCAACAGTACACACATACAATCCATACCACCATGCCACTCAAAGTGCAACAGTACACACATACAATCCATACCACCTGGCCACTCAAAGTGCAACAGTACACACATACAATCCATACCACCAGGCCACTCAAAGTGCAACAGTACACACATACAACCCATACCACCATGCCACTCAAAGTGCAACAGTACACATACAATCCATACCACCTGGTCACTCAAAGTGCAACAGTACACACATACAACCCATACCACCATGCCACTCAAAGTGCAACAGTACACACATACAACCCATACCACCTGGCCACTCAAAGTGCAACAGTACACACATACAATCCATACCACCTGGCCACTCAAAGTGCAACAGTACACACATACAATCCATACCACCAGGTCACTCAAAGTGCAACAGTACACACATACAATCCATACCACCATGCCACTCAAAGTGCAACAGTACACACATACAATCCATACCACCATGCCACTCAAAGTGCAACATTACACACATACAATCCATACCACCATGCCACTCAAAGTGCAACAGTACACACATACAATCCATACCACCATGCCACTCAAAGTGCAACAGTACACACATACAATCCATACCACCTGGCCACTCAAAGTGCAACAGTACACACATACAATCCATACCACCAGGTCACTCAAAGTGCAACAGTACACACATACAATCCATACCACCATGCCACT
Organism: Archivesica marissinica; assembly: GCA_014843695.1. Lineage (NCBI taxonomy): Eukaryota > Metazoa > Mollusca > Bivalvia > Venerida > Vesicomyidae > Archivesica > Archivesica marissinica. The sequence continues at coordinate 66,850,351 of CM026387.1, read as the reverse complement.
CAAAGTGCAACAGTACACACATACAATCCATACCACCTAGCCACTCAAAGTGCAACATTACACACATACAATCCATACCACCTGGCCACTCAAAGTGCAACAGTACACACATACAATCCATACCACCATGCCACTCAAAGTGCAACAGTACACACATACAATCCATACCACCATGCCACTCAAAGTGCAACAGTACACACATACAATCCATACCACCATGCCACTCAAAGTGCAACAGTACACACATACAATCCATACCACCTGGCCACTCAAAGTGCAACAGTACACACATACAATCCATACCACCAGGTCACTCAAAGTGCAACATTACACACATACAATCCATACCACCAAGTCACTCAAAGTGCAACAGTACACACATACAATCCATACCACCTGGCCACTCAAAGTGCAACAGTACACACATACAATCCATACCACCATGCCACTCAAAGTGCAACAGTACACACATACAATCCATACCACCATGCCACTCAAAGTGCAACAGTACACACATACAATACATACCACCTGGCCACTCAAAGTGCAACAGTACACACATACAATCCATACCACCTGGCCACTCAAAGTGCAACAGTACACACATACAATCCATACCACCTGGTCACTCAAAGTGCAACAGTACACACATACAATCCATACCACCATGCCACTCAAAGTGCAACAGTACACATACAATCCATACCACCTGGCCACTCAAAGTGCAACAGTACACACATACAACCCATACCACCATGCCACTCAAAGTGCAACAGTACACACATACAATCCATACCACCTGGCCACTCAAAGTGCAACAGTACACACATACAATCCATACCACCAGGCCACTCAAAGTGCAACAGTACACACATACAACCCATACCACCATGCCACTCAAAGTGCAACAGTACACATACAATCCATACCACCTGGTCACTCAAAGTGCAACAGTACACACATACAACCCATACCACCATGCCACTCAAAGTGCAACAGTACACACATACAACCCATACCACCTGGCCACTCAAAGTGCAACAGTACACACATACAATCCATACCACCTGGCCACTCAAAGTGCAACAGTACACACATACAATCCATACCACCAGGTCACTCAAAGTGCAACAGTACACACATACAATCCATACCACCATGCCACTCAAAGTGCAACAGTACACACATACAATCCATACCACCTGGCCACTCAAAGTGCAACAGTACACACATACAATCCATACCACCAGGCCACTCAAAGTGCAACAGTACACACATACAATCCATACCACCATGCCACTCAAAGTGCAACAGTACACACATACAATCCATACCACCATGCCACTCAAAGTGCAACAGTACCACCTGGCCACTCAAAGTGCAACAGTACACACATACAATCCATACCACCAAGTCACTCAAAGTGCAACAGTACACACATACAATCCATACCACCATGCCACTCAAAGTGCAACAGTACACACATACAATCAATACCACCATGCCACTCAAAGTGCAACAGTACACACATACAATCCATACCACATGGCCACTCAAAGTGCAACAGTACACACATACAATCCATACCACCAGGCCACTCAAAGTGCAACAGTACACACATACAATCCATACCACCATGCCACTCAAAGTGCAACAGTACACACATACAATCCATACCACCATGCCACTCAAAGTGCAACAGTACACACATACAATCCATACCACCTGGCCACTCAAAGTGCAACAGTACACACATACAATCCATACCACCAAGTCACTCAAAGTGCAACAGTACACACATACAATCCATACCACCATGCCACTCAAAGTGCAACAGTACACACATACAATCCATACCACCTGGCCACTCAAAGTGCAACAGTACACACATACAATCCATACCACCAAGTCACTCAAAGTGCAACAGTACACACATACAATCCATACCACCTGGCCACTCAAAGTGCAACAGTACACACATACAATCCATACCACCATGCCACTCAAAGTGCAACAGTACACACATACAATCCATACCACCAGGCCACTCAAAGTGCAACAGTACACATACAATCCATACCACCTGGCCACTCAAAGTGCAACAGTACACACATACAATCCATACCACCATGCCACTCAAAGTGCAACAGTACACACATACAATCCATACCACCATGCCACTCAAAGTGCAACAGTACACACATACAATCCATACCACCATGCCACTCAAAGTGCAACAGTACACACATACAATCCATACCACCATGCCACTCAAAGTGCAACAGTACACACATACAACCCATACCACCTGGCCACTCAAAGTGCAACAGTACACACATACAATCCATACCACCAGGCCACTCAAAGTGCAACAGTACACACATACAATCCATACCACCAGGTCACTCAAAATGCAACAGTACACACACACATATATATAATATTACCATTATATATATACCCTGCAACCAGGACATTCAAAATGCACAAATACACATATTTAACCATACCATGAGGCCACTCAAAGTGCAACAGTAAACAATGTCATATAAGACTCATAAAACCAGGCCACTCAAAGTTCACCAGTACACATATATAAACCATGCCACCAGGCCTACTAAAATGCACCAGTACACATAATATTACATAACCCCTCCCACCAGGACATTCAATATGCACAAGTACACATATATAAACCACTTCAACCAGGCAACTCAAAATTAACCAGCACACATGAAACCTGCAACAAAGCCACCTAAAATGTACAAGTACATAATTATAAATAAACCCTGCCACAGGCCACTCAAAATCAGTACATATATATAAACTCTGCCAGAACACTTATCTTCCCCATTACTCATCCCTAATCACTGCCACCAAACTACTACCTCAGTACATTACTCTAACTGGTATATGCTAATCTTTAGTCCTTGCCCAACCATTACCACACAGCCCTTCATCTGACCCAAATACACATATTTAACCTCCGTCACAAAGCCCTTCATCAGTACCAATACACATCTCCAACCCCTGCAACCAAGGCCCATTCTACCCCAGTACATTTCTCTAATCCATGCCACAAGGCCAATAATCACCGACAACTTTTGCCACAAAGTACTGTGTGTTTTACACTTATTTATCGTCGCTACCGGTTGCCCATATGAGTGACGCCTCCTAAAGAGATTAGTCATTTTAGATATTTAGAGGATAGTGCAATGATATAGACAGAGACCCATTCCAGTCTCCTCTGGTTCTTTTACGTGCACAGTGTAAAACATTGACATGAGACCTCGGCTTAATGTCCAATCTGAAAGACTGTTAATTTTATTAGGGTCAGCCCCCGTGGGGGGATCGAACCTGCGATCACTGGACTACAGATCCGTCTGTGCCACAAAGCCCTATACCTACCTAAGTATGCATCTCTAACCTCTACCACAAAGTCCCTCATCTACCACAAAGTCCCTCATCTACCACCATACACATCTGTATCCTACCACCATCTAACTTCTGCAACTAAGCCCCAGGACATTGCTCTAATTCCTGCCATCAGGTCAATAATCTGTACTAGGACCTTTGCCAGCAAACTCCTCATATGTCCCACTACATATATCTGACCTCTGCAGCAAAGCCCCATGATCTGTCACATTACATTACCCGTCTTCTTCAAGATCATGGGTATGCTGCCACGCAACAGTGTTCCCAATTACAGATGTGGCAAAATGGATACATGTGTATACAGATTTTATCTATAATATTGGACCGTAAATTCCGGCATGCATGTCTGCATATCACGGTACAACAGAATAACCCAGCAAGAACATATATGTTGTGCTGATCTCAATTCTAAACTGATGTTAACATCTCATGCAATGACATTGTTGCAGCAAACAATGTGCTTCGATTCGGGACGGCAACGAAAGTTCTAACCGAATATTCATTCGAATGCCCGAATATTCAAACGTTAAAATGGTACGGTATTCAAATATTAAAAAATGGCATTTTTTTTCAATTAAATTTTAATAAATTGCAGCTACATAATAATTATAGCCGTTTGCTTTAATTGCAGAAAGGAATGGTCGAATGCATGTCTGGATGTGCAAAACGTTGTCGTGATTATGGCTCCTATTAACGACATGTTGCTCGTAATTACTGAGGATGCTACTGATTAATGCAGTCTATTTGACAGACAGTCGTGTATTTTGAAATAAAACTTCTTTGTGCCGGAGAAAGAACAATCAAACGAAATGAAATCGTAATGGCTGAATAAAATGGACCCACCCTGTAAACCCGTAGAATGGTGGAGTCGAAATGAACACACATATCCAAAAGTGGCAAGGAAAATTCTGACTTAATTTAAATACATATTTTATTCAGTTTATAATAATGTAAACAAACATATTATAAACATTTTAAGTACATCAAAACAACTAGAATTTGATTGGGAAAAAACAACGGAATGCTTATAATTATGATTTCCTTTTCAGTGAATTAGCAAATATTCGAATGGATTCAATGCCAAACTCGGTATTCGTTGCCATCCCTAGGGTAGATATACATCTGGCAGTCGTATTCAAATAAGTGCATGTTTAGTGATTCCAAATAGTTCATTGTACAGTGGATACAGCGACTATACAAGAATACCTGTGTGAGAAAACTGTACAAACGTTGTGGTCTCTATGTTGTGCTTTCTTTATCATTGTCCATTAGTTACACAAAGTGTTGTACATCACAGTTAGGTAACTAGTGCAATCTTGCTTACCTGCATGACGGTTCATGATGAGCTGTATCATAGCACTATAGAATGATGTACATCCATGTAAAATTGAAGAGTATGGCTGCTGTGAGATATGAAGTATAATCTTATATAATTATTGATCTTAATATGAAACAATAAAACAGTTCCACTGGCAGCCATATCCCCTTTGCTGACAGCCATATCCCCTTTGCTGACAGCCATATCCCCTTTGCTGACAGCCATATCCCCTTTGCTGACAGCCATATCCCCTTTGCTGACAGCCATATCCCCTTTGCTGACAGCCATATCCCCTTTGTTGACAGCCATATCCCCATTGCCGACAGCCATATCCCCATTGCTGATAGCCATATCCCTTTGCTGACAGCCATATCCCATTTGCTGACAGCCATATCGATCCCCATTGCTGACAGCCTTATCCCCATTGCTGACAGCCATATCCCATTTGCTGACAGCCATATCGATCCCCATTGCTGACAGCCATATCCCATTTGCTGACAGCCATATCCCCATTGCTGACAGCCATATCCCATTTGCTGACAGCCATATCACCATTGCTGACAGCCATATCCCCATTGCTGACAGCCATATCACCATTGCTGACAGCCATATCCCATTTGCTGACAGCCATATCGATCCCCATTGCTGACAGCCATATCACCATTGCTGACAGCCATATTGCCATTGCTGACAGCCATATCCCCTTTGCTTTATTAAATAGGAACAAAGAGTGCAGCCTGGAGACAAACATTATAAATAATACTGCGCTCTGCACTCCGTCTTAACACGGTTAACATATGTGTCATGTAATCTTAAAATTCCCCTGGTAGTTCAAGAGTTATGGAGCAGACATGAAACATAGCCAATTGAGCTGCTGTTCAAAGTTATGGAGTGGACACAAAAAATAGCTTGAAGCTTTAAGTGCAACCGTGAACCTACATGGCTGCAACATGCACTCTGTTGTACATCGTGTCGATCTGGTTAACATATAAATGGCACATAATTTTTAAATGTCTCCATTGGAGACTATTCCTATCTCCCCTCTGATGACTACTACACGGTGGGGATAACTAATTAATAGCAACAAGCTGGTCATCTTGTAAGGGACAGATCTGAAAGTATACAAGCCTGTGTCACAAAAAATAACATTAAATAGTTAATACACAGTGCCATACTAAATGAAACTGTGCATAGCAACAAGTCAGCTCGACTTGGATCCGATGAAATATATTTCGCCCCTTGATGTTCTTTTCAATGGCAAATCTCATGATTATGTGGTGTTCTCAGAAATGAAAAGGTAACCGTTGATTATTTATAGTAATAAGTTGGCCATCTTACAACGGTTTGTTTTTGCATCTGGTAATGTTTTAAAGAACTATGACAAATGTATGTGGCTTAGCAACCAACAAAATAACGCCGTGTAGCAAGAAATTTGTAGCAACATGAAGGCATTCCTTAGATCGTGCTTAAAAGAAATTAATTGTGTATTATCATCTATATGTCCCAAACACACATGAATAATATACTGAAGATATCTTTATGATGTCCACATCAACAAGAGGTCTATCATAATAGGTAACCTGACTTTCGTCACAACAAGCTAACAGTGCTGTAACTGCATTAACTTCTGATAATTATCAAAATTCTCCAATTCAAAGCGCAATGTGCAGTATATATTTTGGAAATGAAAAATAAGTAGTTTTTTTATTAAATTATGTATGTTGTGAATTAAGACTGTCTGAATGATCTCAATTCTATTATGATAACTGGTTTCAAGGGAGATGCCAATCAAAAGATCGATGGACTAACCCGAGTTTTAAGGGAGATGCCAATCCAAAGATCGATGGACTAGATGGACTAACCTGATCGTAACAAATTTGGTATAGATATCATTACCAGAATGATGGTGTCATATTAAAAGTTTCTTCTTAAATCTCTACGTTTCTTCCAATCATTTAGAAGGACTAACGAAACAATTCGATAGAAGTCATTACCTACGTACAACTTTCATAAAATTTGATCAGTGGTTTCCGAAATTGCAATATAATTTAGTCACCGCTGTGCCAAAGTTGATCATCAACAACACAATGACTCAATTTGGAGCTAGCATTACACATTTGAATTCTGTAGTAGTATGGTTGTCAGGCTATCAATAACGTACAGACAAACGTTATGTTATTATTATGTTACATTTCGGGTTTTACGCCTGCATCGGCACCATTTTGGGCTATATCGCCGGCGGGCAGTTTACCTAACAACACCTTTCCTGGGCAGGCTCCAAGGGTTAACCAGTACTTGGGTGCACCAATCTCCGCAAGAAACTGCCAACTTTTTCATATAAATGAGACACGGCCTGAGCGGGGCTTGAACCCGTGACCATCCCACTGGATTACAGATCCTGGAATCCCTACATTACCAGTCCAGCGTGTTACCACTGGACTACAGATCCAGCGATCCCTACATTACCAGTCCAGCGTGTTACCACTGGACTACAGATCCTGCGATCCCTACATTACCAGTCCAGCGTGTTACCACTGGACTACAGATCCTGCGATCCCTACACTACCAGTCCAGCGTGTTACCACTGGACTACAGATCCTGTGATCCCTACATTACCAGTCCAGCGTGTTACCACTGGACTACAGATCCTGCGATCCCTACATTACCAGTCCAGCGTGTTACCACTGGATTACAGATACTGCGATCCCTACATTACCAGTCCAGCGTGTTACCACTGGATTACAGATACTGCGATCCCTACATTACCAGTCCAGCGTGTTACCACTGGATTACAGATACTGCGATCCCTACATTACCAGTCCAGCGTGTTACCACTGGATTACAGATACTGCGATCCCTACATTACCAGTCCAGCATGTTACCACTGGATTACAGATCCTGCGATCCCTACATTACCAGTCCAGCGTGTTACCACTGGATTACAGATACTGCGATCCCTACATTACCAATCCAGCGTGTTACCACTGGAGAACAGATCCTGCGATCCCTACATTACCAGTCCAGCGTGTTACCACTGGATTACAGATCCTGCGATCCCTACACTACCAGTCCAGCGTGTTACCACTGGATTACAGATCATGCGATCCCTACAATACCAGTCCAGCGTGTTACCACTGGATTACAGATACTGCGATCCCTACACTACCAGTCCAGCGTGTTACCACTGGATTACAGATCCTGCGATCCTTACACTACCAGTCCAGCGTGTTACCACTGGATTACAGATCCTGCGATCCCTACACTACCAGTCCAGCGTGTTACCACTGGATTACAGATACTGCGATCCCTACACTACCAGTCCAGCGTGTTACCACTGGATTACAGATCCTGCGATCCCTACACTACCAGTCCAGCGTGCTACCACTGGACTACAGATCCTGCGATCCTTACACTACCAGTCCAGCATGTTACCACTGGATTACAGATCCTTACACTACCAGTCCAGCATGTTACCACTGGACTACAGATCCTGCGATCCCTACACTACCAGTCCAACGTGTTACCACTGGATTACAGATCCTGCGATCCCTACACTACCAGTCCAGCATGTTACCACTGGACTACAGATCCGTATGCTTCAACTATTTTACCATCGGCAAAATATATGAGCAAATGGCAGCTATATAAATTTGTACGCCAAGGTAAACCTGGTGATATGGCTGACACATCTATCAGACACATCTATCATAATTCACTGTTACTTTACATTAGTGAACATTCACGTTGGATGCAATCGGTCAAGTAAATGTAAAACAAAAATATATTAACTACAATATTTATTTTAATTTTTGACAACACAATAATAGATGGTAAATCATAAGGTATTATTACAAACAGCTTTAGAAAATTGTTTTTTGCCACAACTCAACGTTTTTCCTAAACAAACTATAAATTGACAAACCAATGAAATAATGTTAGCATCTACTATGACACAACAGCCTAATACTGGCATTAACACAAACAGCAGTTCTATAATGTCCTACATATATGTAGCATAGTAAGACTACAGCCTAATGTCGTTCACAATGACAAAAAGTTCAAGACGTGTCTATACGAAAATGTACCAAATAAGTAGACACTTTATTTCAGATAAATATAGTCATGTGTCGCTAACATGGCCAATATGATGGCAATATCCCTACCACTTTATTGACAGGTACTCTCATCAGTGGAATTTTCTATAAACAGAGCAATATGGGTAATTTAACTATCAATATATGCTATTAGATTAAACCAGGAGTATCTTCATAGAACAGGAAATATGTCTGTAAGTTTCAGAATGATCAGGTTGAAAACTGCAGGGCTCATACTAGAGGGCGAGGCGACATGGGCGAAATAGTCTCCCTAGGGACGCTGACTTCAGGCCCAAATTCTCAATAAAACTAATTCATAAATGTTTTTTTATTTACAATTTTCATACAAAAGTTTGTCCAGTATTTAGCATTTAGTATTCATGTGCACAGAATAGGCCTTCACGATATGGCAATTTTACGTTGGAAAAGGAGATTCTTAAACATGATCCAACATATTTTGTGATGCATGGCACACACACATGGTTATCACTTCTATCTCCAGTGTTCCACTGCACTAGCAGGTGATAATTACACATCGAGATTCAACAATACATAATTATACAACAGTAATAAGTGGGTGTAAGTAACCCCCCACACACCACCAACCTCCACCCCGGTGCTTTGATCAATCATTTTCAGGTTGGGTATAAAGTCATGTTGCAATGTGTACAAGTAAACTATAACTAAACTGCCTGTGATGGAGAGTGAAGATACAATCATGTACTTTAATTAATGAAAATGAGCAAGAGACAAAATGTTGATGCATTCATTTCTAAAATAAAACAAGAGATCTGCTACATTTATACCAGCTAAATGGGATTAATATTCAAACCCAAGCAATGTCAGTGATTTGGAACAATCAGTGTACATAATGATGACTAATTCTCTTTATCCTAAAATGACTGTAAAATGCTATTATTCCTATCATGTTTCACCACAATTTTTCAGGAAGTTGTGTTGTTTGACCTAGTGACCTACATTTTCAACGGAAATAATTGTTTATTGAAAGAACCCAATTTTTCATTGAATTACACAGCTTGACTTTGATTTGTGTTACCAAGGGAGCTTAATTTTCAGTATAAATCATTGATTACTGAAACACATCAAGATTTCATCAAAATACATGAATGTAACAAGACCGAACAAAGTGAAAATGAACCTGCTGCAATGTCCACATGGTTTTTCTTTGAATTGACCTAGATTGCAATGGAAATCATTTAAAAGAATCAAGTATGTTTGATAGAAGTGTACCAAATGTTTTCTTTAAATTGACCTAGTAACAGTTGTTTTTTACAGATTTGCCAATTATCGAAAGAAACCATATTTCATCAAGATTTAAATTGTGACCCAGTTAGGAGAGTATTCATCAATATTGAAACAAGTTAAAACAATTTGTTTCTTTAACCAATTCAACACCAAGTAACTGACATGGACTGGTCCATGATATTCTTAGACCAATCAATTAATAAGAAAATTACATTTATCAAAATGGGTAATTTTGTCTAAAAATAGTAATATTACTGGCAAAAAGCACAGACCTTGAAAAGACGGCTTGTAAGTCTATTTAGGTATGTGGTGTTTGTTGAAAGGGTTAAAGTTACCAAATGTTAAATTATAAAATTTGATAATAATTGAGAGCTAGAGAAAGAGCAGAATGTAGATGCCGACAACTACGAGTTTCAAATTCCAAACACTGATCCAGAAATATTAAAACGAATATAACTGGGGCCGTTTCATTACACTCGTATTTCCATGTACTGCGATATACAGGATAGTCGACTTTATAAACACATTTATATATTTACATATCATTGTTTGTTCACATATATTAATTTAAAAAATAGAATGTTCGTTAAATCAGTTAGAAATTTGGTCGGGAAATTTCCCAAAGCATACAGATTAGCTAATATAATACACTCAACAAAATTCATAATCGGTCTATTCGGTCACCTGCTGTTTTATAATATTTAGACCTAACTAATAATCATACAATATAAATATTTTCATATTGTCATTTAATGAATTTTATTCCACAAGATTATACTTCATTACATAAAGGTCTGTAATAAAATGTATCAAATAAGATGATTTGAATATTGAGACTTTGTGATTATTAGTTTGCTCCAAATACTCTAAAACACCAGGTAGGAGACAAATTCTAACACTTTAAATAAATTAAATATAATGTTATTACTAGATGACCATTTCTACCACCAAAGTATGATCAAACATCTGTCGTCTGTATCGTATTGTATTGCATATCGGCAATCCCATACTGCAATATGTATCGTATTGTATTGCACATCGGCAATCCCATACTGCAATATGTATCGTATTGTATTGCACATCGGCAATCCCATACTGCAATATGTATCGTATTGTATTGCACACCTCAATCCCATACTGCAATATGTATCGTATAGGAGAGCCCGGCAATACACAGCTCTATTCCAATCTATGCTGATCATGATTTCGACATGTTTGAAGTGTTGTATCGCGTCTCTTGGAACTCAGCAATACCACATGCCAGTCATGCTTTTTGCCTACCAATCCGTTTTGAATAAACACGTTCGGTCATCCAAACACGATTTATAATTTTGTGGTAAATTATTCGACATCAAATGCGACAGATTTTACTTTTATCTAAGTTCCATAATTATACAGTATGCCTGCCCCCTTTCAACCACGTTTTTCAATCACAAGTAAATTTGATAGAGGGTGTAAAAAAAACTTGAATATAGGACAAGTGGCTTGACAGATTAAAATATTCTTGTTGGATCATGATCAATTGTTATGGATTTGAAATGAAATGCAAGGATCATTCCAGTGATGTTTAAATGTAGGCCTAAAATACATTCCGAGAAAAGCACAGAAAATATTTCTGGGACAAAGTGATTCTAATAATAGCTATAAATGAAAGAGTTTTTCAAGTTCCAAACAGCCCCTTGCTGTTCCAATAACTACTATTAAAACAGGTTATTGCATACTAAAGTGACTAAGAAACAATAGCAACACTACAAACTAATTTCATTTCAAAATAAACATAAAAGGACAACTTAAATTGGTAACTGCACCGTTTTTTAATGGTTTTGTGTGTGGTATTTATTGGCTCAACTATAAATTGGTACGCCTAATTCAGAGGATTAACAGGTGCAAGGACACCTCAATCTGCAAGACATAACTACAAGCAATCCTGAGGTGTGCAAGGACACCTCAATCTGCAAGACATAACTACAAGCAATCCTGAGGTAAGGAAACTTACAGACTTGATAAGATCGCAGTAGAAATATAAAAAAAATAGCATGCTTAAAGCTGGATACCGTATGTTGCCATCTTGAGAAGAACACCGTAGACCACTCGGTTAGTATAATGTGCACTAAACGAACAATCAATAAATGAATGATTATCAAAATATAAACAGAAAATATGTCTCCCAACTCACAATCCCTTTCTAAAACTCGGGTAAAACGCGCAAATAAACAGGTGCTAAAGGATGATTCATAGGAGTTTCTGTATTGGGAATAAAACATCTTTTCTTTCATATTTACAACTACATGTGCAGAATTGTGTCTGGTACAGTCTAAATTGTGAGTTTGTGTTTCCTAGTTTCAGGTACGATGAGCATAGAGATGCTGCCCAACTGTGGTACTTCACAAAGCACAGTCATAATCAACATCTAGGTTTGTGTTTCATCAGAGAATTCCGTATAGACCTTACAGCCACAATTCAGTGATATGTCCCCTGCACTATATATAATATATGTCACGCTTTCAAGTACCCTTGCAATAAAAACAGCAGTAAAATATACGACAGTTAAAATATAATTTTCTATACAGAATCCAAATACTTTCTCCTCTTCTCTCAAACTACAACCATTACTCCCTGAATTCACAATATACCAATTAAAAGCATTAAATGCTTTCTTCTTGCACAGTGGAATATTCTTAACTGCCCACTGACAAGATGCAATTTCAAGGATGGTACACGTTCTTAAAATCGCAGAGAAAAAAGATCATTGCTCGCTAATAACGCCAAACTTCTCAAATAACTTGTGCGGTATTTCTTGTTTCTGTCTCTGGTGTGATTGACTAGCATTCAAGAAACGAGAATATTAAATCACGATTGGTTTGTATCAAACACGAAATTTATTATATTTCTAATGGCTCATGATTTCAGTTCAATCTTCCTCAGTATATACACAGTTCTAAGTCAATTAGCAATTTTTGTATTTTAAAACCTCCTCATTCTTTTGGGATCAAACTCTTCCCTCCTGCCCTGTTCCCTTCTATCGTTGGCACGCATACTTTGGCTACCTGGACCCCCAGGCCCCATGTACATGTTACCTCCATGGCCACCCATACCCCCTGGACCAGAACTGAACTGGCCAGGTCCTCCGGGGCCTGCAGGTCCTTGCTGTCCCTGGAATCGTCCGCCTGGCTGGGGTCCTGATGCTCCTGGGCCGGGACGCTGCTGAGGGAGCAAATAAGTATATCATTATAAAAGATTCAATACAATTTCTTGCTAGTGTTTTTCAACTTCCTCCACCCTTTGTGGTACAGTGGAATGACATACATGTGGCATACTGGCAAGGAGCTGCCACCTCTGTGTCTGTGAAATACAAGCAATGAAACACCTAGCTCTACTGAAGGCAAACACTATTATATAACTTGTTGAGATGAGCATATGCAGAACCCTGTTTTGCCATTATGGTAATTGGTTCCCCCAAGGCATACTGTAAATAACACATTCATTCTCACAAGCTATACAGGAGAAAGATCATGTCAATAATAAGACTATTATCTACAAAAACATGGGGAGATAGAATGATGGTTGGTGTATATATATATATGTATTGGTCATATTTCGGAATCCAGTGTTTTGCACATAAAAATCCTCAACAATGTGGGACATGCAAACCCCCTGCTGCTCAACATTGGGGGACACACAAATCCTTGCTGCTCAGCCACAAGAACATTAAGGGTAGTGTATTATTACTCGTACACCGATTCACTAGAGTGATTGGTATGATCTTACACCACTGAAAAAACAGACCTGTACAGTCTGACCGCAATATAATCTTACAAACTTCCCAAGCCGAGATGCATTGGTGAGAAGCGTGCATGATAACCACAGTACTAATAGGAAAACAGCATATTATAAATAATGAACCCTAGACAGAGTCAACAAACTTCTCCCATTTGAAAGTCTAGGAAAGTTGTGATAGCGCAGTTGTAGAGCGTTTGCTTCGGGTGGAGCCGTTACAATTGTGCCCTTAAAGGCATTTAAATTCCACTTTGCCTGCTCTCTCTCCCTCGAGGCGATGGATTCCATCAGGAATGAGGTCTCAAGAGTGATTAATATAAGTTGTAAGAACTTGTTTCGCAATTGAGCTAAAATAACTTTGTATAAACTAAAGCATAGACATGCATTTCAATACAACTTTATTCGTGATGCATATTTAACTCCAATTGGCAGTATATCCATATAATTATGTAATTCACAAAACATGTTTCAACGAGATATAAATGTCTGGCATTTTCCACTTCTGAATTTTATCTGAAATCTGAAAATCAATGCATTATTAATCATAAAACAATAACGAACCCGTCCGTACGTCACGCAGGCTAATGACAACTCAATACATTACCCAACCCACATGTCATGTTTGTTGCCCATTGAAACATTGTTATTTTGCACATCTTTATATCAGATTATGGTTGATTAAATGTTTAAATGTTTTATTAACCAGGATTATCCAACATGCACATGTATAATTAAAGAGTACAACCTATGTTTCTTTACAGTGACAATTTCAGATTGTGTAATTTGGTTACATCAACAGATGAGCCCGTACATATTTTCAACATTGACCAGTTTATGTTTTCTTTTCATCATGTCATGGCTTTTGATGATATGTTACTCTACTAGTACTTATCTCTTGTATTCTGCTCAGCTATATATTAAGATGAATGTGGTATATATAATGTATATGGTGGTGGTGTCTGTTTTAATGGTGTCCAAGTACACACTACTGGTTGTTGGTATTATGGTGGCCACCTAATGTGATCGTAATAACACTAACAGAGGTAATATGAACTGCAATAGATGCATCCTGCTGCTTCTTGCAATAGATGGCACCCTGCTTCTTGCAATAGAATGCATTCTGCTGCTTCTTGCAATAGATGCACCCTGCTTCTTGCAATAGAATGCATTCTGCTGCTTCTTGCAATAGATGCATCCTGCTTCTTGCAATAGAATGCATTCTGCATGAAATACATTGGTTTTTCTGACTGTTCATCAGATGCTGCTAAAATATATTATTTAAATGTGTCAAATATCTACAGTAATAACAATTTGGCTTTTTGAAGCCCACTGCTCTGGCTTATATAAATATTAAACATTGGAAAGCTTAGTATGATATTTTTGATCATGTAGGTATATATGAGTATTAAGTATCAAAGTGTGCCCTTTACTTATATATACAGAGAAATGGAGTTTTGCAACTGCAGCTATTTAATGTTTTCTGTGCAGCATTATGGTTTACTTTAATGTAGTCCCAATAACTAATATAGTTCATTTTTCTTTTTGGTAAAAATGCCTTTTCATGACAGGCAATGTTTGTGTTTTTTGAGAAATTATGTAACTTGAGAAGACTTGGTCAGACTAGTTGATGTGTAGAAAAGATGTGGTATAAGAATTCAGACCATTGCAAACTTAAGGTTTGGTATAGTGTATTATTTGATGAAGGAATACAGTGTGTAAACACAGTGACATTATTCACAGGTGCTATGCAGATCATTACTTTTCGGACAATTTTGCTACTCTTCAGTTTGATTTGAATACCTCTTCACAGTGGATGTGGTATCAGAAGAAATTAAAGATTGGAAATATAAATGAACAGACTGTATGTTTTTACTTTTTACTATGTATTTAATAGGCAATTTACTTGTTGTTTTACAACCTTATATCATGCCGTATTTTCTGTCTCTTTATCTCCTTGTTACACTGCTTTACTTTCATTTTTATCACAAACATTTACGACATAACCTCGCACCATTCTTAGCGAATTTAATAAAGAATGGACAAAATCAATGTACTGTATCAAATTGGTGTACACATCAAGACAAATATATGTTTTACTTCCACAAATTATATTCAAAATTCAATTCAATGTACTGGTATATCTAAGTCAAGCTTTCCTCGAGTAACATCAAACATTCCAACAATCGAGCAAACAATACACAGAAAGTTTAATTTATCTCTCTTTCTTGTTTCTGGCTCAGAGTAAAAGCTACAATAGTTTTATGGTCAGAAACATTATCTCAATATTAATTATTACGCAATTAGTTTCAGAAGATGCATATAAATATTTTATATATTTAATCACTTTGTTGGATTTAAATAATGTTAAATCCAAAGGTTTAGTAGTTCAATATCATATTCTACTTGATACTCTCAGTCCAGGTAGACAGCAAACATTTACTTGTCCGCCACTGAAACTTGATCAGTATAGTCTGATTGCATCCAAGGAAACTCCGTAATCCAGGAATAAACAAACCCACAATTTTGTGTTGTTTTTTCTTGGTCATAGTGTGCCTGCCTGGTCTCCGTAAAACAAAACTTTAATGACTTATCGATTAGAACACTGTCCGCTGACATATCTGGGTTTGGTAAATGTTTATACACAGATCCATCATGGCAGAACGCTTACTTTCCAACTCCGCTAACTGGTATGTTATAATTTATTCATACATATAACGATATAGCGTATTCCCAGAGTAGTTTCTTTGATAGTCCAAAATTTTATATAAAAACTTTTTTTCAACTAAGATCAACATTTCCATTGGATAAATTGTACAGTCTGAGATGGAATTTCCACACCTCTGCTCCAAGTTATGTCATATTTCACACCTGGCAGCTAATCCCTAAATCCTCAGGATGTTCATTAGACTGCACTCCACTGGTTATTGCCCTCAAATATACAATGTTAGTGTTGCCAGGTCAACAAAGCTTTACAATCATGGTGGTACTGTTTATAAAATATGAGATTAAATGAAATATGCCAAATAATGGCGTTCTAATAATAACAGCTCGCACAAAGTTTGTACTTACATCAAATTTATGGAGAAATGAGAGGCATGTATAAGAAAAGGTACTCTACAATTATTCAGAGTGGACAATCCCTGTGCCTGTCTGTTAAAAATATTTTTCAGGAGCACTGAAATAATTCAATGTGTAATGATCATTATCAGCTATTTGACATTACTTTTTTTCAATTATTATTTATTATAAGGTGATGCATTTGTTCAAGATTCATTGTAAATGTATGTATGTTCAACTTATATTAAATTCCTTCACAGTAAAACAATAAAGAAAGATGTGGCGGTCTTGCATAATATTAATTTATAGTAGTATATGACCATTATACCAATACTATTGAAAACAAATTAAAAAATGTTGGTTAGTGGGATCGAGTAGCAGGCTGCGGTGGGATAGGGGCTAGTAAGTGGCAAAAGTTCTCCAGTGGAAACCCTGAATTCACCTCCTATTATTTGCCTTTTTAATGGCATCTTCTGATATTTTTCGGACAATTGAATCCATTTCAGACAGCCAGATTGCCAATGCAATGCAACATATCCCTAATAATATTATAGGACGTAATAGCGATATGCAACACTTATATTATCCTTTAGATGGCCCAAGGAAGATTAGTCTTATGGCTAAATGGGTCACACTTTGTAAATAAAAGTATTTCATACATACATACATTGTACTCCATTCCCACTTAATGGAACACAAAGGAACGCTCTACATTATGTGTTTTACACGTAGAAATTGCAACGCTCTACATTATGTGTTTTACACGTAGAAATTGCAACGCTCTACATTATGTGTTTTACACGTAGAAATTGCAACGCTCTACATTATGTGTTTTACACGTAGAAATTGCAACGCTCTACATTATGTGTTTTACACGTAGAAATTGCAACGCTCTACATTATGTGTTTTACACGTAGAAATTGCAACGCTCTACATTATGTGTTTTACACGTAGAAATTGCAACGCTCTACATTATGTGTTTTACACGTAGAAATTGCAACGCTCTACATTATGTATTTTACACGTAGAAATTGCAGTTTTTTGGATGTGACCATAACTAAGATGACTGTGAAACTGATATTGAATGGTGATGACATATCATAATCCTCAAGCATAACACAGTCACACTGATAAATACAAGACAGTAATGATAGCTTGCCTCATTTGTAATAGACAAAACATCGGAAACGAATAACACTCATCAAAGCAGCTGTTTGCCACAAAGTGGGGATATAGTGCCTATTCATATTAGCTTGCATATTACTACATGGGATATGCACATAAAAAATCGCCATAAAGTATCAAACGTTGGTCAAATATCAACAGAGTGAACAGAAACATGACAGCATCAGGCCCATTTGAAATGTATGCTTCTAATCAAGCTTGGGTTACTGAGAAATAGAGCAGAATTTTGTATCAATGACGTACAGATGACTCAGCAACTGTGTCAACGTATCTCCTTCCCGCCCCTCCTAACATTTTAAGTGAGCATAAAAAGAGTATATTAAGCATGTCAGTATGTTTCTGATTCTGGTAGGTTACCCAGTGAAATGTCATAAGAAACACAAAGTCCTCATTTCCGGAATGGAACAAGTATATTCAACACTATTGCTTTAATTCCTGTCAATTGCTATATTTATTACTAAAATACTTGTCTAGTGTGACACAGGTACAGCACAGCGTTCAAGACATTTTTTTTCATGATAAAATTGACCTAAATTTAGCGAATATCCTCGAATAATTCGACACACAGCAGCCCCATAAAAATTCAACAGGTTGCTATGTTCGGTACGCATTATAAAATAACTATTAAAACCCTCTGCCGATAATCTAATTATATCTAGAATGAATAAGGCCAACATAATATATCGTGTTTATCTATGCCAAATTTCAAAAATTTCGCCAGGAGTAAACATTTATAAAAACTGGTGCAAAAGGAACATCAGGTGTCTTCCCTGAACGTTTCTTGTACCATATAATAAATAATGATGTTTCATGCATCTGTACGATGCAACATATCCCAAATAGTAGTGTGGGGCCTGGGTCAAAGTTTGCCGATTTTTCACTTCTGGCATTGGTATTATCAAAAATTCAATGTGACTTGAGTAACGGTCTGGGTCTTAAATGATATATATATATGATGGGCAGGGCAAAATATATAAACAACTGTTACAGGGCTGATCAAATAACGAAGGTGTGCAGAACAAAACAGTATTTCAGTGTGTGTTTTACGCTTATTTATCATCGCTACCGGTTGCCCATATGAGCGACGCCTCCTAAAGAGATTAGTCATTTTAGAGTTTTGGAGGATAGTGCAATGATACAGACAGACACGCATTCCAGAGTTTCCTCTGATCTTTTATGTGCACGGTGTAAAGCACCGACACAAGACCCCGGTTTAAAGTCCCATCTGAAAGACTGTTAATTTTATTAGGGTCAGACAGGGGATCGAACCTGCGATCCCTGGATTACCAGTCCATGCAAAATGAATGTTGATGCATGCTATACATGATAGCTCATTATAATTATATCAATAAATATGATAATACTGTATACTTTCATGTTTTCTTTAGCTCAGTCTATCAACAATACATTCAGTTCACATGAAATTACACGTTATAAATTTCATATACATGGAAACATAATTAATGATGGATCTGGTTGCATTATATGCAAGTAGGGTTCGCTTAAATATATTTTGTTCAGTTTATACAATATATATATATATATATACAGTATACAATACACAAGATATTTGAAATAGATTGGAAAACAAGCTGAGAGCTTATGTAAATTCCTTTCCATGATGATGTTACAAGATAAAGTTGTGAGCATTGATAGCGGTTAGCGAGACATGGCGGGCATTGTTGTAAGTTCTATGGCCCCAAGTGTCCTGTGTGTATGCATGTGTACTTGTGTTATGTGGGGCAATTAGGAACTTGTGTTTTGTCATCATATGTGCTTATTGGTGATCTACTGAATTGGAAGAACTGGAAAATGAAATAAAATGAAATGGGTTGCTGTGATACACGCATGATAGGAAGTATGGACCTGGAATACCCACCCGGTAGTCGAATGGAATGGGTTGCTGTGACACACACAGGATAGGAATTATAGACCTGCAATACCCACACGGTAGTCGAATGGAATGAAATGGGTTGCTGTGACACACGCAGGATAGGAAGTATGGACCTGGAATACCCACCTGGTAGTTGAATGGAATGGAATGGGTTGCTGTGACACACGCAGGATAGGAAGGAAGTATGGACCTGCAATACCCACCCGGTAGTTGAATGGAATGGAATGGGTTGCTGTGACACACGCAGGATAGGAAGTATGGACCTGCAATACCCACCCGGTAGTCGAATGGAATGGAATGGGTTGCTGTGATACACGCATGATAGGAAGTATGGACCTGGAATACCCACCCGGTAGTCGAATGGAATGAAATGGGTTGCTGTGATACACGCAGGATAGGAAGGAAGTATGGACCTGGTATACCCACCCGGTAGTCGAATGGAATGGGTTGCTGTGATACACGCAGGATACGAAGTATGGACCTGAAATACCCCCCGGTAGTCGAATGGAATGGAATGGGTTGCTGTGATACACGCAGGATAGGAAGTATGGACCTGAAATACCCACCCGGTAGTCGAATGGAATGGAATGGGTTGCTGTGATACACGCAGGATAGGAAGGAAGTATGGACATGGAATACCCACCCGGTAGTCGAATGGAATGGGTTGCTGTGACACACGCAGGATAGGAAGTATGGACGTGGAATACCCACCCGGTAGTCGAATGGAATGAAATGGGTTGCTGTGACACACGCAGGATAGGAAGTATGGACCTGAAATACCCACCCGGTAGTTGAATGGAATGGAATGGGTTGCTGTGATACATGCATGATAGGAAGTATGGACCTGCAATACCCACCCGGTAGTTGAATGGAATGAAATGGGTTGCTGTGACACATGCAGGATAGGAAGTATGGACCTGCAATACCCACCCGGTAGTCGAATGGAATGAAATGGGTTGCTGTGATACACGCATGATAGGAAGTATGGACCTGCAATACCCACCCGGTAGTTGAATGGAATGGAATGGGTTGCTGTGATACACGCATGATAGGAAGTATGGACCTGGAATACCCACCCAGTAGTCGAATAGAATGAAATGGGTTGCTGTGATACACGCAAGTTAGGAAGTATGGACCTGCAATACCCACCCGGTAGTCGAATCATGCATCGAACCTCTTTGTAGCTGTAATATACGCCTAGACGGTTAGAAATATGGTTGCTATTGAATGGCAAATGATCCTCGCAAGTAGGGTTATCAACATAACATAATACAAAATAGTCGCATGCAATACACTTACAACTGTCATACAAACAAAATAGTCGCATGCAATACACTTACAACTGTCATACAAACAAAATAGTCGCATGCAATACACTTACAACTGTCATACAAACAAATCTACACACATTCATATTATTTGTATCAAGATAACGCCAATGGAAAGTTCTGTATTGATCATGCTTGGTTTTATCTATCAATGTTTATTTCACAAACTGTAGCATTAATTTTTTAAACAATATTATACAGTATCCTTGTATCTAAAGTAATGTTTTCATTTTATTCAAGGTAACAATATACAAACTATAACTTCAATGTGCATGATTTACTTGTCAGTTTTCCCAATTTCGAAAATTACAATGCAACAATTCACGTATCTGAATGCTCTGACCCATTCCTAATTTTGGAAAAGTGTCTACAATACGTCAATACGGTTCATTAGGGGTGTGTGATAAACCGCAGTATTCCAGTTATTGCGGTATAGGTCTCGGCAATCTGATATTGCGATATCATTTTCAAATACTATAAGTATTGAAGGTCATTATTGCATATGATTATCTACAAAAAAAATCAACATTATTTAAAAGTAACTGTTTCACTTAAAACGATTTCTTAAAGTTGTCAAACCTTGTTTTCCTGTTTTCATTCTGGTATAGTCTAAATTCTAGCTTATGGTTCACAATGTCAGGGTAGCATCTAGTCAGTAAAACATCGCAATAATTTATTATATTGCAATATCAAAATGCGTGGCAGACTACAGTTCATACTCAAAGAGGACAAAAAGGTTTGTACAACATGTAATATTTAAAGTTATTATTTTATATAATTAAGTTTAGAAAGGAAGCGTTATTGGGTAGAACAATGTTACTCTTTTAGACAGTATAATACCATTCTGTGTAATCTAACTACAGCCACTCTTCTATGATCAAGGGGTAGTAACTCAAAACACAAACATCTGGTTTGAGCAAGATTAACTGCCCATTTACCAAGCTGTTATCAAAGTTTTACAGGTATTGTGCAGTAGCCATTATATTAATGTGCTTAAAATTGATTTCTTCGATTCTATGAATATATATTGGCATGTTATAATCCACATAAATTATACACGGATAATTCAATCTGCAATATAATTTATTATCATATAACTTTCTTGTATGTACACACATAAAGGATTCTGATTGGTCAAGCCATGACAACTTGCTTTTGACATTTGACATATAGTTTGTGTTCATGCTTTCTTAGTTGAAAATCAACCGTTTAAATCAATAAATGCTAAATATGCACTAGCGAGATACAGTGATTAAAAGTATTGTCGATTATTTGCGTGGTGTTGTTTTAATTATCCGGGATGGCTTGCGGATGCACCACTGATTTCCTGGCAATGTATGTAATAAGGCTCAAAGGGATGCTGGCAAACGGACGGTTTTTTTCAAATTCATGATACTGTGGTAATGCGATGAGAAGAAAAGGCTCGCTTAATATCAAATTTCAAAACTTGTTTCATAAAATATGGTACTCATGTACGATCCTATATTTATGCACTATAACCGAGATACAACTGGAAATATTTCAGAAAAATTATTTGCTATTTCACTCTGTCAAGTATTTGCTTAACCATTTGCATGTAACAGCAGATAAAATCACTTTTGCAAACAGCATAGAGCCTGATCAGACGGCGTACCGCAGTTACCGACAAGCAACATATGTATCAATGCGCACCGATTTACTAAAAACTGATTACCTCTTGATATCTACGATAGGAAATGCATATATAATAAATATCAAGGTCGGAGTCATAAATGTGTTTATAGATTGCTAGCTGAACACTACATTTTCATTTTTGCTTACCACATTGCTTAAAACTAGTTTATTAATTAATATGAATTAGATGTGCAAAAGTCATATAAACATCAATAGCTAATTACGTACTACTTACTACCTATGCCTATTGTCCTGTGTATCCTTTAATTTGTACATAATATGGCTATTTCTTGGTCCTAATTATAGCATTTTACCCTGTAATGTTTTTTACGTTTTATACCCAGTTGTCAATTTCTGTCAAGTGCCACGTTCTTAGCATATATAGTCAAACAGTTATGCATAGATCTGTTTTAAATGTTTACAATTATGTTTTCTGTTCGCATAAGTACACCAACACTTTCCTCCTCCAATCTCTGTTCAAGACTATTGAACAGTAATATCAATTTACCCAGTAATAACACTTCAACCCAGTAATGAGTATAAACTCTCTGTCATTAGCCTGGTACATGTGACTGGACAATCATTCAACACAAATAAAATATATCAGTAATATGCCTTTCACAGAGTGCCAATATCTATATCACGTAAATACATTCCGTAACCATGCATATGTGCATTACAGCAGACTCAGTATGTTTAGACTCGGTATGTTTGCTGTAGCACTTAGATACATCTTGTAAGTCTATAAGTCATCTTTACCGAGACATATTTCTATTATGGTGGTCTTCAACCAAGTGATGGCTGTAACACAGTTGCTCTAACACATGTGTGTAAATGTCAATCCTGACACATCGTTAAATGGACGTCCGCCTTGTAATACGCAAAATCTGTTGAATAATCTGCAATCTCTGCATACACACCATTTATGACTGTAAGTCGGGCACACTAATGACGATTTAAAAACTGTGTGCATGATATTTTCATGCTAATATAAGAGATTTGTGAATGAAAATCCCTCAAATATTAAAAGTAGGTTATAAATTAAATTTCAAAACTGTGTGCATAATATTTTCATGCTAATATATAAATAAATGTAAGATTTGTGAATTAAAATCCCTCAAATATTTAAAGTACTGTTATAAATTAAAGTCTAAAAGTTCTTTGGAATGACAAAGTGTTCGTCCACTTCAGTAATATCAATGAATATGTATCTTTGGAGAAGTGTTCGGCCACATCAGTGATATCAATGAATATGTATTTGGAGAAGTGTTCGTCCACTACGGTGGTATCAATGAATATGTATTTGGAGAAGTGTTCGTCCACATCAGTGGTATCAATGAATATGTATTTGGAGAAGTGTTCGTCCACTTCGGTGATATCAATGAATATGTATTTGGAGAAGTGTTCGTCCACTTCGGTGGTATCAATGAATATGTATTTGGAGAAGTGTTCATCCACATCAGTGGTATCAATGAATATGTATTTGGAGAAGTGTTTGTCCACTACGGTGATATCAATGAATATGTATTTGGAGAAGTGTTCGTCCACATCAGTGGTATCAATGAATATGTATTTGGAGAAGTGTTCGTCCACTTCGGTAGTATCAATGAATATGTATTTGGAGAAGTGTTCATCCACATCAGTGGTATCAATGAATATGTATTTGGAGAAGTGTTTGTCCACTACGGTGATATCAATGAATATGTATTTGGAGAAGTGTTCGTCCACTTTGGTGGTATCAATGAATATGTATTTGGAGAAGTGTTCGTCCACATCAGTGGTATCAATGAATATGTATTTGGAGAAGTGTTTGTCCACTACGGTGATATCAATGAATATGTATTTGGAGAAGTGTTCGTCCACATCAGTGGTATCAATGAATATGTATTTGGAGAAGTGTTCGTCCACTTCGGTGGTATCAATGAATATGTATTTGGAGAAGTGTTCATCCACATCAGTGGTATCAATGAATATGTATTTGGAGAAGTGTTTGTCCACTACGGTGATATCAATGAATATGTATTTGGAGAAGTGTTCGTCCACTTCGGTGGTATCAATGAATATGTATTTGGAGAAGTGTTCGTCCACTTCGGTGGTATCAATGAATATGTATTTGGAGAAGTGTTCATCCACATCAGTGGTATCAATGAATATGTATTTGGAGAAGTGTTTGTCCACTACGGTGATATCAATGAATATGTATTTGGAGAAGTGTTCGTCCACTTCGGTGGTATCAATGAATATGTATTTGGAGAAGTGTTCATCCACATCAGTGGTATCAATGAATATGTATTTGGAGAAGTGTTTGTCCACTACGGTGATATCAATGAATATGTATTTGGAGAAGTGTTTGTCCACTACGGTGATATCAATGAATATGTATTTGGAGAAGTGTTCGTCCACTTCGGTGGTATCAATGAATATGTATTTGGAGAAGTGTTCGTCCACTTCGGTGGTATCAATGAATATGTATTTGGAGAAGTGTTCATCCACATCAGTGGTATCAATGAATATGTATTTGGAGAAGTGTTTGTCCACTACGGTGATATCAATGAATATGTATTTGGAGAAGTGTTTGTCCACTACGGTGATATCAATGAATATGTATTTGGAGAAGTGTTCGTCCACTTCGGTGGTATCAATGAATATGTATTTGGAGAAGTGTTCGTCCACTTCGGTGGTATCAATGAATATGTATTTGGAGAAGTGTTCATCCACATCAGTGGTATCAATGAATATGTATTTGGAGAAGTGTTTGTCCACTACGGTGATATCAATGAATATGTATTTGGAGAAGTGTTTGTCCACTACGGTGATATCAATGAATATGTATTTGGAGAAGTGTTCGTCCACTTCGGTGGTATCAATGAATATGTATTTGGAGAAGTGTTCGTCCACTTCGGTGGTATCAATGAATATGTATTTGGAGAAGTGTTCATCCACATCAGTGGTATCAATGAATATGTATTTGGAGAAGTGTTTGTCCACTACGGTGATATCAATGAATATGTATTTGGAGAAGTGTTCATCCACTTCGGTGGTATCAATGAATATGTATTTGGAGAAGTTTTCGTCCACATCAGTGGTATCAATGAATATGTATTTGGAGAAGTGTTCATCCACATCAGTGGTATCAATGAATATGTATTTGGAGAAGTGTTTGTCCACTACGGTGATATCAATGAATATGTATTTGGAGAAGTGTTCGTCCACATCAGTGGTATCAATGAATATGTATTTGGAGAAGTGTTCGTCCACTTCGGTGGTATCAATGAATATGTATTTGGAGAAGTGTTCATCCACATCAGTGGTATCAATGAATATGTATTTGGAGAAGTGTTTGTCCACTACGGTGATATCAATGAATATGTATTTGGAGAAGTGTTCGTCCACTTCGGTGGTATCAATGAATATGTATTCGGAGAAGTGTTTGTCCACTACGGTGATATCAATGAATATGTATTTGGAGAAGTGTTCATCCACATCAGTGGTATCAATGAATATGTTGCATGAAGTGTGCTGAAGATTAACCTTGTTTAACATTGTTGCTATTAATTGTATGTTCCTTTTCTGGTATAAAACCCGTCCAATGAATTCATTATATTATGATGCATGATGATATATATTGCATTCAAAAATACCAATTTCATTTCATGAATATAATCCACTTATTTGACAATGTACATTATAATTATATTATATCTATAAATTATCCTCAGGCATCATTCCATTGAACAAAATGTAATTCTGGATTATTGTCAGAATCTTGAGTGTAAATCCAAAATATCTCGGAATGCAAATTAATTTTGTGTTTTCTTTTTCAGTTGATAGATCATAATACTTATGGTTAGACACTTTAACCCTGTCTAGTTATAGTACACAGGTATATGAAGCAGAAACCATAACAGTGTGATGACCAGCTGCCAAATATGGTGAAATTATGGCCTTCAGTATTAGCAACATTTTGCATCAGATCCCCATATTTCACAAGTGTAAGCATTGAGTTTGAAATTTGATATCATCATTACAATTGATCTCTTGGCAACATCTGATAGGCAAGATAGAGTACATGGTTCTTATCTGTAAAACTGCATGTATGTTTCTGCTCCTGTAATTATACTATTCAACATAATTAAACATGTAATATAGGCGACAGTAAACATTACTACACAGCACATGCATATATCATACTGGTAAATCAAATCAAAGGTTCAATACATAGATTTGAACATTTCATATTTCGAAATACATCAAATAAGAAGATTCATAGAAAACAAAAGTTCAAGGGTCATGAACATTATTAGTTCATTAATTACGTCACCCATATAAATAAAGAAATATATCTCAGTTCTCACTTCAAAGTTCTACAAATGGTAGGCTCAGTACCAACAAGTAATGTTCATGAGATTTTGTCCAGGTACCTGTTGTAACCCATTCAACACCAAGTAACTCACATGGACTGGTCCATGATATTCATAAACCAATAAATGAATCAGACAATCACATTTGGACAAGTTCATTTATCAAAATGGGTAATTATGTCTAAAAATAGTCATATCACTGGCAAAAAGTGCAGATCCTGATGAGACGGCTCGTCACGAGCCGGCTCATCTGGATCTACACTTTTTGTAAGCCTATTTAGAGGTCTGTGGTGTTGAAAGGGTTAAACATAGGGTGAATCTGTTTTTTACCAACTATTCAACATTCCAGACACCAATGTGAAATAACAATCTGGTTGCACACTATGGTGTCAGTATACACATTTAGTTCCAGCGCTTTTCACAGGAATTTCTCTACATAAACAGATGATTCTATATATGTGCTCAGTGTGTTTTGCTTTGAGTAAAAATAAAACAATATGGTTCTTTCTCGCATTTCATTTCACTTCACAAATTTCTACCTGGGGATGGATTTAATATTACCATCTTCTAATAACATGACAGAAATCACAATTCAATAAGATATTGTCTTTCGTTCACAACCCACACTTATAATATTGTTTGCGTTTACTGGATTCCTGTACACTTTATCTGTAATAAAATATGTTTAAACCAGTTCACAACTTCAATTTATGCACTACAGAGATAACACACAAGAAATGTCCTCTGGTACTGCCTCTGAAGCAATTTTATACATTTAATACATGATTCTTCCGTTTGGATATCATTACAAAAACATCGAACATATAAGCACATATCTATATATCAATAAAAGCCATGGCTGCTACAAACAAACATATCAACCATCTAATCATTTTTGTCTTAGTTGTTGGATTTTAACAGTGTGGCATAATGCCTCGGTATGTTAGTGACACAAACTATCTGTACACCAATGAAGGAAGTACTCTAGAACAGGAAGCTCTCTCAAACAGGCAATTTAATCAGTAATATTTCATTCCGATGCATTAGTAAGCTCCGTGTATCATAAATAATGACATATGTTTTTTTGGTGGGGTTCAAAGTCGCACCAACAGCTTAGGTCATACGATGACTTTTGGAGAAAGACCCAGCGTGCCCCCTCCAAGCCGTATTGCAAGCACATGCAGGCACCCAGGTAGAACCACCGACCTCAATGCAAATATGCTGTATAGCTTCCTCACTTAATTTGACAATCCAGCGGGAATCAAACATACCGCAGTGAGTAGTAAGTGATTTGAAATCAACGACTTTAACCACTAGGCCACGGAGGTCCTTTAAATACATATGAAAATGTATGTAGTTTCTGATTCTTTTGAAACACATATGGTGTTACATGTACAAAGCTATTCTGTTACAAAGTAACACATATTTTATCATTTAATTGATTATTAACTATTTCAGCTTGCAGAATCTATCTTCCGTGCGTCATATAACGGTATTGTTTATTGTTGCAAGGCCGAGTCTAGAGAAAGATAGAAAATACAACAATGGAGACAAAGGCAGAGACATTCACAAAAATGCCCGTTATACAGCAGATACATGTAATGTATACTAACTACATGTAATAATCAATACTGTGACACTCAAAATTATTCCATTTGGTAAACTGCAATAGACAACAATTTTGGACTTTCCCTTACAATCTACCGGGTACCTTAGAAATATTTGGACAATGGATAATGGATATACGCCTCTATTATCTATAAGTATTGACTGGTTGCAAAAACTACATTATGTTTTCAACGATATAGTTCAGTCTATGTTGGATCAAACTCGGGACATCTGGATTAAATGCCAGCCATATTATACACACAGATCAAATTAGATATTTGTCCTGTGCTAAACACTGGCTAAAAACAATAATATATACTGGGTCATCTTCACACATGGTGAACAAAATCTACACTGCTGAATAAAATTCAATCAACGTAAATTTTGCATGTATATATACGTCTACCAAAACTCTTCAAAGAAAATAACTACCAACTACGGAAAGATCATTAGGTGTATGAAAATTATAAACAAGATTATTTTAAACTTTATTTATTTTACAATGATTGTGAAGCAAGCTGTAACAACTTATATTAATCACTCTCGTTGGCGCAGATGAAAGCATAAATGTTGTCATTAGTGGAAGGAAACAGGAGTACCCGGAGAAAACCCAAATGTCCGATCTGGCGACCACCGTACCATCTCACATACTTCCCGGTCCAAGGATCGAACCCGGGTTGCATTGGTGAGAAGCGAGCGTGCTAACCACTGCACTAATCGGACAGCCAGCCAAGATTATTTATGGTCCACCAAAGGCACTGTAAGTGAAGCAGTCTAGACCTGAGCCCGACGTGTACCATCACGTCTTAAACGATGTATTTCCAAGTTGATCAATTTTGTTTAAAATGGTGTGCTCGGGTTGTGTATTTGATGCCTAAATTTAGAATAATTTTGAACCCCTTGTGCTATTGATCCTATTTTTTGCTTGTTTTCAGTGTCTATAAAGAATTACTGTTCTCTATTGCCAGAGTACCGGACTGGTTCATGCATGCCGCATATTATATGCATCTTCCTAGTGCTCGATTGTGTACATGTCCAAACACAAATGATGTCTAAATTTGGTTCTATATAGGACTGAACATGGTTTACCTTCCATCCCTGATCTGGATGAAAAGGTTCCTAATTTAGTTCTATACTGGAACGAAGGTTCTTACGGTCCATCAGCGTCATTTGTCTGCTTTGTTTTTTTGGTGGGTTATAGATGCACAAACAATTTATTTAGGTCATATGACGACACTCCAGCTGTTATTGGTGGTGGAAGACCATGCATGTCACACTAGTGGTATTGCAGGCACGGACGGACATCCGGGTAACATTACCGACATACAGCAAGCCAGCAGGATAGCTTCCTCACATGAAAGATTGCAACACCAGCATTGGTATTCGAATATACAGCGGTTATGGGTATTTGATTTGAAGTAAACAACCCTAATTATTCAGCCACACAATCTAGGTCGAATGCTGCCCAATTTGGTTTCATAAAGGACTCAACAGTTAACAAACACTAAGTCAAATTGTGTCTAAATTAGATCCACATTAATAATATGATGCTCTCTATATATATAAAACACTACATAAACTGGAACAATTAATTTGATTTACAGATTCTTTAACATCAGCCACACGTCAAGTCTTTCATGATGAACATTCCCAACAATACACACAACAGGTCACTAGTAGCTCACCACAATCTGCATTGTACACCTTTGAACAAAACTTGGTCCAAAGTGGAGACAATGTTTAAAATATTTTTCTTTACTTGTTTTTTTTTTGGAAATGGCTGTTATTCAAAATGGGAAAAACTAAAATATAATGAAATATAGAGTTGTTTAGATGTTTGCAAGGTGCATGTCTGACATAGTGACCTGGTTCTTTGACAGATCTGATTATCTAAAGGATAGCATAACACGTGTTATATTTTATATTTCGGGTTTTACCATTCAGCATCAGCACCATTTTTGGCTATATCGCCGGCGGGCAGCTTACCTAACAACACCTTTCCTGGGCAGGCTCCAGCAGTTAACCAGTACTTGGGTGCACCAACCTTTGTAAGAAACTGCCAACTTTTTCATATAAATGAGACACGGTCTGAGCGAAGCATAACATGTGACCACAAATTAAAATTACTAGTGTTTCTTCTTTAATGTGACAAACTGCCGGTTTAGCTTTGGGTAGGGTTGATTATCAACATGAACTGAGCTTTCATCGGGATGATTTCAATGGGTTGTCATAAACCCTACTGTCTAGGAAAACTATTACACATGTGTTATCTGTTCCTTTCACCTACCGTGCTAAAGGTTAACAGTGAACTACAAAATACAGTTGCTGTGGGGTTACAAAGTAAATACTGATAAACGGATGGACATACGACAGACAAAACCAGATGATAATATCTCCACTTAAACATCGACTTAGTTGAAAGTACAAATAATCTATCAAAATCACTGTACAAAGCAAAACACACTGAAAACACATTTCATTAGGTAGAATACATACATGTATATTCATTAACTGTATGAGAAATTTAAATATTGCAAACATGTTAATTGTTTCTTAGCACGTTAAATCATCTGTTTATGCAAGTACTGTTTCAATACTTTCTTTTCAGCTTCTACAAGGTATATCGCTTTTTGTGTTGTATCATCATTATTCAATAAGTGGTGTCTCGATCAACTAGTAATACAAGTAGTCTGCGTCAGATCATAAAAGCATCTCATACATCTACCGAATGTACTGCATATATTTGACTCTATACAAAGCAAGTCCACTACTCAGAATTCATCAAAATGAGTTCATTCATTGAAAAATTATGTCATCATTATACAGTATTCAGAGTAATTTGCCATATAAATTTACAACAATTTCAATTATTCAGTATTCTATAGAGAGAGAGAGATACTCCGCCAGTGAAATCACACATTTGCAAATTCTCGTAAATTAGCAAGCTAAATTGTCTTCAAGTATGTTTTGAAATTTGAAATTACCTGCAAGGTCTTTCTCAAATGACTAAAACAACGCTGCAAACTGATGTATAATCCAAATTCGTAATTTTACAAGTATGTAATATATTGAACTCTTCAAAATCTACTGTTGATCAACAGATATGTGGTGACAAGCACTTGTAACAGAAGAGAATCACGCGAAGCAACACATACCACAGAGCACCATTTTCTAACGTCATTTGAATGAAATATTAAGCTGGTCAGAATCAACCTACTTTTGCTGCAGCAAATTATGTTACTACAAAAATACAAACTTTTCCAAGCAAACAAATACGTACCATTGGTTCTCCTTTGCCTGGAATGCCCTGTGGTGCTGCTCTCTCCAAGCTTGGCTGATGTTCTCTTCCAGGGCTCAAAACTTCTGGTCCATATCTACCTTCTATGCTTCCAGACATACTTCCACCCTGACCAACAAAACAATCCCTCTCATGTTTCAACAGTTTGTTATGCCTCTGTGAAATAGCTACACTTACTTACACTCCGTCTTACTCAACAAATAAGGAAACCAAGTAAGACATTTGCCAATGCCAAACGAGACTCAATGATGAAAGATGTCAACAGTGATTGTGTGACACATGCCCCATGTCATAGCTTTAACACAATAAACCTTCTATAGAGTTGATTGAATGTTCATGATGGGACTAGCAATCTGAGATAATTGATAAAACAAAGTACTAACACGAAGTAACGAGACCAGAAAGTACCAACCATGTACTATACTATACGCATTACTTGATATCAATTAAATTGAATGAAAACTGCAGAAGCTTAGGCTACAAGGTTGAAGCGTAAATAGTGATAGATAATTAAGAAATAATAAGTATCAACCGTGGTATATCGCAGAATAACCAAGAGTTTGAAGTTCTTATGCGTAGAAATATATCACGATGGCCGAAGTGATATATTTCTACACATAAGAACGACAAACTAGGGTTATTCTGCGATATACCACAGTTGATACTTATTATTTCGATTCTAACACGACTTCTAATAATTTTAGACTAGAATCAAAGGAGTATTTTCTTCAAACGCGGTGCTACACTGCTGTATTTGGCTTTCGAAATGTCCTCCCGCGTAAGGGGTGATGACGTTATTTTTTATGGAAAATATCAATCTAGTGCATAAATGAACACAAGTTGTAACTAATCAATAATTTTATTTATTTTGTCAAATAAAACTGTACAGAATAGTAACTGAAACGTTACTTAACAGAAAAACAAGACGGACAAGAGATTATCTGATTCTAAAAATAGCTCACTTCCGCGAATTCCCAGGGTAATATTTAAAAACATCACGTGACTTTCATTCATAAAACTTGCGCGTGCAGCATAGTTCAAGGTAGGTATATCGCAGAATAACCCAAGGTAGATTTTTACTCTACAAGTATGTATTTTATTAGCTGGGTCGTGTTAGAATAGTAAATATAACAAGATATAGTTCATAATTCATAATCAAAGTCGCACTAATTTGCACTTATCATCGAAGATGTATAGCTAGACAAAATTCATTTGAACAAAAAAACCATAGAAGTGTGCAGTCTCAAAATTCCAGATGTACTATAAATCTATAATATGGCAATGTGCAAACAGGACATAACTCGACATATTCCATGAAAACTGAAGCAAGGGAAGGAAGTCGGGGTAGCAAGGAACAAATGTACTATATTGTAACATAGACACACAAAAGTGGACTCAAGAAAGAGTTGCAGGACCTAGAAGTGAAGACATTATGCGCTTATCTACTGGAAGAAGCCTCACAGTTTCAGTTTTAATCTTAACCCAAAATCTGCTTGTAATCTCAAAGCACAATTCAACCCACAACACATTGAACACAAACTTGTCTACATCATTAATATGATTCTTAATAGTGCCTTAAAAGTGTATCACTTGCACATACAACTGCTATTCAGAGCTCATTCTAGGTAATACTTTTTGGGAGAAGTGAGTAACGTCCTTAAAAATTGTGTTATTTAATCATTTCATCAAGATAAGCTTAAAAGACACAATATGACCATTAAATACAACATTTGAATAGAAACAGGGGTTCTTTATAATGAGCCAGTGTATCTTACTGGACAAAATCTTGGGAGAAGTGGGGCCCCCAGGGGACAAGTCATGGTCCCTAGGACCACTATTTCACCCCTAGGGCGACCGACTATTTCGCCCAAGTCGCCCTCTAGAATGAGCCCTGCTATTTCTAGAAACTGACTGTAATGCCTGCATTGATCGAAGATTGTAATATAACTCGGAGGATACAGAAGCAATGGTACTTACAGCAGATCTGTTCTGTTCCATGTTCATACCAGGCGGTACTGGCGGTGGTGGCATAGGTGGTGTGCCTGGGCCTCTCTGGCTCTCTCTGACACCACCAGCACCACTAGGAGCACTGCTCGGACCTCTCTGGCCACCCTGGCTCTCTCTCATACCAGGACCCCCTGGGATGCCAGGCTGCAAAATAAATGTGTGAACATATTGTATTGTTAACATTTGACAGATGAATTTAGGATTTACAGCTGATATAAAGAGGATTACTATTGAATGCATTATGTAAATACTACACAATCAGAGATGGACAGATGAATAATGATTGATGGCATTGTGTAAATATTGTAACATAAAATATGGATTAATGAATTACGATTGATGGCGTTGTGTAAATATTGTATCATGAAAGATGGACGAACACACACTGATCTTGTATGATACATCTACGGCTTGCTGTTTCCGGGATCCATGTATTCTGCATTGTGCATCTATTATTATTATACCATATTTATATAGCGCCTTTATCATATAAAAATTATACGTTCAAAAGCGCTTTACATGTTCATGTAACAATTAACACATATAGAATAAAAAGTACAAAAATAGAAGTCAAGTGGTAAAAGTACAGATAAACCTTATACTTAAAATAATGATTGCAATTTACAGATAAAGTTTAAGAACAAATACAAAAGGACATAATAATAAAACAAAAAGTATTTCAACATTACAATATGAAGTAAAATAAATCTATTTTACATAGATAAACAAAAGTCATTTTAGCAGTGATAAAAAACATGTATATCCGAAATTAAATAAGTGTAGCTACAAATCCAAAATAATTAATAATATGTTATATACACACAGTCACTTTATGCACGTCCAGAGTATTGTCGAACATTAATCTCCATGTGCTTGCACAAAAAAGTGAGTTTTCAATGATCTTTTGAATAAACACAATGTCTCAGAGTCTCTTATTCCTGGTGGTAACGCATTCCATAATTTCGGCGCAGCTGTTCCGAAACTCCTGTCTCCGTATGTTACTGTTCGATTTGTTGGTGTCACGAGTCGAAGTGAGCTATTCTTTGATCTTAAGTTTCGTGTTGGTTGATATACACTCATGAGGTTAGTGATATACTTCGGTGCCTGATGATGTAGTGCTTTGTAGGTCAGAGTAAGGATCTTGTACTGGACCCTGTATTGTATTGGCAGCCAATGGAGCTCCTTCAGGATTGGAGACACGTGATCGTATCGGGACGTTTTTGTAATTAGGCGCGCTGCTGTATTCTGGACGTTCTGTAATTTGTTCAGAATTGTATTTGGTACCCCAGTCAGCAGCATATTACAATAGTCTAACCGTGATGTAACTAATGAGTTGACTAGAGTTTTTGTTGCATCAGCTGTTAGGAATTTTCTAATATGACCGATTTGCCGTATTTGGCCATAGCAGGACCTGCAGACAGAGTTGACATGCTGCTCCATGTTCAGCCTTGAGTCGAGCATTGCCCCAAGGTTTCTAACACATGAAGATGGTTCAACTGTGGAGTTTCCAACAGTTACTGACATGTTTTCAATCATTTTGGCATTTTGGTTTGAAGCGAAAACGATAACTTCTGTTTTGTCAGAGTTCAATTTTAGCATATTATTATGCATCCAAGATACAATTTCCTGAAGACAGCTTTCAATGGGTGTATTGTTTCTGTTTGACATAGATTGTCTGTTGGTTTGAAAGATAGGTATAGTTGTGAATCGTCAGCATAGAAATGATGGTGAAGTCCATGCCTTTTGCAAATAGAACCAACAGGTTTTGTATACATTGTATAAAATTTTGGACCCAACACTGATCCTTGGGGCACACTGAAATGCATGTGAACTGGTTTTGAACGTTTGTCATCAATGCACACAGTTTGACTACGATCGGTCAAATATGATCGTATCCATGAGAGCGGTTGGTCAGTAATACCAAAATGGTGTTCCAGGCGGTGTAGCAGCGTGTCGTGATCAATTGTATCGAATGCAGCTGACAGATCGAGTAGAACTAATATTGTAACATTGTTCTGGTCCAGTGATTGAAGGATGTCATGTTGAACTTTCAGTAATGCGGTTTCTGTTGAATGTAATTTTCTGTATGCTGATTGATACTCTTCATGGAGATTGTTTTGTGTCAAATGTTCTTCAATGCGAGAGCTGACTACTTTTTCTAGAATCTTTGAGATATAAGGTAGATTTGATACAGGTCTGTAGTTTTTAAGTGTGTTTTCATCAAGACTTGGTTTTTTCAAAAGTGGTCGTACATGAGAGCTTTTGAAAGACTTTGGTACATTGGAAGTTTCCATAGATATATTTACAATCTTTGTCAATATAGGTAAAAGTTCTGTCAAGCAAGATTTCAGGAGCCAAGTCGGGATTGGATCAAGCTCGCAGGATTTATTTGGTGAACGAACTATCAGTTTTTTTACTTCCTCCTCTGATGCGGGACTGAGTTCTAGCAAACGGCTAATATCAGCTTGATGTTCAGTTTCTGTATCTACAGCACTTGCATTGGAATGATTGTTTGATGTTATATCATTTCGAATGCCTTCTACCTTATTGATAAAGAAGTCACTGAAATCCTGTGCCAGTTCCTCAGATGTTTTGCCAGATGGTAGTGAAACTGCACTAGGACCTTCCAATAGGTGTTTAGTGATCTTAAATAGACTCTTTTGATCACGTCCACAAGACGCAACTTTATCTGCGAAGTAGTCTACTCTCGTTTTGCGAAGCATTTTGTTTACATCGGCACATTGTCTCCTATAAATTTCGTGGTCAATTGTGAGTCTAGTTTTACGCCATTTGCGTTCAAGCTTACGCCTGGTGTGTTTAGCGTCATGAAGCTCTTCTGTGTACCAAGGGCAAGTAGGTCTTTGTGTTATTGTTTTTGTACGTAAGGGGGCATGCTTATCTATCAAAGCTGATAGTTCATTTGTATATGTACTCACAAGGTCTTCGGCATCTAACAGACAAAGCAGAGCTAATATGTTTATATATATTTCAGTTTATTGGCAACACCGTCCACCCGTTTTCATCATCCCGAACACCAAATACCATCAACCATTAAATATTAGCCAACATGCTGAATAATTAAATCCACTATTGTGTCAATTTAAATTCATATATACTTTTGAGGGGACAAAATCAAACCGAGCTTAATATCTTAAACGAGACATACGCAGGCTGAATCTGGGCATAGTCTCATACATAAAACACAAATGGGCAACGGGCAGTGATGTTAAATAAGCTTAAATAATAAAAAATATATCAACACCTTTTTCACAATTTTTGTCCACATGTCGACAAAGTACTTTGCTCACATTTCTGGATGAGACGACAGTTGACTTATGGCTGAGAATATACGATATTCTTCTGCCGAGGAAGTAGGCTGATGATCACTAGTAAATTCTGGTATTATAGGATGTGGTCACAGTGTGTCACATGATGAATACTCATTCAATATTACTAGCCAACGGTAGTTGGGCTTCAAAACATGCCATAGGTCACCAAATGATATTGACTACAGTGAGGCACTGCCCACTTGTGTGATAAGCTATTTTATTTGCCATTTTCACTTACCCCTCCTCTCATCATCATCTCATCTTGTCGACCACCAGGTCCCCTAGTTGGCCCCAGGGGAACTTGACTCATGCTTCCGTCACGTTCTCGACTCATAGCGTTAGATGCCCTCATCATCATCTCTCTGCGGCGGTCATCTTCCTGTCTCAGCATGCTATCTCCCATACTTCCTCCACTCTGCATCTGCTGCTGTTCTCTCCTCCTGGTGTATACATGTTGCCATGGTTACAACTATCATTAAACAGCACACAAGTACTGTATTATATTTTTGAGCTAATATTGTTGAGATGATTGTACATTGTATGCTTCAAAGTTATTTTGATCAATATATATGGATTGGATTTGACGGTATATAATTTAGTATGTAGCTGGCTGTCCAATTAGTGAAGTGGTATTCTCACCAATGCAACCCGGGTTCGATCTTCAGACTGGGAAGTATGTGAGATGCGGTGACAACAAGATCGAACAGGTGGGTTTTCTCCGGGTACTCCGGTTTCCTCCCACACGAATGGCCACATGTACGCTTTCATCTGCGCCAACGAGAGTGATTAATATAAATTGTTAAACCTTGCTTAGCAATCGTTGTAAAGTAAATAAAGTTTTTTTTAGTATGTAATTCATTTCAACCTTTTCACATAATCAGATTTTTAACCACTGTCCCTGCCAAAAGTGCATCCCAGTTAGGCACAGACAGATCTCTGTAGTCTAATGGTTAACACGGTTAACTGGTAATCCAGGGATGGCAGGTTCGATCCCCAGTCTGACCCTAATAAAATTAATAGTCTTTCAGATGGGACTTTAAACCGAGGTCTTGTGTCGGTGCTTTACACTGTGCACGTAAAAGAACAAGAGGAGACTCTGGAATGGGTCTCTGTCTGTATCATTGCACTATCCTCCAAAAATCTAAAATGACTAATATCTTCATGAGGTGTCGCTCATATGGACAACCAGTAGCAACGATAAATAAACGTAAAACACACACTCCCAGTTATGCTCGGAATCGTGTGATGGGATGTACAACGTAAATGTAGATGATCCAGTTTTTTACATGCTGATTAATCGGAAGAGATTTGGTAACTATGCAGTTTACTTAATGTTAAGGAATGTGGCTAGGGCCTTTTATATTATTATCATTAAACATATACCGTAACTGTGAAGTCTACACTTCCATTTACGTATTGATAAGAACTTGGATTCCATTCCCACTTAAAATGAACACTACCAGATCATTTTAACGACATTTGATTTCAATCGGGAAAAACACATTTTTTGCAACCAAAACAACAGCATCTCCAGATTTAGATTAGGCAGCTTCAGTCAGCCGTAAAATTCTATCGGACACCAGAAGCAATTTTGTCACAAACACACTTGTATGATTGTGTAGAACATACTAGCATTCAAATTAGGTGTAACAAATGTTTTACGGTATTTAAGGTACTATCAGATTTTCGTAGAACGCATGGTCCTAACGTTGCAGGCTAATTTTAACCATGCAGTACTTCATGGAGGGAGGAAATGGGAAAACACGAGGGCCATCATGGCCATATTATCACTCACATGAC
This sequence comes from Archivesica marissinica, assembly GCA_014843695.1. Taxonomy (NCBI): domain Eukaryota; kingdom Metazoa; phylum Mollusca; class Bivalvia; order Venerida; family Vesicomyidae; genus Archivesica; species Archivesica marissinica. Next base: position 66,810,941 of record CM026387.1, on the reverse strand, counting down.
TCCATGAGCGGAGAAGAACACGAGGGGAGAGGTCAAATACAACTTTTTGACAATTCCATAGCAAACTTAGATGACATAATCCTCCCAATTTTGATAGAAAATTCACAAGAACGATTTGATATATAATGACATGACCATAGTCATTGAAAAATAAATTTGATCCCCATTTGTCACCCCAGGCCACTACCATGTTTGCTCCCGTAATCATAATTTTAATAACTTTGATAGAGCATTGTCCATCAATCATATCTGCACAGTTTCATTGAAATCCCGTCTAGTGGTTTGTGAGAAGATATTTTTTAAAACGTTACTGCAATCTTTAGACGGCCACCATCTGTGAAGTTTGGCAAAGCACTAACAGTTGGGCGGCTCAGACGCATCAGGTACATGAAAATGTAGGCTTACATTAAATATATAGAATAAATATGCATGTCCCCAACTTCCCATCACCACATCTCCCTAATTAGCTGGTTAGCTGGATGAGAGCGACTCCCTGTCACCAAACATTTGGACTACCACCGGAGATGTTTGTGCAACGTTATGGACAAATGAGGGCGACGTATTTCAGAAAAGCTACTATGCAATTGAATAGTGAGGGGTCACACTTTAGATCAGGGCCTGTCAATTTTCAGAGGGGAAAAGACCTGGGTCTGTCTGTTATAGTTTTCGTTAGCACTGACCTCATGTCCATCTCCTGTCTCCTCCTCATGTGTTCATTCTTCATCTCATCCAGTCTCTTCAACTCCTCTTGTTGTCTCATCAAATCTGTTGACATACAACAATACATTTAGTTTCTACATATTATGCATGTGACTTACCAAATGTTTGCAATCATTCTCAATGTCGCACAACCAATAATACTAATATTCCAAAGTCGTCATGAACATAAATGCAATTCTCTAATGTTTCAGGTAACTTTGATTTCACTTTAACCCGTAACCTGCTAACAGTGCGACATGGGCGAAGTAGTCACCCTTGGGACCCTGACTTTGCCCTTTGAGGCACCACTTAATTTATTTTTTACAATTTTCAGACAAAATATTGTCCAGTAAGTTACGCTCCATTAATTCAAATATTGTATTTAATGGTCATATTGTTTATATTAACCCTATTGTGTTGAAATTTATTAAATATACCAGTAGATGATGCAACTGCATGCTTTCGCACTTCTCTCCAAAATGTGGGTCTAGCTTGAGCCCTGGCTAATCACTACTAAAGTAGCTTTTGCAAATATTATAGGATAGCACCAGATAAGACGGCATGGAACGTGCATGCCTTCTGTTCAGGTTATATGTTGTTTGCTATTTGGGTAGTGGAGCTAAAACACATGGTTAAATAGCAAGCAACATAGATCCTGATCAGATGTAGGGATACACCACTGATTAGCTGGATCTATGTTGTCTGCATCAGGGTTCCTGCTAGCGATCGCCATTTTCACAATTGGCGAAACAAGAAACGACTTAAAAAATTATTTGACGAAAAATTAAAATATAAGTAATTAAGCATTTAACCCTTTCAACACCACATACCTCTACATAGGCTAACAAAAAGTGTGGATCCAGATGAGCCGGCTTGTGACGATTTTGATCAATGAATTGGTCCAAATGTAATTTTCTTATTAATTTATTGAATTTGGAGTTCTCAGCCAAATTACTATTAAACTAGATAATTGCCCCCACAATATGTACATGCCATTTCCGTTTTCAGTAATGCACTCCTGAAATGACTGCTAAAATCTGGTTTGCAGGGCTCAAGCTAGACTCCCAACATATTTTCGACAATGGCTAAATTTGCAATTCTCTAAATTACCCTATTTGAACACTCGATTGTTATAAATTGGTTTCTTGCATCACACAACATAGATATTTTACATAGGCTGATTGGCTTTACGTAGTGAATGTATTACGTTTATTATCCGGATGTCGGGGGAGATTAGCCTCGCAGCCTGTATTTCGCCTTGTGTATTTCGAGACTCAAAATTTAGTGACATACGGATTACCATCAATTAGCAAGTATGCCCTCCAGAAATAAGCCCTAATGTCTATTGTCGGCAAAGTCACGGAAAATAAAGTGACCATTTCACCCCGAATCGCCCTCTAGCGCGAGCCCTGGTTTGACTATACAAATTCAAACTTACCTTGTCTGATTTGGTCTGCCTGGTAATCAAAGATTGCGGTTTCCATTTCTTCAGCAAGCCGTGTTCTTTCATTTTCCATATCCTGTTTGGCTCTATCAATTCTCTCCTTCTCCATTTCATCAATTTGTCTGTGCTTATTGCCAAACTCAAACTCGAATGAACCGGGTGGAGCAAAGCGTGGTTCCTTTTCTCTATCCTTTCTAAAGCCCTCATTTCTCTGTACAAACTTTTCTGTGAGACCATCCTCCTCATCTCTCTGTTCCAGAATTTCTACACGAATTGGTCTTGGGTACCTGTATAACAAACATTCAGGTTTCAAAGGCATAAGACAAAATTATACATTGCAAATAGCTTAGCCTGTTTCCTAAGTTTGGTATTTGATCTGTAAGTATCATGATATGTGGCTGTTCGGTTTGTAGTTTTAATATACTGTATGCAAGTGAAAAATGCACAGATTTTCATTTGTGTTTAGTTTCAAGAAAGAGTGTTTCTGGTTTACAGATAATACGGTTTGGATGGGAGTCTAGCTTAGTGGGTAGGCACACTGTGCATGCATGCCAAACACAATAATTACATTAGTGTTTCCCCCAGACTGAATAAAGGGCAGGGCGCAGGTACAAAAAGGGCATTTTTTCATGTTGCATGTTCTCAAAAGGGCAAAATTTTCCGTTGAGTACGAAACATTTTGAGGACGAATCAATTTTGCAACATATTGCATATTTCAATTCAAAATATATTATACGGCAGGACAATGGTGTGGTATCCGAGATAATTATCTAAACAAAAATGTAAGCCAGCAAATTACAGTAATGCATTTACATCCATTTAAATAAAAACGTACATATAATATTGACACCCGTTGACGGAATTTCCGACCAGAGCAATGGGACAATCCACATGCTGTGATATATGCACAGTACACAGTAAAACTAAAAACGTGAGACTATATGGACAAATTGGGGGACTATTTGAGTCAATTAGCGCCAATGGTGAGATTTGCACACATGGGACAATATGTCTGTGACTTCACTATAAAATGATCAATATGCTGTGAAAAGTCTGGACTGGTAATTCAGGGATCGCAGGTTCGATCCCCGTCTGACCCTAATAAAATTAACAGTCTTTCAGATGGGACGTTACACCAAGGTCTCGTGTCGGTGCTTTACACCGTGCTCGTAAAAGAACCAGAGGAGACTCTGGAATGTGTCTCTGTCTGTATCGTGCACCATCCTCCAAAAATCTAAAATAACTAATCTCTTCAGGAGGCATCGCTCATATGGAAAACCGGTAGCGGCAATAAATAAACGTAAAAACACACGTGTGACGCGACAATTCTACGAGCGAAAGTTCACAGGCAAGATGGAAGGAGACAGCCCTGGTTGGATTTTGACACCGATAAAAAGGTCATGATATGTAACACCTGCATTTACCGTTACTAGCCTGCAGGTACAGCTACAAATCAACAGTCCAATTTCAGGGGATAGTAGTATATCATCATCTTCCAATGATGGCATATATGCAATGTTTCTTCAATATGCCTCCATATGATTTACTATAAAACTTCCTTTAATGCCATGTTACTTCGAAATAGTAGAATGAAGGATGCATTTATATACAATGTATGGACACAACAAAAAGTGGATACATGACCGTGTTGACCTATATAAACCAAACATTGATCTATCCTGTCACAAAGTTTCACCCTACACACAATATCAATACAAGTTCTATGTCACTTTATTGAAAACCCCTCAATCAGGCCAGTACAAGATATCTTGAAATGGCAGGTCATATATATATATATGTAATAGCTAAAACCAATATATACAGGGCTAATCTTAGAGGGCGACGACCCCGACTTCACCCCCCTCCGAAGAGCCCCACTTCTCCCTAGAAAAATAATTCTATTTTACAATTTCCATACATCATTTTGTCCAGTGTTTTATTTATCATTGCTACTGGTTGCCCATATGAGCGACGCCTCCTGAAGAGATTAGTCATTTTAGATTTTTGGAGGATAGTGCAATGATACAGACAGAGACCCATTCCAGAGTCTCCTCTGGTTCTTTTACGTGCACAGTGTAAAGCACCGACACGAGACCTCGGTTTAACGTCCCATCTGAAAGACTGTTAATTTTATTAGGGTCAGACTGGGGATCGAACCTGCGATCCCTGGATTACCAGTGCAGCGTGTTACCACTGGACTACAGATCCATAAAGCACTCCTTCTCTTCTATTCATATGTTCTATTCAATGGTTATATGTTTATTTTAACACTATTTTATTGAAATTTATTTCTCACCTCTTCCAAAAAATCGGACCTAGAATGAACCCTGATATACATCTCCTCCAACAAGCGGGTAGTTATGAATATCTGAACGCACCAGAACCATGCAGTGTAATCTATGTACATTACGAACAACCCAAAAAGTATATAATTATTGTGATCATTAAATTTTTTGACTACTTACGCAGAAAGTAAGAAGACCCCCTCATTGATACGCTTTGATGCAGCCTGTGCACCAGGCTTTCTTGCAAACTCTACGATGCCTTCACCACACGATCTTCCTCTATCATCAACACATACAACAGCACGTTCAATTTCACCAAACTGTGAAAATGCGTGTTCTAGAAGTTCGTTGGACACAAAGGGAGACAGGTTTAGAACTTTCAATGCTGCACCATGGGTGGCAAACCGGACTCGGAGGACACGGTTACTACGCATTTGCCCATCTAGCTCCATCTTGGCCCGTTCTGCATTTATTCTGAAATCCTGTAATGAAATTGAACAAAAACATTACTCATAGTATATATATACATGTACGTGTATTGTGACCAAGCATATCGCAAACTTCAATAACACAAGTGTAACAAAAATGAAAATCAACTTCCTCCAATTTCCCCACATTTTGAAGACCGACATGTATTGGAAGGCACATTTCAGCTGATAAATAATTTATTAATACATGCAGGTCTGTACAAATCCTATCGCCCGACGCCCGGGACAAGTCGAAAATTAAGGCAGACAAGTGGCTAATTTCAAAACGTTAGTCCCGGACAAGTGACATAATCATCTTTTTTGACAGAAAATCTAATATCCTAGACTTGCTATAATAGCCAAAGCAATTTTAGCCGTACCTGCAAGTTCAGTACCGTCTGAGAGAGTTTTTAGTCTTGCAGGGAACATTGTCAGTAAGAAAAGATCGAGACTAAATCCTGTGCTTGTAGACATGTTTATTTTCCTGGGAATGAACAGGAAACTATACTGGTGATTAATCCTAGGCAATGCTATTGTAGTCTATGAGTTAGAGTCTCTGAAATGTAGCTGGTGCTTACCATATACCTGTACTCTTTCCATTTGATGCCCAGTTGGTGTTTGTTAGTTCAAATAAATGAAAAATCCAATTTAATATTGGCTGTATTTTATTAGCAAACACATTTACATCAACAATTCTTACCAACATCTAGTACTAGACTTTTATTAGTATGTTACTATATATTCACTAAGCTTTTTGTCCTACATTAACTTAAAAACTAATTTTATAGCAGGTGGCAGTCCACTAACTTAAAGTCTAGTACATAGATATATAGTAAGTTAGATGGCGTAAGTTAGTAAAATGTAAGTTGTAAGTGCTAAATACATTTTTAAACTCACAAACTGGATAGATTGATTTTGCCCGATTAATAATCGATTATCTAATAGGTTCACCCATCCGATTATTCCGATTATGGATTTTGAAACCGATGCACATCACTAATATTCGCCGATACACGCGTCAATTCTGTCTTTTTTGCCGAGGCGCAGAAAACGTCAATATTTTTAAAGAGGTAAGTTGTGTTTTTTAATTTCATGATATAATTAGAGCAATTAAAGTTCAAGATCAGCCAACCGATATGATTTACTCAATTTTATATAGAATATAGTGTAAATAACTATCGGACCCTGCACATTTCGTCCATATTAATTATTCTATTAAACTGCGCTGCCATGTTAAGATCAATATGAGTTTACTTAAATTCTTTAGTTCTAAACGGAAAAGTGAAGATGAAAGTGAAAGTGGGGAGGCTAAAAATATTGAGTATTGAATGAGTACACTCACTGATAATTCCATTTTGAATTCATAATTATGTAGTGATATGCATGTATATTTGCAGGTTCCAGAAACCACTGAAGTCCTTCTAGGCCCTGGACTACAGGTCCGTCCCAAGTGAGCGACATCAGCTGGCCAGCCACGGAAAAGAAGATCTACAGGACATCCTGAATCGTATGATGGCTGTGTTCCCTGAGGCTAGTCACAGCCAGATTCAGACGGAGTATGTGCAGTTGAAGGTGTTTATGAGGCAACAGCAGCAGAGCAGTGAGGTGTACGCCAGACTATTAAGGACCAGCCCGAGTGCCATTAAGTGAACTGAAGAGAACTGGGCCTTCTCTGCAAGACTTTGATGCTGAGAAGGCCACCAGGCACTGGCTTGCCTGTGGCAAAGGCGGTCGTCATGTCCACGGGCATAAGTGTTAAGAAATGTGTGTGACCGGTGTTGTAAATAATTATTATTAGTTTGTGTGTAATAATGATTCTTTATTTATTTAGATAATTTATGTAAATAAGAGTAAAAACTGAATTAAATCATCTTAATCATGATCTTGTCTATGTCTCAATTAGCCTATACGTAAAGATACATATGATATCACATTTTTAATTGCTGTTTTGGCAAAATATTATTGGACAAGTGGCATCCTGGTCAGGACAAGTGGCTTTTTGAAAGTCACTTGTCCTGGACAAGTGGCCTTGAAAAATATTTGTACAGCCCTGACATGTATTTCCCCGAATTATATGCGTTTTCGTTGATTATGTTGGGACATCCAATGTTTATCTGTGGTCCCAATATACACAATCATTCATATTAGATATTAATTTTAGCGTTGGTTCGTGAATGTCCCGTGAATCTTTTTCTATTTTTTCTAAGTTTACGGCCGTGAACGTTCCAGAAATTGTAAACAAAAATTCTCCCTATTTTAGTACTTTTTTTATGGACGTCCGATGCATCAAAATTCGACATACCAGTCAAATATTGGACATCCGTGGGAATTCCACATATTACATGTTGGACATTCGTCAATCATTTTCAGACGTAAAATGGAATCGCTGTCCATAACTTTAGACTGTCTGCTTTTAACTATAGCTTTGAAGATCTTTTTATCTTCTCAACTTGCATGTAACATTTTAGATTACTACACTGTTTTAGACTGTGCCTGCCAATATTATTCGTTACCGATTGTTTGGCGGTATAAAGTTGAATTGTGTTCCTCTGAAATACCTGGGCATATGAAGATTTACCAGCGTTAATGATGCATAGAAAGCCATTCTATAATGGCAAACCTCTCTTGGGGATGTAGACATTGAACCCAACATCCCAATAACCTGGCTCAAGATTACATAAGATATTTCTAAATACCCACAATCAGCTTGGTGGGGTAAAGGGTGTCATTGGTTTCGTATAACTACTTCTTTGTATACAAGGCAATGGTACTTGGCTGATTCGGACCATGGCTGATTCGGACCAGATCAGTGGCTGATTCGGACCAGATCAGTGGCTGATTCGGACCACTCGAAAAACTTCTAATTTTGTTATAAAATTAGCATTGATTTCATACTTATCCAGATATGTAGACTTAGAAAACTGGTTTTGTTTGCATTTAGACGATAAAAGGATGTAAATATTTGTATATTAATGAAATATTTAACTCAAGATATGTAAATATTTGTATATTAATGAAATATTTAACTCAGATATCAGTGGCTGATTCGGACCAGATTAATGGCTGATTCGGACCAGATTAATGGCTGATTCGCAGTGGCTGATTCGGACCATTCGAAAAACTTCAATATTTAACTCGGACATCAGTGCCTGATTCGGACCAGATCAGTGCCAGTGGGTGATTCGGACCAGATTTTCATATTAATGAAATATTTAACTCGGACCAGATCAGGGCAATCTACCTTTTTACCTTCTTGTGGCATTGCTATATTCGGAGGAAAAAGTTATCCCCACACAGCTGAAGGAGGGTAAATTAGTAAACGATTTAGAAAAGATCTTATTCAATGAGTCAAGTCATGTGACCCTGCTACCATGGTGATGATAATAAAAATGTACCTTGTTGTGTTATATATGATGCTCATGTGCTAGACTGGCCATTGGCCAAATGTGCTATCATTAAAAAATAAAACAAAATGTCCTACGTGTTGTGATTATTTTTTAGTTGCAAATGAATCAGGTATCTCCACCACCATTTCCCATTATTCAAAATCTGGTCCGAATCAGCCACTGATGTCCGAGGTTAATATTTCATTAATATACGAATATGAAAATCTGGTCCGAATCGGCCACTTATCTGGTCCGGCTGCCAGACATCTCGAACCCAGGACATCTCGACCCCAAGTCCACCCCCAAGACATCTCGACCCCAGATGGCCCAAAAAGGCTGAGACATCTCGACCCCAGGACATCTCAACCCCAAATATAAAATGTGTATTCAATGCACGCATGTATATGATACAAATAATTATAAATATTATTCTTTTGGAATAATCACGATGTATATGATGTGTATGAATGTGAACTACTATGTTCTTTTGTAAATTGCTGAAAATTTGATATTTGATGGCCGTTCACCATAATTAATTTGTGTCGTTAATAACACATGAAAGGGATACATCATCAAAGAAGCTAATCGCCAGTCAAGCTAAATGTTTGTACAATCATGTTAATTACGGCAGATTATGGGTACCACATCTTTGGTGTGCAAGTTTAATTGATTTCACACAATATTCACTCAACATTTGCTCATTTTCCGCTAGAACGTATATATACCTACAGAAATATTGTATCAATATTAAGTCTTCGCATACGTTTGTGCATACGTCTGTCATAATGTCAGACTTATGTATTGAGTGTGGCGTTGCCGTGCGTCGTTTACAACATGCTATCTCGTGCGATGTCTGCGAAAAGTGGCAGCATCGTACATGCAACACTGGTAAGTATAATATAATAGTGTAGAATACACGGTAAGTATGATGTAATAGTTTAGAAGCCTTAGAAACCCGAGACACTGGTAAGTACATCAGAATTTCAATAGTAATAAATCTGAGATCAGAATAGTTTAAACTTGAAATGATACAACACTGCTACACCGGTAAGTACATTGGTAGTAAGTTAGTTGATATAATCATGATAATATGTTGAATTTCAGAATAATATATATTCATTAAATACATTTTCGGCACTTCAAAGGGAATTGCAGTCTGATGCATCATAAATAAGTTAATCACATTGTAACACCCACACGTGTCACCGGACGGCGCCGTGGTTTGAAGTGTGCCAAACTGGATTAAAGAATAATCATGTAAACCGACCTATTTTGAATTGCTTTTCATGAAAAATGAAATTAGTTTTTGCTTCAAGTATCATGAAAACGAAAGATACATATTTTAGTATCGGAAAATATATATATATTTTTTATTTATTTTTATTTTCAATTTTCTGAATATGTATGTTTTAGGTATTGACCAAACTGACTACTACAGGGCCAAGAAACGGCTCATCACATTGGAGTTCACCTGCAATGTATGTATGCGAGCTGAGGCTGACGAACAGTAAAACTAAGTGCTGTATGTGCTCACTGTCTTGGATTATATATGTGTGTGTCTCCATGATAACTGTTAATACTCGTTTTAGGATGTAAAGAACAGTAAAACTAAGTGCTGTATGTGCTCACTGTCTTGGATTATATATATGTGTGTGTGTGTCTCCTTGCTAACTGTTAACACTCGTTTTAGCAACGTGGAGAGTGTAAGCCCTGATTAGACTTCACGAATTTCACACTCTTGTTGTGAGGGCTGGAAACACACACACTGATATATATACATTGTGTATGTTATGTCGTTATATTACGTTATGAATTCATAATAAATCTTTAAAAAATATGTATTCTTGTCAATTCCATGCTTATTTTATCAATAAGCAGAGACAATATATTTTTATTGTCACTGGCTACCTGTAAAATACTTTTCACACCTATATGGCAAACATTGACTTGGGGTCGAAATGTCTTGGGTATTCTGGGGTCGAGATGTCCTGGGATGAGATGGCTTGGGGTCGAGATGTCCTGGGCCGAGATGTCCTGGGGTCGAGATGTCTCGTGACCCACGAATCAGCCACTGATGTTTGGTTTAAGTATGAAATCAATGCAAATTTTATAACAAAATTAGAAGTTTTTCGAGTGGTACGAATAAGTCACTATCTGGTCCGAATCAGCCACTGATCTGGTCTGAATCAGCTATGGTCCGAATCAGCCGCAATTCAAGGCAATATCGAGTGAAACATTGTGGTGGATTTGTCTAATAGTATATTATCACACCTACGCCAATTAGGAGATGGGCTGTTGACAAATTAATCAATTACTGGAGAATATATTATTTTTCACACCTTGATTGGTCGGCTCAAACATTTGTGATGCTGGCTTGTATGCTCGTATTTTATCAGCTGTAGAGCTGAGCCATGCCATATGTCCAAGCCCTTGATTCATGTATAAATATGCTCTTCACATCAAGGAAGACTATTTGACGCATGGGACAAGTACGAGGACGACAAGTTCTACGCAATTACTACGAGAGATCATCAGCAACCACCAACGACGCCATACATGACGAGCAGCAATAGATACACAGATTTGTATGTCAATATAATAATTATTATAATGCAGTACTATTAAATCAATCATATGAACCTGTGATTATACGAATGCACTAGTATACGAAACTACCATTAGAGGAACAAGGGATTATACGAAATCACTTGAATTCGGGGTAAATTTATTGTTTTTAATATTTTCATCAATATTTTAAAACGTACCAATCTGATGAATCCAAAACCTCTAGCTGCATTTACAAACAATTCCGAGACTTCTCCAAAAGGTGTGAACATTTCCTTAAACTGCTCTTCCGTAACATCTGGTGTAATGTTGCCCACAAACAGTCTACATCGACCTGTAAATTTTTTTGGTTCTTTGGGGCCTTCATTTTGTTCACCATAGAAATCTCCTTGATCTGCAAATGGATTTCCTGCAAACGGATTGTCACTGCTTTCGCGATAAGGTTCTCTTGGTTGATTACCACCACCACGCCCACCAAATCTCTGGTTAGGATTTCTACCGCCTCTGCGATTTTGAAATCTGTTCTCAGATTGAAACCGGTTTTCACGACCCTTTTGTTTCTCTGGTCCTTGATTTTTGTCACCATTCTTTTCCTTTTCTTGTGATTTTACTTCATTCTGATTTGGCTTGTTTTGGGGCGTCACTTCTTCTTTAACTGCTGGCGTAGGTTTTGGAGGTGTTTTACCGACTGCTGAGGCCATATTTCTGCAAAAATAATTATCTGTTTTATTTTTCTTTCTCAAAGATGGCGTCCAATCGTGGATCGATTTCCGGTGATTTCGGTGGCGTGGGTCGGAAATTCTCGTCAGATCCGTGAATATCCGTTAGTTTCCGTAATTACCCGTTTGCCAATGAGCGAACAGAGGATTTAAAATATCAAGTTTACGCGTCTGACCCTGATCACAGTATTGGATTTTAAACCGAGGTCTCGTGTCTGTGTTTTACCGTCCGTGTAGAAGTGCATGGATCTCTGTAGGCCCTATAATTGCACTCTCCTCTAAAATGATCAATCTCGGCATTGCTCATGACGATAAATTAATGTAAAATCACAAACGCATATTTTTAACGCGGTTTAATATGATTTAAGTTATGTCTTGTATTTTGACAAAATTATTTGATCATTATTGCTCATTTGTATTTCTGGTGAAAATGGGGCAATTTGTATTTTTTGGCAATTTTTGATAATAATGCTTTCAGTGTTCATTCAATGAAATATAAATCGATAATTAAGAGGATATGTCCTTGTGTCAGTAAATTATCGAATTATTATATGATGGAAGCCATCAACAGCATGCATGCTAATCCTGAGAGATACACCTCACTATAAACACATACAATGCAGTAAAACCTCACTATAAACACATACAATGCAGTAAAACCTCACTATAAACACATACAATGCAGTAAAACCTCACTATAAACACATACAATGCAGTAAAACCTCACTATAAACACATACAATACAGTAAAAGAATTTTGAAAGTCAACAAATAACCCTAATGATTATCTTGCTTTATTTGTTGACCTATTGACAGGTTATTGTTTACCCTAATAAAATGAACAGTCTTTAAGTTGGGACTTTAAACCGAGATCTAAAAATCTAAAATAACTAATCACTTCAGGAGGTGTCGCTCATATGGGCAACCGGTAGCGACGATAAATAAACGTTATACACACACAGGTTATTTGTGTGTGTTTTACGTGTATTAGGTTATTTGATATATCCGAACCCCTTAAATACATTGATTACCAGACCATAGTGAGACCCAGCTGGATTATGGCTCCGAAATGTTGTCGCCACATATTTAAACACTGATCAATCAAGTTGAAGGTGTCCAGCGAAGAGCATCTGACTGACTGCTATCGTACCTCTAGTGTTACCTTCGGCGTATTGACACTGTCATTCTTTGAGCTATATGTTAATTACAGCAACAACAGACTACATGTATTGCAAGTTTTCTTTTTTTCCCTTGAACTATTTTTCATTGGAACCATCTCCCTCCTGACGCCCCACCCCAGAGCAGCTTATTGTTTGGCTGTTTGTCGTATTGATCATGAATGCCCCTAGTTGTTCTGCCTAGTTTTTAACCCAACATGTTTTTCATATCTTGCTTTTAGCTTTTCACCCTTCTCATATATCTGCGGTTTGACATGCATACTGTCTACATCCCCGCGATGAGCCTGACTTTATTTAAAGATAGATATATAGAATAGAAACTTATAAAATTATACTCCTTTTATTAACGCACATAATGAATTAGCATTTCTATTGAAATAATAATAATAATGATAAAATAAGATAACTCATTTAACAAAAGTTATTGAAAGCTTAATTTATACAAATTTATTTTAGCTCGATTGCGAAACAAGTTATTGCAACTTATATTAATCACTCTCGAGACCTCATTCCTGATGGAATCCATCGCCACGAGGCACGAAGAGGCAACGTGGAATTTAAATGCCTTGCCTAAGGGCACAATCGTAACGGCTCCAGCGGGGCTCGAACTCCAGACCTTTCGCACCTGAAGCGAACGCGCATCCACTGCGCTATCACGACTTCCACATTGAAAGCTGCAAGTTCGATTCCCCGGCTGACCCTAATACAATTAAGTCTTTCAGATGTGACTTTAAACCGAGATCTCGTGTTGGTGCTTTAATACACCTTAACACGTCTATTAAGAAACAACGTTTATCAAGAGACAATGGTTCAAAGCTTGAATATCTTATGAATGATTTGGGAGGCTATTTTACATGGGGAAACAGTCACGTGATGCATGCGTTTATGAAGCGGTCAAAATGAAAAATCCAGAAATTGTAAAGTTATTTAACAATTTTAGGCGATATTAAAAATACTGATTTAAGAGCACCAATACGTTATTAAAACAGTTCTGTAACCAGTGTGACCTCCGTGATTGGAGGGATTGGAGAATGCGTCGTTTCATTGAATTGACGTAATGTTGTATCCACGGGTGCATTTAAAATACGTTGCCATTTTAACAAAAGTGCATGGCGTGGGTTATTTATGATATAAATATGGTGATTGGACCTGGCCCTCCGTCCCAATTCAGCCCATATGATTTCTATATGGTTCATATCAGGAGAAACAGTGGACACAAGTGAACGTCGTGGAAGTCGTGATAGCGCGGCAGTGGATGCGCGTTCGCTTCAGGTGCGAAAGGTCCGGGGTTCGAGCCCCGCTGGAGCCGTTACGATTGTGCCCTTAGGCAAGGTATAAATTCCACGTTAATTTCCACGTTGCCTCTTCTCTCTCCCTCGTGGCGATGGTTTCCACTATGAATGAGGTCTCGAGAGTGATTAATATAAGTTGTAAGAACTTGTTTCGCAATCGAGCTAAAATAAATTTATATAAATAACAGTGGACACAAAGGAAGACGTTGACGTTATTATGATTAAGGAAATTGGCGTTATAAGCGCAGTGTAAGGCATTGAATGCCAGGTCAGTTATTCTGCATGAATGGGAGTATTGTATTGGTCAGCAAATTATAATTATACCGTTGCTTCCTTGGATAATTTCTGATTTCTCATTATCCCACACAGACTACGATGTTTTTACGGTGTATCTTAGCCTGGGAACAGGCGTCGATATATTTTGCCTGGTCAGTCAAATAAATATATTTTAACACCAAGACTGTATTGAGTCTCTGAACATATCAATATGTCATTTTTGGCTAGAAATTAAAAAGTGAAAAATCGACAGACTGGAACCCAGGCTAGGCGTATCTAGTCACTCTGTCATCTTTATCGATTGCCACTGGTCACGTGTGAACGACAGAATGATGACGTTGCAGGACGGAATAAGCAACTAATAAGTATATTAATACCGCGATTTATTCAATGGAATCACAGGTCACGTGTCAGATATATACCTGCGTAATTAACAATTCTGCGCCAGGGGATCAATAGTTACATTGGGAAATGCACGCGTATGGAGTTTAATGGATGTAGGATACAGAGGGGGGTTTAATACTTTTATTCCCACTTGCTGTTGTCCAGTAGTACTCTTATTCCCACTTCATAGGTAAATGACCATTCCAAATTTTTGGCGAATGCACACGTTCAAATTGAGTTTGTCCGCAACAAACGCGGTGGACAAAGTCTTGTTGTTGGTGGTTACAGGTTCATGGTATGCATATATATAGTCAGGCGCGTAGCTGCCTATACGCGAGTACGCGGCTGAATCCAACATGATTCTGGGGGGGAAATTCGGCCAAAGTTGCAATTCAGCCAAAGTTGCAGTATGCGTACTTGACTACATACTCATATTATAACGTGCCTTGCCGGATTAAATAGCCTTCTGAAGGACACAAACAAAACTTTACACCCGGACATTGACACATGTCTGGTGGTGCTTATCACCATGCCGGTTTCAACAGCTTCAGCTTAGAGGTCGTTCAGCATCATGAGAAGATTGAAGAACTATATGAGGTCTACTATGTCCACTGAACGCCTGTCTGGGCTAGCAATGATGCATAGCTACACACATATGGACATTGACATTGAACATGTAATCATGCAGTTCGCTGGCAAAAAGGACAGCAAATTAGACTTCTGTTAGACAATCGGGGCTTGTATTTGTTTGATATTTCAGCTCTATTTTAGAGTGAAAAAACCTGCCGAGTAAAGGGTTTATTTGTTGATTTATGATCATAAAACTTTCAAATTTCCAGTACTAAATAATGCACCTCAGAACGCCCAGAATGCACCATTGTTTCAAAAATATTTCGGGGGGCATGCCCCCGGACCCCCCTAGTACAATTATGAATCCACATGGGTAGAGGGCTAGCTACGCCCCTGATAGTTGCTGTCTGCCTGCGTGTCTGTCCGTCCGTTTGATTGTATTTGATCTTAAACACTCTTAAACACACTGCAACACAAATCCTCTTATTCCCACACCCCTTTTTACCTAATTTTATATAAGTGGGAACAATAGGACTACACCCAGAGGGAAGCTACACTGTTGTATTATGGATATTTATAGAATGTGTATACATGTATGGTTGCTGTTATGTAATAACACTATAAACACAGCGATGCACTCTCTGTTTATGGATACACCACTACTAGGATTTCTTCATGGGCCCTCATGTCACCTATGGGACAATAGCCTGAATGTTCCCTGCGATTTAACAAAATGCACAGATACTAAGTAGGAGAAGAATGGACACATCACATATGCGTTACCTCTCGAAACCAATTGTACTCCAATCAAGTGCATCGACTCACATCTAGTAATTCCTCCTTTCACAGAGGCTTCTAAAAGTATTTAGTCACATGCTTCGCCACCGGCAGGCGACTAATAAATTAATTACATAACAGTGGAAGTCGTGATAGCGCAGTGAATGCGCGTTCGCTTCAGGTGCGACATGTCTGGAGTTCGAGCCCCGCTGGAGCCCTTCGATTTGTTCTTAGGCAAGGCATTTAATTTCCACGTTGCCTCTTCTCTCTCCCTCGTGGCGATGGATTCCATCAGGAATGAGGTCTCGAGAGTGATTAATATAAGTTGTAAGAACTTGTTTCGCAATCGAGCTAAAATAAATTTGTATAAACTAATAAATTAATTAGAACTAAAGTGATATAGCGGGGTGTTGCAGCAGTATAGGGACACTATACACATGTATGACCACGAGAATGCACGGTAATCTCGGTAGAACCATTAGAGACATCACTCAGCCAAGTACCCAGCACGATTGACGTAAGACTATATAGTTGAACCCAAACGCGAGCTGCTGTACTGCTTGTGAATGAGATGTTGAGATGGTCTCCTGTTTCATAATCATCCATATCGTCCTGCTTAAGTTGGTCAACGTTAATGAGACTGCGCAGAACCCATTTAGAAGTTGGTCGTAGCTTCTTATGATTTATTTGTTTGTTTGGGGTTTATGCATTCGTCAGAACAATGTTGGACTATATAGACGATGGACACCTAACAACTCCTTTCCTGGACAGGCTTCAACGGTTAACCAGTACTGGACTCACAAACCTCCGTAAGAAACTGCCATGTTTCATATAAATAGACACAGCCTGAGCGGGGCTCGAACCCGTGACCATCAGTGATGATAAGATACAGGGGTATGCAAGTCAGCGACCTTAACCACTCGACCACGTAGTTGGACGGGAATTTCTTATGTAGCATAATTTATATATGTATGTGTGTTATATTTAAAATAGGATGGCAAACATATACTAGATGACATAGAAAACGCACGCACACTTCAAATAAGTGTGTGTTTACATGAAACAATCACTATAATATTTATAAATACATAGTTTTAAACATTTTGGAATATTTTAGTTGTTCAGTTTGTGTTTTGTAATAACGATGTGATATATCTTTGATGGAATATTTCGTATTTCGGTTTCATGTAATAATAATCATACCTGTAGGTGTGCGTTTTCTATGTCCTCTAGTATATGTATCAACATGGCCTGTAGTTGTGATGTGCCAAATTACAATAATATATATTAAGTTACACGTTACAAAGGGAATACCTTAGCATAGTACGATGGAACTTCAGCGTTACTTCATGTTTGGTATTGAGAGACATTACTGGTTTTTCTATTACCTCCCTTGATGGATAAAGTCAGATTTATCCCTAAATGTGTATTGGTCCTTTTAGTTGGAATCCTTTGTCTTTACCCGTTGTCGTCTAAACATATGTTGCGTTAGGATAAATGCAATTTGATCAAAATCGTGTTAATTAACTGAACCAATTTTTACAGTATAGTATCCATTGGACATGCTAGAGGATATCTGTCGAGATTTAATAATTTCATAATTATAAGACGAGAATACGGATGAGAATGGAAAACATGTGGTGCAAAGGAAACAACGATAAAAACAGAGGAGACCAATTAAGAGAACCAATGTGCTATTAGGAGTATTCAGGGGCAGTAACTGACTAATGTTTCTCATTGGCCATCTTCGTAGTGTTAATTACTTGTTAGTTGCAATGTGTATGGCAGTGGGAGTTCTCCATTATGTACCAACTTACACAAGTAAACATTTGGTGCATAGGGTTGTTGTTGTTGTTGTTGTTGCAGAGATTCAAGTCACCGGAGATAATGTGCTTTGTACACTGTTCAGGTAGGAAGTGGACATATATAAAGAAACTTGACAACAAGAGGTTCGATCCCCCGTCTGACACTAATAAAATTAACAGTCTTTCAGATGGGACGTTAAACCGAGGTCTCGTGTAGGTGCTTTACACTGTGCACGTAAAAGAACCAGAGGAGATTCTGGAATGGGTCTCTGTCTGTATCATGCACTATCTTCCAAAATCTAAAATAACTAATCTCTTCAGGAGGCGTCGCTCATATGGACAACCGGTAGCGACAATAAATAAACGTAAAACACACACACAGAGGTATTAAAAGAAGTACGATATGTTTATTTTATGTCGAATGTTTATTATGAAAACAAGAAGCAAATACATAAACAAGTATATGTCACAGGGTGAGACATATATGTGTAGCAAACCCGGGACCGTTTGCTTATATGTATATCTGTTTAGGTCGTATGTGACATTTCATCTCTGTATAGCCATTTTAGCCTCCAATGGTATCATTTTGAAAATACATCTCTGACAATATCGAAATTTGAATGTCTGAAACGTACATTAAATACCTCAGAATGCACCATCGATGTTCTTGAATTCAAAAAGTCCAAGGGGGACATGCCCCCAGCAACATCCAGCCCCATCGTGCTGTTTGAGGATGACCATAACTAATGTTGTTAAAACTTGTGGCCCAACACATTTGCTTCAACATATATGTGTTGACAATGCTAATATCACATGTGTTATATAGCGAAAGGATTGTACAGATCTGTATTCCAGTGGTTAACATGCTGGACTGGTAATCCAGGATCGCAGGTTCCATCCCCCGTCTGACCATAATACATTTAAAAGTCTTTCAGGTGGGACTTTAAACCGAGGTCTGGTGTCGGTGCTTTCCACTGTGCACTTAAACGAACCAGAGGAGACTCTGGAAATGGGTCTCTGTCTATATCATTCAAAAATCTAAAATGACTAATCTCTTCAGGAGACATTGCTCATATGGGCAACCGGTAGCGACGATAAATAAACGTAAAAACACAAATGTTAGAAGATTTGTGTTTCTGGTATAGGATTTATTGTCGTAGATGACTTTGGAATTTTCACAGACATTAGTGAGTATATAATGCATTTACTAATGTTCACACATATTATAGATTCACTGCCAATATAGCTATTACAAGAGTTCTAACTTTTTTACTTCTGGCAAAATGACATTATCAGAAGCTCAATATGGCTCAATTAATGGTCTGATGATGATTGAGCTTATTTACCCTCGCCACCGGCGAACCATGTGGGCGAGCGATTAATTGTCTCGGTGTTAAACATATATTTATATGACTGACCTGTTTCAACACCTGTTTCCAGGTTAAGTTGTACCATGCAATCACTTAAAACAAGATTACTGTTTGTGTGGATGTCAACAGGGGTGGGGTATCATAATACTAGTACATCACACTTAATATCATGTCGGGGAGGGGTAATAATAGCTGTTGACTGTAATTCTTTCCTAAATTACTGATTACTATACTGTGTCATGTGTTCTAGGGTATATACTATAGAGTTTGATAAATAACAATATATATAGTTCTTGGTAATGATAATCACAACTTATACTGACTGGCATTAACTCATTCAACACCAAGTAACTGACATGGACTTGTGCATGATATTTTTCGACCAATAAATTAATAAGAAAAATTACATTTAGACCAGTTCATTTATCAAAATGGGTAATTTTGTTTAAAATAGTAATATTTCTGGCAAAAATTGCAGATCCTGATGAGAGGTATATGGTGTTGGAAGGGTTAATAAGCAATTTAAAAGCAAAAATGTGCACTAATACACATAGAACTGTGATGTCACAAAATAGTGCGGCAGAAATATATTCAGTACAGAAAAGAAAATGAGTATTGATATTAAAGTTTAAACTTTTGCGAAGCAAGTTCTAACAACTTATATTAATCACTCTCATTGACACGGATGAAAGCGTAAATGTGGTCATTCGTGTAGGAGGAAACGGAGTACCCGGAGAATAACCCACCTGTCCGATCTGGCGACCACCGTACCATCTCACATACTTCCCGGTCCGACGATCGAACCCGGGTTGCATTGGTGAGAAGCGAGCGTGCTAACCACTGCGCTAATCGGAGGGCATATTTGATATTAGTATTGATTTGGTAGTAAATTATATGGTAACAAGTGACATATAATAAAAACATTATTAGGTTAATCTTTTGATTCTCGATTTCGATTTACACTCTAGAGTAACCTTCTATGGCACTTATCAATCCTTCATAGAACGGGCATTCATAATTAACTCTTTCAACACCAAGTAACTGACATGGACTGGTCCATGATATTCTTAGACCAATAAATGAATAAGAAAATTACATTCGGACCAGTTCATTTATCAAGATGGGTAATTTTGTCTAAATTTAGTAATACTACTTGCAAAAAGTGCAGATCCTGATGAGACGGCTCGTCACGAGCCGGCTCATCTGGATCTACACGTTTTGTAAGCCTATATAGAGGTCTGTGGTGTTGAAAGGGTTAAATGTTTTATTGCTTATCAATCCTTCATAGAACGGGCATTCACAATTAAATGTTTTAATATTGCTTATCAATCGCTCACTGGAGCCGTTACGATTGTGCCCTTAGGCAAGGTATTTAAATTCCACGTTGCCTCTCTCCCTCGTGGCGATGGATTCCATCAGGAATTAGGTCTCGAGAGTGATTTATATAAGTTGAAATAACTTGTTTCGCAATCGAGCTAAAATAAATTTGTATAAACTAATCGCTCGCTTAAACAGTATGTAATTATTAAAAAATATTCTTGAGTTTATCAACGACATCTTCAATTAGTTTTAGTTTGCCACCGTCCACTTTCAAGGCTTTGCCAATGCAGCCTTCCTTTGATAACCCATGCTCATTGTACGAGTTATAATCACCTGTCATATACGTTCAAATTATGCATAGCCGTGTTTGGTTTCACAGCGTTCTCCGTCGAAACCCACATTGCAGATACATTTGTGCTCCGATCCGCCCGGACCCACGTAATAGCAGGACCTGGTACCATGGCTGTCGCAGTCATTGTTGCCACACGGTCCGTTATCTGAGAATATATATACCTGACACTACATGTGATAGTACCCAAATAACAACCAGGTCGGATGCATGCACTATCTGGGTGTAAAAAAACAAGTTTAGCCTTTATTTATCTTACAACGATTGTGAAACAAGCTTTAACAACTTATATTAATCATTCTCATTTACGCAGATGAAAGCGTAAATGTGGTCATTCGTGTGGGAGGAAACCGGACCTGTCCGATCTGGCGACCACCGTACCATCTCATATACTTGCCATTGGTGAAAAGCGCGCGCGCTAACCACTGCGCTAATTGGACAGTCTATCTGGATGTATTCATGCGCAGACGAGCATATATTAAAATGTAGTGATTATCTAAGCAAAACGTAACATAGTTTATAGATGCACAGTCAATACCATTACAGAGCGGTTGCTGTACAAACTGAAAGTATATACCCTTAGCTTTCAACTTGCCGAACAATCAGTCATATATAAACCATATTTCAGTTCCAAATATTATACTGTTTGTACAATGCATATAAAATAAAAAAAGGGATTAGAATGAAAGACAATATAACTGTTCTTCCACGGAAAAACCTGTATGTATTTCGTTTTTGTTTTGTTTTATAAGGTTGGGAAAATCTTGTAAAAATTGTAAAAAAACAGAGCAATATACAAAATAGAAAGAGATAACATTTTAGCTTTACCTACATAAATTATGCATGACGTCATGAATGTTTAGTTATTTACCTGTGTCACAATTTTTTCCGGTAATCCAGTTGCTGGAACATTTACATCTGTAATATTCGCCATCGTCAATGCACGTGCCATCATTTTTGCAGGGATTTGTGGAGCAGTGGTCGACATCAGCTACAAAAGGGCGTGATCTTTTATATTGTATTAATTTTCCTGCATGTGCAACTGTTAGAAAAATATCCCCTTAAATATTGGTTTAAATACTGTATATACGTCTGTCTGTCTGTCTGTCTGTCTGTCTGTCTGTCTGTCTGTCTGTCTGTCTGTCTGTCTGTCTGTCTGTCTGTCTGTCTGTCTGTCTGTCTGTCTGTCTGTCTGTCTGTCTGTCTGTCTGTCTGTCTGTCTGTCTGTCTGTCTGTCTGTCTGTCTGTCTGTCTGTCTGTCTGTCTGTCTGTCTGTCTGTCTGTCTGTCTGTCTGTCTGTCTGTCTGTCTGTCTGTGTCTGTCTGTCTGTCTGTCTGTCTGTCTGTCTGTCTGTCTGTCTGTCTGTCTGTCTGTCTGTCTGTCTGTCTGTCTGTCTGTCTGTCTGTCTGTCTGTCTGTCTGTCTGTCTGTCTGTCTGTCTGTCTGTCTGTCTGTCTGTCTGTCTGTCTGTCTGTCTGTCTGTCTGTCTGTCTGTCTGTCTGTCTGTCTGTCTGTCTGTCTGTCTGTCTGTCTGTCCTGTCTGTCTGTCTGTCTGTCTGTCTGTCTGTCTGTCTGTCTGTCTGTCTGTCTTCTGTCTGTCTGTCTGTCTGTCTGTCTGTCTGTCTGTCTGTCTGTCTGTCTGTCTGTCTGTCTGTCTGTCTGTCTGTCTGTCTGTCTGTCTGTCTGTCTGTCTGGTCTGTCTGTCTGTCTGTCTGTCTGTCTGTCTGTCTGTCTGTCTGTCTGTCTGTCTGTCTGTCTGTCTGTCTGTCTGTCTGTCTGTCTGTCTGTCTGTCTGTCTGTCTGTCTGTCTGTCTGTCTGTCTGTCTGTCTGTCTGTCTGTCTGTCTGTCTGTCTGTCTGTCTGTCTGTCTGTCTGTCTGTCTGTCTGTCTGTCTGTCTGTCTGTCTGTCTGTCTGTCTGTCTGTCTGTCTGTCTGTCTGTCTGTCTGTCTGTCTGTCTGTCTGTCTGTCTGTCTGTCTGTCTGTCTGTCTGTCTGTCTGTCTGTCTGTCTGTCTGTCTGTCTGTCTGTCTGTCTGTCTGTCTGTCTGTCTGTCTGTCTGTCTGTCTGTCTGTCTGTCTGTCTGTCTGTCTGTCTGTCTGTCTGTCTGTCTGTTGGATTTAATACAATATTGTGTAGTCTCTTCGAGCAACAAAAAATAAATTACATAAATTAGAAATGCACTTTAAACGCCGAAATATATGACATTTCATGATGCTATATTGTAGAACAATGTTAAAACTATATTGTAGAACATGTTAACCACTGGACCACTGACCCGTCCTGATAAACAACATAAATCCCTGCAAAAAACATAAATCCCTGCAAAAACATAAATCCCTGCAAAAAAAATCCCTGCAAAAAACATAAATCCCTTCTCAGTGTTTTATGTATGAGTTCCACCTCAGCGACCATGCCATTTCCAATAAAAGTTTGTGTATTTTTAAGATAATCAAATGACCTATTCTTTTAATACAATGTCCTCTCTATTATCATGTGTCCAGAATTAATATTTATCCAGACATTTGCTGAAATGTGAGGCTGGGCTAACTAGAACCAGGATTTTAAGACCAAATCAGAATACGCCATATTATTATATAAGACAAAATCCTACGTATGTTTTTCTGTGTCAATAACTCGTTGAATTCTTTGTCCGGCCCAATTAAAGACGTGTCTTCTACATCTCTATTGACTTTCTTCTCGACACCACTTCGACGACCTTTAACTAATATAAGACACCAATACAGGAATTCGAGAAAAATGTAGTTACAGAACAATACATTTGAATTAGTAAGGTGTTTCCTAATATATATTTCATTACAGTACATTTCCTACTTGTTTATTTTTACCTGATGGCATAGCCATAGACAACCTAGTATCGATGTGTATGTAGGAGAGGACAACCATAAGCTAATTGGTTTTCTGTCCAATCCTATTATTGTACATTGTAAATTATCATCTGCTGATTCGAAAAATCGAAATGTTTGTTTATTTTGTTATTTAAGTTTATTTAACATCGCTACCGGTTGCCGATTTGAACGACGGGCAGCTTACCTAAAAATACCTTTCATGGACATCAAGCGGTTATCCAGTAGGGCCTACTTGGTGCACCAACATCCGTAAGTAACTCAACTTTTTAATATAAAGTATACAAGTCAGCCACCGTAACCAATCGACCACGGAGGCGGTCTAACTATGAGATATGCTTAAACCAGTCGTTGAATATTGGTTGTACTACAGGCCCTGTCAACAATATTTAGGTAGTCATGATAGCACAGTGGATGCGTGTTCGCTTCAGGTGCGAACGGTCCGGAGTTCGAACCCCTCTGGAGCAGTTACGATTGTGCCCTGAGGCAAGGCATTTAAATTCCACGTTGCCTCTTCTCTCTCCCTCGTGTCGATGGATTCCATCAGGAATGAGGTCTCGAGAGTGATTCGTATAAGTTGTAAGAACTTGTTTCGCAATTGAGCTAAAATAACTTTGTATAAACTAAAGCATAGGATAAGCCCTGACATGCATTTCAATACAACTTTATTCGTGATGCATATTTAACTCCAATTGGCAGTATATCCATATAATTATGTAATTCACAAAACATGTTTCAATGAGATATAAATGTCTGGCATTTTCCACTTCTGAATTTTATCTGAAATCTGAAAATCAATACATTATTAATCATAAAACAATAGCGAACCCGTCCGTACGTCACGCAGGCTAATGACAACTCAATACATTACCCAACCCACATGTCATGTTTGTTGCCCATTGAAACATTGTGTTATTTTGCACATCTTTATATCAGATTGTTTCGTAATCGAGCTAAATTAATTTGTATAAACTATAAACTAACAATATTTATTGGAATACAGTCTGGGTAGTCCCAAGTAACGTAGCCAGGGATCATTTTAGAGGGCGATGTGGGCGAAATTGTCGCCCTAGGGACCCTGACTTCGCCCTCTGGGTGCCCCACTTCTCCCTAAAGATTTTTTTTTTTTTGGTTTTTACGATTTTCAAACAAAATTGTGTCTAGTAAGATACACTGGCCCATTATAAAGCACTCATTCTATTCAAATGTTGTATTTAATGGTTGTAATGTGCATTTTAACCCTATTTTGCAGAAGTATATTAAAGAACACTATTTAAGGAAGCGATCACGCGCTTTCTCACTTCTCCCAAAACTTCTGACCTAGAATGAACCCTGCTTAGCGACTGTTGTGTTGATAATCAACCCGACTGTGTGGTGGGAAAAATTCATAAACAACACGTAGTACTAACTAGTCCAATCAATTAATTATTAATATTAGAATTCTATTGGGATTGCATAGTGCTAACCTGAAGCAAGCTCTTCCGAAATTACAGAGATGAGGATGCTATCTTATGCCACCTTTTAAGAACAAAACGGCCAACTCCAGATTAGCCAATGCAGTCATCATGACATTCAGATGGTTGCAACATAATCATTCTAAAAACTAACCAGAATTCACTTTGCTAATTATTCCTGACGTAAACTATCTGATCTTAATCACACTACCAGGTGATTACTATTTCGTTTCCAATTTATAGTACATACTAAAATGTAATCGCGATTTAACCGGTTAACGTTACCTATAATTGAAAATGGTGCAATTTACATGTGGTGACACTGTGTTGTCCGTAGTTCGACCTCCATACATGGACATGTATTTAGTCCTATGAGTCACCCAGTGCAAATATATACACACAATTAACGATACTATCAAACAACTAACACCATACCTCATAAATTTATCAATAAAAGAAGTCAACATGCAAATAAATGGATGCATGTACGAATATATTCGTGATTATGTACATCGCAAGGCTCTAAAATACAGCATATAAATGGATGCATGTACGAATATATTCATGATCATGTACATCGCAAGGCTCTAAAATACAAACATGACAGTGATGCACATAGTAGCAGTAGCCAAACTTTACACAACTAGCAACCCAGTTATTTAGTGTTATCTGTCAATGCATAAACTTATTTATTAAATCGATTATTTAAACGATTGCGAAACAAGCCTTAGCAACTATTAATCACTCTAGTTGGCACTGAAGAAAGTGTATATGTGTGGCCATTCGTGTTGGAGGAAACCGGAGTACCCGGAGACTACCGTACGTACCATCTCACATACTTTGCTGTCCGCTATTTAGCGAGATACTGCATTTAGAAGAAGAGAGTTTTCTACATGTACATATATTAGTAATTTTACCATCAAACTGATGTGATCTGAGAATATGGAGAGCTTCGTGTACTTGGTGTCTTATTAACAGGCCCTCCAAGTCTCGCAACGTGTAGCCACTCTCATCAAAAATGTCCAGAAACTCGTGACCTGGTGTCGAAGATTTCTCTGAAAATTGCAAATTCAATCATGTTATACATATAATTCATACACAATTATGTTTATTTCCGTTTTAAAAATATCCAGATACGTTAGTAATATATCTTTACACCACATGTTATGGAACAACTAACAAACTTATATACACGAAGAAATTATTCGGAGAAACAAATATTCATTTATAAATACTGTAACACACCTATATATAACCGGGTTCACTCGACACACTAGTCTGTACATTTGCTTGAATCAAATCTAACAACAACAAAAACAAAAGCATGATGATCACCTGACTCCATTGTTTACCTCGGGGTCAACAACTTTGGTAAGACTTCACATAAGGATCATACGCTGAGTAGAGTTTCCTGAACATTGGCTGGTCAGTTCGTGAGAAGAAGACGTTTGAAATCTCTCATAAAAGCGATAGCCTCGTCGATAACTTCAATTTGATATATGACATCACCATATTCGCTCAGAAATTTGACATATACTTGACCACTGGGTCACGCCTATATTTGATTCTCGATCACTATTTGAACAACTTTGAAAGAGCATTGTACATCCATAATTCCTACCAAGATTCTTCAAAATCCGATTGGCGGTTCATGAGACGATTCTTTTAAGAATGTGTGCTATTTTTAGATAGCAGCCATCTTGGAGTATGTACTTCTGTAGTCCCCACCTATCCAAGTATCATGACCATAAATGGGGATATAGACCCAATGGTTACTGCGGGGAAGACGCTTAAAAATACAATCTAAGTTAAATATTACTATCAAATAGAACATTGAACACGACCTCGTTTGTTAAGCATTATTGACGGTACATAGTTACTAGGTATATAGCATTTTCCCTGAATACTAGCCTGGGTGCCACTCTGTCGATTTTTCACTTTTTAACTTCTGGCAATATGATCAGAAACTTAATACGGCCCAATTAATAGTCTCGGTGTTAAACTATATTTATTTGACTGACCAGGCAAACTATATCGACGCCTGTTCCCCGGCTACCTGAATACCTGCAATACTGAGGTCCAACTGAGAACTATTCAATCTGGTATCCTGGTCTTCGAACACCGTCCTGTTTTCATCTGTAAAACATGTTTGCGCACGGTTATTATTGCATTAATACAATAGCATATAAGAAGCATTCACGAAACTTAGTAGCAATATCTATACAGCAGATGAGACACGCAGAGTTAGATACAGATTGATTCTCTTCTATAAAATAATACACCAAATAGTAGCTGTAAACATTCCCATAAACCTTTTGATATCCGTAGACAACATAACCAGACACACAAACCCATATTGTTATAAACACATCCCTGTCAACAAAGATTCATACAAATTCTCTTTTTATCCAAGAACCGTCATCCAGTGGAACTTGTTACCCCTTGCCGCACATGAAGCAATAACAGTTGATGGCTTTAAAGAACTTATCCCTGTTTCTGCCCTCCCAAACATGATCTAAAGCATTCACTCTATGTACAAAATCTTAAACAAGCACTGTAGTATATCTGTCTTTGGACATTCACTTATTTGTTAATTAATCATTGTAAATATCATCATCTCAAAATTCACCAGCGACGACACATAATCCTCAATATTGCGGGAGTGCCGAAATCACCAAGAAGAAGAATGATTTAATTAAGCTGAACCAGAATAGAACATTAGGTGCTTAGAATTGGTCAAAATAAACATTTACATGTAACTTGGTATTCGGATAAAACTTGGTATTCTGATACTACTAAACATGTATATTTTAGCTGTTAATGTTATTGTTTGCAGATATTTACTCCTTTCGCTGTTTAATTCCTCTATGAACTCACTTGAATCCACCCGAGAAGGGACGCTATTTTCATCTTGGCCAGTCAATACAGTGCCCAGGGGCAGTTGTTCAGACTGATCATACACTTGCGTTGATCCATCTTCGTCCTCGGTCGAGACATCGGTGGTGCGGGAATTGACAATATGAACTACTGGCGCATCAGTGACATTACGTCTATGTGGTACATGTTCCACACTGGCAATTGTACCACTACCAAAACCGCACTCTGGACCATCTAAGCAGAAACTTGTATGCGTGTTAAGAAGTGGCACAGTTTCTTCTGTAATTTGGTGGTCTAAAGTAGGAGGGAGGACTTCCCATTCATTTCTAAGTATTTCACCATTGTCGTCTAGTAACACCTGCTCTTCGTCTGAAATACTCGCAGTGTCGCTGACTGGTGGTACAAATATACCAACAGTGAAAGCTGTGTTTTCGTCTTCCGTGTCGACAACTTGAACGACCGCACCCGTCGCTTCTACTGTCTGGTTAACTGACCGAGCACCATTTGAATGCGTGTCCGACGCAGTTGCTGTTACTAGCAATAGGTACGAGACAAACACGTAGAAAGTGATTTCCATGTCTCTGGAATTAAATATTTAATAATAATTATTTATAACAGACTACGGTGCAATGCACACTAGTGATAAGTGATCTTGTGCGTGTATATCCTGCATTATAACATTGTCGTTGCGTGGACAGGTATTTGCGATGTAATAAGACACACGTGGACACACATAGCGTATGAGAAAGGAGGGCAGTGTTTGAATGACTACATTCTGCACGAGTAAAGGGATATCATAATTTCATAATATTAAGTTTGTTTTTAACGACTATCGTAATTGATCATAAGCATGTTAGTCTTCACGTACACCGGTCAATTCTGACTACAGCACGTGTGACCCCACTGAAGGAATTGATTCAATAGAAAGTAGTTTTTGCTCCAGCGGGACTCGAACTTTCGGACCATTCACACCTGAAGATAACGCACATCCACAGCGCTATCACGACTTCCAGCGGTGTCCATCATACAGTACTCCCACAAGTTTGTATTTCACCGCCCAATGGTCAACAATCGGACTTGATACCACTGGTGTTCTTTCAAGAATCTAGCCTATTTGGAATGCCAAAGAGAAACCCAAATGATTATTTAACTCATGAAGAAATGTATAATGGGCTGGGTGTGGTAATTGATGCTACACATATCACAGGGTTGCAACGTGTAAACGGGCTATGGCGAATTTATATAGACAATCTTGAGGACAAAGCTGTATTGATTACGAGCGGGGTCACCCTACGGGGAAAAACTTTGCCGATATTGAAGGCTAATCCTCAACGATTAGACAGTACAATCACAACACGAATCCGTATTCAGGATATTCCGTTGTCTGTCGACGACGGGCTAATTACAAGAGTACTCATAGTGAGGGGCGTAGATGTACTCTCCAACTTCAGAGAAAAACTGAGAATAAATGGCAAACTTACAAATTGTCAGACAGGTGATAGACTGGTCATTGTAAAGACTTCCTCACTTAAACAACCTCTGCCACGTATGATGCAGTTCGCGCAGTTTAAAGCCAAAGTGATTTACAGAGGCCAGAATAACAATAACAATATCTTAAAATGTGCAAAATGTCTCGAACCCGGGCATTCGATATTCCAGTGTGAAAACGAATGGAGATGCACTGATTGCAATCAGATTGGCCACAAGAGAGGTCAATGTGCAGTTGAAAGCGAGCCATCAGGTGGTAACTTTTCACACGCATCCGAAACATCAGACACCTCCGATGATGAATCTTCATCTGAAACGACGGTCGAAAACTCACAACCTGAAGAAGGTGCGCAAAGCCAAGAGGGAAGCCCCCTTCAAGCGCCCCAATCTAAACCAAGACGCAAGAAGAAAAAGGCAAAGAAACAAAACCGAGGTCACATGCATGGTCAATCGCGAATGGACCAGTTTATGTCTGCGGTTAACGGGAATGACACACCAAACATAACCAGATCTAGGTCAGTTATGCGGTCACCACCGACACCTATAGATACTTTACATGATAACTCGAAAAAACCGTGCAAATAAGAAATACCTAGCCGAAATGTCGCAAAATAAAGACATGATTGACAAAACTTATTCTTCTGTTCAATGGACTGGGCACAGATTACGGTCTTGTTTCCTTTTAGGGTTATAAACGATGAATAAAATAAATACACATAGAAATAAAGCATTGTATACTAGTATACGTATACGGTATTATAAAATTGATATAATGATATATATTATAAATATTGTAAAAATA
This sequence comes from Archivesica marissinica, assembly GCA_014843695.1. Classification (NCBI taxonomy): domain Eukaryota; kingdom Metazoa; phylum Mollusca; class Bivalvia; order Venerida; family Vesicomyidae; genus Archivesica; species Archivesica marissinica. Next base: position 66,780,571 of record CM026387.1, on the reverse strand, counting down.
ATTGCAATTTTAAATACTGCATTGTATTGTATATATTGTGGATCTATAGTTTTAAAAATGTCTAAAAGGGTCTTATTCATAAAGGAGCCTATAAACATGATGATATTACTACTAGATTACAACATTACTGAAAACAAATATAAATTGCATAAAGAAAGGAATGCATGTGAATTCTATATGATACTTACAGAACTGGTCAGCAGAATTCTGCATTTGATTAATATTCCTGTATACTTAGTTCTAATAATACACGAAATGAACTGTATATATGTAAAGTGTAGTAATGCTTTCGCGTCCGACCAAGTGTGTTTTACAATAACAGTGTATTCACTAATTTGTTCTATATATATATATATTTGTCTCACATTTGTCATGAACATTACGGTACACTCATGCCACGATTTAATAATAAGATTAGAACAGTGCACGTATTTTTCATGATAAGTATGACTTTGTTAATTTTAAATCCGATCAAGTGTTACCGCACGGTATTTTATGATTTAGTTATGACGCATTCGCGGCGGCATTGTATAGAAAATGTTACGTATTTCTCGTGGAGAAGTATGACTTTGTTAACTTTAAATCAGTTGATCAAGTGTTGCCGCATGGTATCTTATGAGATAGTTATAACGGAATTGTATAAAATTGTGCACGTATTTCTTGTGCAATTCACCTTGTATATCAGCCGTTTGAATGATGTCGAATTACTTTCATATAATCTCGCTCAACTGTCAAGGGTTTAGATCCGGAAATAAGCGCGCGCGTTTAAAACAATATATCACTATGCAAAAAGCGGAAATAGTATTCATTCAAGAATCACACTTCACTCCAGAAATATCAGACAGCATACGAGAGGAGTTTGATAATTGGAATATATATAATGCGTTTGGTAGTAATTTAAGCAGAGGGTGTTCCATTCTTGTTAGTAAAAAATTTAGCTGCGATATTCTTAATTTTAGTCTTGATAGAAATGGTCGTTACGTACTTCTAAATATCCTTGTGGATAATAAAACCTATACCTTGGTAAATTTATACGCAAATAACGATAGCAAAAATAGAAATGATTTTTTTCAGAATATACATACAATTATTGAAAATGAAGCTCAAGGTATACTTATATTAGGAGGCGATTTTAATGATACACTAGGTGTTAAGGATAGACTTAGTAAGAACAATTCGCAAAATGTGTCAAAAGTAAAAACAACAAAATCTTTATTGAAGCTAATTAAATACCACAATCTATATGATATATGGAGAAAATCTTTTGAACAAAAAACACAGTTTACATGGAAAAGAAAGAATAATACAGAAAAAAGCAGAATTGACATGTGGTTAATAGATGGTAATTTGAGTTCATGTGTACATTCAATAGATATTCGTCCAGCTTGTATTAATTACACGGACCATCTGGCCATTTCATTAAAAATATTGAAGCCAAATAAACGCGGTCCAGGTTATTATAAATTCAATAATTCATATTTATCTGATAAGGTATTTACTTATTTTATGTCTAACACAATACAATCTTTTATGTTAAAACATCAAGACACACAAAAACAGATTTTTTGGGATCTTCTTAAATCTGAAATAAAAGAACAAGCAATAATTTATTCCAAAAGAAAAAGTGCCAACAGACAATGCCAAATTCAGAAATTTGAAAAAGAGTTAAAAACATTATTAGAAAATGAAGAACAATATTTAGGTGAAATTGAAAATTTACAACAGCAGTTAAATGAACTGTACGACATTAAAGCAAAGGGTGCACAAATAAGAGCAAGAGTAGAATTTATTGAACAAGGTGAAAAAAACACAAAATACTTTCATCGTTTGGAACATTCGAGACAGACACGGAAAATTTTAAATAAAATAACTAATAATGGAAAAATATACACTGATACTAAAGACATTTTAGAACAAGAAGTTGTTTTTTACTCTAAACTTTACACCTCACAAAATCCGGATACAATAGAAATGCAAACGTACATATCAGAATCTATTTTTGATAATAAACTTTCCAATTCAGACGCAAATGTATGTGAAGGTAGTTTTACTTTGGATGAATGTGAAATCGCACTTAAAAATATGAAATTAAACAAAAGTCCAGGAGCTGACGGTTTAACAGCAGAATTTTATAGTTACTTTTGGAACTTAGTAGGAAAGTTATTAACTGATGTTTTAAACGAGGGATTTACCAAAGCTGAACTTTCCGTTTCACAAAGAACTGGTATTTTATCATTATTATATAAAAAAGGTGACCCAACTAACTTAGAAAACTGGCGTCCTATATCTCTTCTGAATGTTGATTACAAAATTGCTGCTAAAGTATTAGCAAATAGAATTCAAAAAGTTATTAATAAAATTGTTAGTCTTGATCAACAAGGCTACATTAAAAATAGGTTTATTGGGTATAATTTACGACAAATACAAGACATTATTGATTATACAGAGCTTTTAGAATTAGATGGGGCAATTATATTTTTAGATTTTCGTAAGGCATTCGATACAGTTGAAAGAAGCTTCTTATTTGAAACATTAAACTATTTTGGATTCAAGAAAGACTTTATTAGATGGATAAAAACACTTTATTGTAACTCGCAAACGTTTATATTAAACAATGGCTGGATGTCAAAACCTTTTAATCCCGAACGTGGAGTTAGACAAGGATGTCCAATATCCGCTCTTCTTTTTATACTGGTTACTGAAATCATGGCACTTAACTTACGTAAGGCTAATAATATTAATGGTATTAAAGTAAAAACAGAGCTAGGATATAAAGACATACGTTTATCACAACTAGCTGATGATACAACGTTGTTCTTGAAATCAAAAACTGACATTATTAATGCTCTAGAAATAATTGAAATATTTGGTAAATTCGCTGGCCTTGAGCTAAACAAAAAGAAAACGGAGGCCATGTGGATTGGTAAACAAAAGGCCAGTAAGGAAACTATTACAGAAATAAACTGGTCTTTTAAGCCAATAAAAAAGCACTGGGAATTTATGTTGGTCATGATAAACAAATATGTGAAGAATTAAACTGGCAAAACAAAATCGAGCAATGTAAAAGTACTTTAAATAACTGGTCGAAAAGAAAATTAACATTTTATGGAAAGATTCAAATAATAAAAACAATTGTTATTCCAAAATTCTCGTACGCCATACACTCGCTAGTTGTCCCTAAACATGTAAAACAAGAATTAAACAAACTACTTTTTGCTTTCCTTTGGGACAATAAAAATGAAAAGATTAAAAGAACGACACTAATTGGTAATACAAATGGTGGAGGCATTGATATGATTGACCTTGAATCTTATATTACCGCGATGACAATTAAATGGGTTAAAGCGCTCACAGATAAGACTAATCCAAACTGGAAAGTAATACCAAACTATTTTTTCTCTAAATTCGGTTATAACTGTTTAATATTCAATACGAACCTTGATAGTATAAAAAGTTTAAATGTATCCGTGTTACCCGATTTTTATAAAAATATACTAGAGTTGTGGATTTCGACAAGAAATACAGTATGTCCTAACAAGACAAAAACATTTGTGGAGATAAGAAAAGAAATTATTTGGGGGAATAGGTTCATCAAACATAATGGTAAATGTCTCTTTTTTAAAAGTTGGATAAGTTCGAATATTTTATTTGTTAATGATATAGTTGACAAAAATGGGGTATTGGATGCAAATTTAATTTATAATAAACTTAAAGATAAAACTAACTGGATTACAGAACTGTCTCTATTAAAGAAATGTTTACCTAAACAGTGGACACATGATGTGCAAAAGGAGCAATCAAAATTGACGCAAATTAAAACAGACCTAAACATATATTTAGATAAACAAGATATTAATATAAAATATACAACAAATAAACAAATATACCAGTATTTGATTAAGAAAAAATTTACAAAACCTTATATTCACAGATACTGGAACCATTATTTTGAGGAGGAATTTGATTATTTTTATTTTTATAAATTCATCAATAGCCTATACGATAACAAAATTAAGCAATTTAAGTATAAGTTGGTTAACAGAATTTTTCCCAGCAAAGAAACAAGATTTAAATGGAAAATGGAAACTAGCCCTAACTGTTCAATATGTAATGTAATAGAAACATATCAACACGTTTTTGTAGATTGTCCGGTGATAACAGAAGTATGGGATGTTATATCTAAATGTTTTAATGATATTGGCATTGGTAAAAATATAAAGTCAATGAGAACAATTGTTATTGGGTACAAAATAGTATATCCAGATTATCATTACATACACACTATACTGGCACTATTTGGTTTCTGTATTTACAAGTCATATTTTATAAGTGAAAGCAGAAGCAAGCCCTTCAATGTTATTAAATTATTCAAGACGGAGTTTGCAATTTATGTAAAATATCTAGAAAACAAAGGTGAATCCATTAATTTAATAAACAAATTTAAACTATCTCTTCAATGAATGTATATATGTTAAAGACGGTGTACATATGTTTATCTATGCTTTGTTCTGCACGTATATGAAAAATTCTGACTTCGCTTTTTTTTTTGTAATTAGTTGTACTTGCAAATAAGGGCTTCAGTCTTTGTATTATGTTAAAAATTGTTGTACATTTGTAATGTTGTGTGACATAATAATTAGTTACGCATATAGAGAATAAACGGGTTATTTTTTGGTAACTCAAAAAAAAAAAAAAAAAGTTTGTATTTCATGCTCACGTTGTGTTAGCCATACTATCAAGCTAAATCGTACGTAAAATCTTTATCTCAACCAGACGATCAGAATATAGTATCAACCACGCATAACGCGCCTGTATCACTTGCTCTGCGCAGGGTTAGGGTTAGGGTCAAAACGCGTGGTTGATGTCATTATTCAGTTGGGTGGTTGAGAAAAAAGGCTTACCATGTACCACTGGGAGTTAAAACATTATAATATATGGAAATATGGGAATTAACTGCGTGATAGTGTTTTACAGTATGCCTACTATTTAATACAATTGTCGCTCTTTGTGTGTTTCTTAATAGCCTGGGAACAGGCGTCGATATATTTTGCCTGGTCAGTGAAATAAATATATTTTAACACCGAGACTATTAATTGGGCCGTATTGAGTTTCTGAACATATCAACGTCATTTGGCTAGACGTTAAAAAGTGAAAAATCGACAGACTGGAACCCAGGCTAGTTTCTTAAATACATGTACTAACTGAACATAATTATATTTAAGCATAGCATTAATTTACGTTAATGACACACTGATATTGAATATAAATGAAACAAATTACAAGTACCCGAGTGCACCATTACAGAATAATTTTACATTATCTGCTCTACGATTCTAAATGTTGATTACATTATTATATTTAGACATATGTATTTATTTATTGTATTAAATTGAATTATTTCTAACGCTTTGAAATAGAAATACAAATGTAACAATATTAGCAATGAATAAATATCGTACCTGTTCGTTAGCGTGTTGTCGGAAAAATAGCTTATTAGCTAATGTTATTTGTAAATGTAATCCGACGTTAAAGGCCTGCCCCGTTTTATCAACAACGTCGGTCGCAAGTCGGTCTTATCTTAAGACCGCTACTTGCGACGTTTCCTGCGACAATCCTACAGACCGTTTTATCAACACGGTGGTAAGTCTTCGGTCGCAGCTAAGATTTTCTTTCGTCGTACGACCTTAAAAACAGTGACACAGTCCGAAATGTAAACTTCCGGTGCACGCATCTTCGCGCCAAATGTCAACATCGGACATGTTTAAAACACGGCGCCCCTGTATATATTATTCATAACTTCTTTATTTCTTGGAATATGTTAATATTTCTTATATCGAATTAAACCTTACGCACAGGTCTCTCCAGACATGCAATATATATATTAAATCCAATATGACGTAGTTGGTTAAATCTGTAGAAGAGATTTTTTAACACGCCGGTATTGGAAAGGAAAACACGGCCTCACTAAATCTTCCTTGTTACTGTGAATGTATAATCTATTTTAGACTGGTCATACATTAGTCGTATATATCTGTGTGATGAGATTAATAGATCAAATACAGACGGGTCAATAGTCCAGTGGTGAACACATTGGTCTGTAGATCCAAGGTTCGATCATCAGTCAGTGAATAACACCGTTCACGTAAAATACCCAGATAATACTCTGGCATGGGTCTCTGTTTGTTTTTGGGGTTTAATGTATCACCAACAGCTCAAGTAATATGGTGACTTTCCAGATATTATTGGTGGAGGAAGATCCTGGGCGCCCCTCCATACAGTATGTCAAGTGTGAAAGGTCACCTGCTTGGGTAGAACCACAAACATTCCGAATAATCCGACACCCCCGGTGAGAGTCTAAACATCAGCTGTGAGGGGCAAGTGATTCGCTCATATGGGCAACCGATAGCGACGATAATTAAGCTAAAAAACACAATAGATCAAAGATGATGATAAATGGTCGCTTTAACTACCACATTGTTGTCAAGTTAACTTGGTCAGTAAGTTATATTGAAACTAATTATAACTTGCACAATCATGGATGTTAGGAAGTAGAAATAAAACAACGGAACTATTCTAAATTTCATTATTTATAATGTCACTGCAAATATACCCCAATATAATTTTATAATACATATAGAGATACATATTGACACTTGTAACATTACTGATAATATGGGTAATGCAGTTTTTAATCCTCGCATATATGGAATAGAATTATCATAGAATTGCCAAAATGAATTGGTTTAAACAATATTTATTGCAAACCATAATATGCAAATCACATATAACATACAACAACATACATAATGAAAAGGATTAAGTAGGAAGCTAAAAGTAACTTTGAATTTGTGGTACAAAGAATGTGTTTGTTGAAATGTTGGCAGCACGTACGTTTACGGACTCGAGCAAAGTCATTTATTACGTCTTTTATGACGTCACATATTGTTGTCTAAGTACGATTTAGCCCATGGCACAGTTGCATAATTTTCTATCATAAAAACACTTTTCAGCCAAAATAAAAAGAAAATTTGTTTGTTAAGTGAATGATCGAATAATACTTTACTCAAAAACATAGAAAGCCATTAATATCACTCGTGACTAGCTTCACACTTGGTAATAATGATTTCAATGTTCATTAGGTGAAATATTATTCGATCATACACTGAAACAAACAAATATCCTCTTATAATTATATCGTAGGAACAAGAAAGAAAAAACAATAAAAAGCTAGATCACATGGGCTTTTTACCCCATTCGAGACCCCGCTATACCATACTAAAATGACTAATATCATAGTCTTTCAGATGAGAATTTAAACAGAGGTCTTGTGCCGGTGCTTTACACAATGCAAATAAAAGAACCAGAGGAGACATCATTGCACTATCCTCCAAGTCTAAAATAACTAATCTCTTCAGTAGGTGTCGCTATAATGGGCAACTGGTAACTATGATAAATAAACGTAAAACACTCACAGGTATTCATGTATTATGTATATCAACATATATATTGTATCGGATTGCTTTGTGTAATGTTACAGCTTCTGTTACAGTGTAGTGGGAAGTATATTGAAGCAGTTACATTTTCACACCAAAGTCTGTCTGTCACACCCTATGCAATCTGATACAACAAATTATATTTACTGTGAATCTATTTTCGTGTTTTGTTGCATCAACATTTCTGGTTTCATAGTAAAAGATTTGTTGCACAAGATATAGATTGAAGATCTGTAGTGAACACAGTATGATAGACAATCTTGTTTGTACACAGGCTTCAATACCATATAATTACCAGGGTGTTTTCATGCAAATCTAATTTTGCTTGTTTGGCATACATGTATATATATTGTTTGCTTTATTTGTGGAAACCTTAAATCACAAAAATTAAGACCGGAAATTTCTTTTTAAAACTGTGCTGCCTGTCTATATGAAATCTTAATAGTCTATAAAAGAAAAGTACCAATCAGTATTCATTTGTATCACTGGATAGTTGCACAGTTTTCATCAGTTTTCAAGATTTCTAAACTGTAAATATGACAGCTAAGATTAGTGTCCTTAAATCAAGTGGTTGTTGACAGAGATATGAAGTGATCTGTTGAAATCGTGTTGTCCACTCTTGATTTTCTTGGCCATGCTATCACACAATCATAGATCAATAGACCATCAACTGAGCCAACTGTATTCTGTATAATATGGCACTTCCGATAAAAATCATGCTGTACATCAATTAAAGCCATATCATCAGGGAATCTGCAAGAAATAACATATAAAAACTCTATTAACATCAAACTTCTACATTTCTATCTGTTAAATTTGAACACTGGAATGATTGTTAACAAAATTTGGACATGCATCATTAATATTAAGCATTTGTGAGGGTGGACTTGACAGATATATTTTTTTTTAAGAACAATGTATAAGTGATTAGTACAGTGTATGTACATTAATAAGATGGAAACTATTCCATAAATCTGGGTTGCTGTGACTTAACTAAATATATTTGGAGTTCGGCCTAATTCTGTTTTTGAAAAAACTATGGTTAACTTTTGTGTTTTTACATCGTTCTTCATTGTTAATGTTAGAATAATCAACTGTATAAATATTATTTACTTTACAACATTTTCGAAACAAAATTATAATATCAAGCACTCTCGTTGAAAGCGTATAATTATGTGTAGTCATTCGTGTGGGACATAACCGGAGAAAACTCACATGTCCAATTTGGGGACCACCGTACCATCTCACACACTTCTCAGTCAGTGGAAGGAACCCGGAATGCATTGACTAGAAGCGAGCGTGCTAATCACTACGCTAATCAGACAGCTAATCGAATCAACTTTTTTTGGTAGCAATTAATGATCATGTCGACAAGAGTTCACCTACCTGTTGATGCCATGCAAATCTGCAACTTTGGACAATACATCACCCTTTGATAGGTATCTAAATCAATAAGCATCTGAAATGAACAAAACGTTTCAACTATTATTGATACATAACCCAGTCAGTGTTTTCAACACAATATAATTATATTACAATGCAACTTTGTGGTCATTGGTTGTGGTAGTAGTTCGTAACCCAATATACATGTAAACACAGAGTTCGATATATTCCGATTGATTTCAAACTGGACAGTGTATCTATATATAATTATGGTCATCCCGACTCATCGTGTCTATCATCGCATTAAGATCAATCATGACAACTTGTAATATGGATTACACATTTTTTGACTGTCCAATTTGCGCAGTAGTTAGCCATGCTCACTTCTTAACAATTCAACCCCGGTTAGATCCTCGGAATGGACAGTATGTGATATGGTACGGTGACAGATTGAACAGGACAATTTCCTCCGGGTATCTGTGGCATGCACAGGCACCAGACACAAATTTTTTTATATTTTTGGCCTATGGTCATATAGTAAGTAATATATTACTTACTATATGACCATAGGCCAAAAATAAAAAATTGTGTCTGGTGCCTGTGGTGGCATGGTGTCGGATTTGGAATCAAACTGTCCCATGTTCGATACTCGGTCAGTCCACGTATGTAGTGTCATTGAGCAAGTCACCTCACAGACATAGTTTAGTACTGGTTAACCACTTAGGTCGGCTAAGCCTGTCCAGAAAAACATTTGTATTTGGATACGTGGGTACGTTTAATTATGTGTACGAATACTGTAGCAATACACCAGCATTTAAAAACAAACAGACGACATTATAAACACAAGCATTTAATTCCCTACCTGCACACTGTATCAATTTACTTAGTTAATACGTTGCAGAAACATAATACGTATCGTCATTCAGTTCCAAAAACATAATAAGTCATGACTTGTGTTATAAATAGCGATATATTCTTATGGAAGTAGCGTCCCTTGTAATCTTAAAATAGAATAAGGTCTACTGTACAGAAATGTGTACCTTGAATTACGAATAAACTGTTAAACTGATCAGGATCTATGTTGTTTGTAAGGTCGGAGTTTCGTCACTTTCATATTCTGTTCTGTCACTTTCATGTATCATCTGGTTTAAAAAGGCCGCCAGATTATATGTATGTATATAATATGTATGTATTTATATGAATAAACTATATGTGTTCGTTATATGGTAACCTTCATACTTCATTTAATTATATATCTACAGTATTATTCGCAAGTTTTCTGTTATATTTTAAATATTATTATATTTCTCTGTGTCAGTGTGTGTTTACCGATATTGATGCTACATAATAATCACAGTGAATGTATGAGTACATGTATAATATTATAATTATAATCTCTTGAACATACGAGTATTACACATATTCTGCCGATTTCTACAAGATGCCATTGAGTAAAATAACAATGTATGTAACTGATGAGCAGAGAAAAGAATTGCTGACTTTCTTGCAAAATAAGAACTGGGACGTAGAGATGGAAATAGAAGAAACAGCCACCGCCATGCCCGTTGCAGAGGCTGCTTACGTACCTCCCCCTATGCCTCAGCATGCTGAAGGTGTTGCTGAGTGTCCACTGTGCTTGTGTTCCCCTTGCATAATAAATGAACAGAACAAACAACTTTGGTGGCCTGCTAATAATCGTCCACCGCATAATCTAAATTCACATGAGAGAAAGCTTCTATACAGGAGGTTTTGGGCAATGCTATATAATTGTGGCGCATGGAAAGATGTCAGATATATAGAGAGAAAAGTAGCGGCTAGAAGAGGAGACTGTACTTGGCATAAGAGGGAACTGATGCCTGAATGTGTGGTACAGCAATGCAGGAACTGGCTGCCTAACCCGCGCAACCAGCCTTATTTGGGCCATAAGTGGAGTTGAATTGTTTATACGTAATACAGAACTTCAACAATTTCAGCAATTTATAACCTCTGATATGTACGTGGGTCATAATAGATATAAGTGGTGCTCATGTATTAGATGTATACCATGCAGGGCCTCGCATGTGGCAAATACGATGTGCGTCGACCGTCAGATTTGTACCGCTATTCCTCGTGTGTTTAGTGCGTCGACCGTCAGATTTGTACCGCTATTCCTCGTGTGTTTAAGGTCAAATATAGGTCAACCTGCAGGCCTTTAAATAAAGCTTCTTGTATCTGTAAAATGAATTTTAAGACACGTCATCTTTCCCGGTGAATTCGGTCTATAAATAGTACTTACGTAATGCAGGTATTCCAATTTACTGAGGGAAAACGAAAGTAGATACTTCCATTTCAAGCCACTTTGTTTCGGTTGAATGACATTACTAAATTACTGTCCAAATTGAATTCTCTTACTAAATTGAAAACCACCCACATAAATTATAGCAATTTTACCCCAACCACATCATGAACCTGGAATGTTACTGTATATCTAGGCCTACGATCTGGGAGTGTATTAGGCCTACGATCTGGGAGTGTATTAGGCCTACTTTCCGCTTCTATTTGTTCCGGATTGCGCACGTTCAAATATGATTCCACATTATTTTTTTTAAAAATACAAGAACTATTCTGGGACCAGATCCGCTGGCGAATATTTGTCCACACCCCAAGCGTCTGTGAACCGAACGGGAACCAACATGTTGTACAGTGTTTTAATGCTCGTTGTTTATATTGATCCATATATCTGGAAAATCGCCAGTTGAAGAATACTGAAAACTATCAAATTCAGTTTGAGAAACGACTGCAACCCGATGACTATCAGGTGCATAGCTTGAATCTGTCACATGTGGATTCAAGGAATGCAGGGGTCCGGGACATACTCCCGAGATAACTTAATTTTCCTAGATCATCTGTGGTGCACACTGACGGCAATTCCACAATAAAATAATGTTTATTTTTGTGACTCTTAGATACCTATAATACTTATATTAATAATATAAAACGTATTTCCCAAGCCAGTCAGAGGAGGACGTTCATTGAACATTATATTGTATGTACACTACAGAAGGTGGCATTCATCTTATGAACAAAGGGTTCATCGGGTCTATATATAGTTCCATGATTTATGTTAAATGCACTTTGCTAGTCACGACGTACCAGAAAAATAAATTCGGAAATGTGTAATAAATTTCAGTATTCATACATCATGGATGTCAAATACTAGCACAAATCAATGTATGCCTATCGATATTCAATACATTCCACGACACAGTCTCAACATAGAACACACAATTCTAGATGAACTCTAATTTCCTGACTTTTTAACCGGCCAATTAGGTAATGCTAGCATGGTCAGTCTTGGAGACGATCAGATGTTATGATCGATCTCAGGTAATTGTTCACGCTACACATGACACTGAACCATCGTTCCCCCACTTGTCCAGTGGATAATGGCATTGTTACACGACATGAATGTCCGGGGTGAAGGACTAGTTTAGCGACAATAAGAGATACACAGGTCTGAAAGATGAGTATGGAAGATCATCGATCATCATCAGGTACATCAATAGTTTTGTTTTACGTGTGCGTGGACACAATGATGTGGACTCAGCTGTGTCGTTGCGTATAGACAGCTATATATATATATATATATAGGTTATATATTTTGTATGAAGAAATTACACAATAAGCGATTATTACAAGTTGGCTATTAAATAGTGGGGAAGATACTTAGAGACATGTACTACATTAAGTCGAAGTCGTGATAGCACGGTGGTAAGTGCGAAAGTCCCGTTATTCTCGCCCCGCTGTAGCCGTTACAATTGTGCTCTTAGGCGAGGCATTTACATTCCACATGCCACTTCTTCTATCTGGAATTGCCGGTCTTCTTCACTGATATATTCACACCCGTTTAACAAACTAGCATGGCGATATTCCCTTCCGTAGTCGCTTCCATTTCTAACCTAGTCTCTTCCATTTCTAGCCTAGTCGCTTCCATTTCTAGCCTAGTCGCTTCCATGTCTAACCTCTCTTCCATTTCTAACGTAGTTGCTTCCATTGCTAACCTAGTCGCTTCCATTTCTAACCTAGTCACTTCTATTTCTAACGTAGTCGATTCCATTTCTAACGTAGTCGCTTCTATTGCTAACCTAATCGCTTCCATTTCTAACCTAGTCGCTTCCATTTCTAGCCTAGTCGCTTCCATGTCTAACCTCTCTTCCATTTCTAACGTAGTTGCTTCCATTTCTAACCTAGTCGCTTCCATTTCTAACCTAGTCACTTCTATTTCTAACGTAGTCGATTCCATTTCTAACGTAGTCGCTTCTATTGCTAACATAATCGCTTCCATTTCTAGCCTAGTCGCTTCCATTTCTAGCCTAGTCGCTTCCATGTCTAACCTCTCTTCCATTTCTAACGTAGTTGCTTCCATTTCTAACCTAGTCGCTTCCATTTCTAACCTAGTCACTTCTATTTCTAACGTAGTCGATTCCATTTCTAACGTAGTCGCTTCTATTGCTAACCTAATCGCTTCCATTTCTAACCTAGTCGCTTCCATTTCTAACCTAGTCGCTTCCATTTCTAACCAAGTCACTTCTATTTCTAACGAAGTCGCTTCCATTTCTAACCTAGTCGCTTCCATTTCTAACCTAGTCGCTTCCATTTCTAACCAAGTCACTTCTATTTCTAACGAAGTCGCTTCCATTTCTAACCTAGTCGCTTCCATTTCTAACCTAGTCGCTTCCAATTTCTAACCTAGTCGCTTCTATTTCTAACCTAGTCACTTCCATTTCTAACCTAGTCGCTTCCATTTCTAACCTAGTCGCTTCCATTTCTAACCTAGTCGCTTTCATTTCTTTCTTTGTCACTTCGATTTCTAACTTAGTCGCTTCCATTTCTACCCTAGCTTCCATGTCTAACCTAGTCGCTTCTATTTCTAACCTAGTCACTTCTATTTCTAACCTAGTCGCTTCCATTTCTAACCTAGTCACTTCAATTTCTAGCCTAGTCACTTCTATTTCTAACATAGTCGCTTCAATTTCTAGCCTAGACGCTTCTATTTCTAACCTAGTCGCTTCTATTTCTAACCTAGTCATTTCCATTTCTAACCTAGTCGCTTCTATTTCTAACCTAGTCGCTTCCATTTCTAACCTAGTCGCTTCCATTTCTAACCTAGTCGCTTCCATTTCTAGCCTAGTCATTTCCATTTCTAACCTAGTCGCTTCTATTTCTAACCTAGTCGCTTCCATTTCTAACCTAGTTGCTTCCATTTCTAACCTAGTCGCTTCCATTTCTAACCTAGTCGCTTCTATTTCTAACCTAGTCGCTTCCATTTCTAACCTAGTCGCTTCCATTTCTAACCTAGTCGCTTCCATTTCCATTTCTAACCTAGTCGCTTCCATTTCCATTTCTAACCTAGTCGCTTCCATTTCTAACCTAGTCGCTTCTATTTCTAACCTAGTCGCTTCCATTTCTAACCTAGTCGCTTCTTTTTCTAACCTAGGCGCTTCCATTTCTAACCTAGTCACTTCTATTTCTAACGTAGTCGATTCCATTTCTAACGTAGTCGCTTCTATTGCTAACCTAATCGCTTCCATTTCTAACCTAGTCGCTTCCATTTCTAACCTAGTCGCTTCCATTTCTAACAAAGTCACTTCTATTTCTAACGAAGTCGCTTCCATTTCTAACCTAGTCGCTTCCATTTCTAACCTAGTCGCTTCCATTTCAAACCTAGTCGCTTTCATTTCTTTCTTCGTCACTTCGATTTCTAACTTAGTCGCTTCCATTTCTACCCTAGCTTCCATGTCTAACCTAGTCGCTTCTATTTCTAACCTAGTCACTTCTATTTCTAACCTAGTCGCTTCCATTTCTAACCTAGTCACTTCTATTTCTAACATAGTCGCTTCAATTTCTAGCCTAGACGCTTCTATTTCTAATCTAGTCGCTTCTATTTCTAACCTAGTCATTTCCATTTCTAACCTAGTCGCTTCTATTTCTAACCTAGTCACTTCCATTTCTAACCTAGTCGCTTCCATTTCTAACCTAGTCGCTTCCATTTCTAACCAAGTCACTTCTATTTCTAACGAAGTCGCTTCCATTTCTAACCTAGTCGCTTCCATTTCTAACCTAGTCGCTTCCATTTCTAACCAAGTCACTTCTATTTCTAACGTAGTCGATTCCATTTCTAACGTAGTCGCTTCTATTGCTAACCTAATCGCTTCCATTTCTAACCTAGTCGCTTCCATTTCTAACCTAGTCGCTTCCATTTCTAGCCTAGTCGCTTCCATGTCTAACCTCTCTTCCATTTCTAACGTAGTTGCTTCCATTTCTAACCTAGTCGCTTCCATTTCTAACCTAGTCACTTCTATTTCTAACGTAGTCGATTCCATTTCTAACGTAGTCGCTTCTATTGCTAACCTAATCGCTTCCATTTCTAACCTAGTCGCTTCCATTTCTAGCCTAGTCGCTTCCATGTCTAACCTCTCTTCCATTTCTAACGTAGTTGCTTCCATTTCTAACCTAGTCGCTTCCATTTCTAACCTAGTCACTTCTATTTCTAACGTAGTCGATTCCATTTCTAACGTAGTCGCTTCTATTGCTAACATAATCGCTTCCATTTCTAGCCTAGTCGCTTCCATTTCTAGCCTAGTCGCTTCCATGTCTAACCTCTCTTCCATTTCTAACGTAGTTGCTTCCATTTCTAACCTAGTCGCTTCCATTTCTAACCTAGTCACTTCTATTTCTAACGTAGTCGATTCCATTTCTAACGTAGTCGCTTCTATTGCTAACCTAATCGCTTCCATTTCTAACCTAGTCGCTTCCATTTCTAACCTAGTCGCTTCCATTTCTAACCAAGTCACTTCTATTTCTAACGAAGTCGCTTCCATTTCTAACCTAGTCGCTTCCATTTCTAACCTAGTCGCTTCCATTTCTAACCAAGTCACTTCTATTTCTAACGAAAAGTCGCTTCCATTTCTAACCTAGTCGCTTCCATTTCTACCTAGTCGCTTCCATTTCTACCTAGTCGCTTTCATTCTTTCTTCGTCACTTCGATTTCTAACTTAGTCCGCTTCCATTTCTACCCTAGCTCCTATTCTAACCTAGTCGCTTCTATTTCTAACCTAGTCACTTCTATTTCTAACCTAGTCGCTTCCATTTCTAACCTAGTCACTTCAATTTCTAGCCTAGTCACTTCTATTTCTAACATAGTCGCTTCAATTTCTAGCTAGACGCTTCTATTTCTAACCTAGTCATTTCCATTTCTAACCTAGTCGCTTCCATTTCTAACCTAGTCGCTTCTATTTCTAACCTAGTCGCTTCCATTTCTAACCTAGTCGCTTCCATTTCTAGCCTAGTCATTTCCATTTCTAACCTAGTCGCTTCTATTTCTAACCTAGTCACTTCCATTTCTAACCTAGTCGCTTCCATTTCTAACCTAGTCGCTTCCATTTCTAACCTAGTCGCTTTCATTTCTTTCTTTGTCACTTCGATTTCTAACTTAGTCGCTTCCATTTCTACCCTAGCTTCCATGTCTAACCTAGTCGCTTCTATTTCTAACCTAGTCACTTCTATTTCTAACCTAGTCGCTTCCATTTCTAACCTAGTCACTTCAATTTCTAGCCTAGTCACTTCTATTTCTAACATAGTCGCTTCAATTTCTAGCCTAGACGCTTCTATTTCTAACCTAGTCGCTTCTATTTCTAACCTAGTCATTTCCATTTCTAACCTAGTCGCTTCTATTTCTAACCTAGTCGCTTCCATTTCTAACCTAGTCGCTTCCATTTCTAACCTAGTCGCTTCCATTTCTAGCCTAGTCATTTCCATTTCTAACCTAGTCGCTTCTATTTCTAACCTAGTCGCTTCCATTTCTAACCTAGTTGCTTCCATTTCTAACCTAGTCGCTTCCATTTCTAACCTAGTCGCTTCTATTTCTAACCTAGTCGCTTCCATTTCTAACCTAGTCGCTTCCATTTCTAACCTAGTCGCTTCCATTTCCATTTCTAACCTAGTCGCTTCCATTTCCATTTCTAACCTAGTCGCTTCCATTTCTAACCTAGTCGCTTCTATTTCTAACCTAGTCGCTTCCATTTCTAACCTAGTCGCTTCTTTTTCTAACCTAGGCGCTTCCATTTCTAACCTAGTCACTTCTATTTCTAACGTAGTCGATTCCATTTCTAACGTAGTCGCTTCTATTGCTAACCTAATCGCTTCCATTTCTAACCTAGTCGCTTCCATTTCTAACCTAGTCGCTTCCATTTCTAACCAAGTCACTTCTATTTCTAACGAAGTCGCTTCCATTTCTAACCTAGTCGCTTCCATTTCTAACCTAGTCGCTTCCATTTCAAACCTAGTCGCTTTCATTTCTTTCTTCGTCACTTCGATTTCTAACTTAGTCGCTTCCATTTCTACCCTAGCTTCCATGTCTAACCTAGTCGCTTCTATTTCTAACCTAGTCACTTCTATTTCTAACCTAGTCGCTTCCATTTCTAACCTAGTCACTTCTATTTCTAACATAGTCGCTTCAATTTCTAGCCTAGACGCTTCTATTTCTAATCTAGTCGCTTCTATTTCTAACCTAGTCATTTCCATTTCTAACCTAGTCGCTTCTATTTCTAACCTAGTCACTTCCATTTCTAACCTAGTCGCTTCCATTTCTAACCTAGTCGCTTCCATTTCTAACCAAGTCACTTCTATTTCTAACGAAGTCGCTTCCATTTCTAACCTAGTCGCTTCCATTTCTAACCTAGTCGCTTCCATTTCTAACCAAGTCACTTCTATTTCTAACGAAGTCGCTTCCATTTCTAACCTAGTCGCTTCCATTTCTAACCTAGTCGCTTCCATTTCTAACCTAGTCGCTTTCATTTCTTTCTTTGTCACTTCGATTTCTAACTTAGTCGCTTCCATTTCTACCCTAGCTTCCATGTCTAACCTAGTCGCTTCTATTTCTAACCTAGTCACTTCTATTTCTAACCTAGTCGCTTCCATTTCTAACCTAGTCACTTCAATTTCTAGCCTAGTCACTTCTATTTCTAACATAGTCACTTCAATTTCTAGCCTAGACGCTTCTATTTCTAACCTAGTCGCTTCCATTTCTAACCTAGTCGCTTCTATTTCTAACCTAGTCGCTTCTATTTCTAACCTAGTCGCTTCTATTTCTAACATAGTCACTTCAATTTCTAGCCTAGACGCTTCTATTTCTAACCTAGTCGCTTCCATTTCTAACCTAGTCATTTCCATTTCTAACCTAGTCGCTTCTATTTCTAGCCTAGTCGCTTCCATTTCTAACCTAGTCGCTTCCATTTCTAACCTAGTCGCTTCCATTTCTAGCCTAGTCATTTCCATTTCTAACCTAGTCGCTTCTATTTCTAACCTAGTCGCTTCCATTTCTAACCTAGTCGCTTCCATTTCTAACCTAGTCGCTTCTTTTTCTAACCTAGCCGCTTCCATTTCTAAAAGTCTCTAAGGATGTAATATAATGGTTCATGTTTTGAATTGTGTTTGAATGTGTTTTTATATTTATCTGTCTTCATTACCAGTTATACGCATCGTCATTTTAGATGTTGGAGGATAGTGCAATGATACAGGTAGACAACCCATTCCAGAATCTCCTATTGTTCTTTTACATATGTAGTGCAATGATGCTTTGATAATTTCGATCACAGCTATTACAGGATTTTGAAGATTTGAAAGATTAATTCCCAGGAGAAATTATTTGGTTATTTGGTTATAAAATCGTTTTCCCATTCGGTTGATTTGTGCACATTTATAAATGTTATATAAAACAAAGTTTGCCTGTATAAGGTTTCCGAATATCCTTTTTTTAAAATTGTTTTTTATTTAAGTTTATTTAACGTCGCTGCCGGTTGCCTATTTGGACGACGGGTAGTTTACCTAACACCACATGTAATGGCATGCTCCAGCTGTTACTAGTAATCAGTACTTGGTGCACCAACCTCCATTAAAAACTGCCAGCTTTTTCATATAAAGATCGGGGCTAGAACCCGTGACCATCAGTGATGATGGATTACAGTCGTATACAAGTCAGCGACCTTAACAATTCGACCATGGAGCCGGACACGTTTGTTACTTATCTGCACTTGTGCAATAATTACATTGTCTTAGCCATGAAGCGTTACATTAAAGCGACATTACATCGGTGAAAACGCAAATGTCTACAGAATGTAATTTCATATTACATGTATATGGTATATTTTTTCCAAAATATTTTCCTCAAAATTGCAATTAATTAACAAACGTCGTATACGCGGTTTGTTGACATAACAAAATAATGCAAATAGGGTCGACATGCATGCGTAATACAACGCGTGTATCACGAATAACACGATTTATGTTACATCTTTACCGTTATATCTCACATTTGTGTCTATGCATATTTATTTGTAAACTAATCATTAGTTAAATTATCTCTAAACGACATTATCTCGCGTTTAGTATGGACTCCGATGACAAACACACGTCAAATCAGGAGCATGGATATCCCGGATTATTTACCTTATGTATCACGTTGTGTTTTTACCAAATTTAGAATAGCCAGTCATTCTCTCCGTGTGCAAACGGGTCGATATGACAGGAATCAAATTCCAAGGAACGAGAGGTATTGTTTATATTGTGGATCGAGAGATATTGAAGATATTTATCATTTTATTTGTATATGTCCATGTTATAAGAACCTACGTAAACAATTTATTGATGCACACTATTGCAATAGACCTTCCGTTTTCAAATTTAATAATCTTATGAGTTCCGATAATAATACCACTATACAAAATTTAGCCAAATTTATAAAATTGTCTTTAGTTATTAGAAATAATATAAATGTGTAATTGCCAAATTTTATTCATCACTCTCAGTTATATTTAATTGTCACGTGATCATTAAATATATATATGTTATTACTAGTTTTGTTAAGACGATGTATGTATGTACAAGTCTGCCAAAATAAACTTCTGTTCTGTTCTGTTCTATATGAAATCATACTTTCACTTTTGAAGTTTGTAGACCACAACAACACTGTTTATTAATTCAATGTTAGTGTTCGAATGCATTTGGAAGAATGTGTAGTAGCAATGCATTTATACGTGAAAAAAAATGCTTTTTTTGCTTTTTGTGATATAAATAAACGACGCTTAAGATTTTTATCTGCTTAATTATTAGTCTCCGTTTCCGCTTCAAGATCCAGCTCATTTAACATAGTATTCGTTTCGTTGATGGACACATCCTAACTGACACGCTACATTGTTCATTGACTAATTGTTTTAATGTCAACGATAGCCGGTATTTTTGTATCATTTGTACAAAATTTGGAAATTAATATCGACACGAATCGTACTTAAATGAGAAATCAATGAAGATAGTTTATGGTTGTAGTAACAGACGTTTATTAGTGACATTGTTCTAACGACTCAATGACAAGATCGGAATGTGACATACATATTCTAATATGTTCGGCCAACAATAATTTATGAGTAATATGTGTTTTACGTTTATTTACCGTCACTACCGGTTGCCCATATGAGCGGCGCCTCCTGAAGAGATTAGTCATTTTAGATTATTGGAGGATAGTGCAATGATACAGACAGAGACCCCATTTTCAAAGTCTCCTCTGATTCTTTTGCATGCACGGTGTAAAGCACCGACACGAGACCTCGGTTTAAAGTCACATCTGAAAGACTGTTAATATTATTAGGGTCAGACTGGGGATCGATCCCTGGATTACCAGTCCAGAGTGTTAACCACTGGACTACATAGCCGCCTGTACGAGTAACATTGTTACACATGTTTTAAGGTGCATATGTTTTAAAGGCAGGTAATGCTAATACGCTAATCCTTTGGGTATTATCTTAAATGTCACTTTCGCTTCAAATTGCCTACCCCGGGTGTAGTTACGTGTATCGGACCCTTATATGCAGTGACATGTCAAAGTGCAAAACGGTGCTCAAATTCACAAAAAAGAACATTTCAAGCCACATGCAACACTTGGACAACATCAGCGCACCTCTCCACACACGAGTGAGATGCCAAGCAAACGCACCATCAAGAGCATTGGTGTGGGTATTTACAAGTGCACAGGAAGATCCGCATTGTTCGACTTTGAACAACATTAATATTATTTTTTTAATTTTTTTTTTATTATACAAATTTATTTTAGCTCGATTGCGAAACAAGTTATTTCAACTTATATAAATCACTCTCGAGACCTCATTCCTGATGGAATCCATCGCCACGAGGGAGAGAGAAGAGGCAACGTGGAATTTAAATGCCTTGCATAAGGGCACAATCGTAACGACTCCAGTGGGGCTCGAACTCCGGACCTTTCGCACCTGAAGCGAACGTGCATCCACTGCGCTATCACGACTTCCACTTCAACATTAATAGTAATACATGAGTGGGACATGGAACCCCAGACGGAAGCGATATAGACTAGTATTATGCAAAATAGTCAAACACAGTGTAAGGAACTCCACACATGTCTTTATAGTTTGCAATCAGCAGCCTCTACATGTATGCTCTACCAGCACGCTGATCAACAGTCTAGGCAGTTACATTGTAGTCCATATATTCACCCAAACAACTGACCAAAGTAGGTACTCATATTGGCAACTTGTATGACATTATCACCACTAGGTATATATGGTCCGAAAGTCACACAATACATTTGCTACGATAATGTCGATGTATTTGGATGTTCATATCCGGTTGATTATAAGCGTTATATTTGGCTTTCCAGATTTGGAAACACCTAAATTTCAATCTTTTATATCACGTTAATGCATTCGAATTCAATGTTGTTCTATCTGACGGAATTCGACACAGCGGATGTAGACTGTAATTGTTGTACACTGTATAAGGGAAATCAAGTGCATACAGCGGATGTAGACTGTAATTGTTGTACACTGTATAAGGGAAATCAAGTGCATACAGCGGATGTAGACTGTAATTGTTGTACACTGTATAAGGGAAATCAAGTGCATACAGCGGATGTAGACTGTAATTGTTGTACACTGTATAAGGGAAATCAAGTGCATACAGCGGATGTAGACTGTAATTGTTGTACACTGTATAAGGGAAATCAAGTACATACAGACAACACTTACGATTCAACACTTATTAAAATGTGGGTCTAAGATTTCATTCTGATTTCATATTTAATCGTTTACCCAATCGCTTTAAACTGTCATTGGGCATCACCTGCGTGTTTAACAACTACCATAATGTAGTTTACAAACATGTTTGACTGTATTACACAATTTAAATATCAAAATGTATGTACATAGTATAAAATACAATTGCTAGCAGTAGGGAACATTTACATATAGTTAAATAGTCTAAGTATTTAATCCGCCATGTTATGTTTCAACGCCGTTGCAAGCGAATACCATGTTTTACTTGTTTGCCCTAATTATAAAGATTTAAGAAACAAATATTTTAAACAGTACTTTTGCCATTGGTCAAAACTTAGATTTAGAGCATTAATGTCGTCTACTTTAAAATACGTTATTAATAATTTGTCAATATATATTTACTTTGCATACCAAATCCGTACTACAGAAAACTAATTGTGTTCCATAGTACGATTGCTCTTTTGATAATAATTATACAAATTGTTTATGTTGTACTCATTATGTATTTGGCTATACACATTGTATTATGTTTAATGCTTTAATAAACGATTGTATTGTATATTGTTTTAGACGATGAACATATTGTATATAGTAAGTAAGTAAGTAAGTAAGTAAGTAAGTAAGTAAGTAAGTAAGTAAGTAAGTAAGTAAGTAAGTAAGTAAGTAAGTAAATGGTTTATTATAGTGACATGTGCATGATATAACAAATTTGCAAAATATTACAAGAATTTACAAAGCACCCGGCCCAACGGGCCTATAAGTCACCTATACATAATATACAAAATTGATGTAGCATTTTAAGTTGGTTATAATGTGATTACAGCAATAATGATAGATTGCCAGTATATACATAATATAACATAATGTATATATTCATATTAATATATCTATATTAATGGTTATACATACATGATCGTCTGTAAAGATACGATTTAACAATACATTGTGCGCACTTTCTTGGAAAAGAGTTTAACATGTAAGACAATCTTTGTTCTGGTGTCATGTTATCATAATCTGTCCCAGCAGTTACCTCCCCTATTGTATCAATACGTATTTGATTATATAGTTCACATTCAAGCAAAAAGTGTCTCTCTATATGTATATGCCAAATAAATATCTTGATTTTTTTCTTTAAAAATAGAATACTCGATGTGTTTAAGCAAACTTGGTTTCAAGCTATATCTACAAGCATTGTGTTGAGTACATATATACAGTTTAAGGATATATTTGAAATTGAGAATTATCTAAAGGTATTACCTAAGAAGGTTAGAATTGCGTTGTCTAGATTAAGCTTATCGTCACATAAGCTACACATTGAAGTTGGTCGCTATGCACATCGGAGGGTTGATAGACCTCAGCGGCAGTGTACCATGTGCAATACTGCAGATATTGAAGACGAATAGCATTTTGTATGTGTCTGTACCCTTTACAGTAATCTAAGAAATACCTATATTAAAGCATACTATTCTAGACGACCCAGTATGTACAAATTTATTGATCTAATGAAATCTAACAATGCTAAAATTTTAAGAAATCTATGTAAGTTAATAACTGAAGCTTTCCTTTTAAGAAACTCTGTGATTAATCAAATAACTTATATTGTTATTATAATTAATACAATGCACTACTGCAACCTAGTGCAGCTTCCACACTGTTCTAACTAAATTGTTTACTATGTATGTAGAACTTTGCATTACGTGTTGCGATTGTTCAAATGTCCTGGGTCTGCTTAGTTGGTGTGTAGTTATCCTCACACTAGTATGTCGGGAAGTCCCCCAATATTCGTTAAAAGATAGAACTACAAATCGCTATGATTATACTGTATATGGTATATTATGAGGTACTACTGTACTAATGTATTCAAAAAAAGAGAGTAACATAATGAATGTACATGTAGTTTAAAGGTAACGTAATAGAAATTTGGGATATTAGAACTTTTGTTATGTATACTGTTTTTGAATATCAATATATGTGGATTGATCATCACGTTATATGTTATACTGTATATATGTGTTAAGAAACTGTGGTTTACGACAATAGAATATTCTGTCTGTCTGTCTGTCTGATCTTAATTTGGCATTGATATGAAATTCAGGAAATAACTAGGCTTCCCTAACGAAATGCACTTACATATGGTGAACCAAAGGAACATATACAATGTCCTGAAGTTAAATGAATATTCTGACTCAAAACTTGTACTTGGCATAAACTTGGCATCTCACTACTAAGGACAATTACAACTATTATATATCAATTAGTGAATATTTAGGTTTCGATGTGACTGCAAAGTAGTGGCCATACACCAGTTATTATCACGAAGAAGAGTTTGTTGATACAGATATATTAAACATATTATAGTAAATTAAATGGCTGCCTCAATTGTGTAATTTCACGAATGGGTGATTTCTACATTGACACCGGTACGTCCAGTGTTTGGATCCCGTAGGTGTCCATATATATGCACCGCACCTATATCACGAGTTGCGCCATCAGTTCGTGGTTTCCGATACCACGCTTATTATGAAATTTAAAAAAATATGCAATAACATTACAGATGAAATCGACATTTTCTTATAGTAAATTTTACACGTTGGCATTCTTATGTAGCATGCTATATGTACGTAGTGAACGTCATGAAACTTTGAAAGCTATTTAACTTCAAAAGTCCGACGTTTAGGAATTTAAACAGCCGTCCGGCTCTAACCACCTAATACCCGTCTAAAACGCGTTGCTGACATAAAACTATATTTATTATTGTAGTCTCATGTTTTACAGATTTTCCACATGCTTTGGTATCGTATAGATTTTCGCCGTTGATGTTTATATTATTCTCTTTGTATATACAGTCGTACATATTATATGTTATTTGGATTGTTGACAGGGTATATGAGTATATAGTGCCGGTCAGGGGGAGCTATTTCCCTAGCTGTAGTCGAGGTGTGTGTGTTTACGTTTATTTATCGTCACTACCGGTTGCCCATATGAGCGACGCCTCCTGAAGAGGTGCACTGATACAGACATAGACCATTCCAGAGTCTCCTCTGGTTCTTTTACGTGCACGGTGTATAGTACCTAAACCAGACCTCGGTTTAAAGTCCCATCTGAAAGACTGTTAATTTTATTAGGGTCAGACGGGGGATCGAACCTGCGATCCCTGGATTACTAGTCCAGCGTGTTACCACTGGACTACAGATCTGTCTGCGGAATATCACTGCATGTTCATATACCCTGTGAACAAACCAAATAACAATGTCAGTACGTTGAAAACAATGTTTTCAGTCACTAGTTTAGTTTAGGGATTATCAACGATTTATTTTATCATCTTTACACCGCTGACTGCCTCAATTGAGTAATTTCACGAATGGATGATTTCTACCGTGACACCGGTACGTCCAGTGTTTGGATCCCGTAGGTTTCCATATCGTATTTCACTGTTAGTTTTACCTAGCCTGGGAACAGGCGTCGATATATTTTTTCTGGTCAGTCAAATAAATATATTTTAACACCGAGACCATTAATTGGGCCGTATTGAGTTTCTGATAATACCTGATAATATCAACGTGCCAGAAGCTAAAAAGTGAAAAATGGACTGGAAACCAGTCTAAGTTTTACCGTGTGCTAAGAAATTGTTTATGGAATAATAAAATAATAACACAATATTCTTGAAAGCCGTTATGCTACTTTAGTTCAACTGTAAAGGTGTCTGGCCCAGAACACTTCCTACGTAACCAATTAGTTACTATAGCATCATGATTCCGGCGGCTTCTGTACTCTGTATCACAATTTTGTTATGCAAATCGGGTTTCTGCAACTGTGATAACTATCTGAAGCGGTTTCAGAAACTAACAATATTTAGTTTAATTACATATATTTTGGGACAATGGTTTAAGGCCCAGAACACTTCCTACGTAACCAATTAGTTACTATGGCATCATGATTCCTGCGGCTTCTGTACTCTGTAACACAATTTTTGATATACAAATCGGGTTTCTGCAAATGTGATAACTATCTGAAGCGGTTTCAGAAACTAACAATAATTAGTTTAATTACATATATTTGGGGACAATGGTTTAAGGATTAAGATAATGCCTCAAGTAACAAAGCATCAATATCCACTATAAGGCATCATTTTTTTAATTACCACTGAATCGTGTAATTAATCATAGTAATTATATGAAAGACTCGCATACTTGTTTTGCATGACAAATCGCAGCCATTGAATTAATTGCGTCTAAGATTTCCTTAAGTTATCCTCTGATATGTTATTTGGTTCGTTTAAAACATTACATGCATTCATGTCAAATGACCATATTGGCGTGCAAAGAAATAGTTTTGGAGTCTGTTTGTTCCCGGCCTCTTTAAGAAATATTGATTAATTAAATAGTAGTGCTTTGATTTGTTTTATGGTACGACTGGTAAATACACCATTGGCAGACACGTATTGAGACACATACATTTTTCGTAGATTTCGTATTAACACAACATGGTTTCGATGATAATTTGATAATAAAAGTTTCTATTTGCTTAGTGAATATGAACAGAACAGAACAGGACAGAGCAACATTTATGATCCAGATTTGTACATAGTATATAATATATTTGCATCACGTGACTTGTTCGATACATATTCAAGTGTGTTAATTGTATAATAACAGAGGATGAACATAATGGAATAGATTGGGCAGTAATTGCATATATTTGGGAATATGTGTAACCAAATGAGAATTCTATGCACTTATCTTTTCGTCATTGTTTTAATTTGGATACAAATAACGCACGCTATCGAATATGGTAAGTGATATTTAATAAAACAGTTATTTTACTGGAATTGTGGTTAAATATGTTTCCAAACTATATGTAAATCTATCCGAATGCCTTGGAATGAAAGAAACACACCTCACTATATTCGATATGTAATACATATATACTACTTTGACGTCAAACAACCATGTTTTGAATCAGCAATGATGGCAACAGCAAGTATGGCGCCATTACCGATGCGCCGCCGAAACAACACCAATCTACCGCTGCGCAGCGGAAACAACACCAATCTACCGCTACGACGCCAAACAACACCAATATACCGCTACGACGCTGAAACAACACCAATCTACCGCTACGACGCTGAAACAACACCAATCTACCGCTACGACGCTGAAACAACACCAATATACTGCTACGACGCTGAAACAACACCAATCTACCACTGCGCCGCTGAAGCAACACCAACTTATCTGAATATTGATTAGTTTGCTCCAAACACTGTAAAACACACAGGTGACAGATTAGGAATTATGTTGAATATGTGTTCAATGCTTTCAGGTATTTTTACAATAAATGTGTGATTCTTCTGTCTATATGACAATCTCATTGCGATTGTTATTTGGTGATTAGCGTATGGATACATGTGTGATGTGGTGTGCGCTGAGTGACTATGATACATATGTGACGTGGTGCGCTGAGTGTAAGCGCCGATTGACTCTGATACATATGTGACGTGGTGCGCTGAGTGTGCGCGCCGATTGACTCTGATACATATATGACGTGATGTGCGCTGATTGACTCTGATACATATGTGACGTGGTGTGCGCCGATTGACTCTGATACATATGTGACGTGGTGTGCGCCGATTGACTCTGGTACGTATGTGACGTGGTGTGCGCTGAATGACTCTGATACACATGTGACGTGGTGTGCGCCGATTGACTCTGATACATATGTGACGTGGTGTGCGCCGATTGACTCTGCGCCGATTGACTCTGATACATATGTGACGTGGTGTGCGCGATTGACTCTGATACATATGTGACGTGGTGTGCGCCGATTGACTCTGGTACATATGACGTGGTGTGCGCCGATTGACTCTGATACATATGTGACGTGGTGTGCGCCGATTGACTCTGATACATATGTGACGTGGTGTGCGCCGATTGACTCTGATACATATGTGACGTGATATATGACGTGGTGTGCGCTGATTGACTCTGATACATATGTGACGTGGTGTGCGCCGATTGACTCTGATACATATGTGACGTGGTGTGCGCCGATTGACTCTGATACATATGTGACGTGGTGTGCGCCGATTGACTCTGATACACATGTGACGTGGTGTGCGCCGATTGACTCTGATACATATGTGACGTGGAGTGCGCAGATTGACTCTGTACATTGTGACGTGGTGTAGCCGATTGACTCTGATACATATGTGACGTGGTGTGCGCCGATTGACTCTGATACATATGTGACGTGGTGTGCGCCGATTGACTCTGATACGTATGTGACGTGGTGTGCGCCGATTGACTCTGATACATATGTGACGTGGTGTGCGCCGATTGACTCTGATACATGTATGACGTGGTGTGCGCTGATTGACTCTGATACATATGTGACGTGGAGCGCGCCGATTGACTCTGATACATATGTAACGTGGAGTGCGCCGATTGACTCTGATACATATATGACGTGGAGTGCGCCGATTGACTCTGATACATATGTGACGTGGTGTGCGCTGAATGACTCTGATACATATGTGACGTCGTGTGCGCCGATTGACTCTGATACATGTGTGACGTGGTGTGCGCCGATTGACTCTGATACATATGTGACGTGGTGTGCGCCGAGTGACTCTGATACATATGTGACGTGGTGTGCGCCGAATGACTCTGATACATATGTGACGTGGTGTGCGCCGATTGACTCTGATACGTATGTGACGTGGTGTGCGCTGAATGACTCTGATACATATGAGACGTGGTGTGCGCCGATTGACTCTGATACATGTATGACGTGGTGTGCGCTGAATGACTCTGATACATATGTGACGTGGTGTGCGCCGATTGACTCTGATACATATATGACGTGGAGTGCGCCGATTGACTCTGATACATATATGACGTGGAGTGCGCCGATTGACTCTGATACATATGTGACGTGGTGTGCGCCGATTGAGTCTGATACATATGTGACGTGGTGTGCGCTGAGTGACTGGTGGTGATGTGATTAACGTGCGCCGAATGACTCTGATATAATATATAGCTGTGACATGAAATGCGCAGAGTGCCTCTGATACAAATGTGACATGAAATGTGCCGAGTGATTCTGACTTGCGCCGGGTGACTCTGATATTGATGTGATGTGAAGTGACGTGACGTCCGCTGATTGACTCTGAACGTGAGGTGACATTAATATGGGATATAAATAGCTTTGTTGTGGGACAACGCCAGCGTTTCAGCTTATAGTAGTACATGTAGTGTATACACATATATATCATTAAGTAACCCATGGCTATATATAAATATACAAATCAAAATCATCATGGAATATACTCACTCCTGGCATATACTCACCATCAATATGTATGACCAATACAGTGCTACAGGACATTCGCTTATAATCTTAATACATACGAAACATACTTAATAAGCAATTTCACAATAGGACAATGGAAATAAATAATTAATTTTTAACTGGGTATAAAAAATAGAAGAGAGTCATGCTACTCGATATAGCACACTAGTGTACATTACATTATATTGTTAAAAAAGTAATAACGAAACAAACACTCTTCAAATCAATCGAACGAGATACGCATTATCACCCCACGCGTTGAACAACGAACAACATTATTACACAGTAACGCATTTATTCAAGACTGATAATTTACAATTTTACAATTTCACAAGCAAATAATAATTTATAATAGATATGGCGGTTATGACTCTTTCTCACGAAACTACGACAATTAAGGGTTTAAAAAATGGATTTGATCATGAGGATACAGTATGTGTCGATGTTCATTGAACCTGTGTATGGGTTTATAGCATATGATTAAATACCATATCCGTGATATAGTGGTTAAGGCGTCCTCCTAGGGAGATGGAGGTCGAAGGTTCGAACCTCGTTCATTCCGATGCGATTGCCAATCAGCCTGGCGCCTTGATTCGGGACGTACTGATGTTCATAAGAGGCGTCTCATAAGACCGAATTGGCTGATCCTTTCATAGCCTGTGTTGACGTCTGTCGATTTTTCTCGTTTTCATTTGAATTTCTGGCTAAGCAACAACCTTGGGAAACCTGCTTTTCGAGCATAGCGACGTCTACACTGAAAGGGTGTTCTAACTAGACCTTTTTTCAATTTGATTTTGTTTAACTATGGTTAAAGGTATTGGTTTGAATATTTGCACCATATCATAATAATAAAACGGCAAAATAAAAACTGGTAACGTCATACACCGTGACGATTGCCCACACGTGCACGTGGCCACGGGTATGGTTACATCAATATGCACGAGAATTTCATGGCGGGTGCAGAAAATCGATATTCGTGTTCATTTCAATGTTCAATTACGGAAACCACACCCAAAACACACTTAGGTTTCGGTATTATTATCATGTCGCGTATGACTATCCAAGAGCGCGCTCGCGCAATTGGCGTGTTACAGGCCGGTCATTCCCGGGGACAGGTATGTGTTATTATTATAAGGGTATTTCATCAGTACTTATACAAACTTATATATACAAAAAATAATGCGGCCTTCGTGACCGAGTGGTTTATATCTCTGACTAGCAATCACTTGCCCCTCACAGCTGTGGGTTCAAGTGTCAGTCCTCCCTGGGCCTAGGACTTTCAAGTAAGGAAGCTATCAAGCATGCTTACGGTAGGTCGGTGGTTCTACCCGGGTAGTCGCACCTGGGGTCTTCCTCCACCAATAAAAGCTGTTGAGTGCGATTACAGTATAAACAAAATATCAAAATATTTATTGAAAATGATTTTATATAAAACAAAATGCAAGATGGGGGCCTAATTTGATAAATAACGGATATCAACCCCATCGAGCACTTGTGGGAGTGTTCCAAGACGACCTATACCACCAGCAAACCTACGCGAGGTACAACGCATACTCGTTCATGAGTGGAACAACATCCCTCAGAGGTTTATCAGGAACTACATACTGTCCATGAGACAACGATTGTCTACATGTGCTGAGAGCCATAGGTGGACAATCAAGCTATTAATTCTTGCAGAGTTTATGCTGTTATTTGAGTGAGTTTTCACTTTGTTTGAATTTTATTCGATCTCATTTTCGCTATTTTGCGAATTTCAATTTGATAATAGTGCTTTTTATTTGTTAAGTTTTATCATTTATTGAAGCTTAATTGAAATGAAATATCACTGAAATACGTATTACATGGCGGCTGTGACGCCCGTGAAGCCTACGTCCAATCAGACGCACACTGTACTTTTGAAACAACTCAATAAGTCTCAATTAACAGGTTAGGTGTTCGAGTGTTAAATGAATATGTTTATATGAACAGAACAGAACAGAACAGATAATTTATTTCGATTTGTACAAAGTACATCATCATATACAAATTATTACATACAATATATATATATTATCACGTCATAAACAGTGAAGTGCTTAAACAAATTTACTCATACATAGAGGATGAACAAAACTGGTCTCTTAGAATGAAGACTGCATAATGGCCTATTCATATTTCTAAGTGGTATAGATTTTAAATTAAGCATGTGTAATAGCATTCAAGTAAAAGTTTCTTTCTTCAATGGCTCGTTTGTAAAAAATTGCGAGTTTACATAGTGTATGCTTATTTTCGGACTTGAGTAATTGTATAAATTTAAACATGCTAGGGTTGTTACGGTAATATTGTTTTACATAGACAATTCTTAAATTTTGATAATATGGGCAAACAATGATAACATGATATTCATCTTCAATTTGTCCACTGTTACAACATTGACAATATCGCTCGTTTCGAGGTATTCGGTTTCTGGAATATCTACCAGTGTGAATTCGAAGTGTGTGAGCAGATATCCTCAATCTTGTAACAAATAAACGTAAATTACTTGGGACTAAATCCAAATAGTGTTCATATTCAAAAATTGATTTTGTACTATGGTATAAATCAAGCACACCGCTGTCTTCCTTATCAGCAGCCCATCTCTGTATAAAACAATCGATTAAACGTTGCTTAAATACACATATAAAGCTATTTAAATTGACTGAGTCAGGAAAATACCAAACATTAAAAAATCCATAATTAATTAACATATCTTTTAAGTGGGAAACCCAATTTGTTATACCCTTATTGTCATCAATTAAAACTTCATTATAAATACGTCGAATAATTATGTTATCAGTTTTCAATATGTTATACCAGTATTTAACAATGCGAATGTAGCGTGAAATATACAATGGATATCTTCCCAGTTCTCCAGAAACACCAGCTGAGCTTGTACTGTTTCTAACTTTTAATATTTGTTTGCAAAACTTAAGGTGTATTCTTTCTATTTCTTTATATTTTGTGAACCCCCAGATCTCACAACCATACTTTAAAATCGATCCAACAAAAGCATCAAAAAGCTGACATAGAATACTTGGTTTTAACTTATATTTTCTGCAATTGATTAAAAGAACATTTAGAGCCTTTAAAGCTTTCCCTGTAAGATATTCCTGGTTTAATATAAAACTCCCAGTGTAATTAAACACAGTACCTAAGTAATTAAATTCATTTACAACATCAAGTTTGTTTCCATTATAAGTCCAGGATTCATTTGGTAAAACTCCCCCTCTTTTTCTGAACACCATTATTTTTGTTTTAACTGTGTTTACATGTAAACCCCATTTTTCACAATATTTATGTAATAAATTTAAATTTGCTTGCAATTCATTAGGCGTCTTACCAAATATAACCATATCATCCGCAAATAGCAACAAAATGAGAGCTATATCATCAATTAATAAGCCTGTATCCCCGTTCCCTTGTAAAAACAATTCTAGGTCCTCCACGAATAGGGAAAATAGAATCGGTGACATGATTTCCCCTTGTCGTAAACCAACAGCATATTCAAAATATTCAGAGTATAGAGGGTTCTCGGAATTGGGGCTACAATCATCAGAACTTCTAGAATTATTACTGAAATTGCGGATGCAAGACTTTACCTTTTGGTACATATCTTTAACAATTCTTAGGATTTTACCCTGTAAACCGCAGTTATAAAGTTTCATCCATAGAGCATTTCTATAAATAGTATCAAAACATTTACATAGGTCCACATATACACAATATAATCGTCTATTTTCAGATAAATACATTTGGACAACATTGGATAAAATAAACAATGCGTCAGTTGTTGATCGTCCCTTTCTAAAACCAAACTGCGCATCTGATATTACCTCATTATTATCACAAAATGAAACAATTCTTTTATTTAAGATAGTGGTAAATAACTTCCCCAGACAACTAACTAGCGTAATACCCCTATAAATAATTTAAGCATTCCGCCATGATGGTTATGTATAAAACATTTACCACACAAAAGTAACGATTGTATAATGTCATGTGCGCGCAATTGTTGTTTTATGTGTATAATTATGTAATGTATGAAATTGTTTTAGTTTATACATTTTTAGCTCGATTGCGAAACAAGTTCTTACAACTTATATTAATCACTCTCGAGACCTCATTCCTGATGGAATCCATCGCTACGAGGGAGAGAGAAGAGGCAACGTGGAATTTAAATGCCTTGCCTAAGGGCACAATCGTTACGGCTCCAGCGGGGCTCGAACTCCGGACCTTTCGCCTCTGAAGCGAACGCGCATCCACTGCGCTATCACGACTTCCATTGTTTTAATAATATTGTTTTCGAAATCTCAGAATGTATAAAGTATTGCTAAAACTCTATGGTCTCAGTGGTTGCATATACAATTTATCAAAATGGCGTCCTGCTCGAAGGGACTCTTCCGCTAGGGGGCGCTGTGGCGTCTAAAAATATCCCACACAAACTGCATAGCGAGGGACGTTCAACAAATAAGCCAGGGCCGATCCAAAATATTTTATCTACGCTAAATAACAGTTGAATCCTGATATATATTTTTCTCTCATGAATATACATTTGCATTGTCAATCGATTTTCGATTTTATAGTACTGAATCATTCGTGTTTGACAAACGACAAACAGTTAATCCTCTACTGGTATGTAATAGAAAACGTTTTATGACAACATATACAGCCAAGATAAACCAAGATCACACTGAAGATTATGTTTATGTACGACACCATTGTCATGCGTGTTATATGGTGTTTAATTGCTGCTGTAAATTAATTATAAAGCTTGCCGTTCTCGACCCGTATTAACTACCCATATGATAACGAAGATACATACAAATTCCACGAACATGCATTTTTTGTCAATGAAGTTACGAGTCTCATTTTTGTCTCATACTTTAACGGTAAGAAAATGGGTTGCATCGAGTATCAACACCCGTGTAGTTTTCGTATCATGGCGTATCGTTGATATAAGATGTAATATACCTAATGCTTTATTCACATTTGGCCTGCGATGGGTCTAAGGAGCTCTCATCCTGCGCGTATCACCATTTCCGTACGTTCCCCATGCGGCGGCAGGAGGCTGTCGTACGGTTTCACGGGCGCCACAGCCTCTATGATTAAGCTTAGCGAGAAGCAATACGAATTTGAAATATATCGTAAGTCTGTAGCGCATAGGGGATATTGCACAATGCTCACGAGACCGGGCGCTAATCGTATAGAAAACGTAAGTCTGTAGCGCGTAGGAGATATTGCACAATCCTCACGAGGCCGGGCGCTAATCGTATAGAAAACGTAAGTCTGTAGCGCGTAGGGGATATTGCACAATGCTCATGAGACCGGGCGCTAATCGTATAGAAAACGTAAGTCTGTAGCGCGTAGGGGATATTGCACAATGCTCACGAGACCGGGCGCTAATCGTATAGAAAAGTAAGTCTGTAGCGCGTAGGGGATATTGCACAATGCTCACGAGACCGGGCGCTAATCGTATAGAAAACGTACGTCTGTAGCGCGTAGGGGATATTGCACAATGCTCACGAGACCGGGCGCTAATCGTATAGAAAACGTAAGTCTGTAGCGCGTAGGGGATATTGCACAATGCTCACGAGACCGGGCGCTTATCGTATAGAAAACGTAAGATTGTATGGTGGATATTACGTAAAAACAATCGTACAGAGATTGTAGACTCTTGGGAAAATGGCACGGCCCTCACACATCTGTCCGAACAGTAACCGTGAACTCGCAGGCATATTGAGAAGTCATCCCATAGTAACCCCCAGTAGAAGCCTCTTTGAGATGGGCAAAACATTCTCCCCATTGATTATGTTAGGTGCCATTGTGTCTACACACTGTTACAACACTATATCATACTTATTGAACGTCAATATGCGATCAGCAAACACACGCAGAAATGTGAAATTGTTCACTTGGAACCCTGACGCTTACAAATGACACGGCGCTGCATGAACTCCACGAGCCTCTGCACGGAAGCCGCATGGGCTCCGTACGATTTCCATGTGGAGGCTGCGGACACTGCTGAAATTGGACGATATCCATACAACGTAGCGCTGCTTCCGTACGAGTTTGCCCCCGGCCTGCCACCGAGAGCCCGTGCCAGACTAGCAGGATGCTCGTACACAATGTGAACACATACGCCATAGCACGTAGCCACCAACGATGCCTCATAAGTCGAACTCAAAATCGTAGACCCATTTGTCTCTTGGTGCCAGTGGCAAATGTGAATCAGCCATAACATGATATTATACGGATGCTACTAAACATTACCTTATATGTTCGTGTTTGAATATAGGTTTTACATCGTTATTCCGTATATGTTCGGGTTGTTACGTTTTGAACGACTTTGTGTGTGTGTTTACGTTTATTTATCGTCGCTACCGGTTGCCCATATGAGCGCCGCCTCCTGAAGAGATTAGTAATTTTAGATTTTTGAAGAATAGTGCAATGATACAGACAGAGACCTATTCCAGAGTCTCCTCTGGTTCTTTTACGTACATGGTGTAAAACACCGACACGAGACCGTTTAACGTCCCATCTGAAAGACTGTTAATTTTATTAGGGCCAGATGGGGATCGAACCTGCGATCCCTGGAGTACCAGTCCAACGATAAATAAACGTAAAACACATATAACTGATCGTGTTACAAATGATAAAATGTATTAATCTATTATACATGTAACTTAATTGCACATTCCCTAACGACAAACCCATTTTAATTGCATTAACCCGAGTACACGTAATTCGATTTAGTCGGTTAAACATATTTATATCGTTTAACAATTCCAGGTTGTTAAAATGGAGATATTTATGGAGAAAGCTTACCATACGTATATAGTATCTTCACAGTGATCTAGATAAGATATTGATCAGATCAGAAGTGAATTGATTAGAATTGGCTATTTAGTTGGCAATAACAATTATTCATCATAGTAAGAAAGAACTGAGATACAGTATTTACACCCTAAATATATAAAGTACAACCTCTAAGCAGTAATAAAACCCTGGTTTTATTTACATGTCAAAACCTGTCGTTGTTGAGGAATTTCAAAACCGTTTTTGGCACATTAGCTTTTCAGTTCCTTGCTGGCGAATATTAAAATTAACTTGTTCTGCATCAGAAAGATGAATGAAATTATAACAAATCCCCATTGCTTTTCTAATAAGCGATATCCTAATATCTTCATACGTATCACACTGCCAAAAAAAATTCGCGATATATTTCATTTTCAACGGAATCACAGAATGGACCATTCCTATCATTTACACTTAGATTGTCATACCTGCTCGTCTCTATTGTTATTGCTGCAACGCCACAATGAAATTTACTAAATGCGGGTCTATGACTCAGGGGTAATTCCATTACACAGTAGTCTCCGATACAACCGTAATTTGTTTCTAGCTCGACCCAATATACCAATATCTTTATTAATAGATGTAACCCAGCTTAACTTCAACATAGTAATTAATTAATTTTTCCAGTGAAAGTACTAATGATGATTGCTTAGGCTCTGTAACATTTGCAAATATATTAAAATCATTTTCATTAAATGCCTTTACAATTAAATAATGACAATGTTTACATCTCAAATACTCTCCAATATTTCCATTTTTCAGATAAACTGTAAAGTAGGTCACTAATAAACAAATTAATTAGAAGTAGGGATATAATACAACATTGTCTAAGACCACAACTAACATTAAACCGTTCGTGATTTAATTAAATTAATTTCTCCTCAATCCTACATGTATGCACATATTATGTATACTAGACTATGTATATTCAAAGAAATAAATATTGTTTAAACTAATTAAACGAATGACGAATAATTGTATTTACCAACATTCCTGCTCTATTCTAGATTGTGAAGACCCAACACCAACAAATGGTTCAGCGTTATTTCCCGGGGGTCTCGCCCATGGACAGTTCGCACAGATTGAATGTGACACAGGATTCAACAAGATTGGAGATGGTTTAATTATTTGTGATAATGGAACATGGAGCGACGACACAACCTGTGACATTGCTGGTGAGTAATAGCTAATAATAATGCACACCACACGCAACAAGGACATTTGTTGGCTTTTACAAAGTTATTTTTGCTCGATTGCTAAACAAGTATTTACAAGGTAAGATTAATCATCTTTCTGATGGAATCCATCGTCATGATGGAGAGAGAAAAGATAATGTGGATTTAGGTGTATTGCCTAAGGACACCACCATCGTGGTTTTAAATGGAGCTCGAACTCACAACATTTCTGTTGCAAGTCGCGGACAAACATGGTTCACTCATGCATGTGTGTATGTTAATTGGGGGATTCGACTTGTACAGTGGATGCTCTTTAATTGGCGTATGGATGCTTTCTTATTGTAATTTGCAGAAGTTGTCTCATCTAAATGTTAGATACATTCATAGACACGAGACTGTCATAGTATTTTTTCTGTGTGCAGAATGTGGGAATCCAAAACCAACATTCGGATCCAGCAACCACACAGATACCACCTATCTGGCGACAGCCTGGATCGAGTGTGACACCGGCTACACCCTTAATGGACCTTCTTTCATAGAATGTCAGGACGGCAACAGCTGGAGTGGAACACCAACATGTCTGCCTATAGGTACAGTCATACCAACATCCGTTAGTCAACGGTTATTAAATATTAATACTCGCATATATGATATAATAAGTATATTTATGTATACAGTCAAACCTGTGTTAGTGGTCACCCCCATTAAGCAGCCAACCTGTATTAAGCAGCCAGTTTCCAGATTCCCAATATGTTGTTTTATTACACACTTTATCTCTATTAAGCAGCCACCTGTGCTAAGCAGTCACTTTCTGTGATTCCCTTGGCTGGCTGCTTAAGGCAGGTTTGACTGTAATGAATATGTACATGTATTAGCCACTGTTTAGCTGATGTAATACGATGATGATGAAAATAATTGTATCTGTAATCTAGAGTCAATTTCATTAGGCCTAAATAATATTAAAACATACCCCTACATTAATATATAAACAATTATTTATTTTAATTATAAAAAGTTCTACTTTTACCAGATTAAAATTACAGAACAGAACAAAACAGAACATAAGTTTAATCATGACGTATACATAAGTACA
Source organism: Archivesica marissinica (assembly GCA_014843695.1). Classification (NCBI taxonomy): domain Eukaryota; kingdom Metazoa; phylum Mollusca; class Bivalvia; order Venerida; family Vesicomyidae; genus Archivesica; species Archivesica marissinica. The sequence goes on along the minus strand of CM026387.1, from coordinate 66,742,089 downwards.
TAGTCATAATATATACATATAATTACATATAAATAAATAAGTGATCAATAAAGCTATCGTATAGCTACTGTAATCTAATTTAAAATAGAGGATGAACATTCTAGTTAGTTGTTTTGTGTAATTAAGAAGACAAAGCGTTCAATATTGAGTTCCTATGGTTTAAAGCATTCTTAATAAATCGAGCCAAACTTAATACAACCTTTCTATTATCACTGTTCATTAAAGAACACAATTTATACATAATTGGTCTCGTGTAGTAGTACTTTTTAATAAGTACTTTCCTCAAATATGAGTAACACGGACAAATTAAAATAAAGTTATTAAAATTACAGTAGTTATTGCCATAGCTTTATCTGAGACATGTTAACGCATGTTCTAAAGTTCTTCTTTTATCAATTAAAATGTTTTGAATGGTTGTCCGATTAGCGCAGTGGTTAGCGCGTTCACTTCTCACCAATGCAACTCGGGTTCGATCATCGGACCGGGAAGTATTGAGATGGTACGGTGGTCGCCAGATCGGACTGGTGGGTTTTCTCCGGGTACTCCGATTTCCTCCCACACGAATGACCACATTTACGAGTTCATCCGCGCCAACGAGAGTAATTAATATAGGTTGTTAGAATTTGCTTCACAATCGTTGTAAAATAAAGTTTAAACTTTAATGTTTTGAAATTCCGACTATTTTTCATATTAGTTAGTTTCACTGTACACCATGGATGAGACATAAATAAAGATTAAATCTCCCCATTAATTGTCTCATTCCCCTTTTCTACAATTCTATATCATCATATACCATAACATATTAAATATAGTTTCTCTACTTTTCAGCTTTAACATTACTATATATTTCCAATGCGCAGTTTTCACTTACAGTCTTATCTTTTGATTGAATTTGATATATATATATGTTGCGGGCCTCTTGGGAGATTAACCTTTGCTAAATGAGTTCTCTCGTAAAATAAAAGTCTTTATTATTAATTATTATTATTATTATACCCTGCATTGCATGTGTTGAATTTTCATATTACAAATGAATAGGCACACAATAGACATCTGAAAAGCATTGATTCACACATTTCTGATTGGGTTAATAGATAGCCAGCTTTGATATTCCTAGAAATAAAATGTTGTAAATGATCTAAATTGTCGAACTCTGCAATGGTCAGACCATTCTAGAGCTCTGACCTAGATAATTCGATTGGTATTATTAAACACAACATGATTACACTACGAATGCATTCAATCATTGTTGCGTGTTAATTTGTAGTGCTAACTATTTTTCGTGCGATTTCCATCACTATATTACAGACTGTGGAGATATCAATTTAGCTGACGGATCTGTGAATACACCAGGAGGCACCACTTACGGCCAGACCGCCACTCTGACATGCGACACCGGACACACACTGAACGGGGCTTCCCTGGTGGTATGTGCTGTCTCGGGTTGGAATGACAGTGCAACTTGTGACATCATTGGTTAGTTACTAGTGCTCCATGTCTTATTGAATTAACTGTGATATAAGGTGGTACCAGCTATTTAGTTAACTATGTGACGTTTTCATGGTCTGTCGTATTTACAGCGAATGTCACGTGAGAGCAGGTATAACGAGCAGATCAGTTCACTGAAAATTAAAGATAAGATAAATGTTATTTTGAGTCGGCAATATAGCAACAGTACAACACAAGATCTGAGTGAGCGTTTGAACCGACTATATATAATATAAAATGTGCTTATTAGCCATACAGCATATTAACCTAGTAAATCAATGACTTAATTGGTAAAACTAATATAAGTATATATTGATTAAACAACCATCTTTTACAGGAACATCATTTTTAAACAAATATATAATATTCATCATTATAAAAGATATTTGCAGTTTCATTGGAACATGAACATATTTTACGCCATTAAAGTTTCCGCTGGCAGCGATAAGTAATTTTAATTCTTGATATTATGTTCCTATAAACAAAGAACAATTCTATCGTGCTTAAATTTGCAATAAAACACGGATACATTCAGTCTATTTTATGGCTGTTGAATAGTTCTACCCGTACAATAACTTATTTTGAATGAAAATCACGTGACCTAAGCAAATCGTAATACAATATCGTCGTCGGCAAATAGGAAATAATAATTTTCCCTGGGTGTTCGACGGTTTGTCAACTTTTAAACTCGATATATTAAACAGTGTTGAACGATTTATGAAATCACAGTGCGACAAGAGGCCACAATATAAAAATCCTCTTCTAATGTTATTAATATTGTTCAATATTTTACATTTTTCTACCAACCCGAACTATGAATACTCCAGTCAATATAAATATAGGTTCAAATTAATTGCAAAAGGTGATATTTTCCTACTTAATGAAAGCTCATATTAAAATTCAAAGATGGCAAGCAAAGCCTACCATACCAAATACTCTTCAATCTCCCAGTAAGTTTGCACGCGCGATATTGAAACTAAACACGGAAGTGGACCCGTGAAAAGCGGTATTGTTGTGCAATAAGAAGAGGGTAAGTTTTCAATGTAGTTTATTTGACTGTGAACGACATCCAAAAAGCAAAACATGAACCAGTCCTAGATATACAAGTTTAATAATTGCTAAGTATAACATGTTTTCGCGACAATTGCTGCGATCTGAATTGACCTTTCATTTGCTATAAACTGTGGTAAGTTGAAACCGATGCAAATATTTATGTGTAAACCATATTAATTTCATCATCACCTTATGTGTACATGAATATAATCGGTATTCACTATGAACATTGTGAATTAATAAAGATGCTGCTATTTTTTTCAGAAAACTACGGAAGCGTATATATGCCACATTTACACATTAGTGTTTTCATTCCACAATCGTTGATAACTTGATTAGTACGCCAAATTCTGGCACTATTCAGTCTATTCAATTTAAACTCTGTTATTTTCTTCTTCAACCATGTTATCCATCGCCGACGACAGAATGTTATATCGCGGAGGTGTACATGAGACCGTCTAGCAGTTCATTTGGAGCCATAGCCATTACGTCATATTTAAATGATACAATTACAATGATACGTTTAAATTTCATGGCAGAGTTTCGTCATTCCAAATCGTCCATTTTGAATATTTGAGTATTGCAGGAAAAAAAATAGAAACCATTAGATGAAAATGTTTACAAGATTTATCTCCGTGCCATTACGGTGAACCAAATAAGATTTCGTTTAATATCCAATTGTTCATACGCATGAAATGTACTAAAATATAATTCATTCCGATTTCTTTTGTGAAGACTGCACAGAAAAAATGGGAGAATCTCACCTGTCGATTTCAAACAGCTAAATGATATGCACAATGGTTAGACACTATATTTTAAATGTTCTTAATATCTATATTTAGGATTATTCTTAACACCAATGCACACATTTACAACCGTTCATGTCCGAAAAGCTTCAACATATTGGTCAGAAATCCCATCATCGGATCAGGGCGGAACGTGCTATGCGAAAATGAGCTTTAACGATAAGGCCTCGTAATAACAGAACATTTTTTATGTAGAGGTCTTATTTATAATATAGGACTATATTTCAACTCTGAAAGCCTCATTCGGAACAAAATCACGCTACTCGGACTTTACCATTTAAGTTCAATGTGATTTTATTTGTTATGCTGCCATCTTGTTTTCTTTTAGTCTCCAAGAATGTTTTGTTGAAAAATTGTTCGGTAAAACAGAAAAATGTAAATAGACTATCAATTATTTTACCAGTCAACATAGTTCGTACACGGTTTAGCTGTATCGTTCTTTAAGTAAAGTATAGTACAGTAGCGGTTTATGTTAAAGATTACACATTACGGTCAAGGTTGCTGTCGAATCACATCTGTGGAAAGTAAATACTCACTGCAATGCCAGCTAGGTTCGCCAATCTATCTGAGGAACAGCCGATTGTTCAGTATAACAAAATACATATTTATCGATATTATTTTCGTCGGGTTGACAATATTCAGACCACTGTCACACACACAACACACACACACACACACACACCACACACACACACACACACACACACACACACACACACACACACACACACACACACACACACACACACACACACACACACACACACACACACACACACACACACACACACACACACACACACACACACACACACACACACACACACACACACACACACACACACACACACACACACACACACACACACACACCACACACACACACACACACACACACACACACACACACACACACACACACACACACACACACACACACACACACACACACACACACACACACACACACACACACACACACACACACACACACACACACACACACACACACACACACACACACACACACACACACACACACACACACACACACACACACACACACACACACACACACACACACACACACACACACACACACACACACACACACACACACACACACACACACACACACACACACACACACACACACACACACACACACACACACACACACACACACACACACACACACACACACACACACACACACACACACACACACACACACACACACACACACACACACACACACACACACACACACACACACACACACACACACACACACACACACACACACACACACACACACACACACACACACACACACACACACACACACACACACACACACACACACACACACACACACACACACACACACACACACACACACACACACACACACACACACACACACACACACACACACACACACACACACACACACACACACACACACACACACACACACACACACACACACACACACACACACACACACACACACACACACACACACACACACACACACACACACACACACACACACACACACACACACACACACACACACACACACACACACACACACACACACACACACACACACACACACACACACACACACACACACACACACACACACACACACACACACACACACACACACACACACACACACACACACACACACACACACACACACACACACACACACACACACACACACACACACACACACACACACACACACACACACACACACACACACACACACACACACACACACACACACACACACACACACACACACACACACACACACACACACACACACACACACACACACACACACACACACACACACACACACACACACACACACACACACACACACACACACACACACACACACACACACACACACACACACACACACACACACACACACACACACACACACACACACACACACACACACACACACACACACACACACACACACACACACACACACACACACACACACACACACACACACACACACACACACACACACACACACACACACACACACACACACACACACACACACACACACACACACACACACACACACACACACACACACACACACACACACACACACACACACACACACACACACACACACACACACACACACACACACACACACACACACACACACACACACACACACACACACACACACACACACACACACACACACACACACACACACACACACACACACACACACACACACACACACACACACACACACACACACACACACACACACACACACACACACACACACACACACACACACACAACACACACCACACACACCACACCACACACCACACACCACACACCACACACCACACACCACACACACACACACACACACACACACACACACACACACACACAAAGCCTATACATTAGACAGATCTAAATTTAGAAAATCACGCGGTTTGTGTTTCAGAATAAAAAAGGTGTATGTTTCCAATATACCCACCGACCCAACTATGTAAAATTTGTTTTTGTTTTGGACAGTTTTGTACCGGAGTTTACTAAGCATGTGTCTGGCAGTTTTTTCATATTATTGCACCGAATATATCATCCTTTGCTGTTTTTTGTAGAACACTGTTTTTTTTCTACCTTCTACCTTATTATTATTTTAATTGTGACCGGATCATTGACCATGGAATTGCATTTGTAGAACTAGAGCTATAAAATACTATCTCTTTAACTTACAAGCGTATAATAAATGATATCTGGTCGACCTGGACATGCTTGTATTTATATGTAATACTTTCTTTTTAAGCTTGCCCTGACCCAACACCGGTAAACGGCGAAGCGTACGCTCCCGACGGTATTGTATACGAGAAGCTTGCCGTTGTGTCATGTGATGAAGGCTACACGCGCTTTGGGGACACATTTATTCAATGCCAGGCAGATTCCACATGGACTGATACACCAGTCTGTAATATAAATGGTGAGTTTACATTAAGCCGTAATACAATGCCAAACGGATGCTACATGGACTGGTACCCATTTCTATAGAATTAATGGAAAGTAATTGACATTTCTTTGCGTTCGGTTGATATCGCTTAAACTACATACACTGTGTCAACTTTGGTGAAATGTTCACCACACTGAGTCGACCTTTGGAACACATGTTCCAACCACGCCAATATCAAGGAACTTATAGATACACTGTCGAATGACCATGTGTTTTGTCCTATCCGTATATCCCAAGCTATAGGAGGAATTTCAGAAATGGGTTCAAATGTTCACCACCTCGAGACGGCATGTTGAACCCAAGTTCCAACCACGTCGGTTCAAGGTCAACGTTGCACTTACTTGTCAAATATCAAGTGACTATATGCTAACTTATACTTGTGTGTATGCTCATACTTGAACATGTATTGTATGCGTGTTTATTTACACTACAGCAATAATTTCCACTAATAAAGCATATTTCACAAACGATCTAGATCATGCGTCATATATTGACATATATGCTTTCCTTGATTTCTTCATTATACCATACGATCATGTCATATAGCACACTGGACTGATTTGCCATGTCATATAGACGCACTGGACTGATTTGCCATGTCATATAGACGCACTGGACTGATTTGCCATGTCATATAGACGCACTGGACTGATTTGCCATGTCATATAGACGCACTGGACTGATTTGCCATGTCATATAGACGCACTGGACTGATTTGCCATGTCATATAGACGCACTGGACTGATTTGCCATGTCATATAGACGCACTGGACTGATTTGCCATGTCATATAGACGCACTGGACTGATTTGCCATGTCACATAGACGCACAGGACTGATTTGCCATGTCATATAGACACACTGGACTGATTTGCCATGTCATATAGACGCACTGGACTGATTTGACGTGTCATATAGTCGTTTTGGACTTACTGGGTAAGTTACTTTAAATACTTTTCAATGTGTCTATTTAAACGAAGGTAATATACTGAATGCATATATTGAATATTGCAGATTGCGGTGATATCGTACCAGGTAACGGGACCGCTAATGACACGGCAACGACCTATGGAACTGTATTGGAAATTTCGTGTAATATTGGATACGTATTGAGCGGCTCGGCAATTGTCGAGTGTCAAGCCAATACAATATGGACGGATACACCAGTCTGTAATCCTTACGGTTGGTCAACATTTTATTCTATTTTTGAAAGATTAACAACATGATTTGTTTTATCTGCACACACATACACTGCAATTGACAACTTATGATTTGTTTTATCTGCACACACATACACTGCAATTGACAACTTATGATTTGTTTTATCTGCACACACATACACTGCAATTGACTAAAAAAAAAAGTTTAAACTTTATTTTACAACGATTGCGAAGCAAGTATTTTAACAACTTATATTAATCACTCTTGTTGGCGCCGATGAAAGCGTATATGTGGTCATTCGTGTGGGAGGAAACCGGAGTACCAGGAGAAAACCCACCTGTCCGATCTGGAGACCACCATGCCATCTCACATACTTCCCGATCCGAGGATCGAACCCAGGTTGCATTGGTGAGAAGCGAGCGTGCTAACCACTGTGCTAATCGGACAGCCTGCAATTGATTGAGGATATGCATAACACAGTTTGAGGAGCCGAGCGTCTGCCTATCTGTCTGTCTGTCTGCCTATCTCTCTGTCTATATATCTGTCTATTTGGTCGTGTATTGAGTCAGCTGTGCAATATATTGGGTTTTGTTCAGATATCTCCCCTTTGTCTTGGAACGTGGGAGTCATGCTCTACTTCTATTTGATTTTACTTTCATGCAGGAGTCTCTGTGGCCGAGTGGTTAATGTCGTTTTCTTCAAATTAATAGCCCCTCACCGCTGTAGGTTAGATTCCCATTGGGAACGTTGAATTCATTAATGTGACGAGGCTATCCAACTGACTTGTGGAAGGTCGGTGGTTCTACAAGTGTACTCGTCCGTGCATGGAATGCTGCTCGAAATGGCACACTGGGTCTTCATCCGGGAAAAAGGCCATGTCTAATAATATTGTTCATTATTGGCATTGACCAGTAGACTTGTGACGTAGAATGTTCATTGTCTGCAGATAAAGGTCACTTAGCAAGTCCGTAGCATATGGGTACTAACTCATTCATCACTATGCTAAACGTTTAATAGTTGGTTATTATTCCTAAAATAAAATGTATACATGACCAATTTCTCTCAACACTCGTAATCAAAGTTTCAGTAGTGATGAAGTATCAACATGTAGACGGCGGTGATTATTGCATTACCTTCATGTATGCTGGTTATCCTTCTGAAACGTTGGCTACGACTGATAAATGGCTGATAAATGGCTTTACAACTTAGTGTGTGCGTTTTACGTTTATTTGTCGTTGCTACCGGTTGCCCTAATGAGCGCCGTCTCATGAAGAGACTAGTCAATTTAGATTTGTGGAGGATAGTGCAATGATACAGACAGAGACCCATCCCAGAATCTCCTCTTGTTCTTTTACTTGCACGGTGTAAAGCACCGATACGAGACCTCGGTTTAAAGTCACATCTGAACGACTGTTAATTATATTAAGGTCAGACGGGGAATTCCCAGTCCATTGTGTATATAATGGTCTACGTATCCGTCAATATGAGCGATGCCTCCTGAAGAGATTAATCATTTTATATTTGATTTTCTGATGATAGTGCAATGCTGCAGACAGAGACACAGTCCAGAGGAGCCTCCACTGGTTCTTTTACTTGCATGGTGTAGAGCACAGACCTCGGTTTAAATTCCCAACTGAAAGACTGTTAATGTTGTTGGGGTCAGACGGATGGAGGAAGACCACGGGTGCCCATCCGACAAGTATTGCCGGCACGGACGGGCACCCAGGTTGAACCGTGTTAACCATTTGACCACTGACGTGTCGGTGATATCACCTATTACACCTATCTATATCCCTTTAGACCTTTCAGATTATACCCCGTCGTTTAAGTCAACGGTCCATGTTATTTTATAAACCAAGATCCACATATTTTGTTCTAATAAACTTTTTTTTTCATAGTTCACGATACATTTATTGCATGTTTTATCATAGTATTATAGAACGCATTGTTCTAATAAACTTGGCTACTTTCCATTGCATTCATCAAGGGACACTCCGCTGTACTTATATATATTTCTTTATACATATTGATAATCAAGCGGATATGCATACGAAACACTTCTCCACAGTATATATGTATTTAAGATGCTACCCGGATAGGGGCATCATAATGAAAACATATTAACTATTTTAATTCAGAAGAGTTGATAAAGAGAATGTTAGATTATTGTCTAAAACATTGAAATCTATCAGCGTCTTATATGTTTTTAATAAATTTAAATATATAGGACAGTAAGCTAATATTCTCTCCCTTTCTCTTTATATGCAATCACAGATTGTGGATCTGCCGCACCAGACAACGGCCAAGTAGCGACTGCTGGTACTACATACACACTGGAAGCGACTATTACGTGTGACTCTGGGTATGATCTTAGTGGGCCAAGTAAACTGGTGTGTACCGAGGTTGGTTGGAACGATACGGTAACATGCGTAATACAAGGTATATCATGTTTTTCTTTGTTCGATCTTTGTTCGATCTTTGTTCGATCTTTGTTCGATCTTTGTTCGATTAATGTAACCATGTACTACTGAAATTGAAACTGTTTAATTTGTTAAAACGCCTAATTTTACATATAGTATATTCACTGGCGTTGTACAATAGAAGTAAAATAAATATATAGACATGTACGTACATAAAAACCTGAACAAAATTCTCATTATTTACAAAAAGACATTGGTCTAAAAATAATTATGTTACCACACAATAACACATATTTGATCAATCATTATTATAATCATAATGTTTGGTAAATTATATCATTGTTTCTAAAACCTTTTTTACCACTACACTAATTCTACAACTATCCTGTTCAGTCTGTCAATACATGAATGTTTTAAAACCATGAATAATTTTTTTTGAAGAACAATGTTTTAAGGTGTTTATTAAACGTTTCTACAGAATCCAAGTTTCTCAAATCTACGGGTAAAGTGTTCCATAGCTGTGGCCCTACTGTTTTGAAGCTCCTGTCACCAAATGTTTTTTATTTGTTATACGGTACCTCATAACAACCAGTAACATCTGAAGATCTTAATCTACGTCTTGGTACCTTTTTAATTAATAACTCGGTAAGATACGCAGGGGCATGGCCTTTTGAACAGTTATACATTACAGTAAGAATTTTGAATTCAATTCTGGCCCTGATGGGAAGCCAGTGAAGTTGGTACAGTGCTTGTTTTGAACATTCATATTTCCTGAGCTTTAAAACAAGTTTAGCGCACATATTTTGTATTCTTTGCATTTTTTTGATATCACATTTGGGAACACCAAATAGAATTCCATTGCAATAATCCAGATGCGAGATGACAAGTGATAACACCAGCATTTCAGTTGCTTCTTTGGTAAGGTATTTTCTAATATTTTTTATTCTGAGAAAATTGAACATTGCGGTCTGAAATTTTCGTTTGATGTGATCTTTAAAACTGAGATTCTCGTCTAAATATGCACCAATATACCTTATACAGCTCACATATTTGATCTTGTCACTAGCAACGTTAAGTTCTGTTACTGAGCATTTTTTGAGTTGATGTCTGCTCCCAAATAAGATGAATTCAGTTTTTGATGAGTTCATTTTGAGTTTGTTTTGCTTCATCCAGTTATCGATGTTTAAAGCACAATTTTCAAGTTCTTGGATAGCTTGTTTTTCATTATCCTCAGATGTTGGTTTAAACATTTTATTTGCTATGTGATCATCTGCAAATCCATATAATGAAATTGACTGAGGGATTACACTGAACAATGTTCCGGCGTAAGTCAAGTAGAGCCAGGGCCCTAAACAGCTACCCTGGGGGACGCTACACTGTAGTGGACGTGGGGTTGATACGGCGGAGTCGACAGTGACACTACAGCTGCGTGGTCTTAGATAAGAGTCGATCCAATGAATAGCTGCACCACTATATGTACTATAACACTACGTTAATGACATGGTCATAATGTAACACTAACCTTTCTTTATGATCGCATAACTGATTCATAAGTGTTTGGTATTTGGGCCTATCGATACATCAAGTATAGTCCGAGTTAATTCTTGACATGATCCTTTCACTGCAGATTATATACCGGATGCAGCTCTATCTCTGGTTCAACTTCAATATATAAGGTTGTCATTACCAAACATAATATTATGTAACTATGGAACAATAATACTGACTATTTGATTAAATTATATCAGCTTATAATTTTATATCTGCTAACAGTGATGTGTCTACCTGGTTCACATCTCAAACCCTGATAACCATCACTACCAATACACTTGTCCACACTTCTTGTTTCAGAATGTGCTGACCCTCATCCATACCTTTCAGACCCAGTTAACCATCTTACGAGGCCAAACACTCACCAGTGATGTACACGTGTACACATGTTCTTGTTTCAGATTGTGGTGACCCGGCACCTACCAATGGGTCAGCAGATATACCTGTTGCGACCACAGTTGGAGAGGTGGCTATCATCAGTTGTGACACTGGCTTCACACGAAATGGCGCCAGTTACGTAAGCTGTTTAGCTGGACCAAGTTGGAGCTCTTCACCGACATGTGATCTCAATGGTAACTACACTGAAACAGTTCGATCACACACTCCAGTAACTACAATGTAACAGTTCGATCACACACTTCAGTAACTATATTGTACCAGTGGTCATATAAAAGTGTGACGAAGTGTGTTGGCTTCTTTTCCTTTCAGTTCAGTGACAGTTTAATAGTTTATACACATTTAGTTTTTCTTGATTTGCAACATTATTTTAATCGCCATCGAAAGCTCGTTCCTGATTTTTCAGTTTAATCATATTGCTAGCCTTAGTTTAAACATATTTTATTGCTTTCAAATAACATACATTTCACAAACTGCACACTAGTTATACAACAAATGAAATGCAACGAATATTATATGTATGGTTACATAGGAAAAAAGCAGGTTGCTTTCACCTCAATCCTACATGTATGTACACAGGAAAGAGGTAACCATGCAAGCAGGTTGCTCTCTCCTCAATCCTACATGTATGTACATATTATTTATAGTTGACTATGTTTATTCAAAGAAATAAATACTGTTTAAACTAATATTATATGAGTACAACTGATATAATTTATAAGAAGCAAATGGGTTGGGTCACACGTTTTACAAACATTAATGGCTGCTAACCTTCGACCATGTTTAAGAATTCTAACTCAAACTATTTTCTTTTCTATATTATATTTACACGTGCTCTGAATCATCCCAGTCACATGATTTCAATATCGCAATATAGCTTGGCATTTTGTTCAATATTTCGTTCATGTGTGTATGTTTTACGTTTATTTATCGTTGCTACCGGTTGCCCATATGAGCGACGCCTCCTGAAGAGATTAGTCATTTTAGATTTTTGGAGGATAGTGTAATGATACATACATAGACCCATCCCAGAATGTACTCTGGTTCTTTTACGTGCACTGACACGAGACCTCGGTTTAAAGACTGTTAATGATATATTGTAAAACTATGTCTGATTATTTGGACGTTTATTTCCAATTGTATGTGATGATTGAGCGTATTTACCCTCGCCGCCGGCGAATCATGTGGGCGATTGTATATATACTGTTCACATATTGTATTTATATATATTTGTTTGTCAGTAACAACTGCAAAGTCAAGAGTATATAATTACATGTAAGTTAATTAGTAATTTCAAATATTCGTAAAGAACAAAATAATTCCCCGCTGTAGTTGAAATATTATAATATGCCCGTACTTGATTAAAACATAGTTTAAAACCCGGGGTACGAAACTGTAACTCTGGAAGCCAGTTGCCATATGCAGTCAGCGTTCAATATTATTGAAAGCCTTTGAATGTTTTTTCCCGAGCAGGTGCAATTCGCTACGACGGCTAGGTACCGATACAAGGCACCATTATACTCGTAAAAATGAACGATTTCATTTTGTAAAACGATTTGTATTCACTCAAAAACGATTTAAATTCATCTTAATACGATTTTTATTGGTGTACAGACTTTAATGTACTAAAGTTTCAATGAGAGCTATTAAGCATATCGTTCGTTTTTTAATTGGTTAACCATTTATGCTGTACATGTGCGTGCTATATGTAATTGTTTCACGTCCGGGCTTTTTATTTTACAGACTTGAAAAATCATAGCATTAGTACACGTTCATTTACAAATATGTCCACCTGCAAAGTAGTTTGATAATATTGTATTGCTTGTTTTATACACAATACAATTACAAGGATAAACATGATACATATATGAACAGACTGGTATAACTATAATGCTATGTTTATACTTGAACACGGTGAGAATAAAACTCTAGAAGTAAATGGGTTGGGCAACATGGTTTACCAACTCTAGCTAGTGAAACTTGAAATCTTCAAAGAACTGGTACACGATTCTATGTAGGAAGGGTCGATTACCAAGTAGGCCTACTGATAAATAATAATTATGCAACTGCATGCTTTGTGGCGTTTGTGGATGTAGTGTCATTTAGCAATACCCCCGACACACACACACTCCCTGTTAAGTATTGGCTAGCCACATATGTCGGCGAAGCCCGTGAAGCAAAACGTGATGTGTACGTGCATTTGATCATGAGATGAACATATTGTTTTGATCTGTATCATTAGACGAATTGAAAATAATTCTGATACTGACAATATTGGAACACAATCCGTACTGACTAGAAAAAAAAGGCCTTTTGGAATAGTAGACATAATCAAAATATGCCACTCATGTCTAAATAACACAGCTGTACAATAACATGGTGGTTCAGTATTTCCGCCCTTTCTCCCCCTCCTCCATCCCACCCTCCCTTCCAAATAAAGATACACGAGTTGCAGCGACAAAGCTAGTACTGTTCGAAGGACGTATCTGAATATTCCTACCAGTAACATTACTCAACAACATAATGCCAGTGTAGTTGCTTTGCATAACCATTCCTCAAGAAACGATGTCTGCTTGCCAATTACATACAGTAAATGGTATTTCCATTTTACATTTTAGATTGTGGCGATCCAACGCCTGAAAATGGATCATCGAGCGTTGGTGCGACAACATATACATCCACGCTGAGTATATCGTGTGATACCGGATTCGATATCGTCGGATCGATTTCCATTACATGTCAGGCCGACTCTACGTGGACAGACGTTCCAACTTGTGATCCCAAAGGTAGGAAATTACACTATGAATCACAAAAACACATCACACCAAGTTGTATCTATGCGTAACCAACCTACCAAGTATTGTAAACAATTATATCTAGTTTTTGTTGACAAATGTATTAGTTAGTTTAAACATAGTTTATTTCAAACCATACAACATATACAAATATACAGCTGAGACAAAATTTAAATACATGAATGAAAAAGGGATTAAAAACGAAAGCTATTATAGCTTATATAGGTCTTCTCCTATAGCAAGGTACTTAATGCAACTGCGATATGACAGTGTTGTACTATTTTCTAAACTATTAATTTAAATTTGAAATAATGAAATAAACGTTTTAATCATGAACTGTAAATTAGAATATCCATAAGATAAAGAGATTATTAAGGTGAAACAAGTACATAATTATAGTAACTAATTTAGAAGGCTGAAATTGAGATTGATTACACATGTATTGCAAAGGAACATTTCTGTTTATGGATATCTATCTATCTTCCTCTGACGAACCCCTCGTGGGAATGTACAGTCAAACCTTTGTTAGTGGTCACCTCTATTAAGCAGCCAACCTATATTAAGCAGCCAGTTTCCAGATTCACAATCAGTTGTTTTATTATATATTTGACCTATATTAAGCAGCCACCTGTGCTAAGCAGCCACTTTCTGCGAGTCCATTGGCTGGCTGCTTAAGCCAGGTTTGACTGTAGACATGTTAAGCTAGATATCATTGAAGCTGGAAACTTTAAGAAATTTAAACTTGTGCACATACTATGACATCAGCACGATATATCAGCAGTACTACTCAGACTATTGAATTGTTAGTTGAGCATATAATAGCACTTGCTAACCAATCATGCAAACCATCTTAGTCTTCATCCCAATATTAAAGCATGGTCTATACATTGGCTCCTTCTATGCTATATTATTATTTATCACACGTAATAGCACTTCTACGATGGGTTGTTTTAATAGTTATAAAGTACATGTAGTTAAGAATACCAGTATCAACCTACATACAGTCTACATCCGTTATGTCAAAGTCGGTTATGTCGAATAATCCGGTTATCTCGAAGACTGATCAATGTCCCGTTTCAGGCACTATCATTTTACATATAACTGGCTCGGTTTATATCGAATTTCGTTAAGTCAAAATTCGTAGTATTTTGTTCGGTCCGACGACGGAATTCGACATAAGGGATGTAGACTGTATTCCAATATCAGTATAAGTGGTATTCAATTCAATATTATTGTTGCAACACAATAGTCATTGTGTCCTTGCACCAGCTCGTTGCAACACTATAGTCATTGTGTCCTTGCACCAGCTCGTTGCAACACTATAGTCATTGTGTCCTTGCACCAGCTCGTTGCAACACTATAGTCATTGTGTCCTTGCACCTGCTCGTTGCAACACTATAGTCATTGTGTCCTTGCACCAGCTCGTTGCAACACTATAGTCATTGTGTCCTTGCACCAGCTCGTTGCAACACTATAGTCATTGTGTCCTTGCACCTGCTCGTTGCAACACTATAGTCATTGTGTCCTTGCACCAGCTCGTTGCAACACTATAGTCATTGTGTCCTTGCACCAGCTCGTTGCAACACTATAGTCATTGTGTCCTTGCACCTGCTCGTTGCAACACTATAGTCATTGTGTCCTTGCACCAGCTCGTTGCAACACTATAGTCATTGTGTCCTTGCACCAGCTCGTTGCAACACTATAGTCATTGTGTCCTTGCACCAGCTCGTTGAAACACTATAGTCATTGTGTCCTTGCACCAGTTCGTTGCAATACTATAGTCATTGTGTCCTTGCACCTGCTCGTTGCAACACTATAGTCATTGTGTCCTTGCACCAGCTCGTTGCAACACTATAGTCATTGTGTCCTTGCACCAGTTCGTTGCAATACTATAGTCATTGTGTCCTTGCACCAGCTCGTTGAAACACTATAGTCATTGTGTCCTTGCACCAGTTCGTTGCAACACTATAGTCAGTGTATGTATATATTGATTTGTGTGCAATAGTTTTACCAGTGACATGTAGCTTGTTAGCGCAGATTATTTACCAGTGACATGTAGCTTGTTAGCGCAGATTGTTTACCAGTGACATGTAGCTTGTTATCGCAGATTGTTTACCAGTGACATATAGCTTGTTAGCGCTGATTGTTTACCAGTGACATGTAGCTTGTTGGCGCAGATTGTTTACCAGTGGCATGTAGCTTGTTAGCGCATATTGTTTACCAGTGACATGTAGCTTGTTAGCGCAGATTGTTTACCAGTGACATGTAGCTTGTTAGCGCTGATTGTTTACCAGTGACATGTAGCTTGTTAGCGCATATTACTTACCAGTGACATGTAGCTTGTTAGCGCTGATTATTTACCAGTGACATGTAGCTTGTTAGCGCAGATTGTTTACTAGTGACATGTAGCTTGTTAGCGCTGATTGTTTACCAGTGACATGTAACCTGTTAGCGCAGATTGTTTACCAGTGCAATGTAGCTTGTTAGCGCTGATTCTTTACCAGTGACATGTAGCTTGTTAGCGCTGATTGTTTACCAGTGACATGTAGCTTGTTAGCGCAGATTGTTTACCAGTGACATGTAGCTTGTTAGCGCAGATTGTTTACCAGTGACATGTAGCTTGTTAGCGCTGATTGTTTACCAGTGACATGTAGCTTGTTAGCGCTGATTGTTTACCAGTGACATGTAGCTTGTTAGCGCTGATTGTCTACCAGTGACATGTAGCTTGTTAGCGCAGATTGTTTACAAGTGGCATGCAGCTTGTTAGCGCAGATTGTTTACCAGTGACATGAAATTTGTTAGCGCAGATTGTTTACCAGTGACATGTAGCTTGTTTGTTAGCGCATATTATTTACCAGTGACATGTAGCTTGTTAGCGCTGATTGTTTACCAGTGACATGTAGCTTGTTAGTGCAGATTGTTTACCAGTGGCATGTAGCTTGTTAGCGCAGATTGTTTACCAGTGACATGTAGCTTGTTAGCGCAGATTGTTTACCAGTGACATGTAGCTTGTTAGTGCTGATTGTTTACCAGTGACATGTAGCTTCTTAGCGCAGATTGTTTACCAGTGACATGTAGCTTGTTAGCGCAGATTATATACTAGTGACATGTAGCTTGTTAGCGCTGATTATTTACCAGTGAAATGTAGCTTGTTAGCGCAGATTGTTTACCAGTGACATGTAGCTTGTTAGCGCATATTGTTTACCAGTGACATGTAGCTTGTTAGCGCAGATTGTTTACTAGTGACATGTAGCTTGTTAGCGCTGATTGTTTACCAGTGGCATGTAGCTTGTTAGCGCAGATTGTTTACCAGTGACATGTAGCTTGTTAGCGCAGATCGTTTACCAGTGACATGTAGCTTGTTAGCGCTGATTGTTTACCAGTGACATGTAGCTTGTTAGCGCTGATTGTTTACCAGTGACATGTAGCTTGTTAGCGCAGATTGTTTACCAGTGACATGTAGCTTGTTAGCGCTGATTGTTTACCAGTGACATGTAGCTTGTTAGCGCAGATTGATTACCAGTGACATGTAGCTTGTTAGCGCTGATTGTTTACCAGTGACATGTAGCTTGTTAGCGCATATTGTTTACCAGTGACATATAGCTTGTTAGCGCAGATTGTTTACCAGTGACATGTAGCTTGTTAGAGCAGATTGTTTACCAGTGACATGTAGCTTGTTAGCGCAGATTGTTTACCAGTGACATGTAGCTTGTTAGCGCAGATTGTTTACCAGTGACATGTAGTTTGTTAGCGCAGATTGTTTACCAGTGATATGAAATTTGTTAGTGCAGATTGTTTACCAGTGACATGTAGTTTGTTTGTTAGCGCAGATTGTTTACCAGTGACATGTAGCTTGTTAGTGCAGATTGTTTACCAGTGGCATGTAGCTTCTTAGCGCAGATTGTTTACCAGTGACACGTAGCTTGTTAGCGCATATTGTTTACCAGTGACATGTAGCTTCTTAGCGCAGATTGTTTACCAGTGACACGTAGCTTATTAGGGCAGATTGACGGATGTTCGTCATAAGTGTTGTACGATTAGTTTATACGAATGGTATATTGTTGAAGCATGTAACTGTTGGACAACGCTAACGTCGTCCACTCTGTCCTTGGTGTTTGTACAGTTACTGTTGAGCTTTTAATATTTAAATTATCACTACAGGGAACTACAGTCAACGCTGTGTTAGTAGTCACCTCCATTAAGCAGCCAGCCTGTATTAAACATCCATTTTCCCAATATGTTGTTTTATTATACATTTGACATATATTAAGCCTGTGCTAAGCATCCGCTTTCTGTGATTCCCTGGGCTGGCTGCTTAAGACAGGTTTAGCAAATATAGTTGAATCCGTACAATATATAGTGTGCGTTGGAATGTGTACACGTGGTTGTTATATAGCAACCAGTGAAGTTTTTGGTCATACTCTCATATTGGTCGCTGGAATGTGCACATGTTGTTTTATTAACACATACATGCTGTAGATTCACGTCATAATATTGATGCGTGTTTCAACAAATTGATGATTCTTAGTCAGTGGTATCGTATTGTAATAAGCATACCCGCAATTGATATCGCTTTGTACCATTCGTTGTATTTTGAAAGCACAGCATTGTACTCGTTGTATTTTGAAAGCACAGCCTTGTACTCGTTGTATTTGGAAAGCACAGCCTTGTACTCGTTGTATTTGGAAAGCATAGCCTTGTACTCGTTGTATTTGGAAAGCACAGCCTTATACTCGTTGATTGGAAAGCAAGCCTTGTACTCGTTAAAACACACCTTGCACTCGTTGTATTTGGAAAGCACAGCCTTGTACTCGTTGTATTTGGAAAGCACAGCCTTGTACTCGTTGTATTTGGAAAGCATAGCCTTGTACTCGTTGTATTTGGAAAGCACAGCCTTGTACTCGTTGTATTTGGAAAGCACAGCCTTGCACTCGTTGTATTTGGAAAGCACAGCCTTGTACTCGTTGTATTTGGAAAGCACAGCCTTGTACTCGTTGTATTTGGAAAGCACAGCCTTATACTCGTTGTATTTGGAAAGCACAGCCTTGCACTCGTTGTATTTTGAAAACACAGTCACAGCATCTTGCTTTTTGCTTGTACCTGTCTGCACAAGAACAACTGTAAGTATAGTGTTCATTGTGATTTGTTGTATATAAAATAGCCTTCTTAGCATAAACGGTCATCTCAATTGTATGTTGGATGTAATAACAATGAATGAATGGATGAAACGGGCACAGTAATGATAAATATCTGACATGAGGACAAACAAACGTGATTGTTTTGTCGGTGGCCATTAATCATTGTCAGAATTCTATTTTTATATAGATGCAATATTGTGTTCATCGCCACGAGAGAGAGTCAACGTGGACTTATTTGGCGTGCTTAAGGGCACACTCGTATCGGCTACAACTGGACTCGAACTCCGGGTATTTCGAACGCGCTACCACTGCGCTATCACAACTTGCACTATATATTGCAAGCACTATAGTGTACACGGCACTACACATAATATGATTCGTAAACACACAACTACTTGAATCGCTATATTAGCTACTTGTTTTATATGATACAGACAGATCTGTAGTCCAGTGGTTAACACGCTGGACTGGTAATCCAAGGATCGCAGGTTCGATCCCCCGTCTGACCCTAATAAAATTAACAGTCTTTCAGATGGGACGTTAAACCGAGGTCTCGTGTCGGTGCTTTACACCGTGCACGTAAAAGAACCAGAAGAGATTCTGGAATGGGTCTCTGTCTGTATCATGCACTATCCTCCAAAATCTAAAATAACTAATCTGATTTGATTTGATTCTAAATGTGTGAATCGATCAGAGTAGAAAGCTTCGCTAATAAAGAGTGCATTTCGAAGCGAACAGTGGGCTGCTGTACTGCTGGCCAATGTGCTTACGACAGCCCATTGTCCAATCAATGTAGTTGCATTTGGAAAGAACAGTAGCATAGTCAGTGTGTTCTATGACAAACATGTATTAATTGCTGACAAGAATTCTCAACTGTTACTAGGTTGTGTACATGCCCAGATATATGGTTGACATTAACAGTGAATAATAATCTTTGCTTTTCCCTAGTAAATGTCTATATATACGAAATAATTATGCTTAAATCTGGGCCCAATTCTTTCCTGCTTTCCAACATTTATTTGAACGTAACGATTTGGCCTTTGTGCTATTTATTAGTTTTGTGATAACTTCGTCGGCGCAGTGTTAAGAGGGGACAAAACGATTCATTATATTAAGGTATAATATATATTGTATATCAGACTGCACGGCCATTCTACCCGATGTCTTGGATGGCAGAGCTGCGCTTGACGTCAGTGGGATGACGACATACTTACAAACGGCGTCTGTGACGTGTACTCTAGGCTACACCACAGACACAGAAACACTCACGTGCCAAGCTGATGGTACTTGGGAAGATGCAAACTGTACCATTATTGGTAAATACACCATTGTGCTACATATACACCTCTATATTTGGTAAATACACCATTGGGTTACATGTAGACCTCTATTTTGGTTGGGTAAATACACCATTGCGCTACATGCATACCTCTATTATTAAACAATGGAATTCAATTGATCGGTATGTCTAAGGAAACTGCTGAAACAAATAAATATAGAGACCAAACCCATTAATAGGTCCATTATAGTTAGACTATTGATTATAGCAATTGTTAAGCAGCTAATTTATTTCTTTAGTTTAGCTATTGAAACAAGTAGGTTTTAATATAATTACAGTTTCTTGCATTGTCGCGATTCTGATTGGATGATTCAGCTCATGTGACAGCCGTTCATAACCCGATGAAACGCACATTCATTATATTATCTAAGTAGCCAAGGTGATTATTAATTTGCGACTACACAAACATATAACTCATTGTAACACTAGAGGAACGTGTAACAGCGTAAACGATATGTGAGTGTGCTACACGTGAGTTGTTCATAAAACACTCATTACATTTATTAACAAATTTGGTGTAAAATACATATCATTTTCCATATAATTATTTCAGACTGCGGTGATCCGACACCGGCAAATGGAGCTACACAGATTCCCCGCAGTACCACGTACGGCGAGATTGCTTTTGTTAGTTGTGACGTGGGATACCGGATACAAGGGGAAGGTTTTATTGGTTGCACAGAAACCGGATTGTGGAGCTATTATCCTACATGTGACATAGAGAGTAAGAATTAATTATGTCACTATGTTGTCTTATTAAACCGTAACCGCCCATTTACGACTACTGTCGCTTTTATAAACAACATGTAGCCAGATCAGACAGCACATATCACATGAGCAGGCTCTATGATGTTCGGATAGCAAACAACATAGATCCTGATCAGACGCGGCGCTACGCCGCGGCTGATTTGGATCTGTGTTGTTTGCACATTCCGTCCATTTGTCTTTCGGCGGGTTAAGGGTTAAACAGTACAAATGCGGTAATAAAACGAACAATGCAAATCCCTAATCATACCCAAAATGACTGGAATTAATATGTAAGGTGTATTATTATCTTAGTTTATTTTGTGGTTTAAAGCCCCATAGAGAGTTTATGTAGAATGTGTTGTGGTCAGATATTCTAAGGAACGGATATTTCGTGATAATTTCTAGTCAGATCTTCTTCGGATATAATCATCGAGTCAGCTGACTTGTGGAAGGTCGATGGTTATATCCGTATGCCCACCCGTGTTCGGAGAGGTACCTGGGGTCTTCATCCATTAATAACAGATGCAGAGTCGGCATATGATGACTGACCAAAGCTGCATATTTGACGTTAGACAACAAAAAGGAACTATTCTTACTAAACTTTAATAATTTGCCCAGATGTTGCATAAATACTACATAATAATATACATACTGAATAATATCTGTGTTTACATTTCAGATTGTAACGACCCAACTCCGGTATACGGAACATCCAACTTCACAGCGTCTTCGTACGGCACAGTTATTGAAATATCCTGTAATACCGGCTATACACTAATAGGAGCCTCTATTGTTACATGTACATATGTGGGTGAATGGGATTCGGAATCAACATGCGAAGCTACAGGCAAATTATGCACAACTGTCGTATATGTTGTCGAGTTTCGGTGTTGTAATTAATATATCGTGATTGGTTATAATGTAACACAATGGGGTTAATTGTGTTGATTATGTTAATTAATCAACTCCATCATTATTTGTATGTATGCTATGTATTCATGAAAAGGCAATTATACATACATTACATGGACTGATTATTTATTATTGCACATTGCATTTGGCAGATACGCAAGTACCTTTGGCAATATAAACTCGTCACATGTATGCTTGGTCAGCATCTAAAAGGTTTTCCCACACATATGTGAAATTACATCAGCAATGTACTCCTATGTTTAATGTTAATATTGGATTATTGGAAGGTTAACTTGTTTGTTCATATAATCAGGTGTGTGCGCCAAAACAATATATCAGAATTGATATATTCGAGTGACAGTTATAACAAACATGTTTACTGGAACATCTATCGATTGCCACGTCCAAGCTTGATTCTCTATAAAACTGCGAATCTCCAATTGTTAGTCAGACGGAGGTAGGGCATTATACGGAGCGAATATGCACATAGCGCCTCCTAGTATAATACGACACAACTAATTTAATTTTTTTATGATAATAAAATACTTATGCTAATGTGGAGTTGAACTTTTACTAAACCAAAAAGCTATACGAGTACGATACAGCAACAAGGCACACCTGACATTATTAGAAATACCTGTATAATTTGAATAAGATCACTCTCTGTTTGACTGTCGTCATGTTGGTAGAAGAGGACGAGGGTTTATAGGCAGCATTGTAGAGAATAATTTGCTCGTTAGCCAAGTAGTCACAGTAGGACGACGGACACAGTAAACAACAGCCGTTGAACGTTGTGCTCGGCAATTATCCTGTTGTTCGTAACATGAGGTACAGTCTGTCGATCTTTCACCTTTTTACTACTGGTATATCGGCACTATCAGAAACTCAATGTGGCTTATTATTAAAATGCAGTGTTTGATATATGTGCTTGCAAGATATATGTGTTTGGCGAACATTGCAAACCGTTCACAGGCTATGTTATTCGCAACGATCGAGTCAAGTAGCCATACAGGAAGGTATACAGATGTGCTGGATTTAAAGGTTTATTTGTTTCTGTTGAACCTATTATTAACCGTATACGCACATGAATTATCATGCTGTCTGTTGTTATCTTATCGCTCTTATTAATACTACAATAAGAGATTGACGAGATATTTAACATAGCATCCGTCATTCCATCCGTCCAACTCACATATATACACATAAAGGAGGAGGTAATGGTGATGCTTATATTAATTGTTACATTTAAAGTGTTTCTTTTTTTATAGTGTCACCCCTATTTAAAGGGCCAGCCATTTCTGACTTATGAGACACCTCTTTTTCTGAACATCAGTACTTCCCGAATCCTATGCTTGTATGCCAGGCGCCAAGCTGGTAGGTAGCCATTATTTAACTAGCTGGCGGCTCACCAACCGGCCATATCAGAACCGAACGCCTGTCGAGATTCGAACCTCCCGCTCCGTAGGCGGACGCCTTAACCAATAGGCCGCTGACACAATTTAATATAATTTACCGGTTTCACCTCTTCTGTGGATATTCAAAATGTAGATAGCACTGCTATATTACAATATATTTTATTGCTTGATTCATTTTACATACAAAAGTGAATATAAAACATGACAATTTAAAGAAAAGCAAATGGATCAGGCAACAAGTTCTAGCAAAATTAGGTAAGGCCCTTCCCGAACTACAATCAGCATAAACAAAGCGACGACGCAACTGTGTGTGAATATTAAAACATGCTGTATAATGTGATATCATATTTTATTTATTTTTGTATTAAGTTTCATACAGCCATCACAAACTTCTCTTGAACACAAAACGAAAACGACAGCATTGCATTTCCTGCTGTTCACGATGAAACAATGTGCCATTCTGGTGTTATTTGACCGATCTCGATCAAATAAAAAGTATTTGTTGATAGAATAAGGTCTGCCGGTCGGGACCACACGGGCATATCAGTGTTTATATCAGTGATCTGGTCGATTTTACCTAGTTTCTCGTCGATGTTTGGGCATGCATGTTTCATTTCCGTTGGTTGCCTTCAGTAAACATTACATACTATATGACCATAGGGCAAACAATAAATGTGTGTCTTGTGCCTGTGGTCAGGAGTGCAACCTGTACAAGTTACATATTTTTAAATTGTTGACGTTCTTAGTTGAGAACTAGTTGCAGTTGTCTCCCGTGTACTGTAATTGAAAACATAACCAATACAGGTTAATGAGAATCATGATAATTATTATCAGGAAGGACAACTGGCGGCACACATCTTTCCGCAATCATAATTTACAAGAGTTTGCTCTCTTGAAATTAATTAAACCTGCTAACTGATATATTGTGAGTTTATACAAATTTATTTTAACTCGATTGCGAAACAAGTTCTTACAACTTATATGAATCACTTTCGAGACCTCATTCCTTATGGAATCCATCGCCACGCGGGAGAGAGAAAAGGCAATTTGGACATTAATTGCCTTAGGGCATATTCGTAACAGCTCCAACGGGGCTCGAACTCTGGACCTTTCGCATCTGACGCAAACGCAACTATTATGTACCATTGACCATGTGGAACTATCAGGTGATGACTGTGAGTCATACTCTCCTCACATCAAACATTAAATTATTATTAGCAAGATTGCATTGTACATATGTGATTCCAAGACTTAATTGTGACACAATGTCCACACTACATATCAATACCGGCATACAAATGCGCACATGCACATGTTACATGCTACATGTACATGTTTCATATTATATTTAATAGACAAGATATATGAAAAAGAGAATTTCATTTGACGATTAAAATTGAAGCGGATGTTGTGTGCAATATATTGCACAAAGGGTATAATGTTTTAAATTGATATTTTAATATATTTATGAAATAGTAGTGACATGTACTGATCTTATTAACCATCTACACTAACCGATTACATTCAATATGTTGTCCGATTAGCGCAGTGGTTAGCGCGCTCGCTTCTCACCAATGTAACTCGGTTTCGATCCTCGGACCGGGAAGTATGTGAAATGGTACGGTGGTCGCCAGATCGGACAGGTTGGTTTTCTCCGGGTACTCTGGTTTCCTCCCACACGAATGTCCACATTTACGCTTTCATCCACGCCAACGAGAGTGATTAATATAAGTTGTTAAAACTTGTTTCGCAATCGTTGTAAAATAAATGAAAGTTCAAACAATAAAATTCAATATTTTATTTTAGTAACGTAAGCATAACATTTTTCTTGTTACATGATTAAATATATCAACATATAATATTTTTATATTACAAAACAAACACGATTATATACAATATAAATATGTAATATACGAGGTTGATCATGCACGAACAATACTGGGTATTTAGTAGATACTTAATATACTGCACGATATTACAAGTAGTCACGAGTATGGATGGATACATACATTATGGTATGATAAATCCAGAATATTTACATTATTCTGTCGTATGATAAATGATTCATATACATATTTACACAATTGACTTTCAGTGTTAATGTTAGAATTCTGCACAAGTTCAACAAACTCGAAAACGCTCGCTCTAACATAATAATACTTTTATAAGTAACGCTTGATTAGATCAAGACAGCCACAAACACAGAAATAAAATGTATAACATACCAGCGACAATAACAACAACAACAACAACAACAACAACAAGAACAGCAAGAGTTTATTGCGTAAAACATCTATAAGACGTTTAAAGCAAATACAATAGTTACACATTGTAGTGGATACACAAAAGTAATTACCAAGAGGTCTCTTTAATAAAATCTTTAATACAATCTTATGAAAAGATAACAGTTTGAATTACAAGGATCTTATAACAATCCACAAGTCCATATTGTAGCCGAAATACTTGATATTTTTCAGAAACTGCGACTCTCATTATAGTGGGAATTCAGCAACATATAATAATTCGTTTTTATTAAATATTCACACATCGTGAATGTACTTTCAACACATTATCTATAAATATGTAACACGTATATTTAAGACAACCATATGCCAGTCACGTCACTGTAATTCTGTAAGATGTTGTGCAATTCCATTATCATGAATACATGTCACAAACCTGATTACTACTGAAAAGTAATATAGAAAGTGGTCTAAAACATAAAAGTAAACGTCTATATATGACGAAAGTGGTGTACTCTCTAAATTGGCGGTATTTCCATCCCTGTCATTGCCTCTCCTAGTCCGACACTATTCCACTGCTTTATGCAGCTATATATATATTATATACACTGACACTGTTTGAGACAGAAATATTACAATAGTTATGATAGTATCTTACCATATTCATTTAGTATATTCTGGCCATCTTGACAATTTGGAGTTATAGATTTGATTATTTTTTCAATCAAACATAGTGGAAGAGTCACATGGTAAATGAAGTTTGACATACTCTCAATGAAGAGATACTTCACACAGATTGCTAAATGTGCTACAGCCACTTAATTATTCACACCTATTAAATAGCAGGGTAACGATGTCAGTACAGATCAATCAATGTCTCTGCCTTTCAATTCAAATGTATTAGTTTAATAATCGTCATCATGCCTAAGAAATTGATCTGGCAGTTTATTTGAAAATATCATAATTATAGTTTAGTAGATATTTAGTTTGCTAATACAGTTAGTGTAGATAGTGGGTGGTTTCTAACTGCAATGCATCCACTGTTGTATAGGTACTCATATATATATGAACTACAGACACACCAAGCTTCAAATGGCTTATCATATTACTGCAACTACTGTTGTATAGGTACTCGTATATATGAACTACAGACACACCAAGCTCCAAATGGTTTATCATGTTACTGCAACTACTGTTAAGTTTATTCACAATAAATGTACATCACTAGGCTAATGTTCTTGACCAGTTTATATGTAAGCTCACAATGAAACCAACATAACATAAAGTACACAAATTCGACCCTAATATGTTATAGGCTCCTTTATATAAAAATGTTCTGGTTATCTTATGAATATATATAATGTTTACAGATTAAGGTCTTATGTCTGAAATAAAGACTTCTCAGGGCTTGTGGAAACAATGCTACCAGTATGTATGTTGTGTTCGTCAGCTCCACTGAAAACAGAAATGAACCTGTATTAAAAAAAAATAAAAGACCAAGCATATTTAAATTATTCGATTGCAAAATTTAATTTTGAATCACCAACACTTAGTGTAGTTACTTTAGTGTACACTCATTGCAATTCATCGAGCCTTATTGTCTGTCAAATAAGAAATTAATGAACACAATTGCAACACATTTTAACTAAGATTATATATTATATAGTAAGTTCCTTTATTCATAACGAATACTATGTTATTTCAACTCAATGTCTTCTTTCTGAGTAGAGTTTGTATGTAGCCCGAACTCGGTGAGTATAGTTTGTATGTAGCCCGAACTCGATGAATATAGTTTGTATGTAGCCCGAACTCGGTGAATATAGTTTGTATGTAGCCCGAACTCGGTGAGTATAGTTTGTATGTAGCCCGAACTCGGTGAGTATAGTTTGTATGTAGTCCGAACTCGGTGGATATAGTTTGTATGTAGCCCGAACTCGGTGAATATAGTTTGTATGTAGCCCGAACTCGGTGAATATAGTTTGTATGTAGCCCGAACTCGGTGAATATAGTTTGTATGTAGCCCGAACTCGGTGAATATAGTTTGTATGTAGCCCGAACTCGGTGAGTATAGTTTGTATGTAGCCCGAACTCGGTGAGTATAGTTTGTATGTAGCCCGAACTCGGTGAATATAGTTTGTATGTAGCCCGAACTCGGTGAATATAGTTTGTATGTAGCCCGAACTCGGTGAATATAGTTTGAGATTTTGAATATTATTGTTGCTAGATGTTTCGTTCTGGTGTTTATAACAAGTAATTATCATTGTCTGTCGTAACATATGTGTGATCGAACCCTGTACTCACTGGTCTGCACAAAACATGAGCTATATGAACCGACATATCTCTCAGAACCTACGTCCGACTCATGACAAAACCAACACAACTCCAGAACTATTTATGACCTAAAGACAAACTTTGTACTAAGCTGTAGCCTATGTTTTGAAATACCAAAACGTTAAAATGACAGAACCATCGGAATAAGCTAATTTGCATAATTGCACGTAGAATAATTCGAATTTCATTTATGCATTCCAAAAAGTTTATATGGTGTACCAATAGCGATTAATTCTCCTGGATTCGTACACATATCCGACATTGCAGTTTTGGCCTTCGCGGTGTACACATTTAACCACTTTATGTCACCCAATTAGCACATGTTATGCACATTTATGTCGTTGCTAATTACGGGTTTGGGTATCATACATTGCAAGATGAAATAATAGTAATGTCCATCCGTCCGTCCGTCGGTGCGTCCGTCCATATTTTGTGTTATGGGTAACTCAACCCTCTAGTTCTATTAAAACCTCACTGTGATATTTTATACAAGACTGATTTATGGTCCTATACTCTGCAGAGAAGAGACGAAGTGGAACATTTGTGTCCCTTGGTCACATTTCTAGTTTTGATATAACTACTATAATCGACTATTTTTGTTTGTCAGAGAAATAATGTTGTATGTGTTTTATCATGTGATATGTTTCTAGTATTATATTATTAAGTGTCTTATAGGCCCATTGGGCCGGGTGTATTTAATTGTATAATTTATATGTAAATATTGTCTGATATGTACACAAGTCACTATAATAAACAAATTACTTACTTACTTAAGTAAGAGGACATTTGTTTATTTCAGTGAATGATCGAATTATATTTCACCGAATGAACATTGAAAGCATACTAATCACGAGTGATAATGATAGCTTTCTACCTAGAACCGACTTATTTCATTCAGATCTATCTCATTTGGAAGCGACAAATCGCAACTTTCTTACTGTCAAAATTGCTTTGCGACTTATGAGGAATATAACAAAATTGCTAATTTTGACTTCAAAATGAATGGTAAAAATAAAAAGATGGCCGGTAGATATGTTCCTTACGCTTATTTGGATATATTTGTAAAGAAAAGCGCGTGTATACGTACTGTGAACATGAGGTTATATAGGATATGTGTGATTACCAGCGTTTAGTAGGTTATATATTTAGTACGGTTGACTTATAATGAGGTTATATAGATAGGTGTGAGTAGGTTATATATTTAGTACGGTTGATTTATAATGAGGTTATATAGATATGTGTGAGTAGGTTATATATTTAGTACGGTTGACATATA
The DNA here is from genome assembly GCA_014843695.1 of Archivesica marissinica. Taxonomy (NCBI): domain Eukaryota; kingdom Metazoa; phylum Mollusca; class Bivalvia; order Venerida; family Vesicomyidae; genus Archivesica; species Archivesica marissinica. The sequence goes on along the minus strand of CM026387.1, from coordinate 66,711,958 downwards.
ATGAGGTTATATAGATAGGTGTGAGTAGGTTATATATTTAGTACGGTTGACTTATAATGAGGTTATATAGATAGGTGTGAGTAGGTTATATATTTAGTACGTTTGACTTATAATGAGGTTATATAGATATGTGTGAGTAGGTTATATATTTAGTACGGTTGACTTATAATGAGGTTATATAGATATGTGTGAGTAGGTTATATATTTAGTACGGTTGACTTATAATGAGGTTATATAGATATGTGTGAGTAGGTTATATATTTAGTACGGTTGACATATAATGAGGTTATATAGATATGTGTGAGTAGGTTATATATTTAGTACGGTTGATTTATAATGAGGTTATATAGATATGTGTGAGTAGGTTATATATTTAGTACGGTTGATTTATAATGAGGTTATATAGATATGTGTGAGTAGGTTATATATTTAGTACGGTTGACTTATAATGAGGTTATATAGATATGTGTGAGTAGGTTATATATTTAGTACGGTTGACATATAATGAGGTTATATAGATATGTGTGAGTAGGTTATATATTTAGTACGGTTGACATATAATGAGGTTATATAGATATGTGTGAGTAGGTTATATATTTAGTACGGTTGACTTATAATGAGGTTATATAGATATGTGTGAGTAGGTTATATATTTAGTACGGTTGACTTATAATGAGGTTATATAGATATGTGTGAGTAGGTTATATATTTAGTACGGTTGACATATAATGAGGTTATATAGATATGTGTGAGTAGGTTATATATTTAGTACGGTTGACTTATAATGAGGTTATATAGATATGTGTGAGTAGGTTATATATTTAGTACGGTTGACATATAATGAGGTTATATAGATATGTGTGAGTAGGTTATATATTTAGTACGGTTGACTTATAATGAGGTTATATAGATATGTGTGATTACAGAGTTTATAAGTTATATTGACATTATAATGAGGTTATATTGACCAGCGTGAGTAGGTTATATATTTAGTACGGTTGACATATAATGAGGTTATATAGATATGTGATTGTGAGTAGGTTATATATTTAGTACGGTTGTGAGTATAGAGTGTGAGTAGGTTATATATTTAGTACGGTTGACATATATGAGGTTATATAGTATGTGTGATTACCAGGTTAGTGGTTATATATTTAGTACGGTTGTGATTAATAGAGTTTAGTAGGTTATATATTTAGTACGGTTGTGATTACCATAGTTTAGTAGGTTATATATTTAGTACGGTTGTGATTACCAGAGTTTAGTAGGTTATATATTTAGTACGGTTGTGATTACCATAGTTTAGTAGGTTATATATTTAGTACGGTTGTGATTACCAGAGTTTAGTAGGTTATATATTTAGTACGGTTGTGATTACCAGAGTTTAGTAGGTTATATATTTAGTACGGTTGATTTATAATGAATTAACGATGTAATATGATTCTACCAAAGCTACCAAACAAAATATTACAAATATTGTAGTTCTATTATGGATAACATTATTTTTTATTTCTTCAATACCAAATATGTTATCAATTTGCATGACCCAGATGCTATCATTACATCTGCAATAAATTATGTTACATGCATATGACGACTTTTAAACACTATTTAAACCACATCAATTTTTCTGCCATAGATTAATTTCCAAAAATAGCAAATCAAACTGTAGCTTTACCAACTAATTTCCAGAAACTGTCATGGCATCTTTGAGCTATTGGAGAAATGAAATATATTTATCTTTTTAAATTTCACTGGGATATTTGTTTTGTAAACGTTGTTTAACCCATAAACCTGCTAACTTCATAGAACTTGCCGTCTGATCAGGCGGGACACAACTTGCCGTCTGATCAGGCGGGACACAACTTGCGTCTGATCGCGGGACAGAACTTGCCGTCTGATCAGGCGGGACACAACTTGCCGTCTGATCAGGCGGGACAGAACTTGCCGTCTGATCAGGTGGGACAGAACTTGCCGTCTGATCAGGCGGGACAGAACTTGCCGTCTGATCAGGCGGGACAGAACTTGCCGTCTGATCAGGCAGGACAGAACTTGCCGTCTGATCAGGCAGGACAGAACTTGCCGTCTGATCAGGCGGGACAGAACTTGCCGTCTGATCAGGCAGGACAGAACTTGCCGTCTGATCAGGCGGGACACAACTTGCCGTCTGATCAGGCTCTGTACTGTTCGCTATTCGAATAGTGATAGGGTGAATATCAAATATCATCTACAGTCTACATTCGTTTTGCTAAATCCCGTCGGACCGAACAAAATACTTCGACATAACCGATGTTTGATTTAACGAAATTCTATATAAACGGAGCCAGTTATATGTAAAATGATAGTGTCTGAAAATGGACTTTGATCCGACTTCGAGATAACCGGATAATTCGACATAACCGACTTTGACATACCGGGTGTAGACTGTATGTTGTTTGCACATTCTTTCCGATTTATTCAGCATTTTAAGGGTTAATAACCCTAGCATGTTGGTGCCATGTCAAAGCCAGTTTGCTAGTTTGTGCATACAATCCTTTGCTGACTGGAGTGTTGTCCATCAATGAATTATACAGAGAATGAACATATAAGTGACAGTGCGATTTCAACCACCGACAAATCTACACCCATATATTGAGATTATATATGTAATCAATAATCAATATTTGGATAATCCCGTTAAAGAGTTGAGACTGTTAGAAAAAACGCACCAACACAGTACATTATCGAAATAATACACACTAACACATAAACGAGAACAGAGCAGAGTAGTGTGCCCCAATGTGTTGCAATATATAATATTGTGTTTCTTGCAGATTGTGGTACGCTGACGATTGCTGACGGACAGTTCAGTGCGGATACAGGAACGACTTTGGGAAAACACGCAACACTAACGTGTACTACAGGATACACTCATTCGGGAAGTAGCGCGATAAGTTGTACAGATACCGGATGGAACGGCACGGCAATATGCACCATCAATGGTATGTGCAAATAACCACTTATGTTAATGTTTAGTATCATACATGAGACAGAGGATATTTGCAATACATTTCGACTTCACTATGAAGTATAATGTTTGTGTGTGTGTGTTTTACGTTTATTTGTCGTCGCTACCGGTTGCCCATATGAGCGACGCCTCCTAAAGAGATTATACATTTTAGATATTTGGAGGATGGTGCAATGATACAGACAGAGACACATTCCAGAGTCTCCTCTTGTTCTTGTATGTGCATGGTGTAAAGCACCGACACGAGACATCGGTATAAGGTCTCATCTGAAAGATTGGTAATTCTATTAGTTGTCAGACGGGAGATCGAACCTACGATCCCTGGAATACCAGTCCAGCGTTTTAAGCACTGAACATCAGATATGTCTGTAATGTTTGTGCGCATCTTATTCGATTGATTATACGTCCATGGCGGCACACACAGCGGTTGTCAGTCTTGAGAAGTATAATTTCAGATTGTTTTGCACCTGCGATCGCTAACGATGAAACACCGATGACACCAAAAGGAACAACCTACGGCGAACTAGCCATACTGACATGTTTGGAAGGATACATAATGAATGGCGATGCATTCGTAACTTGCCAAGAAGACAGCACTTGGTCTACCCTACCATCCTGCGACATTAGAGGTCTGTATCTTTATGTAAGGCGATGCTTAATTTATGTCAAAGAATTATAGTGATGCTTCCCTGTCATCGGAACGTGAAATGAAAGAACAGTAAAAAGATTATCACACTGACTAATGAATATCATTATGTGCACATATGACGCTATTAAAGTTCTGTTATAATTTATGTTTTAACTTATTTATTTTACAACGATTGCAAAGCAAGCTTTAACAACTTATATTAATCACTCTCGTTGGCGCGTATATGTGGTTATTCGTGTGGGAGGAAAACGGAGTAACAGGAGAAAGCTCACATGTCCAATCTGTCAACCAGCGTACAATGTAGCATACTTCCCGGTCTGAGGATCGAACCCGTGGTTATTCGTGAACATCGCTAGGACAATTGTAAGTACACAAGCCGTGTCTTATTTATGTTGGCCTGGACATTCGTACTCAGTGACATTGTTCCAATTTCAGAATGTGGAAATCCGACGCCTTCCGGTGGCTCTGCAAATGACACTACTTACACATACGGAACAGCTTTAGAAATAGAGTGCACGACCGGATACGACATCATAGGCAGTTCAGTAATCGTATGTCAGACTGACGGCACTTGGAGTGACAGCCCAACATGTAACCCATTAGGTAATGTTGAAGTTGCACAAGCACATACTAGACTTAGCACATTTACAATAATTGATGCTGCTCCACAACCATGTATCCAACAATAATACCTGGAGAATCGCGATATGATCTAAGGTTTTAGTGCGACATTAGGACACAAACCAATATATTTAATGAATAATCACTGTTCTATATGTAACTGACATTCAGTGTTACAATGCAGACTGTACCATGAATATGCTATGTGAATAAATACTATTATACTGCATCATAGTTACGTGATGTCAGAGTACTAACGTTTGGGGGCATACAATAATATTGGAAAAATTAAAATAGTCAGAATATATTCTATGAAATAATTGAAAAGCTCCCATTGAGTGGTGGAAAGTTACAGTTAACTGAACAATAACAAATGTGAACTGGGCAAAATAGTGTGCTCAAATGTGTTGCAAACGACTTATATATCACCGTTGTTCATGCAGATTGTGGTACGCTGATTATTGCTGACGGACAGTTTAGTGCTGTCTCAGGCACGACATTGGGGCAACATGCAACGCTGACTTGTGATATAGGATACAGCCATTCTGGTAATAGCGCGATCAGTTGCACCGATACCGGATGGAATGGCACGGCAACATGTACCATCAAAGGTATGTGCTAAGCACCACTTATTTTAATATTTTACTACAATAGATGTTCGAAGAAATATAAGATAGAGGATATCTGACACATACATTTCAATTTCGATATGGAGTATTATGCTTGTATGCATAAAATGCGATTGATTATATACCACCATGGCGACAAACACACATACATCGGTAGTCATTCTTGATATTTACTATTTCAGATTGTTTGTCACCGACTATTACAAACGGTGATACACCTTTGGCTCCAAAAGGAACAACCTACGGAGCATTGGCTATACTGACCTGTTTGCAAGGATACATAATGAATGGAGATGCATTCGTTACTTGTCACGAAGACAGCACGTGGTCCACCCTGCCATCCTGTGCCATTAGAGGTCTGTATATATATGTATTGCGATGCTTCGTTTATATCACATAATTATAATGATGATTCGCTTTCACCCGAGTATGAAATAAAGGAACAATAAACCGATTATCACACTTAATAATGTGGAAAGAGACTGTCGTCAGTATGTGCAATTATGACGCTATTGAAGTTATGATTATTCGTGAACATTTCTAGGAAATCATAAGGTATGAATACAAAAGCTGTGTCTTATTTCTGATGGCCTGGAAATTCGTACTCATTTGTACATTGTTCCAATTTCAGATTGTGGAGATCCGACGCCTTCCGGTGGCTCTGCAAATGACACTACTTACACATATGGAACAGCGTTGGAAATACAGTGCACGAACGGATACGACATCATAGGCAGTTCAGTAATCTTATGTCTGACTGACGGCACTTGGAGTGACAGCCCAACATGTAACCCATCAGGTAATGTTGAAGTTGCACAAAAACATACTAGACTTAGCACATTTACAATCATTGATGCTGCTCCACAACCATGTATCCAACAATAATACCTGGATAATCGCGATATGACCTAAGGTGTTCGTGCGACATTAGGAAACAAACCAAGATATTTAATGAATAATCACTGTTGTATACGTAACTGACACCCCGTGTTACAATGCAGACTGTACCCTGAATATGCTATGTAACTAAATACTATTATACTGCATCATAGTTGCGTGATGTCAGAGTACTAATGTTTGGGGCATACACTAATATTGGAAAAATTAAGATAGTCAGAATATATTCTATGAAATAATTGAATAGTATGCTCAGATGTGTTGCAAACGACATAACATCACCGTTGTTCATGCAAATTGTGGTACGCTGATTATTGCTGACGGACAGTTCAATGCTGACCCAGGAACGACATTTGGGCAACATGCAACGCTGACTTGTGATATAGGATACAACCATTCTGGTAATAGCGCGATCAGTTGCACCGATACCGGATGGAATGGCACGGCAACATGTACCATCAAAGGTATGTGCTAAGCACAACTTATTTTAATATTTTACTACAATACATGTCCGAAGAAATATAAGATAGAGGATATCTGACACATACATTTCAATTTCGATATGGAGTATTATGCTTGTATTCATAAAATGCCATTGATTATATACCACAATGGCGACACACACACATACATCGGTAGTCACTCTTGATATCTACTATTTCAGATTGTTTGTCACCGACTATTACAAACGGTGATACACCTTTGGCTCCAAAAGGAACAACCTACGGAGCATTGGCTATACTGACCTGTTTGGAAGGATACATAATGAATGGAGATGCATTCGTTACTTGTCACGAAGACAGCACGTGGTCCACCCTGCCATCCTGTGACATTAGAGGTCTGTATATATATGTATTGCGATGCTTCGTTTATATCACAGAATTATAATGATGATTCGCTTTCACCCGAATATGAAATAAAAGAACAATAAACCGATTATCACACTTAATAATGTGGAAAGAGACTGTCGTCAGTATGTGCAATTATGACGCTATTGAAGTTATGATTATTCGTGAACATTTCTAGGAAAACATAAGGTATGAATACAAAAGCTGTGTCTTATTTCTGATGGCCTGGAAATTCGTACTCATTTGTACATTGTTCCAATTTCAGATTGTGGAGATCCGACGCCTTCCGGTGGCTCTGCAAATGACACTACTTACACATACGGAGCAGCTTTGGAAATAGAGTGCACGACCGGATACAACATCATAGGCAGTTCAGTAATCGTATGTCAGACTGACGGCACTTGGAGTGACAGCCCAACATGTAACCCATCAGGTAATGTTGAAGTTGCACAAAACATACTAGAATTAGCACATTTACAATCATTCATGCTGCTCCACAACCATGTATCCAACAATAATACCTGGAGAATCGCGATATGATCTAAGGTGTTAGTGCGACATTAGGACACAAACCAAGATATTTAATGAATAATCACTGTTGTATACGTAACTGACACTCCGTGTTACAATGCAGACTGTACCATGAATATGCTATGTGATTAAATACTATTATACTGCATCATAGTTGCGTGATGTCAGAGTACTAATGTTTGGGGCATACACTAATATTGGAAAAATTAAAATAGTCAGAATATATTCTATGAAATAATTGAAATCCTCCCATTGAGTGGTGGAAAGTTTCAGTTAACTGAACAATAACAAATGTGAACTGGGCAAAATAGTATGCTCAGATGTGTTGCAAACGAATAACATCACCGTTGTTCATGCAGATTGTGGTACGCTGATGATTGCTGACGGACAGTTCAATGCTGACCCAGGAACGACATTTGGGCAACATGCAACGCTGACTTGTGATATAGGATACAACCATTCGGGTAATAGCGCGATCAGTTGCACCGATACCGGATGGAATGGCACGGCAACATGTACCATCAAAGGTATGTGCTAAGCACAACTTATTTTAATATTTTAGTACAATACATGTCCGAAGAAATATAAGATAGAGGATATCTGACACATACATTTCAATTTCGGTATGGAGTATAATATGCTTGTATTCATAACATGCCATTGATTATATACCACCATGGCGACAAACACACATACATCGGTAGTCACTCTTGATATCTACTATTTCAGATTGTTTGTCACCGACTATTACAAACGGTGATACACCTTTGGCTCCAAAAGGAACAACCTACGGAGCATTGGCTATACTGACCTGTTTGGAAGGATACATAATGAATGGAGATGCATTCGTTACTTGTCACGAAGACAGCACGTGGTCCACCCTGCCATCCTGTGACATTAGAGGTCTGTATATATATGTATTGCGATGCTTCGTTTATATCACAGAATTATAATGATGATTCGCTTTCACCCGAATATGAAATAAAAGAACAATAAACCGATTATCACACTTAATAATGTGGAAAGAGACTGTCGTCAGTATGTGCAATTATGACGCTATTGAAGTTATGATTATTCGTGAACATTTCTAGGAAATCATAAGGTATGAATACAAAAGCTGTGTCTTATTTCTGATGGCCTGGAAATTCGTACTCATTTG
>CM026387.1:66664906-66702617 GCA_014843695.1 Archivesica marissinica | reverse complement strand
TATAGTGTGCTCAAATGTGTTGGAAACGACTTATATATCACCCAACATGTAACCCATCAGGTAAGGTTGATGTTGCACAAACATTTTTAAACGTTTTGTCGCATTGCCTTTTTACGGATTGAAATCAACAGTTGCATTGATAAAATGCGATGTGCTAATATGTCTTATGTTTCTGTTCAACCTGTTCAGCAATAAACACGATATATCAAATATCCTCTCACACTGCACCAACACCAACACTATATTAAATCATGTATTGGTTCGACGCATGAACTGGTTTATGCAGGCTACATTAGTCTCTAATGAGAAGGTAACTGTGCTATTTTATTCCATGTTAGTGGAAAGTCAGTTGTTCTATTATGGTCCCATTCAGTATATGAAGTACTACCCGGAGTCGCACATGGGTCTCGTACCAAAAACAATAGATGGATAATCGCGATATGACCTAAGTTATTAGTAAGACTTAGCATCTCAAAACAAATATGCACACACTATGTCTTTTTTAAATGTTTTTTATGTCAGATTGTGGTGATCCAACACCCTCAGATGGACGGGCTGATACATCACACGGAACAACATATGGACGAAATGCAACGGTAACATGCAACCAGGGGTTTAATCTGACAGGGCTATCACTTGTTGTTTGTGAAGAAACGGGCTGGTCTGACACACCAACATGTACCATCCAAGGTTTAGTTTTTATTCTCATTCTAATTCTCTAATTTCTAATATGCAATATAAAACACATTAGTACCTAGTACCAGTGTAAAATGTACTGACTATCAGTATGGGAAGTTGTGGTTTGGAAATCGATTAGACCAGTTGAATTCAATTTCATCATTTATTATGATTAACATATTAATTTATTAGTTTATTGTAATTATCCGCATTAACGTCTGAATGGATATAGCAAATGTCTAGAACTGATGGACATGCATATACTAATCTAACCATTATGTAACAAAACCATTGCATAAACACATTCACATAGGATATAGTCAGAATTTTAAATTGTAGATTGTGGTGATCCTGCGCCAACAAACGGTCAATCTATTTTGCCGGAAGGGACACAATACGGATCAATGGTAGCAATTGTATGTGACGATGGCTATGTCATAGTTGGGGATATGCTGATAAAATGCCAAGCAGGACCAACATGGACTGATTCGCCAGTGTGCATCAATGGTTAGATTTCCCTTTCTTTCAGTAATTTAAAAACAACGTGTACATTTATTCCAGACAGAAGCAAATGCATAGCATAGATACATATATCTATTTTATTGAGCACAAAGTCATAAACCCGTGAGTCCATGATATAACAATGTACAAACATAATCATTTACATTAAACATTAATTATGTCAAATGTGGTTCGTATTATTTCACGTAATCAATATCGAAATAAATCCATGTACACACTGTTACAACATCTTCCAATATGTAGTGTTCCAATTATTTACTTTTAATGAACAGTTCAGGAATAGATACATCAAGTGAATATTAATTAAAATTATGTGTTCGATCATTCCATTCAGCCACACATAAATTATGTATAATCTAACCAATATACTAAGTCATCATTATAATTAATTTACCAATTTTTACCCATTGTTAAATACACTTGTATATGAATTGGTCGCACAGGCTACGTATCGTTTGATTACATTTACACATACATATACAATCAATTCATTCACATGATGGTTCCTCCGAACATCTTGCTACAGAATGTAGCTGGGTGTCCATGCACTTAAAACAATACTGGGTATAAAAGTAGATGTAACACTGCCTTTATTTGAGTGTCACACTTATTGTCCAGAACCATCATTTCATTCTCTCCAGCATCACTCACACGGTGTGACACACATATTACATCATTTTGATCGATAAGTATAATACGACAGAAAATTGTTTTATCTGCAACAGATAAAATATGATAACAACATATTGTAACATAAAAGAGCGGGTGGGCCGGGACAATGTAGATACGCTTGATACCTGCTTAACCTCGAATGAGAACTCTATTACAATACATGTAATTACATACAGTATACCTGTACATGTATGTATGTATTCTGATTGGCTACTACCTGATTGTCAGATAAACTGACCATAGTATAGCCACTCAAGTATAACTTATACTGATCGAATATAAATATATGTAGATAGTGCTTTCAATTCACTAACAGTGCAATAAAATAAAAATAATTCATGTTTCATCTTTCTAATGTCTTTATAACACTTACAAGTTAATGATGGAGTTACATATTAGGCATTTGCAATCATTTCAATGGATCTAATTTGGTTAATGCCATCTTCCTGTTTCAATTGATATTACATGTGCTGACATTCTTAATCTAGTTATATAATTGTCTAGTCATGTTGAAAAATGACACCGTGTCACTGTCAGAACATCTACGTCATATGTATCACATAGATGCTCTGATAGTGACTGGTGTCATTTCATTTTTACCATGCTTGGATATGGCCTAAACAATTTTCATGAATAGTATTAAGCCTGTGGTGTATTATAATGTTCTTACAAAATATTAAAGATATTTTTGTTTGGTTTTAAATCCCAAAACATATGACCAGACTCCAGGTGTATGTGGCAACCATCGCTTTACTTACTTATTCAGTTTAGTTTAAACAATATTTTATTTCAATGAATATACATAGTATATGATCACAATAAGAAAATACATGTAGGATTGAGGAGAAAGCAACTTGCTTATATGGCTACCTCTTTCCTATTCAGTTTATCTTTCCCTATTCATTGATAATAAGTTATCTTTCTACTTCTAAGGTAATTTCGGCATACCCATATAGCCTGGTCAGCGAAGCATACGATTGTGTCCTCGATTCACTGACACAGTATTGTAGACAAGTGGGTCATGCATATTTACAAGGATTAGACTCGAAACTAATCAACGAGTGATCGTATATATTTATTATCTACACGACCGTGGAAATGCTTTTGCAAGCTTCACGATCATTGATCATCAATTTCCAAAATGTCTTGTAGATTGTGGTGACCCTACACCAGTTCATGGCATATCCAGTATCTCAGCGGGTACAACCCTGGACCAAAGTGCCACGATAACGTGTGAGGATGGTTATGTATTAAATGGTTCGTCGACTATCAGATGCTTGTCAACGGGCTGGAATGAATCTTCTACGTGTTACAGACAAGGTAATATTCGATATCGTAAAACCGTACACAGAATAATTCAAAGAACAAAGATATAATCATGTAATGTACGTAGGATGATAGAATCATTAGTGTTTTAAGTAGTAGTTACATTTAGCAAGTGTACCTCTTCAGCAATCGCAGATTATTTTCTGCCGATTAAGTCTTAGATTTCAATAATGTGTTCGATTTACGCAACGATTAGCATACTCGCTTCTCAGCAATATACTTATTTAGGCATACTTATTTAGGCATACTCATTTAGGCTATAGTGGCGTCGTTTAGAGCATTAAGACATCTCACTACTCTGCCACCTCAAAACTATTGAATACTGATGTGCTTTCTATGCAACTTATCCTACTATTTCTTCTTCATTATAAAAGTATATTCCAGTGTGTTGATCCAGGGACATGTTCCACTATAAAGTATTGAATTTTCACAGGGTCTCCTTCGCGAAAAAACTGTCGCCTTTATATCGGGTTGTTATTTGATTAGCTCGTGTTAGGAAGTTCTACATTTCGGGTGTATGTCTTATTTGCGATATTTCGTAATTTAACAATATAAGTATGTATAAAAAATAAATACAAAACTAATTTAAAACAGATAGATTAAAATCGCCACATTTAATTTATACAGCTAATGTTGACACGTTGATAAAACAGTGGTTATAAATATATGTCAATCTCAAGAATCCAGTGATGCGCAAAGATAGTTTGGCATAACTTAAAACCGCCGTGTTTCGAAGAAATCAGAATATAAATGAGCTCGTAGAAGAGAGCTGGTACCAATGCAATTGTTATTGTTAACCCAGCGCTATCTATTGGGCAGCACACCTATCACATTCTCATTAGAACTATCACTTACCGTTAACTATTTGCATCTTAGTCCGAATGTGTGAACATATAGCGGTCGACTCAAACCTGCACGGACCGTGTCGATATATGTATAGAGAGATAAAAATAATAAATGTGCTATACGGATGATATGTAGTATGTTTATGTTTTTCGTCGGCACAGCTATCTCGATTTTGCGAAATATTGCATTTACGTATATCTCCACAAAGAGGTAACTGTCGTAGTTTAATAATATGATAGTATGTGAATACTTGATAAACTTATGATGTCAAGAAATAAAAAGGAAATCTCAAACTTATCAAAATACATATATTTTGCCAGTAAAGTCCGAAAAGAGTTAGATCAAATCAATAATATTCCTTGAACTATAATACTAATGAATACTAAAACAAACTAAGCTTCTCTTTAAGATAATTATGATAATCTTCACTGTGGACTCATGTTTCATGTTGTCATTACATTACGTGTTATATGTATATACCTATTTATAATAGACTAGAAGCACTGTAATTTTGCTTAATGTTGAATAAATATTGTTGTTGTTGTTGTTGTTGTTGTTGTTGTTGAATACGATATAAATATGTCAATGCTGAGTTACTGATATAATTGCATATAATATAGTATATTATTGTTGACATTTCCCATTGATATTGACATAAATGTGCAGATTGTGGGTGATATGTCTTGTCTCGGGCGTAGCAGTAACTGCATGACATGCACTATAATGTGGCATACTATACTACTACATTATCGCTAGAGCTGACCTAGCACTGATATATTTGTTCATGAGAGGATGCGAGTTGGATCACTACGATTGACATATGATCAGAATAAGTTATTTCTGAGAGATGTATACAGCAATACACTGACATCTCCGTTATGATCAGAACATGTGCTTATGAAATGATATTTGTCTTTTATTTATTTATTGGCGAATAAAACATTTGTAGTTCTTACGCCGCGTGACGCGTATGAATTATCCACGCATGCCGTAAGCCTAAGTGGTTAATTTCGAAGCTCAGTACGACAAACCATGCTTTATTCGAATATATTATTGATGCAAATACAAATATTATTTACACGGTAAATTCTTTCTTTGGGTATACATACAAAATGCCAAGCCAACTCTAGTATGTAGTAGGGTGTCCCAGGGGGGTAGGGTTACAAGGCAGAAATCTGTCATACCATTACTCATGTTAGTATGACAGCTTATGTAAAATTCATGTTCAGTTCAAGGATTTTGCGTTAGGGATGTTAGAGGATTTGCGTACATTGCTAGGGGTGCTTCTGGTGCATTTTTATGGTGTTTATTTCAATTCTAAGGTCGACCCTTATTATTATGAAAGTTATTGTGTTTTTAGTGTAATAAAATAGTGCCATTCGAGACCGTATTTTTGCCCGTATTGAACTGAAAGCGTGACCAATCATATGGGATATGCATCGATTGTGGTCCCCAGACACCACCCTGGCCGGATTGAAACCAATATGTGCCTATCTTTCCTCAATAATCCATATTGGGGATTGCACCAGGCTCCGATTACCCATTCTGCTTTCATAAAATAAACGTAACAGACGACCACAAGAAGAGAACACGTACTGACTATTAAAGGCTAATAAATTATTTGGACATATTCAAAACTTATGATTCTGCAATAGTTTAGCTTAATTATATTTTATTGCAAATCAATAGTAAATATGTCATACACACACAGATACAATACATAGCATGAACATGCAAATAGTTTGGGCCATATTAGACAACGGCCCGCACCAGCTAGTCAAGTTAACGTTTGGTTATACAAAAAGTTTCTTTCTTGAAATAATTCTGCAATATGCATACTAGTATAACGTGTCATATGATCGACTGGTGCAAGCTGAAGATTAAAGTGAACTTGAAGGCATTCTTGTCGTCTGATAGTTACTGGCATTTACATATGGGCGTTTTAACTGTAGTTAAAAAATGCGGTCGTATACATTAACATATTAATTGTCATTACAATATCTGAACAGTGCAATGTGGAAACTATTTCAATCGTATTGTAATTGAAACAGTAATATCCCCCATTCCAGATACATTACGGGTTTTCCATTACCTCCCATGACAGATAAAGTCCGATATATCCCGAAATGTATATTGGATATTTTAAAAATAGAGGAAACTAATTAAGATGACCAATCTACTTATAGGAGTATTCAGGGGCATTAACTAATTAATAATAAATATTCTTATTGTAGATATAATGTAATACTTTCTCATACTGCTTAGGTCGGCTAAGCCTGCAAAGGAAAACATGTATAGGTCCCCACAAGGGGTTTGACATTAATAGAACATACATACATACATACATACATACATACATACATACATACATACATATATACATACATACATATATACATAGTGATGCGTGTACAGATTGCGGACGGGTTCAATGGTCGAAATGGCTCTCATGCGAGTCGTACTGAGGTTGCGTCCCTTATCGAAATTGATCTGCCATTTGCACAAGTTTCAGAGCGTTCGGATTGCAACCGTGTTATTAGGCAATGGGATGGTTCCAAAGAGTTTGACGTATATAAATAAACGTATCTATGTAATTACCTTGTAGTCAGTGCGACCATGCAACGAAACTTAACGATAACGGCATAACGTAATCTGCCGTCACACACAGTGTTACAATAACTGTTTTGCAAATGGCATTATCAATGTCAAGGGAGCGAACCGTGTATGAATAGAACTACACGTATACATTGATGAATTCAAGAGTAAAACATATGTATAATAGAGTAATACCTAATGGACAATGACAGTGCATCATTAACGTAACATTGTTTGGAAATACGTCTATAATTGCTTAAAATGTACTTTTATAATATAATTTAGATTGCGAAAACCCTTCACCTACACACGGCTTAGCCCTTATTCCTGAGGGTACTGAATACGGGGACACTGCTTTTGTAACCTGTAACGAAGGGTTTACACTTGTCGGAAGTGGATATATCTCGTGCGGAGATGAGGGTACTTGGAGCTCCAACTCAACTTGTACTATCAAAGGTACGACACCCCATATACAAGTATATTCATAATTTATTTAATAATTCATACTTTGTACTTGTTGTACTTTATTTTCAATGTTGGACTGCTCTCAATAGGTCAGAGTATTATATCTAATCATATACATAAATGTACAAAATCATCAATTTTATATAGTAAGATCTTGATATCTATGTGTGTGTGTTTAACCCTTTCAACACCACATACCTCTAAATTGGCTTACAAAAAAGTGTAGATCCAGATGAGCCGGCTCGTGACGAGCCGTCTCATCAGGATCTGCACTTTTTTCAAGTAACATAACTATTTTTAGAAAAATTACCCATTTTGATAAATGAACTGATCCAAATGTAATTTTGTTATTAATTTATTGGTCTAAAAATATCATGGACCAGTCCATGTGAGTTACTTGGTGTTGAAAGGGTTAAGTAAGCTATAAGCCTCATACAGACCCAATATGTAAAATATTTGCACTTAGTTTGGTGCTACGCAACTCAAAGAGTCCAATAATTACATATACATATACATATTTATTATATCCATTACATACACACATTTAGTAGTCTAATACCTAAATGAACGGTATTTCACATGTCTATATGTAACAAAGAATACTTACCATTTGATGAGATTAAAATAACGGTTGTGCTGTTAAGATCTATGACGTTTTAGATGTTCATTAGTTATACATTCGTATGATATCAACCAGTCTAATTGTACTCTCACCATTAGTTTTTATTTTCCTCAATTGTGTATTGAATATATGTTGGCCCAAAAATGTTTTTAAAACAGAACATAGTTTGCCTTAGAAAATAATTATTTGTTTTATTTCTACAGTATTATGTATCTAAGCAATGCGAAAGCAGCGTACTCACTAAGACTAATTTGACCGTTGTTTGATTTGATCACGAAATTAAGTAACATCATTTTGGAGTCCAAAACGGTTAATATAGACACATTGAAACAATTATTTACACAATAATTCGTAAAGATGCTCTAAGAAACCTAGGTATCTACAACATAACACTGACACATATTTGGATATAGTGTCAAATTATGATAAATATGGCTGCCGTTTTAAACAAATCATTTTCTAGAGCCAGCCTCTTTAAGTAACCATACGTTATAAAACTCAAAGGTAGTTCGCGGTGCAATTGCACAATAGATTATAAAATGCACTCTATTTCTTAAGGCGGATATTTCATTCTAGACAGGACAGGAAGGGTTCAAGTCAAGAATTGGTTGCAATAACAGTTATGACTCTGAAATATAATATATTAGACTATACTGGATAAAGAATGTTAATAATTATTAACGTCAACTGTTGTTGCTATTCAATTATTTTAGTTGAATACGGCCACGTGGATTAGATAAAATGGACAATAATACACCATTACTTTGACAATGATACGACGTTACTTGGTATCAAGTTTATTGGACCATGTAACATATAACACCAACTTTGGTTCTGGTCAATGAAACGGACTACGCCACCGTTTCCGTTTGGATTGCCATTACATGGTTGACTGACAAAATGTGCAACTGTATAATTCTATCAGTTATAATAAAAACAATGTTACCAATCTAACTCTCTGGAATCAAACGTTATTATTGTAGATTGTGGTGACCCAACTCCTTACAAAGGGACAGCGAATGATTCTGCCACCGATTATGGAACTGTCATTGAAATAACCTGTAACGCAGGCCACGTAATATCCGGTTCATCTACTATCACATGTCAGTCAGACAGCACTTGGAGTGATATACCAACTTGCGACCCAGATGGTAAATATACTCAACTCCAGCCATCATTTGATTTGCTTTGAGTTAGCCTTCTTTTATTTGTTTGAATATATTTATTTATTTGTACTTAGTAACATCCTGTTCGTATAAATACGAATAACTGATTAATACCTCACTATTAGCATACGTCAACTAATAGTCTACTTAGTACCGTAGTCCAATCAAAAATAAACATCGATGCCAACTATTAGTATATATGAGTTTTTGGGCAAGATTCCTATTTTCGTCTCAATCGATAAACAAACAACGATACAAACCACTGAGTACATCTTTGAAACAAAGCGTTACTGACCATTTAGATTATTTTAGATAATGTGGTTACTTCATCAAATTCTTATAACCAGTATTGAGTTGTGCACTGCAAACATTAAGAATAGTGTTAATTTATTCGGCATTTATATTATATATGTTTAATTATGGCTTATATACACATTGGCTTCGGTCACGACTTTGTGAACAAGGAGTACGTCAGCATCAAGTAAGTTTATCGAATACGTTGTTATATAGACATATGTCATGTTTAATTTAATCAAGCATGCGTCATACATAAACAGTTGCAATACATAAATATATCCAGCGATCACAGGTTTAATCTCCCGTCTGACCCTAATAATATTAACAGTCTTTCAGATGGGACTTTAAGCCGAGGTCTCGTGTCGGTGTTTTACACCGTACACGTAAAAGACTCAGATGATACTCTCCTATTGCACTATCCTCCAAACTCTAACATATCTAATCTCATCAGGATGTGAAGTTAATTAAATGCAATAACACGCATAAAATGATATCCAAATGGTGTGGGTCACATGTTTAACAGCATTCGAAGACGTCCGTCCCATCTACCTACCACCATAACCAATGCAACATACTATACAATATGTTCAGTACGACTGAAAATAGCGTTCCGATATGCATGCACGTGGTACAACTGCTACCATACGAACTTCAATCTACCGAATGTTCTAACTAGCATAGAACAAAGTACCTAAACATTTTAAATGGGGGATTATGATCCATCAATGGTGGTTATGATATACAGGACTATATGTTTCAAGTTAATCCTATTCTCGTATACTATGAATGTTGTTGTCCCCATCGATATTACATTTATAATGGTAATGGCCAAATGTGGACAAGCACCGGCACACGTTTGTGTTTCTGTCTTTTATACTTTTGAATATGGCCAATGATGATCGTGATAATTGACGCAACTGTTTAACACAATGTTACACCCACTGCACAGGAGACGACATGTACAAGACATTATTTGACACAGTATTGTTCTGTGTTATCGGTTTATATGACATCATACTGAAAAAAACATCACAATAAGTTGATTCTACAAGTCTGCCGCAACTCTTAGAGTAATACTATATATGGTAATGATTTGTAGTTACCTTAGTTCGCAGGAGAAGAGAACACAATATTGCATAATGGATGATCTATCTGACAGATTGTGGAAATCCTACTCCAGCGAACGGTATTGCGGATTTGAAATATGGAACAACATATAATTCCAACGCTACCATAACGTGTACTGCCGGCTACAATCTGACAGGATCTTCAGTGTTATATTGTTTGCATACTGGTTGGAGCTATACGCCAACATGCGAAATACAGGGTAAGAATGAATGTGTTATAATGTATGAATATGAATTACAAACATAACGGTGTTCCTTCTGCAGAAACAGAAACAAATTAGTGATATAGGTAAATGGGACGAGTTGTATATTGTAAAATAAACTGAAGAAATCTATGTCGAATGTGCGATAATGCCTTGATATTTACATACAGTCCTATAATATCCAAATTATCACACTTATTATTACCTACATTAGTAGACTGTCGCCTATAAATCCACTAGCTAACATGCACAATCAGTACCTGTTCTCTACGCTTGCCTAATTGATTAAGTATGTCAATTAGTTTGTTCTGATGTTTCGGTTTGATTTTAAAAAGTATAATTAATTTACATTGTGGATTATTAAACAAAAAGTGATAATGGTACAGGTACTTATTGAACTTGGTTTACAGTTATTTCTCGTAGATATTATTTGATAATAAATGTATTTGTTTGTTTGAAGTCTTCTAAGCTGCACATTGTTCTCACATTTGGCGGTAAACGATGGACCGCGACTAATATACTTCGATATTATGTTTACCGTGTTCTCTATCCATGGACAATCTTGGAATAATTACAATATTTGATGTGGGACATATGCCACGGTATCGGTATAGACTTAAGTCACCATTGAGGAGAGAGAGAGTATGTAAGTGGCCATGCTAGCTAAGTCGATATAGTGTTCGCCCTGTAAGTGATAGGTTCCCTGTTCGAGCCCCATGGTTGCTACACATTTTCCGCACACTGTAACATGTACACTCTTTTATCCGAAGTATGTATGCTCATCTTCTTTCTAGCTTTTACACTAATGATGTTGTGCTTAGTTACTACAACTGGCATGACATCAATGTACATCATCGTAGTTTATTGTCGTTCCTAGATTGTGGCGATCCAATACAGGTAAATGGTCAGACAGAACAGATTAGAGGTACAACATTTGGCGCTGTTGCTATCATTAGCTGTGATGAGGGCTATCAGTTGGTTGGACACAGCCATATTTACTGTGACGCAGGACCACTATGGAGTTCAACTCCGTCTTGTATTAGAGGTTTGTGAAATGTGTGTGTTGCGAGGTCGTTATTTGCACTCCACTGCGGATAATTGTATCTGTATTATGGTAAACTTGCACAAACAAGTTAAACTTTTAAATCGTTTGTCAGCTTTCCATCCAAAGTATCCGGATAGTGTAATTGGTCTTTTGTTCTAATATATAATCTGCTCTTGTACGGCGCATCGACATCTAAGGTCATGTAGCGCGCATTAAAGTTATGTTTATTGTCGAGTGTCTGAAATAAAATTCTATATTAGTATATGCATTACGTAAAATTAATACTAAGAAGTTATAAAGACGTAAGATTAATTACAGGTAATATATGAATGAATGATTACTACAAAGGCATGATTAACAATTGATATCACAGCTTATTATAAATTCCTATTGCCTTGATAAATAATATGATGGACTCTACTCTGATAGAGTCGAAGAGCTTTTTAATGTTGTCCACATTGTAGTACTGCAACCGGATATGGTATAATATTATTAGAAAAACGAAAAAAGAAACGACACCCACCGAGAAGAATAGGATATGCCACAAAGAGATGATTTAAATTACAATAAAACAATATAATACCCGCTACTCTGACTATCCGTATGTCAGCATGGAATATACTAGCGCCCCTACTTTCTTGTTAACTCTAATTACTGAAATGGTGTCTGACCGTAATCAATTAATTGTCACGGCGTCCAGATTATTTATCCTAGTTTCAAATGGATTTCCTTCTACATAACCCGGATTGAAGTAATCAGTACCATCACTGGACTGAAGCAAGCAGTGTCAGCCTATTTTGCCTAGTTTGAAAGATTCCGATTGTCTGTATGTTGGCACCCTTGTGACTTGATCAATTGTAAATATCTTATTAACTCTTCATATAGTTTTAATATACCCATTCGTGTATTTCATATGCACACTGCTGGTACATTCTAGCTTGTTGAACCACTCATCCAATTACATCCATTGTCCATGTTTCTGTGAGCAAATTGCAAATTGTAGAGCTTTCCGGCAAAGAAGTTAAGTTATGTCATTTGAATACATTGTCAGATTGTGGTGATCCTGCACCTTCAAATGGCATTGCGACTACACTCAGTGGTACAACTCTTGGCGAGGCAGCAACAATAACATGTAGTCCTGGTTATGACATTAGATACTATATAATAGCTGCTACTAAGTTCAAAGGCATATGCATATTTATAGTTATTTCTATACGCATACTCATTATAATGCTTTTATATCTTGCTTGTACTTATGCTTCCAAATAGTGCTTATATTGTTGCATTTATATTACCAGATTGTGGTGATCCAACACCATCCAATGGTATTGCAATGCTACCCACCGGTACAACTCTTGATGATATTGCTACAATTACATGTATTCCTGGGTACGATGTGAGTGGATCTTCCACATTGATATGTTTGGACAGTGGATGGAACGATACAGCTACATGCATGATACAAAGTAATGCTCTTTGGTATTAAATAAAAAACATGTAAACATATATTTCAATGAAAGACCCAATCGTACATTTTAGTTGTTCCTCACATCCTTGGGTACGTACGTACATGATACGTAGTAATATATATATTAGGTTTGATGCAAACATGCACGCATAAGTGTTTCATTTATAAAATATATAATGTTTTTGCATCGTGTCTATTGAAGATGGTGCGACCCACTGCTTGGTCACTAGGCATGCATGACCACCTAAAGAATATAATGAGATATACTTGGAATATAAATGTGGACGTCATGATAGCGCAGTAGTGTTGTAGGTGCGAAAGGCCCGGAGTTCATGCCCAGCTGGAGCCGTTACGATTGTGCCCTTAGGAAAGTCATTTAAATTCCACGTTGCCTCTTCTTTCTCTCTCGTAGCGATGGATTCCATCAGGAATGAGGTCTCAAGAGTGATTCATATCAGTTGTAAGAACTTGTTTCGCAATCGAGCCAAACTAAATGTGTATAAACTAATGATATACTTAATACACGCACATCCTTGCAACTTAACACATGCACAACCTGGCATGTGGCTAATTTTATTTCCAAATGTATTTGTACTTTTTATTATAGATTGTGGAGATCCAACAGCTGAGAATGGAGTTGCCCAGTTACCATCTGGTACAACATATGGTTCAATCGCATGGCTTCAATGTATAGACACATATTCGCTTGTTGGAGATTCTTTAGTCGAATGTCTTGACGGTGGACTGTGGAGTGATTTACCCTCTTGTGTGAAAAGTATGTACACATATACATGTACAATAAGTCGAATAGTAATTTCACGAGATAGTAGCCGTTATTATAAATCAGTTGTCATGATAATGTTCTTTATGTATGTTAGTTATGGTTTTTTGTTATTCTAGACAGATGAAATATTCAAATGAATTGTATAATGCATAACTTGTATGTATGTGGTGTCGTGAAATTAGTTTATACATTGTAAACGTGTTGTAACCATTGTAGATTCGGATACCAGTGAGTAAACAATATCCGCATATGTACATGCATGCTTTCAGATAGATAATCCCCATTTTCCGTGTGTACTACTATATATATATAGATCTTACCATGCATGTACACTAATATGCTATATAGAATGCCTATTGTATAACTTTAATCCAGTTGATATGTTACAATTGTCAAAACCCTGAACAGTAGAAGTATTAGTCGTGTGCCAATATATCCACTCGTAACAAAATGCACTTAACATCTTTAAAAACGTATCGCTTTAGCCGGGGGGGTGGGTACATTTTTTAGAATAAGACCCGTATTCAAAAATATTATGTATACTGTAAAGTGTATCGAAAGAACAGTAGTCAGTCTTATTCTGCACCATATTTGATGACATTCCACACATACAAAATGTGCAAAAAATACCCCATATAGCTTGTGCGTTTTTAACGTCGTTCAGTGTAAATAACATATTAATTGTATGAATTAATTATATAGGCATCTCATTTCTATGAGAAACACAAATTCATTGAAATGCAATAATTTAGATTAAGTGTTTGTGCAGCCAATCAGAAGAACATAAAATGCTGTCTCTGCATATAATGTTAGCGCATTTATAAACCAGAAATGTATTTAGACAAACAACAATATCATATGCTGACATAGAAGACAATGGGTAACATATAGTTCCCGAACTGGTTGTTGAAATGAGTATGTGTGGAATCGCTTTCAAGTGAAAATCAACTATTGTTAGCAGCTTATATTTCACAATTACTCGACGGAAGAAGATTATGACTTGCTGTACACTCGTCTTTTTTATTAAATGTTCACATGCGCGGTTATTCTACAATAACGAGATAAAACAAAGAGTAGTGGAAACACGTTTAGAAAAGGCAGATGGGATACTTTGCACGTGATTCATCAGATTACCACTATAGCAACCTGAATCAGCGGTTCCATAATGCCACACGGCGTCAATCATTTCAGGTAAATCGCAGTGTCGTAACATTGTCACTAAGTTGAATCGGGAAATACACACATTTGTTGTAGCATCACATTAAGCCATTATTATTTGAGCAAGCAATACATCGAATACATAGCCTGGGAACAGGCGTTGATATAAAATGCCTTGTGAGACATATAAATATATATATTTAACATCCAAACCGGTAATTGAGCTGTATTGAGTTTATGATCATATATCAACATGTCGTTTTGCCAGAAGTAAAAAATCGACAGATTGGAATCCAAGCTATCGAATAACAAGTACAAATTAATATATAGTACAAAGGCTAGATATTTATAAATGGATACACTATTCTTAGCACTCGTGTCTTATGTGTTTATGTAGATGTGATTAATGTTTTGTAAAAGTTCTAACATTTTTGAATTGAGCCTAACAAATAATATGTCCAGTGCATGCATCTGATGCTTCTTCATTTTTGCTCTACTCCCCTGTTGTATGCTCAGCTATTAGTATGGCTAGGTCAGCCTGCGTCCTATGTCTGTCTGCTTCTTCATACGTACGCTACCACCCTATATTATACTCGTGTACCGGTATAGATAGCTCATCCAGCTTACTGTGTCTGTCTGTCTTCTTCTTCATTCTTTCTCAACTATCTTGTGTTATACTCATCTATTGATATATATAGCTCATTCAGCGTTCTGTATATGTCTAATTCTTCATTCCTACTCTACTACCCTGTGCTATGCTCGTCTACTGGTATAGATAGCTCATCCAGTTTACTGTGTCTGTCTGTCTGCTTCTTCAGTCTTACTCTACTCCCCATGTGTTATACTCGTCTCATGGTATATATAGCTCACCCAGCTTACTCTGTCTGTCTGTCTGCTGCTTCAGTCTTACTCTATTCCCCATGTGTTATACTCGTCTACTGGTATATATAGCTCATCCAGCTTACTCTGTCTGTCTGTCTGCTGCTTCAGTCTTACTCTATTCCCCATGTGTTATACTCGTCTCCTGGTATATATAGCTCACCCAGCTTACTCTGTCTGTCTGTCTGTCTGTCTGTCTGCTGCTTCAGTCGTACTCTATTCCCCATGTGTTATACTCGTCTCCTGGTATATATAGCTCACCCAGCTTACTCTGTCTGTCTGTCTGTCTGTCTGTCTGCTGCTTCAGTCTTACTCTATTCCCCTGTGTTATACTCGTCTACTGGTATATATAGCTCATCCAGCTTACTCTGTCTGTCTGTCTGCTGCTTCAGTCTTACTCAACTCCCCTGTGTTATACTCGTCTCCTGGTATATATAGCTCATCCAGCTTACTCTATCTCTCTGTATGCTGCTTCAGTCTTACTCAACTCCCCTGTGTTATACTCGTCTCCTGGTATATATAGCTCACCCAGCTTACTCTGTCTGTCTGTCTGTCTGCTGCTTTAGTCTTACTCTACTCCCCTGTGTTATACTCATCTCCTTGTATATATAGCTCACCCAGCTTACTCTGTCTGTCTGTCTGTCTGTCTGCTGCTTCAGTCTTACTCAACTCCCCTGTGCTATACTCGTCTACTGGTATATATAGCTCATCCAGCTTACTGTGTATGTCTGTCTGCTTGTACATTCTTACTCAACTATCCCGTGTTATACTCAGCTATTAGTGGCTGGTTCTTCATTATTACTCTATTTCCCCTGTGTTATACATGTCCATGGTATATATAGCTCATTCAGCGTTCTGTGTATGTCTGTCTGCTTCATTCTTACTATAATCCCCTGTGCTATACATGTCTATTGGTATATATAGTTCATCCAGCGTCTTGTGTCTGTCATCTGTTTGTGACATATTTTCTGAAACTGTAGATGGGACGGTGAGGCTAATTGCTCGACAATATCTAAACTGTTCCTAAATCCAAAAATGACATTTTAAGAATACATTTTCTACTTCTTCATACTATTTCACAATTACTCCATAATTTCTTCGGCTATTAGTCTTTTAAGAAAACATGCCAACAGTGATTCACGCGCTTTAATTTGTTTACTATTGTGATTTGACACGGATGAAGGTTCAAGTACATAACCCAATGTCTTACACATTGGATATTTTTACTGAAACAGTGTGTGTTAATACAGGTCACGATAACAAACAGTTTAGAACTTGTGAGTCATATTTGGAACGGTAATATGACTTCTAAAACAAGTCCGATCTTATATACAAATGCACCATCATTATGCTAATCTAACTATATTTTCTACATCTCTTTCTGGAACGGTTTGTAAATGTTACTGCAATATGTTGGAGATGTTACCTGCACGTGTAACTAAGGCGTCTCACGGTTGTAAGATGCAATATAGCTAATTAAAATAATGTTGATCCGAAATGCATGATGGCCAGTACAGATCTTGTGGTAAATTTCAACTTCAATCTAAGAATATCGGGTGAGCGACTCTGGATCAATTCTATGGTTATCTTGCAATTTAATAATCTGCGATATATTTGTCTGTATGTATAATAATGTTATTTAATATAGTTATATATATTTATTTTTCAGCACAAATGAATAGTCAGCAAGATGATAACACCTTCAATATCGGTACGTGTTATTTGACACACACGCACTTATCTACTTACTATGAAATACTCATTTAACCAAACTTCTAAGATATAAGCATCTGCATTATTAACAGATGTTATTGCAAGGTAGGATTAGTTTGATTCTAGTTTAGTTGTAAACATTGAATAAATCACCCCGAGTAGAATACACCAGTGTCGTTTTAATTTGGAATTCTCTGTTGAGCAAAGACATAAATAGTTGTATAATATAAAGTAAGATTTAATGGCATTGTATATTTTCCAGTGTTACTATTGTTACCGTGTTATATTGAAGTTGTTGCACGCAAAACTTATTATAATACAAATGGAAACATTGGTATATTTGCCATGAGATATAATTGTTAATGTAAATAAAAACTGTTGTGATATATCGGCTACTATTTTGACATATTTAAAATAAACTTATAGTTACGTGTGTTCACGAATATGCAAATAATGAATTAATACATATACATTTCAGAAACTACTGTGATATTTGGTCTACTACTGGGATTGATAATAGTGATAGCCATAATTGCTTCTGTTGTATGTCTCTTCACAACACGTTGTAGACAGCCCACATATAAGGTTTGCATATAGTTCAATATACTGGTATACTTGCAGTTTCCGGATAAAAGCTATTGAACAAGTAAAATGTAACAATTAATATGCATTATTTATATTTGACATGCACTCACAATTGATTGATGTGCATATGGACTAGCATAGGCCAACATAGTTGGTTTACATAGAAACCAGTATGTACACGTATAGCAAAGAAAGAAAGAAAATACTGACAGTTTAGTGAAGTTTCACTTAACTTTCACATTGTCTATTTGAATTGAGACCTGTGGGCATAGAATGCTGATAAATCGTACATTTGCAGCACATTTTCATATCACATTGTTTGCATAAAATAGTTGCAGTGGCATATTACAAGACGATATGATGACGTGTTTATTTCATCACATAAATATCAAATATGTAAATAACATAGGTTGTATTATCAAATCGACAATGAGCGTTGTTGATATAAATTATTCCGTGTTTCTACTGTGCAGTGTAATGCTTTTAAATAACCTTATATTGGTATTTTCAATTCGGAAATCAGGTTCGATATACCCTGGGATAGCTGTCTTGTTGGCATGCTCTATTGGTCTTAATCCTAACGTAATAAATATAGAATTCCAGGCACGAATCCGTAGTTGATGTGTATACATGTCTTACGTGGAATAGATGTGTATTGTACTTAGAGTGTTAAGTCGAGCAAGCAATGAAATATAATCTGAAACAAATCTATATCCAGATTAGTGTTTCGCATGTTGTATTTAATTTAATAATAGTTTATTACAGTATATACATGCAAATATACAAACATTGCAACAAATACATGGATAGCTAATTGGTCGTCCCCCAGAATGTATAACAATATTTGTAATATTTGTGCACCCCGTCACCCCATACATGATGTACTAGGGCCTTTGAGCTCATCCGACATCCACTCTAAGCACTAACATTCTTTCTGATGAGACCTTTAACAGAAAGAGCACATATCGATACATTTAATAGAAACGGTATGGTTCGAGGTTTCGGCATCTCTGACAAACATTCAACCAATAAAAGTGTACTAATATTCTTCTAAAGACAGCGTCAATGAGAGCATTTAGTAGCGGCGATATATATATGTACATTTCGGCGTTGATCGTGTTTAGAAAATAATGATAAAGTTATGGTGTTACATTCCCTATATCAGTATACGGGTTTGACCTTGTATGGACTGACGTTTACAATGTATTCACACATGTAACATGTTCATGCCATCTCCCCGTAATTACCAGAGTAATCCCTAAAACAATGTGATTTCAATCAAACAGAGTTTTGCTAACTACCCGATTGATTTCCGATTAACGCAGTTGTTAGAACTGGCCTCTGAACAATGCAACCCTCGAACCTGGAAGTATGTGAGATTGTACGGTGGTCGCCAGATCGGACAGGTGGGTTTTCTCCGGGTACTCCACGGTTTCCTCCCACACGAATGACCACATATACGCTTTCATCCGCGCCAACGATGGTGATTAATATAAGTTGTTAAAACTTGCTTCGAAATCGTTGTAAAATATATCAAGTTTAAACTAAAAGCGCTTGAGATATAATATAATAGTGCCTCTGTATTAGTTCATGAATCACACAATCCATTCCTTACAAAACCAGTATAATGAATTATGTACACACGTGTTCTGCAATGCACACAACACGAATGGTACCGGCAATTCCCGCATATTACCAGGAAAGACATCTATCTAATTAATAAATTAGTGTTGCCTAAGGGAAAATAGAAATAGGAACAGTCAAATCTATCATGTATATACCATTTAACATAGTTACATTAAATGGCATTGAATATTAATCATGTCATGTCATCTTGTTCTACAACTGTAAATCACATTTAAATAGTACCATCAACACAACGTAATTAAAAAAATATCGTCATGGTAGGTCAATAATTACGGTATTATCAGCGAACATTGAAATATCCACCTTATGACGTAGTCAATATAGCGTTTGAAAGCTAATTTACTAAATATACATATGCATATAAAGTTACATTTCATGTTGCTGCTACCGATATGTTGTACACATTCCGTCATATATTATATTTTTTTCATTAATAAAATTAATAAGACATTGTCCACTACATAATTGTTTCTGATAGCATGTTTATAAAAACATCATACTTTTCTTGACACAACATTTTAATACGGGTTCATATTAGGTATGCAACCATCGTATATGCCGATGTGGCGTATATTTCCGCCAATTAAACTAATGTACATATACTATATCTAGTGCTTTTATCGTTTCAGCATGAATCGATATATGACAATGAATTCAGAGGCGGTGCAGTTCGTCATGACTATCAAGAAGACTTCAATGACGATGATTCAGATTATCCACCAATTCTTTTGGCGCATCCCCCGCCGAATAGCCGGGATGCAATGCCCCCTTTGCAGTTTACGCAAAAGGACAACATTAATATAGTGCCACCAATGACTAAAAGGCCACCCCCTGAAGATGTTAAGGAAGCACTTGGAGCAGCATCTATGACATCGGGTCCCGTTAAATCAATTACATTTACCCAGAATGGCAAAGCAGGTCTACCTCAAGTTCCGGACGATATACGTGAAGTGCACGGTAGTCCGAGAAAAACGAAAATCATTGGTGCAACAACTCCTCGAATTTCTTCAAATCCCGAGCCACTTTCGCAATCTGGAGAGCTAACTGTACCGTCAGATGAAATAGAAGAAACACATATGCATGCTAAGCAGAGAGAGATGTCAGTACTTAGTTCAAAGCTGGACCAAACGCTTTCACAAGAACTTATTACAGCAACTATCGAATCTGAAGATGCATGTGTAAAACCAAATGGAGCTGTTGGTGCTATTCCTAAATCTATGAAGAAACAACCTAAACTACTTCGTGATTTAAGAAGAGCTTTAGGAGTTCAAAAGAAACCTAACACAACGTCAGTTGAACCGAAGCGCAAATTACCGACATCAAAACCGAAAACAGCGTTTAAGGATATACCTATAGCGTTTGCCAAAACAAAACCAGTAAGAGAGGCAACGGAACATAAGCTAAAACAAACCGATGAACACGAGTATGGAAAGCCAGACGAAACTGTAATTAATATCGAAGTACATGTAGACAAACATAAAGCACATACAGTACCAATACCAACTATAGATGTAGAACAATATTCATTGAGCACACCATGTCCATCTACTGAAACGAACCTACCAATCACTGTGGCGGATACGTTGCTTCACGAACCATCCCATGTTGAGTCTCAAACAGAGTCTCCTGTATCGGGAGATGAACAGTCACAACAACAACAATTATCGCTAAACGATGAGACTAGAAGAGATGAACAGGACTTGGAAGCATTCTTTGAATCTACAACACAGATTTTAGCCGACGAAGCCTGTGCGAATAAAAATTGGAGTGAACATTTAGACCTTGAAAGCGTTAGTACAAGCCCTTCAAAAGAAATGCACAATATTCAAAATCAGTTTGAAAATGTGCAAACTTTAAAAAGCCCATACAGTATCCACTCCTCTCAGAAAACAACAGAAACACCAACAATTTCTGATCAGAACAGTTCTCACATGGCAAGTATTTACTCTGGTGTGGGACAAACCATGCCGTCTGTTGAAAGTGTTGTACCCGTGGACACATCGCCTGCTGTATCTGAAACAGTATTGGGCACTGACACTCATGCTGAAACACTGAATGATGACGACTATTCGGATACCATATCGTCTTCATCTGATTCAGATATTGAAATCTCAAAACCACTCCCTGTAAACACAGATAATGTATTTGGTGCTGATTTGCACGAGAGTAACGGAATTAGACTGGACAAATCTGCAATTAGACCAAGTAGGACTACTGGACAAGTTCAAAGCGCTGCTATGTCCAAGCGTCTCAATACTTCATATGGAACAAGGAATAAAGAGTTTGTGAATGCTTACAACCCATCTATGGACAACAAATACACTGATCCAAAAATAAAGGCACTTCAAAGAAACAAACAGGAACGATACAAGAAAGAAATGGAACGAAAGAAGACTGTACGGTTGTCCGTAATGTCAGCTGCATATGGAAGCATATCACCATCAAAGGCAGCAAAAAGGAAATAATTCATTTTGTAAATTCGTGAAGTATTAAGCGAAAACCAAAGATAACATAATTTAATGATTTGTATAGAGTAATAATAATTATGATTGTATGTCTCTGTGTAAATATGTAGTATAGAACATTTTCCTTCCAATGAAAACGAGATACCAGAATGCATTATTTAATGTCCTATTCCCGTACAAGATGACTGTTCCAATTTCTTATTTGTTATTATTAGTTAATTGTATCAGGTACAAAACCAGTATTACCAACATGTGTCCGGATAGATATGCAACCAAAGACATGTTTAATTTACTTGCAAAATACACAATCTTACTTTGACTAGGATAGTCCACCTTTCCGTATCCCCTTTTGATCCGTAACAAATACTACATGTACTAGTAAAATGAAATTAATGTGCATACAATACTTTTAACATGCTTTATTTAAGAAATAATATTTTTCTTTGCGTTGTTCATTGGCGAATAAAACATGGCTTGGAGTCCTGATGTGTAGGAATTAACTACGTGGGTCATATACCTAAGTAGTTAATTCCGGCGCTTGGAACGACACACCAGCTTTTATTCGACTTTAAATAACGCAAATACAAATATTATTTCAATTCGAACATGACCGAAATATCTAAAAAGCGCAACAATAGTTGGTGTTATTTTTAGAGTGCGTAAATGACGTCACAAAACTGCAAACATGATGTCACGTTTTGACATCACGCCCTAAGCCATGTTTTATCCAAGAAGTAATATTTGTCTTTGAGCTATTTATTGGCGACTAAAACATGGTTTGTAATTCCAGCACTCAGAACTAACCTGGGAAAGGCGTCGATACAGTTTGCCTGGTCAGTCAAATAAATATATTATAACACCGAGACTATTAATTGGGCCATATTGAGTTTCTGATGATATCAACGCTTGGGGAAAAGTTTGGGATTGTCCGTGTAATTATTGACTAGCATTAATCCTATTAATAGGCCTATTAGTACGTGACTTAATTAATGACGTACTTGAATCGAAAGCGAGGCACTGCAATGTTGTTAAAACGTTATAATTGGCCACCATTGTTTACTGGTCAACGGAACGATAAATAGTTTTAAAAAGTACAATGTGCGTCTGATTTGACATATTTACTCAATAGTTAAGTCGTCCTTAGTTCAATTACGCCGAATCGATCGATTACCATCTAAATGCAATATTTAAAATCCGCCATCTCGTCGATATAACACAGAAACGGGACATTATATGTTTGCAATGTAAAAGAGTCTACGGGAGCATTCGTGTATAATCGGAAATGATCGTGTATAATCGTACCTGTTCGGCGATTTCCGATATAATTCCGTTTCTATATTTAGCGATAAAAAAATCGACAGACTGGAACCCAGGATAACTCAGAACGACAACCCATGTTTTATTCTACTAAACAAATATTACTTAGATTCTAACAGAACCACATTATCTAAAAAGCGCAAAAATAACCGGTGTTATTTTTTAGAAAGACACTCACATACACTGTAATTCTTTTTTTATTCTGAACATGAATACGACGTTTAAATCAAAACTGCTGCTTTAATAGATATGCTAGAAATGCTTAGTTGCTGTGATAATAATATATAATAAATCAGTTTTAAGTTGTTTTGTCGTGTTGTCTATTAGAAATGTGATTGAGATTATGGAACTATTTCCCTATTGGATTATTGTTTATTCCAAGTGATATTACAATATTACCAGAGCTGATCAGTGACACTTGCTACCAGCAATATTGTCATACTTTCTTACTTATTCATCTATCACCATCCTATGACCCGCATGTGTCATACAAATAGCTTGCACCATCAAAGTAAGCAATTGTCTGAAGAAATTATTTATATTGTTTGATTACTGCCGTTTATTACAAAGCAAGCACTAATGGTTGTGTGTCGATATCGACAAAGAAAGAGGAAACTCTCGATTAAAACTCTGTATTCTCTACTCTTATGTCAGAACCTGTCCAGCCTATTCTTCAACCAATATATACAAATATACCGCTGCATACAATACACCTTACATAATGAACCATTCTATAACAATACAAGCATATCAACATACATATAAAATGGCGACAATTGCATTGACGAATTGAAGAAATACAATTATACGATGGGTGTTTTTTTTTAACTTAGACAATGAAAATCAAGTCTTTACATCTGATCGATATTTCTCAATATATAAAAGGTTTCAGTCAATATACATGCATACTAATTATGTTACCGGGATGGTAGTAAAACGGGTAGGAATAATTACTTGAAGGTATATATAAATATTCCTACAAAATATGGTTTAAATAGTTTTGCATGGCGTCCTGTTGATGTCTTGAATAAAATGGCGGAATGTATCACATATACATGCAGTGATTGTTTACTACAGGAGCGCACGTGGTTAAATACGGTAATGTGTCGGGTCAAAAGTATGTGTCAACTATTGGTCCAAGGGAAATAACTCAAATTACACTGCACTGTACTACATTTGCTACATTATAAGACTAACCGAAAGTGTTAGAACCTTTTAACTTATTGGTTTAAATAGGGAAAACATGACAAGCGAATGTGTGTGTTTTATATTTATTAGTCTTAATTGCACCCAATGACATTAGCACGCACGCACGCACGCTCGCACGCACACACACACACACACACATATTAGTAGCTACATGTTATCATATCAGATAGCACCACACTGTTCAGCACATGCCCTAACACGCTAAATACATGCATTTAATTTATATCTGAGAGGGTTCAACTCGTTCAACTATATGTTAGAATCGCTATGACATCTCATGATTGCGCATATTGCATATGAATGCACACTACTTAATTATTAGGCAATGCTTATGCACAATACGGATTTAAACTCGCCTTCGCCACTCCAAATATGCTTTAATAAATTTAGCCGAGCAAACATGTATGTGTATACATGTATAATATTATATCATATTAAACATTTTTCTCACCGGCTTTTCGCGCAATTTTGGGGTGTGCGATACATTTATCCAACCGTGTAGACAAGGAGACTACTTTATGCTAATTAGATATTACGAACAACTCCTGTAGTTTCCGTTTATGTCCGCGTCCAAATTTATATCTCTTGCCAGACTCATTCGACATGTCGAGGCACCTTAGCTAGAAAAAGTAAAGCTATTTATTATTGTAACTTATCCAGGTTCTCAGATGGAGATTCTTTACGTGGCTAAGTGGAACCATGTATAGGTATTTCAGTACACGAGACGACAGAGACAAAAGTAACCAGTGTTGGTGTTCTTGTGGAAGCGAACTCATCGTGTAGTATACACTTCTACACTCATTTATGGTCACAATTTCCAGATTATGTACATCTAGTTTAGAAATTAGGACATACATTTAAATAATAACATACTTAATAACTGTTGCGAATAAATGTGCCGATAAATTACACCTGCACAATGTACCATGTACAGTTTAGTTTAAATTTATCTTAGCAGGATTGCGTAGCTAGTGTTTACAACGTTTGATTAATCGCTCTCGATACCTCATTTCTTATGGAATCCATCGCCATGAGAGATAGAGAGAGAGAGAGAGAGAGAGAAAGGGGAGCAATGTGGAATTTAAGTGCCGTGCCTAAAGGCGCAATCATAACGGCTACAGCTGGGAGCGAACTCCGGCCCTTTCGCACATGTAGCGCACGAGATACCACTGCGATATCACGGTTTCGACTGGCGATACCAGCAATGTGTAAAGGAATTCATATTGTGAGGGTATTAAGCTAACAATTGTATCTATAGTTACATTAGTACATTTGTCAAACAAATTGACGTCATCTGTTTATACTATCATGGTATGTTTAATGAACATTAACGTATTCGTCGTATTTAGCAAGTGGTGTATGTTTAAATGTAGACCATGTAGTTTTACTGTTTGAAAATACAACAGGGACACCATACATGCACACTGTTGTCCGTATCGTACCGATTGGATGTTGTTTTTCACACGCAATTCACACATAAAATGATCAAATCCAAATTGCATATAATTCTCTGCCTACTGTATTATCTAAGTGTCCATCCAACTTACTTGATGCACATCATATTCCAGCGTCATTCAATCAGATTTGCTGCCGATTGGTTGATTAATATATTGTTATTACCATGTTCTTCTGAAACATGGAATGGGTTTGCTTTGCTTGTGTACGTCCATGTGTATGTACGTCAGTTTGAATTCCTTGCGACAGATGTATCTGGATTTGGACCAAGCATGCATCAATACATTTCTAAAATGACCAGCTATGAATATTTACGCTTGGTTTATAGCCCTATATTTTCCATTATTCTATTTGTCGCACAAAAGTGAAACTATAAGTTTCGGGATTCCATGTCGTGTCAATGTAAAAATCACCCTTCGTGAAATTACTCATTTGAGGCAGTCGACGGGGTAAAAATTATTCAATAAAATCAATGACAATCCTTAAACAAAATAAGGTGACTGCAAACAATGTTTTTCAGCTGAAACAAGGTTTTCAGAATAATAAAATGTAAATTGGTATATTGACAGGATATATATTATAAACCAAGAATGATATTCCCTGGCGGTTTCTTACGGAGGTTGGTGTACCAAGTACTGGTTAACCGCTAGAGCCTGCCCAGGAAAGGTGTTGTTAGGTAAACTGCCCGTCGTTCAAATGGGAAACCGGTAAATAAAAAAATATATCCCCCATGCTGTTGGCGAGGCCGACATTATAAAATTATACTCGTATCCCTGTCAACAAACCAAGTAACGTATACTAATGGAGCACTCAATTGCTTGTACGACAAACACTTGCTACAGTTGTTTTACGACATGTCTGCTTATTTCACATTAACTGGGTTCAATTTTGGAAATCGATATTAAAGGAGCTATATTTTACTATGTCTAGCAAGCGAACTAAGCATAGTATATTGAAAGAGCCACGAAGGTCTTCAATGTAAGCAACGCAGAAGAGTTTCCCCGAGGCAGAACATTGGGGGAATAGCTACTCTTTGGCGGGGCAGTTGCAGTATTATCATATCTGTAGCAGCTCACTTGCAAATGTAATCCAGTAGACATAATTAGCATTCATTTATTTATTAACTTGATAAACTACATTCAAGTTGATCAAATGCATACGAGTACTCATTTTATTTTGCACAATTCAAGATTTCCCAATAGAACCTATGAATATCAATCCTATCGTGGTTTATCCCTATTTGTCGTTCGTGTTTTGTGATGGCATATGTGTCTGCTTAAATCGAAATGATGACAGTAACTTATTGAACTAGAATATTTCATTTACCAGGAATCCAGGGTTAATCTAATATTTTGAATAGGAAATAAAACTAGAACGTTTCGAAGGACTTTCACAATATCCAATATATTTGAATACGACTTAATTCGAAATTATTAAAGAACATATAAGTAGATGTTTTTGTTGCAGGTTTATATCCACACATTTGTCAAACAAACTGTAAACATAAAAATTATCATAGAGAAATTGAAAGGTAACAAAGGAATATTAATTCGCGGAGGTGTATTATCTTATACACATGCATCTCTAACATTGCGATCATCTACTTGGCAGAAATATTATATCACACATGAACTTCTTGTATCCAGCTCCAATCGCATCTCTGACGGCGGCTCTAAGCAACGATGGTAATACCAAATGGTCATAATACACAAATAATGTAAGCAAAAGTACAAATAAACAAAAGGTAACAAAAGAAAACAAATATGTGCCATATTAGCTAATAATATCAAATTATGCAAATTCATCACAGCTGACTGTAAATTAAGATGTTGTTGACATATTATCAACGTCATGTGGCTGCTAGCCAGTTGGAACATATGTCTATACTCGCATAGGGATAAATCATTCCATGCAAGTTCAAAACTAAGTATTTACTTGTATTCGAGTTATCATGAAAACAATGTAGATAAACAAGCACAACACAGAATTACATCTGCAACAGAAACAGCGTGTTGGACTTTTGAAGAGTTACTTCTTCCCACAATAATATAATAAGATGACGGGAGGACTATACAAGATGGACACTTCAGGAACAGCCCAAGGACATTCGAAAGTCTGCATATTTACGTGAAAGGTATTCCTTACTTCACACAATTATATTATGTATTGCTTATTGTTGAAATATCGCATGGGTAGTGTTGTGTGTGATGCACTAAAAGTATTCACAACAACATATATATTCGTAAATATTCATATTATATATAATTATGAGACAGAACGTAATGTAGCACATTTATCTTGTGCTTTATACAGATTGTGATAGTATGACCATTAAAGATGGAACATTCACTGCGCCTAATGGCACGATATTGGGAGACATTGCCATGTTCACCTGTAATATTGGATTCATGTTTTCCGGGAACTCCACCATCGCCTGTACAAGTTTCGGCTGGAATGGTTCGGCAACCTGCACAATCCACGGTATGTATGTGTACCATAACGCTGTGTAGCAATAGGTGTCGCCGTTCCTTATTACCTACTGTACTTCACCATTCGATATAACATACCTCCATTGATATCGAATTACGTGATCATATGTACATCTTCTTTGCACACAGTAGCTCCACATGCAAGTAATTAATACACTGGTTCTTTCCATGTCCAATTTAGATTGTTACACACCGGTCGTTGTTAACGCTGAAACGCCAGAGACCCCGAAAGGTACCAACTATGGGCAGTTAGCCATTCTGACTTGCGAAGCGGGATACACAATGACTGGAAACTCGTTTGTAACGTGTCAAGATGACGGAACATGGAGCACACTTCCATCTTGTGACATAATAGGTATGTATATTCATTACTAGGAAGACTGTTTCAATGTAGCATGATTAGCGTTCTTAGCTATGTTTATGAATACTGATATGCTAGTTACGAAAGATAGAAGGGTAACGATGTATTTGCTCGATTAGTGTATCATTCACGAAATGTCTGTGAATTGTGAACTGTAGTGACATGTACGTAATGGAATACATTCGTTCCGGCATGTGATGAATAGCAATAACACATATGTCGCGTTGTATGTCATTTCAGACTGTGGTGATCCGAATCCAGCGAATGCCACCAGAAATGACACCGATTTCGCATATGGTTCTGTGATAGAGATAATGTGCGATTCAGGTTATGACATCATAGGCAGTTCAACGATCATATGTCAGGCCGATGGAACATGGAGCGATTATCCAATATGCAACCCATCAGGTAAAGTCTTCATACTATATTTACTTGTACCGATGCCCACTATTGTTTTGAAATATTTCTTCTAAAAAGCGTTACACTGTATGCAGCCAATGCGAATGTCTCATTACTTGTTTGTCTGTCATAGGCATCTGAGAAGCAGTTTTACATCCTCATGATATTTGTAACACGTGCTTTAGAAAGGCAATGTTCCTTGCAGATTGTGGTATTCTGACCATCAGCGATGGACTGTTCACTGCACCAACTGGTACTATGTTGGGAGAATCCGCTATGTTGACCTGTACTAATGGATACGTCTTTTCCGGGAACTCCACAATCGCCTGTACAAGTTCCGGCTGGAATGGTTCTGCAACCTGCACAATCCACGGTATGTATGTGTACCATAACGCTGCGTAGCAATAGGTGTCGCCGTTCCTTATTACCTACTGTACTTCACCATCCGATATAAAATACCTCCATTAATATCGAATTTCGTGATCATATGTACATCTTTGCACACAGTAGCTCCACATGCAAGTAATTAATACACTGGTTCTTTCCATGTCCAATTTAGATTGTTACACACCGGTCGTTGTTAACGCTGAAACGCCAGAGATCCCGAAAGGTACCAACTATGGGCAGTTAGCCATACTGACTTGCGAAGCGGGATACACAATGACTGGAAACTCGTTTGTAACGTGTCAAGATGACGGAACATGGAGCACACTTCCATCTTGTGACATAATAGGTAATGTATATTCATTACTAGGAAGACTGTTTCAATGTAGAATGATTAGCGTTCTTAGCTATGTTTATGAATACTGATATGCTAGTTACGAAAGATAGAAGGGTAACGATGTATTTGCTCGATTACTGTATCATTCACGAAATGTCTGTGAATTGTGAACTATAGTGACATGTACGCAATGGAATACATTCGTTCCGGCATGCGATGAATGGCAATAACACATATGTCGCATTGTATGTCATTTCAGACTGTGGTGATCCGAATCCGGCGAATGCCACCAGAAATGACACCGATTTCGCATATGGTTCTGTGATAGAGATAATGTGCGATTCAGGTTATGACATCATAGGCAGTTCAACGATCATATGTCAGGCCGACGGAACATGGAGCGATTATCCAATATGCAACCCATCAGGTAAAGTCTTCATACTATATTTACTTGTACCGATGCCCACTATTGTTTTGAAATATTTCTTCTAAAAAGCGTTACACTGTATGCAGCCAATGCGAATGTCTCATTACTTGTTTGTCTGTCATAGGCATCTGAGAAGCAGTTTTACATCCTCATCATATTTGTAACACGTGCTTTAGAAAGGCAATGTTCCTTGCAGATTGTGGTATTCTGACCATCAGCGATGGACTGTTCACTGCACCAACTGGTACTATGTTGGGAGAATCCGCTATGTTGACCTGTAATAATGGCTACGTCTTTTCCGGGAACTCCACAATCGCCTGTACAAGTTCCGGCTGGAATGGTTCTGCAACCTGCACAATCCACGGTATGTATGTGTACCATAACGCTGCGTAGCAATAGGTGTCGCCGTTCCTTATTACCTACTGTACTTCACCATCCGATATAAAATACCTCCATTGATATCGAATTACGTGATCATATGTACATCTTTGCACACAGTAGCTCCACATGCAAGTAATTGATACACTGGTTCTTTCCATGTCCAATTTAGATTGTTACACACCGGTCGTTGTTAACGCTGAAACGCCAGGGACCCCGAAAGGTACCAACTATGGGCAGTTAGCCATACTGACTTGCGAAGCGGGATACACAATGACTGGAAACTCGTTTGTAACGTGTCAAGATGACGGAACATGGAGCACACTTCCATCTTGTGACATAATAGGTAATGTATATTCATTACTAGGAAGACCGTTTCAATGTAGCATGATTAGCGTTCTTAGCTATGTTTATGAATACTGATATGCTAGTTACGAAAGATAGAAGGGTAACGATGTATTTTCTCGATTAGTGTATCATTCACGAAATGTCTGTGAATTATGAACTATAGTGACATGTACGCAATGGAATACATTCGTTCCGGCATGCGATGAATAGCAATAACACATATGTCGCGTTGTATGTCATTTCAGACTGTGGTGATCCGAATCCGGCGAATGCCACCAGAAATGACACCGATTTCGCATATGGTTCTGTGATAGAGATAATGTGCGATTCAGGTTATGACATCATAGGCAGTTCAACGATCATATGTCAGGCCGACGGAACATGGAGCGATTATCCGATATGCAACCCATCAGGTAAAGTCTTCGTACTATATTTACATGTACCGATGCCCACTATTGTTTGAAATATTTCTTCTAAAAAGCGTTACACTGTATGCAGCCAATGCGAATGTCTCATTACTTGTTTGTCGGTCATAGGCATCTGAGAAGCAGTTTTACATCCTCATAATATTTGTAACACGTGCTTTAGAAAGGCAATGTTCCTTGCAGATTGTGGTATTCTGACCATCAGCGATGGACTGTTCACTGCACCAACTGGTACTATGTTGGGAGAATCTGCTATGTTGACCTGTAATAATGGATACGTCTTTTCCGGGAACTCCACAATCGCCTGTACAAGTTCCGGCTGGAATGGTTCTGCAACCTGCACAATCCACGGTATGTATGTGTACCATAACGCTGCGTAGCAATAGGTTTCGCCGTTCCTTATTACCTACTGTACTTCACCATCCGATATAAAATACCTCCATTGATATCGAATTTCGTGATCATATGTACATCTTTGCACACAGTAGCTCCACATGCAAGTAATTAATACACTGGTTCTTTCCATGTCCAATTTAGATTGTTACACACCGGTCATTGTTAACGCTGAAACGCCAGAGACCCCGAAAGGTACCAACTATGGGCAGTTAGCCATACTGACTTGCGAAGCGGGATACACAATGACTGGAAACTCGTTTGTAACGTGTCAAGATGACGGAACATGGAGCACACTTCCATCTTGTGACATAATAGGTAATGTATATTCATTACTAGGAAGACTGTTTCAATGTAGCATGATTAGCGTTCTTAGCTATGTTTATGAATACTGATATGCTAGTTACGAAAGATAGAAGGGTAACGATGTATTTTCTCGATTAGTGTATCATTCACGAAATGTCTGTGAATTATGAACTATAGTGACATGTACGCAATGGAATACATTCGTTCCGGCATGCGATGAATAGCAATAACACATATGTCGCGTTGTATGTCATTTCAGACTGTGGTGATCCGAATCCGGCGAATGCCACCAGAAATGACACCGATTTCGCATATGGTTCTGTGATAGAGATAATGTGCGATTCAGGTTATGACATCATAGGCAGTTCAACGATCATATGTCAGGCCGACGGAACATGGAGCGAGTATCCAATATGCAACCCATCAGGTAAAGTCTTCATACTATATTTACTTGTACCGATGTCCACTATTGTTTTGAAATATTTCTTCTAAAAAGCGTTACAATGTATGCAGCCAATGCGAATGTCTCATTACTTGTTTGTCTGTCATAGGCATCTGAGAAGCAGTTTTACATCCTCATCATATTTGTAACACGTGCTTTAGAAAGGCAATGTTCCTTGCAGATTGTGGTATTCTGACCATCAGCGATGGACTGTTCACTGCACCAACTGGTACTATGTGGGAGAATCTGCTATGTTGACCTGTAATAATGGATACGTCTTTTCCGGGAACTCCACAATCGCCTGTACAAGTTCCGGCTGGAATGGTTCTGCAACCTGCACAATCCACGGTATGTATGTGTACCATAACGCTGCGTAGCAATAGGTGTCGCCGTCCTTATTACCTACTGTACTTCACCATCCGATATAAAATACCTCCATTGATATCGAATTTCGTGATCATATGTACATCTTTGCACACAGTAGCTCCACATGCAAGTGATTGATACACTGGTTCTTTCCATGTCCAATTTAGATTGTTACACACCGGTCGTTGTTAACGCTGAAACGCCTGCGACCCCGAAAGGTACCAACTATGGGCAGTTAGCCATACTGACTTGCGAAGCGGGATACACAATGACTGGAAACTCGTTTGTAACGTGTCAAGATGACGGAACATGGAGCACACTTCCATCTTGTGACATAATAGGTAATGTATATTCATTACTAGGAAGACCGTTTCAATGTAGCATGATTAGCGTTCTTAGCTATGTTTATGAATACTGATATGCTAGTTACGAAAGATAGAAGGGTAACGATGTATTTTCTCGATTAGTGTATCATTCACGAAATGTCTGTGAATTATGAACTATAGTGACATGTACGCAATGGAATACATTCGTTCCGGCATGCGATGAATAGCAATAACACATATGTCGCGTTGTATGTCATTTCAGACTGTGGTGATCCGAATCCGGCGAATGCCACCAGAAATGACACCGATTTCGCATATGGTTCTGTGATAGAGATAATGTGCGATTCAGGTTATGACATCATAGGCAGTTCAACGATCATATGTCAGGCCGACGGAACATGGAGCGATTATCCAATATGCAACCCATCAGGTAAAGTCTTCATACTATATTACTTGTACCGATGCCCACTATTGTTTGAAATATCTTCTAAAAGCGTTACACTGTATGCAGCCAATGCGAATGTCTCATTACTTGTTTGTCTGTCATAGGCATCTGAGAAGCAGTTTTACATCCTCATCATATTTGTAACACGTGCTTTAGAAAGGCAATGTTCCTTGCAGATTGTGGTATTCTGACCATCAGCGATGGACTGTTCACTGCACCAACTGGTACTATGTTGGGAGAATCTGCTATGTTGACCTGTAATAATGGATACGTCTTTTCCGGGAACTCCACAATCGCCTGTACAAGTTCTGGCTGGAATGGTTCTGCAACCTGCACAATCCACGGTATGTATGTGTACCATAACGCTGCATAGCAATAGGTGTCGCCGTTCCTTATTACCTACTGTACTTCACCATCCGATATAAAATACCTCCATTGATATCGAATTTCGTGATCATATGTACATCTTTGCACACAGTAGCTCCACATGCAAGTAATTAATACACTGGTTCTTCCATGTCCAATTTAGATTGTTACACACCGGTCGTTGTTAACGCTGAAACGCCAGAGAACCCGAAAGGTACCAACTATGGGCAGTTAGCCATACTGACTTGCGAAGCGGGATACACAATGACTGGAAACTCGTTTGTAACTTGTCAAGATGACGGAACATGGAGCACACTTCCATCTTGTGACATAATAGGTAATGTATATTCATTACTAGGAAGACTGTTTCAATGTAGCATGATTAGCCTTCTTAGCTATGTTTATGAAAACTGATATGCTAGTTACGAAAGATAGAAGGGTAACGATGTATTTTCTCGATTAGTGTATCATACACGAAATGTCTGTGAATTGTGAACTATAGTGACATGTACGCAATGGAATACATTCGTTCCGGCATGCGATGAATAGCAATAACACATATGTCGCGTTGTATGTCATTTCAGACTGTGGTGATCCGAATCCGGCGAATGCCACCAGAAATGACACCGATTTCGCATATGGTTCTGTGATAGAGATAATGTGCGATTCAGGTTATGACATCATAGGCAGTTCAACGATCATATGTCAGGCCGACGGAACATGGAGCGATTATCCAATATGCAACCCATCAGGTAAAGTCTTCATACTATATTTACTTGTACCGATGCCCACTATTGTTTTGAAATATTTCTTCTAAAAAGCGTTACACTGTATGCAGCCAATGCGAATGTCTCATTACTTGTTTGTCTGTCATAGGCATCTGAGAAGCAGTTTTACATCCTCATCATATTTGTAACACGTGCTTTAGAAGGCAATGTTCCTTGCAGATTGTGGTATTCTGACCATCAGCGATGGACTGTTCACTGCACCAACTGGTACTATGTTGGGAGAATCTGCTATGTTGACCTGTAATAATGGATACGTCTTTTCCGGGAACTCCACAATCGCCTGTACAAGTTCCGGCTGGAATGGTTCTGCAACCTGCACAATCCACGGTATGTATGTGTACCATAACGCTGCATAGCAATAGGTGTCGCCGTTCCTTATTACCTACTGTACTTCACCATCCGATATAAAATACCTCCATTGATATCGAATTTCGTGATCATATGTACATCTTTGCACACAGTAGCTCCACATGCAAGTAATTAATACACTGGTTCTTTCCATGTCCAATTTAGATTGTTACACACCGGTCGTTGTTAACGCTGAAACGCCAGAGACCCCGAAAGGTACCAACTATGGGCAGTTAGCCATACTGACTTGCGAAGCGGGATACACAATGACTGGAAACTCGTTTGTAACGTGTCAAGATGACGGAACATGGAGCACACTTCCATCTTGTGACATAATAGGTAATGTATATTCATTACTAGGAAGACTGTTTCAATGTAGCATGATTAGCCTTCTTAGCTATGTTTATGAAAACTGATATGCTAGTTACGATAGATAGAAGGGTAACGATGTATTTTCTCGATTAGTGTATCATACACGAAATGTCTGTGAATTGTGAACTATAGTGACATGTACGCAATGGAATACATTCGTTCCGGCATGCGATGAATAGCAATAACACATATGTCGCGTTGTATGTCATTTCAGACTGTGGTGATCCGAATCCGGCGAATGCCACCAGAAATGACACCGATTTCGCATATGGTTCTGTGATAGAGATAA
Organism: Archivesica marissinica; assembly: GCA_014843695.1. Taxonomy (NCBI): domain Eukaryota; kingdom Metazoa; phylum Mollusca; class Bivalvia; order Venerida; family Vesicomyidae; genus Archivesica; species Archivesica marissinica. The sequence goes on along the minus strand of CM026387.1, from coordinate 66,666,384 downwards.
TGTGCGATTCAGGTTATGACATCATAGGCAGTTCAACGATCATATGTCAGGCCGACGGAACATGGAGCGATTATCCAATATGCAACCCATCAGGTAAAGTCTTCATACTATATTTACTTGTACCGATGCCCACTATTGTTTTGAAATATTTCTTCTAAAAAGCGTTACACTGTATGCAGCCAATGCGAATGTCTCATTACTTGTTTGTCTGTCATAGGCATCTGAGAAGCAGTTTTACATACTCATCATATTTGTAACACGTGCTTTAGAAGGCAATGTTCCTTGCAGATTGTGGTATTCTGACCATCAGCGATGGACTGTTCACTGCACCAACTGGTACTATGTTGGGAGAATCTGCTATGTTGACCTGTAATAATGGATACGTCTTTTCCGGGAACTCCACAATCGCCTGTACAAGTTCCGGCTGGAATGGTTCTGCAACCTGCACAATCCACGGTATGTATGTGTACCATAACGCTGCGTAGCAATAGGTGTCGCCGTTCCTTATTACCTACTGTACTTCACCATCCGATATAAAATACCTCCATTGATATCGAATTTCGTGATCATATGTACATCTTTGCACACAGTAGCTCCACATGCAAGTAATTAATACACTGGTTCTTTCCATGTCCAATTTAGATTGTTACACACCGGTCGTTGTTAACGCTGAAACGCCAGAGACCCCGAAAGGTACCAACTATGGGCAGTTAGCCATACTGACTTGCGAAGCGGGATACACAATGACTGGAAACTCGTTTGTAACGTGTCAAGATGACGGAACATGGAGCACACTTCCATCTTGTGACATAATAGGTAATGTATATTCATTACTAGGAAGACTGTTTCAATGTAGCATGATTAGCGTTCTTAGCTATGTTTATGAATACTGATATGCTAGTTACGAAAGATAGAAGGGTAACGATGTATTTTCTCGATTAGTGTATCATACACGAAATGACTGTGAATTGTGAACTATAGTGACATGTACGCAATGGAATACATTCGTTCCGACATGCGATGAATAGCAATAACACATATGTCGCGTTGTATGTCATTTCAGACTGTGGTGATCCGAATCCGGCGAATGCCACCAGAAATGACACCGATTTCGCATATGGTTCTGTGATAGAGATAATGTGCGATTCAGGTTATGACATCATAGGCAGTTCAACGATCATATGTCAGGCCGACGGAACATGGAGCGATTATCCAATATGCAACCCATCAGGTAAAGTCCTCATACTATATTTACTTGTACCGATGCCCACTATTGTTTTGAAATATTTCTTCTAAAAAGCGTTACACTGTATGCAGCCAATGCGAATGTCTCATTACTTGTTTGTCTGTCATAGTCATCTGAGAAGCAGTTTTACATCCTCATCATATTTGTAACACGTGCTTTAGAAGGCAATGTTCCTTGCAGATTGTGGTATTCTGACCATCAGCGATGGACTGTTCACTGCACCAACTGGTAC
>CM026387.1:66638721-66663906 GCA_014843695.1 Archivesica marissinica | reverse complement strand
ATTCATACCTTATGTTTTCCTAGAAATGTTCATGAATAATCATAACTTCAATAGCGTCATAATTGCACATACTGACGACAGTCTCTTTCCGCATCAATAAGTGTGATAATCGGTGTATTGTTCTTTCATTTCATATTCAGGTGAAAGCGAATCATCAATATAATTATGTGATATAAACGAAGCATCGCAAATACAGATATATACAGACCTCTAAGGTCACAGGATGGCAGGGTGGACCACGTGCTGTCTTCTTGACAAGTAACGAATGCATCTCCATTCATTATGTATCCTTCCAAACAGGTCAGTATAGCCAATGCTCCGTAGGTTGTTCCTTTTGGAGCCAACGGTGTATCACCGTATGTAATAGTCGGTGACAAACAATCTGAAATAGTAGATATCAAGAATGACTACCGATGTATGTGTGTTTGTCGCCATGGTGGTATATAATAAATCGCATTTTATGCATACAAACATAATACTCCATATCGAAATTGAAATGTATGTGTCAGATATCCTCTATCTTATATTTCTTCGAACATGTATTGTAATAAAATATTAAAATAAGTTGTGCTTAGCACATACCTTTGATGGTGCATGTTGCTGTGCCGTTCCATCCGGTATCGGTGCAACTGATCGCGCTATTACCAGAATGGCTGTATCCTATATCACAAGTCAGCGTTGCATGTTGCCCCAATGTCGTTCCTGAGACAGCACTGAACTCTCCGTCAGCAATAATCAGCGTACCACAATCTGCATGAACAACGGTGATGTTATTCGCTTCCAACACATCTGAGCATACTATTTTGCCCAGTTCACATTTGTTATTGTTCAGTAAACTGACACTTTCCAACACACAATGGGAGGATTTCAATTATTTCATAGAATATATTCTGACTATTTTAATTTTTCCAATATTAGTGTATGCCCCAAACATTAGTACTCTGACATCACGCAACTATGATGCAGTATAATAGTATTTAGTTACATAGCATATTCAGGGTACAGTCTGCATTGTAACACGGGGTGTCAGTTACGTATACAACAGTGATTATTCATTAAATATCTTGGTTTGTTTCCTAATGTCGCACGAACACCTTAGGTCATATCGCGATTCTCCAGGTATTATTGTTGGATACATGGTTGTGGAGCAGCATCAATGATTGTAAATGTGCTAAGTCTAGTATGTTTTTGTGCAACTTCAACATTACCTAATGGGTTACATGTTGGGCTGTCACTCCAAGTGCCATCAGTCTGACATACGATTACTGAACTGCCTATGATGTCGTATCCGGTCGTGCACTCTATTTCCAAAGCTGTTCCGTATGTGTAAATAGTGTCATTTGCAGAGCCACCGGAAGGCGTCGGATTTCCACATTCTGAAATTGGAACAATGTACCACTGAGTACGAATTTCCAGGCCATCATAAATAAGACACGGCTTGTGTATTCATACCTTATGTTTTCCTAGAAATGTTCATGAATAATCATAACTTCAATAGCGTCATAATTGCACATACTGACGACAGTCTCTTTCCGCATCAATAAGTGTGATAATCGGTGTATTGTTCTTTCATTTCATATTCAGGTGAAAGCGAATCATCAATATAATTATGTGATATAAACGAAGCATCGCAAATACAGATATATACAGACCTCTAAGGTCACAGGATGGCAGGGTGGACCACGTGCTGTCTTCTTGACAAGTAACGAATGCATCTCCATTCATTATGTATCCTTCCAAACAGGTCAGTATAGCCAATGCTCCGTAGGTTGTTCCTTTTGGAGCCAACGGTGTATCACCGTATGTAATAGTCGGTGACAAACAATCTGAAATAGTAGATATCAAGAATGACTACCGATGTATGTGTGCTTGTCGCCATGGTGGTATATAATAAATCGCATTTTATGCATACAAACATAATACTCCATATCGAAATTGAAATGTATGTGTCAGATATCCTCTATCTTATATTTCTTCGAACATGTATTGTAATAAAATATTAAAATAAGTTGTGCTTAGCACATACCTTTGATGGTGCATGTTGCTGTGCCGTTCCATCCGGCATCGGTGCAACTGATCGCGCTATTACCCGAATGGGTGTATCCTATATCACAAGTCAGCGTTGCATGTTGCCCCAATGTCGTTCCTGAGACAGCACTGAACTGTCCGCCAGCAATCATCAGCGTACCACAATCTGCATGAACAACGGTGATATATAAGTCGTTTGCAACACATTTGAGCACACTATTTTGCCCAGTTCACATTTGGTATTGTTCAGTTAACTGTAACTTTCCACCACTCAATGGGAGCTTTTCAATTATTTCATAGAATATATTCTGACTATTTTAATATTTCCAATATTATTGTATGCCCCCAAACGTTAGTACTCTGACATCACGCAACTATGATGCATAATAATAGTATTAAATCGCATAGCATATTCATGGTACAGTCTGCATTGTAACACGGAGTGTCAGTTACGTATAGAACAGTGATTATTCATTAAATATCTTGGTTTGTGTCCTAATGTCGCACTAAAACCTTAGATCATATCGCGATTCTCCAGGTATTATTGTTGGATACATGGTTGTGGAGCAGCATCAATTATTGTAAATGTGCTAAGTCTAGTATGTGTTTGTGCAACTTCAACATTACCTAATGGGTTACATGTTGGGCTGTCACTCCAAGTGCCATCAGTCTTACATACGATTACTGAACTGCCTATGATGTCGTATCCGGTCGTGCACTCTATTTCCAAAGCTGTTCCGTATGTGTAAGTAGTGTCATTTGCAGAGCCACCGGAAGGCGTCGGATTTCCACATTCTGAAATTGGAACAATGTACCACTGAGTACGAATTTCCAGGCCATCATAAATAAGACACGGCTTGTGTATTCATACCTTATGTTTTCCTAGAAATGTTCATGAATAATCATAACTTCAATAGCGTCATAATTGCACATACTGACGACAGTCTCTTTCCGCATTATTAAGTGTGATAATCGGTTTATTGTTCTTTCATTTCATATTCAGGTGAAAGCGAATCATCAATATAATTATGTGATATAAACGAAGCATCGCAAATACAGATATATACAGACCTCTAAGGTCACAGGATGGCAGGGTGGACCACGTGCTGTCTTCTTGACAAGTAACGAATGCATCTCCATTCATTATGTATCCTTCCAAACAGGTCAGTATAGCCAATGCTCCGTAGGTTGTTCCTTTTGGAGCCAACGGTGTATCACCGTATGTAATAGTCGGTGACAAACAATCTGAAATAGTAGATATCAAGAATGACTACCGATGTATGTGTGCTTGTCGCCATGGTGGTATATAATAAATCGCATTTTATGCATACAAACATAATACTCCATATCGAAATTGAAATGTATGTGTCAGATATCCTCTATCTTATATTTCTTCGAACATGTATTGTAATAAAATATTAAAATAAGTTGTGCTTAGCACATACCTTTGATGGTGCATGTTGCTGTGCCGTTCCATCCGGCATCGGTGCAACTGATCGCGCTATTACCCGAATGGGTGTATCCTATATCACAAGTCAGCGTTGCATGTTGCCCCAATGTCGTTCCTGATACAGCACTGAACTGTCCGCCAGCAATCATCAGCGTACCACAATCTGCATGAACAACGGTGATATATAAGTCGTTTGCAACACATTTGAGCACACTATTTTGCCCAGTTCACATTTGGTATTGTTCAGTTAACTGTAACTTTCCACCACTCAATGGGAGCTTTTCAATTATTTCATAGAATATATTCTGACTATTTTAATATTTCCAATATTATTGTATGCCCCCAAACGTTAGTACTCTGACATCACGCAACTATGATGCAGTATAATAGTATTTAATCGCATAGCATATTCATGGTACAGTCTGCATTGTAACACGGAGTGTCAGTTACGTATAGAACAGTGATTATTCATTAAATATCTTGGTTTGTGTCCTAATGTCGCACTAAAACCTTAGATCATATCGCGATTCTCCAGGTATTATTGTTGGATACATGGTTGTGGAGCAGCATCAATTATTGTAAATGTGCTAAGTCTAGTATGTTTTGTGCAACTTCAACATTACCTAATGGGTTACATGTTGGGCTGTCACTCCAAGTGCCGTCAGTCTGACATACGATTACTGAACTGCCTATGATGTCGTATCCGGTCGTGCACTCTATTTCCAAAGCTGTTCCGTATGTGTAAATAGTGTCATTTGCAGAGCCACCGGAAGGCGTCGGATTTCCACATTCTGAAATTGGAACAATGTACCACTGAGTACGAATTTCCAGGCCATCATAAATAAGACACGGCTTGTGTATTCATACCTTATGTTTTCCTAGAAATGTTCATGAATAATCATAACTTCAATAGCGTCATAATTGCACATACTGACGACAGTCTCTTTCCGCATCAATAAGTGTGATAATCTGGCATATTCAGGTGAAAGCGAATCATCAATATAATTATGTGATATAAACGAAGCATCGCAAATACAGATATATACAGACCTCTAAGGTCACAGGATGGCAGGGTGGACCACGTGCTGTCTTCTTGACAAGTAACGAATGCATCTCCATTCATTATGTATCCTTCCAAACAGGTCAGTATAGCCAATGCTCCGTAGGTTGTTCCTTTTGGAGCCAACGGTGTATCACCGTATGTAATAGTCGGTGACAAACAATCTGAAATAGTAGATATCAAGAATGACTACCGATGTATGTGTGCTTGTCGCCATGGTGGTATATAATAAATCGCATGTTATGCATACAAACATAATACTCCATATCGAAATTGAAATGTATGTGTCAGATATCCTCTATCTTATATTTCTTCGAACATGTATTGTAATAAAATATTAAAATAAGTTGTGCTTAGCACATACCTTTGATGGTGCATGTTGCTGTGCCGTTCCATCCGGCATCGGTGCAACTGATCGCGCTATTACCCGAATGGGTGTATCCTATATCACAAGTCAGCGTTGCATGTTGCCCCAATGTCGTTCCTGATACAGCACTGAACTGTCCGCCAGCAATCATCAGCGTACCACAATCTGCATGAACAACGGTGATATATAAGTCGTTTGCAACACATTTGAGCACACTATTTTGCCCAGTTCACATTTGGTATTGTTCAGTTAACTGTAACTTTCCACCACTCAATGGGAGCTTTTCAATTATTTCATAGAATATATTCTGACTATTTTAATATTTCCAATATTATTGTATGCCCCCAAACGTTAGTACTCTGACATCACGCAACTATGATGCATTATAATAGTATTAAATCGCATAGCATATTCATGGTACAGTCTGCATTGTAACACGGAGTGTCAGTTACGTATAGAACAGTGATTATTCATTAAATATCTTGGTTTGTGTCCTAATGTCGCACTAAAACCTTAGATCATATCGCGATTCTCCAGGTATTATTGTTGGATACATGGTTGTGGAGCAGCATCAATTATTGTAAATGTGCTAAGTCTAGTATGTGTTTGTGCAACTTCAACATTACCTAATGGGTTACATGTTGGGCTGTCACTCCAAGTGCCATCAGTCTTACATACGATTACTGAACTGCCTATGATGTCGTATCCGGTCGTGCACTCTATTTCCAAAGCTGTTCCGTATGTGTAAATAGTGTCATTTGCAGAGCCACCGGAAGGCGTCGGATTTTCACATTCTGAAATTGGAACAATGTACCACTGAGTACGAATTTCCAGGCCATCATAAATAAGACACGGCTTGTGTATTCATACCTTATGTTTTCCTAGAAATGTTCATGAATAATCATAACTTCAATAGCGTCATAATTGCACATACTGACGACAGTCTCTTTCCGCATCAATAAGTGTGATAATCGGTGTATTGTTCTTTCATTTCATATTCAGGTGAAAGCGAATCATCAATATAATTATGTGATATAAACGAAGCATCGCAAATACAGATATATACAGACCTCTAAGGTCACAGGATGGCAGGGTGGACCACGTGCTGTCTTCTTGACAAGTAACGAATGCATCTCCATTCATTATGTATCCTTCCAAACAGGTCAGTATAGCCAATGCTCCGTAGGTTGTTCCTTTTGGAGCCAACGGTGTATCACCGTATGTAATAGTCGGTGACAAACAATCTGAAATAGTAGATATCAAGAATGACTACCGATGTATGTGTGATTGTCGCCATGGTGGTATATAATAAATCGCATTTTATGCATACAAACATAATACTCCATATCGAAATTGAAATGTATGTGTCAGATATCCTCTATCTTATATTTCTTCGAACATGTATTGTAATAAAATATTAAAATAAGTTGTGCTTAGCACATACCTTTGATGGTGCATGTTGCTGTGCCGTTCCATCCGGCATCGGTGCAACTGATCGCGCTATTACCCGAATGGGTGTATCCTATATCACAAGTCAGCGTTGCATGTTGCCCCAATGTCGTTCCTGAGACAGCACTGAACTGTCCGTCAGCAATCATCAGCGTACCACAATCTGCATGCAAAAACAGTTATATAGATGTCGTTTGCGACACATTTGAACACACTATATTGCCTTGTTTCCATCTATTATTTTGCAGTTAACTGAAACTCTCCACCCGCCATTGGAAGGTTTTCAATTACTACATATAATATATTCAGACTATTTTAAATTTTGCAATAATACTTTACCTCAAACGTTAGTATTCTAAGCTTACGCAACTATGATACAACAGAGTAATATTTAGTTACATGACATATCCATAATACAGATTGTATTGTCACACTTAGTGTCGGTTACGTTTACAACAGTGATTATTTATTAAGTTTCTTGGTTTGTGTCCTAATGTCGCACTAAAACCTTAGATCATATCGCGATTCTCCAGGTATTATTGTTGGATACATGGTTGTGGAGCAGCATCAATTATTGTAAATGTGCTAAGTCTAGTATGTGTTTGTGCAACTTCAACATTACCTAATGGGTTACATGTTGGGCTGTCACTCCAAGTGCCATCAGTCTTACATACGATTACTGAACTGCCTATGATGTCGTATCCGGTCGTGCACTCTATTTCCAAAGCTGTTCCGTATGTGTAAATAGTGTCATTTGCAGAGCCACCGGAAGGCGTCGGATTTCCACATTCTGAAATTGGAACAATGTACCACTGAGTACGAATTTCCAGGCCATCATAAATAAGACACGGCTTGTGTATTCATACCTTATGTTTTCCTAGAAATGTTCATGAATAATCATAACTTCAATAGCGTCATAATTGCACATACTGACGACAGTCTCTTTCCGCATCAATAAGTGTGATAATCGGTGTATTGTTCTTTCATTTCATATTCAGGTGAAAGCGAATCATCAATATAATTATGTGATATAAACGAAGCATCGCAAATACAGATATATACAGACCTCTAAGGTCACAGGATGGCAGGGTGGACCACGTGCTGTCTTCTTGACAAGTAACGAATGCATCTCCATTCATTATGTATCCTTCCAAACAGGTCAGTATAGCCAATGCTCCGTAGGTTGTTCCTTTTGGAGCCAACGGTGTATCACCGTCTGTAATAGTCGGTGACAAACAATCTGAAATAGTAGATATCAAGAATGACTACCGATGTATGTGTGCTTGTCGCCATGGTGGTATATAATAAATCGCATTTTATGCATACAAACATAATACTCCATATCGAAATTGAAATGTATGTGTCAGATATCCTCTATCTTATATTTCTTCGAACATGTATTGTAATAAAATATTAAAATAAGTTGTGCTTAGCACATACCTTTGATGGTGCATGTTGCTGTGCCGTTCCAGCCGGCATCGGTGCAACTGATCGCGCTATTACCCGAATGGGTGTATCCTATATCACAAGTCAGCGTTGCATGTTGCCCCAATGTCGTTCCTGATACAGCACTGAACTGTCCGCCAGCAATCATCAGCGTACCACAATCTGCATGAACAACGGTGATATATAAGTCGTTTGCAACACATTTGAGCACACTATTTTGCCCAGTTCACAGTTGTTATTGTTCAGTTAACTGTAACTTTCCACCACTCAATGGGAGCTTTTCAATTATTTCATAGAATATATTCTGACTATTTTAATTTTTCCAATATTATGCCCCCAAACGTTAGTACTCTGACATCACGCAACTATGATGCAGTATAATAGTATTTAATCGCATAGCATATTCATGGTACAGTCTGCATTGTAACACGGAGTGTCAGTTACGTATAGAACAGTGATTATTCATTAAATATCTTGGTTTGTGTCCTAATGTCGCACTAAAACCTTAGATCATATCGCGATTCTCCAGGTATTATTGTTGGATACATGGTTGTGGAGCAGCATCAATTATTGTAAATGTGCTAAGTCTAGTATGTGTTTGTGCAACTTCAACATTACCTAATGGGTTACATGTTGGGCTGTCACTCCAAGTGCCATCAGTCTTACATACGATTACTGAACTGCCTATGATGTCGTATCCGGTCGTGCACTCTATTTCCAAAGCTGTTCCGTATGTGTAAATAGTGTCATTTGCAGAGCCACCGGAAGGCGTCGGATTTTCACATTCTGAAATTGGAACAATGTACCACTGAGTACGAATTTCCAGGCCACCATAAATAAGACACGGCTTGTGTTCATACCTTATGTTTTCCTAGAAATGTTCATGAATAATCATAACTTCAATAGCGTCATAATTGCACATACTGACGACAGTCTCTTTCCGCATCAATAAGTGTGATAATCGGCATATTCAGGTGAAAGCGAATCATCAATATAATTATGTGATATAAACGAAGCATCGCAAATACAGATATATACAGACCTCTAAGGTCACAGGATGGCAGGGTGGACCACGTGCTGTCTTCTTGACAAGTAACGAATGCATCTCCATTCATTATGTATCCTTCCAAACAGGTCAGTATAGCCAATGCTCCGTAGGTTGTTCCTTTTGGAGCCAACGGTGTATCACCGTATGTAATAGTCGGTGACAAACAATCTGAAATAGTAGATATCAAGAATGACTACCGATGTATGTGTGCTTGTCGCCATGGTGGTATATAATAAATCGCATGTTATGCATACAAACATAATACTCCATATCGAAATTGAAATGTATGTGTCAGATATCCTCTATCTTATATTTCTTCGAACATGTATTGTAATAAAATATTAAAATAAGTTGTGCTTATCACATACCTTTGATGGTGCATGTTGCTGTGCCGTTCCATCCGGCATCGGTGCAACTGATCGCGCTATTACCCGAATGGGTGTTCCTATATCACAAGTCAGCGTTGCATGTTGCCCCAATGTCGTTCCTGATACAGCACTGAACTGTCCGCCAGCAAATCAGCGTACGTACACAATCTGCATGAACAACGGTGATATATAAGTCGTTTGCAACACATTTGAGCACACTATTTTGCCCAGTTCACATTTGGTATTGTTCAGTTAACTGTAACTTTCCACCACTCAATGGGAGCTTTTCAATTATTTCATAGAATATATTCTGACTATTTTAATATTTCCAATATTATTGTATGCCCCCAAACGTTAGTACTCTGACATCACGCAACTATGATGCATAATAATAGTATTAAATCGCATAGCATATTCATGGTACAGTCTGCATTGTAACACGGAGTGTCAGTTACGTATAGAACAGTGATTATTCATTAAATATCTTGGTTTGTGTCCTAATGTCGCACTAAAACCTTAGATCATATCGCGATTCTCCAGGTATTATTGTTGGATACATGGTTGTGGAGCAGCATCAATTATTGTAAATGTGCTAAGTCTAGTATGTGTTGTGCAACTTCAACATTACCTAATGGGTTACATGTTGGGCTGTCACTCCAAGTGCCATCAGTCTTACATACGATTACTGAACTGCCTATGATGTCGTATCCGGTCGTGCACTCTATTTCCAAAGCTGTTCCGTATGTGTAAATAGTGTCATTTGCAGAGCCACCGGAAGGCGTCGGATTTTCACATTCTGAAATTGGAACAATGTAACACTGAGTACGAATTTCCAGGCCATCATAAATAAGACACGGCTTGTGTATTCATACCTTATGTTTTCCTAGAAATGTTCATGAATAATCATAACTTCAATAGCGTCATAATTGCACATACTGACGACAGTCTCTTTCCGCATCAATAAGTGTGATAATCGGCATATTCAGGTGAAAGCGAATCATCAATATAATTATGTGATATAAACGAAGCATCGCAAATACAGATATATACAGACCTCTAAGGTCACAGGATGGCAGGGTGGACCACGTGCTGTCTTCTTGACAAGTAACGAATGCATCTCCATTCATTATGTATCCTTCCAAACAGGTCAGTATAGCCAATGCTCCGTAGGTTGTTCCTTTTGGAGCCAACGGTGTATCACCGTATGTAATAGTCGGTGACAAACAATCTGAAATAGTAGATATCAAGAATGACTACCGATGTATGTGTGCTTGTCGCCATGGTGGTATATAATAAATCGCATTTTATGCATACAAACATAATACTCCATATCGAAATTGAAATGTATGTGTCAGATATCCTCTATCTTATATTTCTTCGAACATGTATTGTAATAAAATATTAAAATAAGTTGTGCTTAGCACATACCTTTGATGGTGCATGTTGCTGTGCCGTTCCATCCGGCATCGGTGCAACTGATCGCGCTATTACCCGAATGGGTGTATCCTATATCACAAGTCAGCGTTGCATGTTGCCCCAATGTCGTTCCTGATACAGCACTGAACTGTCCGCCAGCAATCATCAGCGTACCACAATCTGCATGAACAACGGTGATATATAAGTCGTTTGCAACACATTTGAGCACACTATTTTGCCCAGTTCACATTTGGTATTGTTCAGTTAACTGTAACTTTCCACCACTCAATGGGAGCTTTTCAATTATTTCATAGAATATATTCTGACTATTTTAATATTTCCAATATTATTGTATGCCCCCAAACGTTAGTACTCTGACATCACGCAACTATGATGCAGTATAATAGTATTTAATCGCATAGCATATTCATGGTACAGTCTGCATTGTAACACGGAGTGTCAGTTACGTATAGAACAGTGATTATTCATTAAATATCTTGGTTTGTGTCCTAATGTCGCACTAAAACCTTAGATCATATCGCGATTCTCCAGGTATTATTGTTGGATACATGGTTGTGGAGCAGCATCAATTATTGTAAATGTGCTAAGTCTAGTATGTGTTTGTGCAACTTCAACATTACCTAATGGGTTACATGTTGGGCTGTCACTCCAAGTGCCATCAGTCTTACATACGATTACTGAACTGCCTATGATGTCGTATCCGGTCGTGCACTCTATTTCCAAAGCTGTTCCGTATGTGTAAATAGTGTCATTTGCAGAGCCACCGGAAGGCGTCGGATTTTCACATTCTGAAATTGGAACAATGAACCACTGAGTACGAATTTCCAGGCCATCATAAATAAGACACGGCTTGTGTATTCATACCTTATGTTTTCCTAGAAATGTTCATGAATAATCATAACTTCAATAGCGTCATAATTGCACATACCGACGACAGTCTCTTTCCGCATCAATAAGTGTGATAATCGGTGTATTGTTCTTTCATTTCATATTCAGGTGAAAGCGAATCATCAATATAAGTATGTGATATAAACGAAGCATCGCAAATACAGATATATACAGACCTCTACGGTCACAGGATGGCAGGGTGGACCACGTGCTGTCTTCTTGACAAGTAACGAATGCATCTCCATTCATTATGTATCCTTCCAAACAGGTCAGTATAGCCAATGCTCCGTAGGTTGTTCCTTTTGGAGCCAACGGTGTATCACCGTATGTAATAGTCGGTGACAAACAATCTGAAATAGTAGATATCAAGAATGACTACCGATGTATGTGTGATTGTCGCCATGGTGGTATATAATAAATCGCATTTTATGCATACAAACATAATACTCCATATCGAAATTGAAATGTATGTGTCAGATATCCTCTATCTTATATTTCTTCGAACATGTATTGTAATAAAATATTAAAATAAGTTGTGCTTAGCACATACCTTTGATGGTGCATGTTGCTGTGCCGTTCCATCCGGCATCGGTGCAACTGATCGCGCTATTACCCGAATGGGTGTATCCTATATCACAAGTCAGCGTTGCATGTTGCCCCAATGTCGTTCCTGAGACAGCACTGAACTCTCCGTCAGCAATAATCAGCGTACCACAATCTGCATGAACAACGGTGATGTTATTCGCTTCCAACACATCTGAGCATACTATTTTGCCCAGTTCACATTTGTTATTGTTCAGTAAACTGACACTTTCCAACACACAATGGGAGGATTTCAATTATTTCATAGAATATATTCTGACTATTTTAATTTTTCCAATATTAGTGTATGCCCCAAACATTAGTACTCTGACATCACGCAACTATGATGCAGTATAATAGTATTTAGTTACATAGCATATTCAGGGTACAGTCTGCATTGTAACACGGGGTGTCAGTTACGTATAGAACAGTGATATTCATTAAATATCTTGGTTTGTGTCCTAATGTCGCACTAAAACCTTAGATCATATCGCGATTCTCCAGGTATTATTGTTGGATACATGGTTGTGGAGCAGCATCAATTATTGTAAATGTGCTAAGTCTAGTATGTGTTGTGCAACTTCAACATTACCTAATGGGTTACATGTTGGGCTGTCACTCCAAGTGCCATCAGTCTTACATACGATTACTGAACTGCCTATGATGTCGTATCCGGTCGTGCACTCTATTTCCAAAGCTGTTCCGTATGTGTAAATAGTGTCATTTGCAGAGCCCCGGAAGGCGTCGGATTTTCACATTCTGAAATTGGAACAATGTACCACTGAGTACGAATTTCCAGGCCATCATAAATAAGACACGGCTTGTGTATTCATACCTTATGTTTCCTAGAAATGTTCATGAATAATCATAACTTCAATAGCGTCATAATTGCACATACTGACGACAGTCTCTTTCCGCATCAATAAGTGTGATAATCGGTGTATTGTTCTTTCATTTCATATTCAGGTGAAAGCGAATCATCAATATAAGTATGTGATATAAACGAAGCATCGCAAATACAGATATATACAGACCTCTAAGGTCACAGGATGGCAGGGTGGACCACGTGCTGTCTTCTTGACAAGTAACGAATGCATCTCCATTCATTATGTATCCTTCCAAACAGGTCAGTATAGCCAATGCTCCGTAGGTTGTTCCTTTTGGAGCCAACGGTGTATCACCGTATGTAATAGTCGGTGACAAACAATCTGAAATAGTAGATATCAAGAATGACTACCGATGTATGTGTGCTTGTCGCCATGGTGGTATATAATAAATCGCATTTTATGCATACAAACATAATACTCCATATTGAAATTGAAATGTATGTGTCAGATATCCTCTATCTTATATTTCTTCGAACATGTATTGTAATAAAATATTAAAATAAGTTGTGCTTAGCACATACCTTTGATGGTGCATGTTGCTGTGCCGTTCCATCCAGAATCCGTGCAACTGATCGTGCTATTACCCGAATGGTTGTATCCTATATCACAAGTCAGCATTGCATGTTGCCCCAATGTCGTTCCTGAGACAGCACTGAACTGTCCGTCAGCAATCATCAGCGTACCACAATCTACATGCAAAAACAGTTATATAGATGTCGTTTGCGACACATTTGAACACACTATATTGCCTTGTTTCCATCTATTATTTTGCAGTTAACTGAAACTCTCCACCCGCCATTGGAATGTTTTCAATTACTACATATAATATATTCAGACTATTTTAAATTTTGCAACAATACTTTACCTCAAACGTTAGTATTCTAAGCTTACGCAACTATGATACAACAGAGTAATATTTAGTTACATGACATATCCATAATACAGATTGTATTGTCACACTTAGTGTCGGTTACGTTTACAACAGTGATTATTTATTAAGTTTCTTTGTTTGTATCCTAATGTCGCAATAACACCTTTAGGTCACTTCGCAACTTTTCCAGCTATTATTGTTGGATTTATGTTATTAGAGCAGCATCTATGCTTGTAAATGAGCTAAATGTATTATGTGTGTGTGCACCATCGACATTACCTGATGGGTTACATGTTGGGCTGTCACTCCAAGTGCCATCAGTCTGACATAAGATTACTGAACTGCCTATAATGTCGTATCCGGCCGTGCACTCTATTTCCAAAGCTGTTCCGTATGTGTAAGTAGTGTCGTTTGCAGAGCTATCGGAAGGCTTCGGATCTCCACAATCTGAAATTGGAACAGGGTGCAAATGAGTGCGTATTTCCAGGCCATCAGATATAAAACACGGCTTGTGTATTCATACCTTATGTTTTCCTAGAAATGTTCACGAATAATCATAACTTCAATAGCGTCATAATTGCACATACTGACGAGAGTCTCTGGCCACATTATTAAGTGTGATAATCGGTTTATTGTTCTTTCATTTCATATTCTGGTGAAAGCGAATCATCAATATATTTCTGTGATATAAACGAAGCATCGCAAATACAGATATATACAGACCTCTAAGGTCACAGGATGGCAGGGTGGACCACGTGCTGTCTTCTTGACAAGTAACGAATGCATCTCCATTCATTATGTATCCTTCCAAACAGGTCAGTATAGCCAATGCTCCGTAGGTTGTTCCTTTTGGAGCCAAAGGTGTATCACCGTTTATAATAGTCGGTGACAAACAATCTGAAATAATAGATATCAAGAGTCACTACCGATGTAGGTGTGTGTGTCGCCATTGCGGTATATAATCAATGGCATGTTATGAATACAAGCATACTTAATACTCCATACCGAAATTGAAATGTATGTGTCAGATCTCCTCTTTCTCATATTTCTTCAGACATGCATGGTACTAAAACATTAAAATAAAGTTGAGCGTAGCACAAAGTCATACCTTTGATGGTACATGTTGCCGTGCCATTCCATCCGATATCGGTGCAACTGATCGCGCTATTACCCGAATGGTTGTATCCTAAATCACAAGTCAGCGTTGCATGTTGCCTAAAATGTCGTTCCTGGGTCAGCATTGAACTGTCCGTCAACAATCATTAGCGTACACATCTGCATGAAAACGGTGATATATAAGTCGTTTGCAACACATTTGAGCACACTATTTTGCCCAGTTCACAGTTGTTATTGTTCAGTTAACTGTAACTTTCCACCACTCAATGGGAGCTTTTCAATTATTTCATAGAATATATTCTGACTATTTTAATTTTTCCAATATTATGCCCCCAAACGTTAGTACTCTGACATCACGCAACTATGATGCAGTATAATAGTATTTAATCGCATAGCATATTCATGGTACAGTCTGCATTGTAACACGGAGTGTCAGTTACGTATAGAACAGTGATTATTCATTAAATATCTT
This sequence comes from Archivesica marissinica, assembly GCA_014843695.1. Classification (NCBI taxonomy): domain Eukaryota; kingdom Metazoa; phylum Mollusca; class Bivalvia; order Venerida; family Vesicomyidae; genus Archivesica; species Archivesica marissinica. The sequence goes on along the minus strand of CM026387.1, from coordinate 66,648,437 downwards.
GGTTTGTGTCCTAATGTCGCACTAAAACCTTAGATCATATCGCGATTCTCCAGGTATTATTGTTGGATACATGGTTGTGGAGCAGCATCAATTATTGTAAATGTGCTAAGTCTAGTATGTGTTTGTGCAACTTCAACATTACCTAATGGGTTACATGTTGGGCTGTCACTCCAAGTGCCATCAGTCTTACATACGATTACTGAACTGCCTATGATGTCGTATCCGGTCGTGCACTCTATTTCCAAAGCTGTTCCGTATGTGTAAATAGTGTCATTTGCAGAGCCACCGGAAGGCGTCGGATTTTCACATTCTGAAATTGGAACAATGTACCACTGAGTACGAATTTCCAGGCCACCATAAATAAGACACGGCTTGTGTAACTTACAATTGTCCTAGCGATGTTCACGAATAACCACGGGTTCGATCCTCAGACCGGGAAGTATGCTACATTGTACGCTGGTTGACAGATTGGACAGGTGAGCTTTCTCCTGTTACTCCGTTTTCCTCCCACACGAATAACCACATATACGCGCCAACGAGAGTGATTAATATAAGTTGTTAAAGCTTGCTTTGCAATCGTTGTAAAATAAATAAGTTAAAACATAAATTATAACAGAACTTTAATAGCGTCATATGTGCACATAATGATATTCATTAGTCAGTGTGATAATCTTTTTACTGTTCTTTCATTTCACGTTCCGATGAAAGGGAAGCATCACTATAATTCTTTGACATAAATTAAGCATCACCTTACATAAATATACAGACCTCTAATGTCGCAGGATGGTAGGGTAGACCAAGTGCTGTCTTCTTGGCAAGTTACGAATGCATCGCCATTCATTATGTATCCTTCCAAACATGTCAGTATGGCTAGTTCGCCGTAGGTTGTTCCTTTTGGTGTTATCGGTGTTTCATCGTTAGCGATCGCAGGTGCAAAACAATCTGAAATTATACTTCTCAAGACTGACAACCGCTGTGTGTGCCGCCATGGACGTATAATCAATCGAATAAGATGCGCACAAACATTAGAGACATATCTGATGTTCAGTGCTTAAAACGCTGGACTGGTATTCCAGGGATCGTAGGTTCGATCTCCCGTCTGACAACTAATAGAATTACCAATCTTTCAGATGAGACCTTATACCAATGTCTTGTGTCGGTGCTTTACACCATGCACATACAAGAACAAGAGGAGACTCTGGAATGTGTCTCTGTCTGTATCATTGCACCATCCTCCAAATATCTAAAATGTATAATCTCTTTAGGAGGCGTCGCTCATATGGGCAACCGGTAGCGACGACAAATAAACGTAAAACACACACACACAAACATTATACTTCATAGTGAAGTCGAAATGTATTGCAAATATCCTGTCTCATGTATGATACTAAACATTAAAATAAGTGGTTATTTGCACATACCATTGATGGTGCATGTTGCCGTGCCGTTCCATCCGGTATCTGTACAACTTATCGCGCTACTTCCCGAATGATTGTATCCTGTAGTACACGTTAGTGTTGCGTGTTTTCCCAAAGTCGTTCCTGTATCCGCACTGAACTGTCCGTTAGCAATCGTCAGCGTACCACAATCTGCAAGAAACACAATATTATATATTGCAACACATTGGGGCACACTACTCTGCTCTGTTCTCGTTTATGTGTTAGTGTGTATTATTTCGATAATGTACTGTGCTGGTGCGTTTTTTCTAACAGTCTCAACTCTTTAACGGGATTATCCAAATATTGATTATTGATTACATATATAATCTCAATATATGGGTGTAGATTTGTCGGTGGTTGAAATCGCACTGTCACTTATATGTTCATTCTCTGTATAATTCAGTGATGGACAACACTCCAGTCAGCAAAGGATTGTATGCACAAACTAGCAAACTGGCTTTGACATGGCACCAACATGCTAGGGTTATTAACCCTTAAAATGCTGAATAAATTGGAAAGAATGTGCAAACAACATACAGTCTACACCCGGTATGTCAGTCGGTTATGTCGAATTATCCGGTTATCTCGAAGTCGGATCAAAGTCCATTTTCAGACACTATCATTTTACATATAACTGGCTCCGTTTATATAGAATTTCGTTAAATCAAACATCGGTTATGTCGAAGTATTTTGTTCGGTCCGACGGGATTTAGCAAAACGAATGTAGACTGTAGATGATATTTGATATTCACCCTATCACTATTCGAATAGCGAACAGTACAGAGCCTGATCAGATGGCAAGTTCTGTCCTGCCTGATCAGACGGCAAGTTCTGTCCCGCCTGATCAGACGGCAAGTTCTGTCCCGCCTGATCATACGGCAAGTTCTGTCCCGCCTGATCAGACGGCAAGTTCTGTCCGGCCCGCTGATCAGACGGCAAGTTCTGTCCCGCCTGATCAGACGGCAAGTTCTGTCCCGCCTGATCAGACGGCAAGTTCTGTCCCGCCTGATCAGACGGCAAGTTCTGTCCCGCCTGATCAGACGGCAAGTTCTGTCCCGCCTGATCAGACGGCAAGTTCTGTCCCGCCTGATCAGACGGCAAGTTCTGTCCCGCCTGATCAGACGGCAAGTTCTGTCCCGCCTGATCAGACGGCAAGTTCTGTCCCGCCTGATCAGACGGCAAGTTCTGTCCCACCTGATCAGACGGCAAGTTCTGTCCCGCCTGATCAGACGGCAAGTTCTGTCCCGCCTGATCAGACGGCAAGTTCTGTCCCGCCTGATCAGACGGCAAGTTGTGTCCCGCCTGATCAGACGGCAAGTTGTGTCCCGCCTGATCAGACGGCAAGTTGTGTCCCGCCTGATCAGACGGCAAGTTGTGTCCCGCCTGATCAGACGGCAAGTTCTATGAAGTTAGCAGGTTTATGGGTTAAACAACGTTTACAAAACAAATATCCCAGTGAAATTTAAAAAGATAAATATATTTCATTTCTCCAATAGCTCAAAGATGCCATGACAGTTTCTGGAAATTAGTTGGTAAAGCTACAGTTTGATTTGCTATTTTTGGAAATTAATCTATGGCAGAAAAATTGATGTGGTTTAAATAGTGTTTAAAAGTCGTCATATGCATGTAACATAATTTATTGCAGATGTAATGATAGCATCTGGGTCATGCAAATTGATAACATATTTGGTATTGAAGAAATAAAAAATAATGTTATCCATAATAGAACTACAATATTTGTAATATTTTGTTTGGTAGCTTTGGGTAGAATCATATTACATCGTTAATTCATTATAAATCAAACGTACTAAATATATAACCTACCAATCTCTGGTAATCACAACCGTACTAAATATATAACCTACTAAACTCTGGTAATCACAACCGTACTAAATATATAACCAACTAAACGCTGGTAATCACAACCGTACTAAATATATAACCTACTAAACGCTGGTAATCACAACCGTACTAAATATATAACCTACTAAACTCTGGTAATCACAACCGTACTAAATATATAACCAACTAAACGCTGGTAATCACAACCGTACTAAATATATAACCTACTAAACTCTGGTAATCACAACCGTACTAAATATATAACCAACTAAACGCTGGTAATCACAACCGTACTAAATATATAACCTACTAAACGCTGGTAATCACAACCATACTAAATATATAACCTACTAAACTCTGGTAATCACACATATCTATATAACCTCATTATAAATCAACCATACTAAATATATAACCTACTCACACATATCTATATAACCACATTATAAATCAACCGTACTAAATATATAACCAACTAAACGCTGGTAATCACAACCGTACTAAATATATAACCTACTAAACGCTGGTAATCACAACCGTACTAAATATATAACCTACTAAACGCTGGTAATCACAACCGTACTAAATATATAACCTACTAAACTCTGGTAATCACAACCGTACTAAATATATAACCAACTAAACGCTGGTAATCACAACCGTACTAAATATATAACCTACTAAACGCTGGTAATCACAACCATACTAAATATATAACCTACTAAACTCTGGTAATCACACATATCTATATAACCTCATTATAAATCAACCATACTAAATATATAACCTACTCACACATATCTATATAACCACATTATAAATCAACCGTACTAAATATATAACCAACTAAACGCTGGTAATCACAACCGTACTAAATATATAACCTACTAAACGCTGGTAATCACAACCGTACTAAATATATAACCTACTAAACGCTGGTAATCACAACCGTACTAAATATATAACCTACTAAACTCTGGTAATCACAACCGTACTAAATATATAACCAACTAAACGCTGGTAATCACAACCATACTAAATATATAACCTACTAAACGCTGGTAATCACAACCGTACTAAATATATAACCTACTGATCTCTGGTAATCAGAACCGTACTAAATATATAACCTACTAAACTCTGGTAATCACACATATCTATATAACCTCATTATAAATCAACCGTACTAAATATATAACCTACTCACACCTATCTATATAACCTCATTATATGTCAAACGTACTAAATATATAACCTACTCACACATATCTATATAACCTCATTATAAATCAACCGTACTAAATATATAACCTACTCACACCTATCTATATAACCTCATTATAAATCAACCGTACTAAATATATAACCTACTCACACCTATCTATATAACCTCATTATATGTCAACCGTACTATATATATAACCTACTCACACCTATCTATATAACCTCATTATAAGTCCACCGTACTAAATATATAACCTACTAAACGCTGGTAATCACACATATCCTATATAACCTCATGTTCACAGTACGTATACACGCGCTTTTCTTTACAAATATATCCAAATAAGCGAAAGGAACATATCTACCGGCCATCTTTTTATTTTTACCATTCATTTTGAAGTCAAAATTAGCAATTTTGTTATTTTCCTCATAAGTCGCAAAGCAATTTTGACACTAAGGAAGTTGCGATTTGTCGCTTCCAAATGAGATAGATCTGAATGAAATAAGTCGGTTCTAGGTAGAAAGCTATCATTATCACTCGTGATTAGTATGCTTTCAATGTTCATTCGGTGAAATATAATTTGATCATTCACTGAAATAAACAAATGTCCTCTTACTTAAGTAAGTAAGTAATTTGTTTATTATAGTGACTTGTGTACATATCAGACAATATTTACATATAAATTATACAATTAAATACACCCGGCCCAATGGGCCTATAAGACAATTACAAATATAATACTAGAAACATATCACATGATAAAACACATACAACATTATTTCTCTGACAAACAAAAATAGTCGATTATAGTAGTTATATCAAAACTAGAAATGTGACCAAGGGACACAAATGTTGCACTTCGTCTCTTCTCTGCAGAGTCTAGGACCATAAATCAGTCTTGTATAAAATATCACAATGAGGTTTTAATAGAACTAGAGGGTTGAGTTACCCATAACACAAAATATGGACGGACGCACCTACGGACGGACATTACTATTATTTCATCTTGCAATGTATGATACCCAAACCCGTAATTAGCAACGACATAAATGTGCATAACATGTGCTAATTGGGTGACATAAAGTGGTTAAATGTGTACACGGCGAAGGCCAAAACTGCAATGTCGGATATGTGTACGAATCCAGGAGAATTAATCGCTATTGGTACACCATATAAACTTTTTGGAATGCATAAATGAAATTCGAATTATTCTACGTGCAATTATGCAAATTAGCTTATTCCGATGGTTGTGTCATTTTAACGTTTTGGTATTTCAAAACATAGGCTACAGCTTAGTACAAAGTTTGTCTTTAGGTCATAAATAGTTCTGGAGTTGTGTTGGTTTTGTCATGAGTCGGACGTAGGTTCTGAGAGATATGTCGGTTCATATAGCTCATGTTTTGTGCAGACCAGTGAGTACAGGGTTCGATCACACATATGTTACGACAGACAATGATAATTACTTGTTATAAACACCAGAACGAAACATCTAGCAATAATAATATTCAAAATCTCAAACTATATTCACCGAGTTCGGGCTACATACAAACTATATTCACCGAGTTCGGGCTACATACAAACTATATTCACCGAGTTCGAGCTACATACAAACTATACTCACCGAGTTCGGGCTACATACAAACTATACTCACCGAGTTCGGGCTACATACAAACTATATTCACCGAGTTCGGACTACATACAAACTATATTCACCGAGTTCGTGCTACATACAAACTATACTCACCGAGTTCGGGCTACATACAAACTATATTCACCGAGTTCGAGCTACATACAAACTATATTCACCGAGTTCGGACTACATACAAACTATATTCACCGAGTTCGAGCTACATACAAACTATACTCACCGAGTTCGGGCTACATACAAACTATATTCACCGAGTTCGGGCTACATACAAACTATATTCACCGAGTTCGAGCTACATACAAACTATATTCACCGAGTTTGGGCTACATACAAACTATACTCACCGAGTTCGAGCTACATACAAACTATATTCACCGAGTTCGAGCTACATGCAAACTATATTCACCGAGTTCGAGCTACATACAAACTATATTCACCGAGTTCGGGCTACATACAAACTATATTCACCGAGTTCGAGCTACATACAAACTATACTCACCGAGTTCGGGCTACATACAAACTATACTCACCGAGTTCGGGCTACATACAAACTATACTCACCGAGTTCGAGCTACATACAAACTATACTCACCGAGTTCGGGCTACATACAAACTATACTCACCGATTCGGGCTACATACAAACTATACTCACCGAGTTCGGGCTACATACAAACTATACTCACCGAGTTCGGGCTACATACAAACTATACTCACCGAGTTCGAGCTACATACAAACTATATTCCCGATTTCGAGCTACATACAAACTATATTCACCGAGTTCGGACTACATACAAACTATATTCACCGAGTTCGAGCTACATACAAACTATACTCACCGAGTTCGGGCTACATACAAACTATATTCACCGAGTTCGGGCTACATACAAACTATATTCACCGAGTTCGAGCTACATACAAACTATATTCACCGAGTTTGGGCTACATACAAACTATACTCACCGAGTTCGAGCTACATACAAACTATATTCACCGAGTTCGAGCTACATGCAAACTATATTCACCGAGTTCGAGCTACATACAAACTATATTCACCGAGTTCGGGCTACATACAAACTATATTCACCGAGTTCGAGCTACATACAAACTATACTCACCGAGTTCGGGCTACATACAAACTATACTCACCGAGTTCGGGCTACATACAAACTTATCTCACCGAGTTCGGGCTACATACAAACTATATTCACCGAGTTCGGGCTACATACAACTATACTCACCGATTTCGGGCTACATACAAACTATACTCACCGAGTTCGGGCTACATACAAACTATACTCACCGAGTTCGGGCTACATACAAACTATACTCACCGAGTTCGAGCTACATACAAACTATATTCACCGATTTCGGGCTACATACAAACTATATTCATCGAGTTCGGGCTACATACAAACTATACTCACCGAGTTCGTGCTACATACAAACTATACTCACCGAGTTCGGGCTACATACAAACTATATTCATCGAGTTCGGACTACATACAAACTATACTCACCGAGTTCGGACTACATACAAACTATACTCACCGAGTTCGTGCTACATACAAACTATACTCACCGAGTTCGGGCTACATACAAACTCTACTCAGAAAGAAGACATTGAGTTGAAATAACATAGTATTCGTTATGAATAAAGGAACTTACTATTATATAATCTTAGTTAAAATGTGTTGCAATTGTGTTCATTAATTTCTTATTTGACAGACAATAAGGCTCGATTAATTGCAATGAGTGTACACTAAAGTAACTACACTAAGTGTTGGTGATTCAAAATTAAATTGCAATCGAATAATTTAAATATGCTTTTTAATACAGGTTCATTTCTGTTTTCAATGGAGCTGACGAACACAACATACATACTGGTAGCATTGTTTCCACAAGCCCTGAGAAGTCTTTATTTCAGATATAAGACCTTAATCTGTAAACATTATATATATTCATAAGATAACCAGAACATTTTTATATAAAGGAGCCTATAACATATTAGGGTCGAATTGGTGTACTTTATGTTATGTTGGTTTCATTGTGAGCTTACATATAAACTGGTCAAGAACATTAGCCTAGTGATGTATATTTATTGTGAATAAACTTAACAGTAGTTGCAGTAACATGATAAGCCATTTGGAGCTTGGTGTGTCTGTAGTTCATATATATGAGTACCTATACAACAGTAGTTGCAGTAATATGATAAGCCATTTGGAGCTTGGTGTGTCTGTAGTTCATATATATGAGTACCTATACAACAGTAGTTGCAGTAATATGATAAGCCATTTGGAGCTTGGTGTGTCTGTAGTTCATATATATGAGTACCTATACAACAGTGGATGCAGTAATATGATAAGCCATTTGGAGCTTGGTGTGTCTGTAGTTCATATATATGAGTACCTATCGGGAAGGGCCGTAACTAATGTTGCTAGAACTTGTGGCCCGACCCGTTTGCCTTTCTATAATTTGGCATGTTTGTATTCACATGTATATATGTAAAAAAACTAATCGAGCAATAAAATATGATTAAACTAAAAATAATAAACCTATACAACAGTAGTTGCAGTAATATGATAAGCCATTTGGAGCTTGGTGTGTCTGTAGTTCATATATATATGAGTACCTATACAACAGTGGATGTATTGCAGTTAGAAACCACCCACTATCTACACTAACTGTATTAGCAAACTAAATATCTACTAAACTATAATTATGATATTTTCAAATAAACTGCCAGATCAATTTCTTAGGCATGATGACGATTATTAAACTAATACATTTGAATTGAAAGGCAGAGACATTGATTGATCTGTACTGACATCGTTACCCTGCTATTTAATAGGTGTGAATAATTAAGTGGCTGTAGCACATTTAGCAATCTGTGTGAAGTATCTCTTCATTGAGAGTATGTCAAACTTCATTTACCATGTGACTCTTCCACTATGTTTGATTGAAAAAATCAAATCTATAACTCCAAATTGTCAAGATGGCCAGAATATACTAAATGAATATGGTAAGATACTATCGTAACTATTGTAATATTTCTGTCTCAAACAGTGTCAGTGTATATAATATATATATAGCTGCATAAAGCAGTGGAATAGTGTCGGACTAGGAGAGGCAGTGACAGGGATGGAAATACCGCCAATTTTGAGAGTACACCACTTTCGTCAGATATAGTCGTTTACTTTTATGTTTTACACCACTTTCTATATTACTTTTCAGTAGTAATCAGGTTTGTGACATGTATTCATGATAATGGAATTGCACACCATCTTACAGAATTACAGTGACGTGACTGGCATATGGTTGTCTTAAATATAAGTGTTACATATGTATAGATAATGTGTTGAAAGTACATTCACGATGTGTGAATATTTAATAAAAACGAATTATTATATGTTGCTGAATTCCCACTATAATGAGAGTCGCAGTTTCTGAAAAATATCAAGTATTTCGGCTACAATATGGACTTGTAGATTGTTATAAGATCCTTGTAATTCGAACTGTTATCTTTTCATAAGATTGTATTACAGATTTTATTAAAGAGACC
>CM026387.1:66605988-66637721 GCA_014843695.1 Archivesica marissinica | reverse complement strand
TTCATGAACATTTCTAGGAAAACATAAGGTATGAATACACAAGCCGTGTCTTATTTATGATGGCCTGGAAATTCGTACTCAGTGGTACATTGTTCCAATTTCAGAATGTGGAAATCCGACGCCTTCCGGTGGCTCTGCAAATGACACTATTTACACATACGGAACAGCTTTGGAAATAGAGTGCACGACCGGATACGACATCATAGGCAGTTCAGTAATCGTATGTAAGACTGATGGCACTTGGAGTGACAGCCCAACATGTAACCCATTAGGTAATGTTGAAGTTGCACACACACTTACTAGACTTAGCACATTTACAATAATTGATGCTGCTCCACAACCATGTATCCAACAATAATACCTGGAGAATCGCGATATGATCTAAGGTTTTAGTGCGACATTAGGACACAAACCAAGATATTTAATGAATAATCACTGTTCTATACGTAACTGACTCTCCGTGTTACGATGCAGACTGTACCATGAATATGCTATGTGACTAAATACTATTATACTGCATCATAGTTGCGTGATGTCAGTTTAATAACGTTTGGGGGCATACAATAATATTGGAAAAATTAAAATAGTCAGAATATATTCTATGAAATAATTGAAAACCTCCTATTGAGTGGTGGAAAGTTACAGTTAACTGAACAATAACAAATGTGAACTGGGCAATATAGTGTTCTCAAATGTGTTGCAAACGACTTATATATCACCTATCATGTAACCCATGAAGTAATGATGATGTTGCACAGACGCATAATATTTAAAACATACAGTTATAGATTATTCAGATAACATGGATCGTAATGTATGTGTTGAGCTTGAAGTTGGTGTAAGGTTTGAACGTTTTGTACCCATTGCATTCTAACGGATTGAAATCAACAGTTGCATTGATAGAATGCAATTTGCTGATATATCCTATGTTTCTGTTCTACATTTTCAGCAATAAACACGATATGTCAAATATCTTCTCACACTGCACCAACACCAACACTATGTTAAATCATTTCTTGGTTCGATGCATGAAATGGTTTATGCAAGCTACATTTGACTCTAATGAGAAGGTAACTGTGCTATTTTAGTCCATGTTAGTGGAAAGTCTGTTGTTCTGTTATTGTCCCATTCAGTACATGAAGTACTACCCGGAGTCGCACATGGGTCTTCTACCAAAAACAATAGGTGGAGAATCGCGATATGACCTTAGTTGTTAGCGAGACTTAAGATCTCAAAACAAACATGCACACACTATGTCTTGATAAATGTTTCTATGTCAGATTGTGGTGATCTAACACCCTCAGATGGACGGGCTGATACATCACATGGAACAATATATGGACGAAATGCAACGGTAACATGCAACCAGGGGTTTAATCTGACAGGGCTATCACTTGTTGTTTGTGAACAAACGGGCTGGTCTGACACACCAACATGTACCATCCAAGGTTTAGTTTTTATTCTCATTCTAATGTTTTTCTCTAGTTTTTAATATGCAATATAAAACACATTAAACTTGTACCCGTGTAGAAATTACTGACTATCAGTATGGGAAGTTGTGGTTTGGATTAGTTCAATTCAATTTCATAATTAATTATGATTAACATATTAATTTATTAGTTTATTGTACTTATCCTCATTAAAGTCGTAATGGATATAGCGAGGAGAGGACAATCATAAGCTATACAGCTTTCTGTCCAATTCCTTATATCAGTTGTTGTAAATAATCATGTATTGACAGAAAATAAATATGTTTAAACTAATGGATATAGCAACTGTCTAGAACTGATGGACATGCATATACTAATCTAACCATTATGTAATAAAACCATTACATAAACACATTCACATAGGATATAGTCAGAATTTTAAATTGTAGATTGTGGTGATCCTGCGCCAACAAACGGTCAATCTATTTTGCCGGAAGGGACACAATACGGATCAATGGTAGCAATTGTATGTGACGATGGCTATGTCATAGTTGGGGATATGCTGATAAAATGCCAAGCAGGACCAACATGGACTGATTCGCCAGTGTGCATCAATGGTTAGATTTCCCTTTCTTTCAGTAATTTAAAAACAACTTGTACATTTATTCCAGACAGACGCAAATGCATAGCATAGATACATAGATATATTTTATTGAACACAATGTCATAAACCCATGAGTCCATGATATAACAATGTACAAACATAATCAATTAAATTAATTAATATTGTAACTACATCTCATTTATCTGTATGTCAAATGTGGTTCGTATTATTTCACGTAATTAGCATTTACTTTTAATGAACAGTTCAGGAATAGATACATCACTACGAGGAGAAAAGTGAATATTAATTAAAATTATGTTTTCTATCATTCCATTCAGCCAAACATAAATTATTTATAATCTAACCAACATAAATATAAGTCATCATTATAATTAATTTTCCAATTTTTACCCAATGTAAAATAACAAACACTTGTATAGGAATTGGTCGCACATGCTACGTATCGTTTTATTACATTTACACATACATATACAATCAATTCATCAACATGATGGTTCCTCCAAACATCTTGCTACATAATGTAGCTGGGTGTCCATGCACTTATAACAATATTGGGTATAAAAGTAGATGTCCATCATTTCACTCTCTCCAGCGTCACTCACACGGTGTGACACACATCTTAAATCATTTTGATTGATAAGTATAATACGACAGAAAATCTGCATCAGAGAACATATGATAACAACATATCGTAACATAGAAGGGCGGGTGGGTCGGGACAATGTAGATACGCTTGATACCTGCTTAACCTCGAATGAGAACTCTATTACAATACATGTAATTACATACAGTACACCTGTACATGTATGTCTTCTGATTGGCTACTACCTGATGGTCAGATGAACTGACCATAGTATAGACACTCAATTATAACAGTACAATAAAATAAAAAATTCATGTTTCATCTTTCTAATGTCATTATAACACTTATATGTTAATGTAACATGGAATTCGTCTTTGATTGAGTTACATATGAGGCATTTGCAATCATTTCAATGGATCTAATTTGGTTAATGCCATCTTCCTGTTTCAATTGATATTACATGTGCTGACATTCTTAATCTAGTTATATAATTGTCTAGTCATGTTCACAAATGACACCGTGCCACTGTCAGAACATCTATGTCATATGTATCACCTAGATGCTCTGAGTTACTGATGTGGAAGTCGTGATAGCGCAGTGGATGCGCGTTCGCTTCAGGTGCGAAAGGTCCGGAGTTCGAGCCCCACTGGAGCCGTTACGATTGTGCCCTTAGGCAAGGCATTTAAAGTCCACGTTGCCTCTTCTCTCTCCCTCGTGGCGATGGATTCCATCAGGAATGAGGTCTCGAGAGTGATTTATATAAGTTGAAATAACTTGTTTCGCAATCGAGCTAAAATAAATTTGTATAAACTAGATGCTCTGATAGTGACTGGTGTCATTTTTAACATGCTTGGATATGGCCTAGACAATTTTCATGAATAGTGTTAAGCCTATGGTGTATCATAATGTTCTTACACAATATTAAAGATATTTTTGTTTGGTTTTAAATCCCAAAACATATGACCAGACTCCAGGTGTATGTGGCAACCATCGCTTTACTTACTTATTCAGTTTATCTTTCCCTATTCATTGATAATAAGTTATCTTTCTACTTCTAAGGTAATTTCAGCATACCCATATAGCCTGGTCAGCGAAGCATAAGATTGTGTCCTCAATTCACTGACACAGTATTGTAGACAAGTGGGTCATGCATATTTACAAGGATTAGACTCGAAACTAATCAACGAGTGATCGTATATATTTATTATCTACACGACCGTGGAAATGCTTTTGCAAGCTTCACGATCATTGATCATCAATTTCCAAAATGTCTTGTAGATTGTGGTGACCCTACACCAGTTCATGGCATATCCAGTATCTCAGCGGGTACAACCCTGGACCAAAGTGCCACGATAACGTGTGAGGATGGTTATGTATTAAATGGTTCGTCGACTATCAGATGCTTGTCAACGGGCTGGAATGAATCTTCTACGTGTTACAGACAAGGTAATATTCGATATCGTAAAACCGTACACAGAATAATTCAAAGAACAAAGATATAATCATGTAATGTACGTAGGATGATAGAATCATTAGTGTTTTAAGTAGTAGTTACATTTAGCAAGTGTACCTCTTCAGCAATCGCAGATTATTTTCTGCCGATTAAATCTTAGATTTCAATAATGTGTTCGATTTACGCAACGATTAGCATACTCGCTTCTCAGCAATATACTTATTTAGGCATACTTATTTAGGCATACTCATTTAGGCTATAGTGGCGTCGTTTAGAGCATTAAGACATCTCACTACTCTGCCACCTCAAAACTATTGAATACTGATGTGCTTTCTATGCAACTTATCCTACTATTTCTTCTTCATTATAAAAGTATATTCCAGTGTGTTGATCCAGGGACATGTTCCACTATAAAGTATTGAATTTTCACAGGGTCTCCTTCGCGAAAAAACTGTCGCCTTTATATCGGGTTGTTATTTGATTAGCTCGTGTTAGGAAGTTCTACATTTCGGGTGTATGTCTTATTTGCGATATTTCGTAATTTAACAATATAAGTATGTATAAAAAATAAATACAAAACTAATTTAAAACAGATAGATTAAAATCGCCACATTTAATTTATACAGCTAATGTTGACACGTTGATAAAACAGTGGTTATAAATATATGTCAATCTCAAGAATCCAGTGATGCGCAAAGATAGTTTGGCATAACTTAAAACCGCCGTGTTTCGAAGAAATCAGAATATAAATGAGCTCGTAGAAGAGAGCTGGTACCAATGCAATTGTTATTGTTAACCCAGCGCTATCTATTGGGCAGCACACCTATCACATTCTCATTAGAACTATCACTTACCGTTAACTATTTGCATCTTAGTCCGAATGTGTGAACATATAGCGGTCGACTCAAACCTGCACGGACCGTGTCGATATATGTATAGAGAGATAAAAATAATAAATGTGCTATACGGATGATATGTAGTATGTTTATGTTTTTCGTCGGCACAGCTATCTCGATTTTGCGAAATATTGCATTTACGTATATCTCCACAAAGAGGTAACTGTCGTAGTTTAATAATATGCTAGTATGTGAATACTTGATAAACTTATGATGTCAAGAAATAAAAAGGAAATCTCAAACTTATCAAAATACATATATTTTGCCAGTAAAGTCCGAAAAGAGTTAGATCAAATCAATAATATTCCTTGAACTATAATACTAATGAATACTAAAACAAACTAAGCTTCTCTTTAAGATAATTATGATAATCTTCACTGTGGACTCATGTTTCATGTTGTCATTACATTACGTGTTATATGTATATACCTATTTATAATAGACTAGAAGCACTGTAATTTTGCTTAATGTTGAATAAATATTGTTGTTGTTGTTGTTGTTGTTGTTGTTGTTGAATACGATATAAATATGTCAATGCTGAGTTACTGATATAATTGCATATAATATAGTATATTATTGTTGACATTTCCCATTGATATTGACATAAATGTGCAGATTGTGGGTGATATGTCTTGTCTCGGGCGTAGCAGTAACTGCATGACATGCACTATAATGTGGCATACTATACTACTACATTATCGCTAGAGCTGACCTAGCACTGATATATTTGTTCATGAGAGGATGCGAGTTGGATCACTACGATTGACATATGATCAGAATAAGTTATTTCTGAGAGATGTATACAGCAATACACTGACATCTCCGTTATGATCAGAACATGTGCTTATGAAATGATATTTGTCTTTTATTTATTTATTGGCGAATAAAACATTTGTAGTTCTTACGCCGCGTGACGCGTATGAATTATCCACGCATGCCGTAAGCCTAAGTGGTTAATTTCGAAGCTCAGTACGACAAACCATGCTTTATTCGAATATATTATTGATGCAAATACAAATATTATTTACACGGTAAATTCTTTCTTTGGGTATACATACAAAATGCCAAGCCAACTCTAGTATGTAGTAGGGTGTCCCAGGGGGGTAGGGTTACAAGGCAGAAATATGTCATACCATTACTCATGTTAGTATGACAGCTTATGTAAAATTCATGTTCAGTTCAAGGATTTTGCGTTAGGGATGTTAGAGGATTTGCGTACATTGCTAGGGGTGCTTCTGGTGCATTTTTATGGTGTTTATTTCAATTCTAAGGTCGACCCTTATTATTATGAAAGTTATTGTGTTTTTAGTGTAATAAAATAGTGCCATTCGAGACCGTATTTTTGCCCGTATTGAACTGAAAGCGTGACCAATCATATGGGATATGCATCGATTGTGGTCCCCAGACACCACCCTGGCCGGATTGAAACCAATATGTGCCTATCTTTCCTCAATAATCCATATTGGGGATTGCACCAGGCTCCGATTACCCATTCTGCTTTCATAAAATAAACGTAACAGACGACCACAAGAAGAGAACACGTACTGACTATTAAAGGCTAATAAATTATTTGGACATATTCAAAACTTATGATTCTGCAATAGTTTAGCTTAATTATATTTGATTGCAAATCAATAGTAAATATGTCATACACACACAGATACAATACATAGCATGAACATGCAAATAGTTTGGGCCATATTAGACAACGGCCCGCACCAGCTAGTCAAGTTAACGTTTGGTTATACAAAAAGTTTCTTTCTTGAAATAATTCTGCAATATGCATACTAGTATAACGTGTCATATGATCGACTGGTGCAAGCTGAAGATTAAAGTGAACTTGAAGGCATTCTTGTCGTCTGATAGTTACTGGCATTTACATATGGGCGTTTTAACTGTAGTTAAAAAATGCGGTCGTATACATTAACATATTAATTGTCATTACAATATCTGAACAGTGCAATGTGGAAACTATTTCAATCGTATTGTAATTGAAACAGTAATATCCCCCATTCCAGATACATTACGGGTTTTCCATTACCTCCCATGACAGATAAAGTCCGATATATCCCGAAATGTATATTGGATATTTTAAAAATAGAGGAAACTAATTAAGATGACCAATCTACTTATAGGAGTATTCAGGGGCATTAACTAATTAATAATAAATATTCTTATTGTAGATATAATGTAATACTTTCTCATACTGCTTAGGTCGGCTAAGCCTGCAAAGGAAAACATGTATAGGTCCCCACAAGGGGTTTGACATTAATAGAACATACATACATACATACATACATACATACATACATACATACATACATATATACATACATACATATATACATAGTGATGCGTGTACAGATTGCGGACGGGTTCAATGGTCGAAATGGCTCTCATGCGAGTCGTACTGAGGTTGCGTCCCTTATCGAAATTGATCTGCCATTTGCACAAGTTTCAGAGCGTTCGGATTGCAACCGTGTTATTAGGCAATGGGATGGTTCCAAAGAGTTTGACGTATATAAATAAACGTATCTATGTAATTACCTTGTAGTCAGTGCGACCATGCAACGAAACTTAACGATAACGGCATAACGTAATCTGCCGTCACACACAGTGTTACAATAACTGTTTTGCAAATGGCATTATCAATGTCAAGGGAGCGAACCGTGTATGAATAGAACTACACGTATACATTGATGAATTCAAGAGTAAAACATATGTATAATAGAGTAATACCTAATGGACAATGACAGTGCATCATTAACGTAACATTGTTTGGAAATACGTCTATAATTGCTTAAAATGTACTTTTATAATATAATTTAGATTGCGAAAACCCTTCACCTACACACGGCTTAGCCCTTATTCCTGAGGGTACTGAATACGGGGACACTGCTTTTGTAACCTGTAACGAAGGGTTTACACTTGTCGGAAGTGGATATATCTCGTGCGGAGATGAGGGTACTTGGAGCTCCAACTCAACTTGTACTATCAAAGGTACGACACCCCATATACAAGTATATTCATAATTTATTTAATAATTCATACTTTGTACTTGTTGTACTTTATTTTCAATGTTGGACTGCTCTCAATAGGTCAGAGTATTATATCTAATCATATACATAAATGTACAAAATCATCAATTTTATATAGTAAGATCTTGATATCTATGTGTGTGTGTTT
This sequence comes from Archivesica marissinica, assembly GCA_014843695.1. Classification (NCBI taxonomy): domain Eukaryota; kingdom Metazoa; phylum Mollusca; class Bivalvia; order Venerida; family Vesicomyidae; genus Archivesica; species Archivesica marissinica. The sequence goes on along the minus strand of CM026387.1, from coordinate 66,629,548 downwards.
AACCCTTTCAACACCACATACCTCTAAATTGGCTTACAAAAAAGTGTAGATCCAGATGAGCCGGCTCGTGACGAGCCGTCTCATCAGGATCTGCACTTTTTTCAAGTAACATAACTATTTTTAGAAAAATTACCCATTTTGATAAATGAACTGATCCAAATGTAATTTTGTTATTAATTTATTGGTCTAAAAATATCATGGACCAGTCCATGTGAGTTACTTGGTGTTGAAAGGGTTAAGTAAGCTATAAGCCTCATACAGACCCAATATGTAAAATATTTGCACTTAGTTCGGTGCTACGCAACTCAAAGAGTCCAATAATTACATATACATATACATATTTATTATATCCATTACATACACACATTTAGTAGTCTAATACCTAAATGAACGGTATTTCACATGTCTATATGTAACAAAGAATACTTACCATTTGATGAGATTAAAATAACGGTTGTGCTGTTAAGATCTATGACGTTTTAGATGTTCATTAGTTATACATTCGTATGATATCAACCAGTCTAATTGTACTCTCACCATTAGTTTTTATTTTCCTCAATTGTGTATTGAATATATGTTGGCCCAAAAATGTTTTTAAAACAGAACATAGTTTGCCTTAGAAAATAATTATTTGTTTTATTTCTACAGTATTATGTATCTAAGCAATGCGAAAGCAGCGTACTCACTAAGACTAATTTGACCGTTGTTTGATTTGATCACGAAATTAAGTAACATCATTTTGGAGTCCAAAACGGTTAATATAGACACATTGAAACAATTATTTACACAATAATTCGTAAAGATGCTCTAAGAAACCTAGGTATCTACAACATAACACTGACACATATTTGGATATAGTGTCAAATTATGATAAATATGGCTGCCGTTTTAAACAAATCATTTTCTAGAGCCAGCCTCTTTAAGTAACCATACGTTATAAAACTCAAAGGTAGTTCGCGGTGCAATTGCACAATAGATTATAAAATGCACTCTATTTCTTAAGGCGGATATTTCATTCTAGACAGGACAGGAAGGGTTCAAGTCAAGAATTGGTTGCAATAACAGTTATGACTCTGAAATATAATATATTAGACTATACTGGATAAAGAATGTTAATAATTATTAACGTCAACTGTTGTTGCTATTCAATTATTTTAGTTGAATACGGCCACGTGGATTAGATAAAATGGACAATAATACACCATTACTTTGACAATGATACGACGTTACTTGGTATCAAGTTTATTGGACCATGTAACATATAACACCAACTTTGGTTCTGGTCAATGAAACGGACTACGCCACCGTTTCCGTTTGGATTGCCATTACATGGTTGACTGACAAAATGTGCAACTGTATAATTCTATCAGTTATAATAAAAACAATGTTACCAATCTAACTCTCTGGAATCAAACGTTATTATTGTAGATTGTGGTGACCCAACTCCTTACAAAGGGACAGCGAATGATTCTGCCACCGATTATGGAACTGTCATTGAAATAACCTGTAACGCAGGCCACGTAATATCCGGTTCATCTACTATCACATGTCAGTCAGACAGCACTTGGAGTGATATACCAACTTGCGACCCAGATGGTAAATATACTCAACTCCAGCCATCATTTGATTTGCTTTGAGTTAGCCTTCTTTTATTTGTTTGAATATATTTATTTATTTGTACTTAGTAACATCCTGTTCGTATAAATACGAATAACTGATTAATACCTCACTATTAGCATACGTCAACTAATAGTCTACTTAGTACCGTAGTCCAATCAAAAATAAACATCGATGCCAACTATTAGTATATATGAGTTTTTGGGCAAGATTCCTATTTTCGTCTCAATCGATAAACAAACAACGATACAAACCACTGAGTACATCTTTGAAACAAAGCGTTACTGACCATTTAGATTATTTTAGATAATGTGGTTACTTCATCAAATTCTTATAACCAGTATTGAGTTGTGCACTGCAAACATTAAGAATAGTGTTAATTTATTCGGCATTTATATTATATATGTTTAATTATGGCTTATATACACATTGGCTTCGGTCACGACTTTGTGAACAAGGAGTACGTCAGCATCAAGTAAGTTTATCGAATACGTTGTTATATAGACATATGTCATGTTTAATTTAATCAAGCATGCGTCATACATAAACAGTTGCAATACATAAATATATCCAGCGATCGCAGGTTTAATCTCCCGTCTGACCCTAATAATATTAACAGTCTTTCAGATGGGACTTTAAGCCGAGGTCTCGTGTCGTTGTTTTACACCGTACACGTAAAAGATCCAGATGATACTCTCCTATTGCACTATCCTCCAAACTCTAACATATCTAATCTCATCAGGATGTGAAGTTAATTAAATGCAATAACACGCATAAAATGATATCCAAATGGTGTGGGTCACATGTTTAACAGCATTCGAAGACGTCCGTCCCATCTACCTACCACCATAACCAATGCAACATACTATACAATATGTTCAGTACGACTGAAAATAGCGTGGTACAACTGCTACCATACGAACTTCAATATACCGAATGTTCTAACTAGCATAGAACAAAGTACATAAACATTTTAAATGGGGGATTATGATCCATCAATGGTGGTTATGATATACAGGACTATATGTTTCAAGTTAATCCTATTCTCGTATACTATGAATGTTGTTGTCCCCATCGATATTACATTTATAATGGTAATGGCCAAATGTGGACAAGCACCGGCACACGTTTGTGTTTCTGTCTTTTATACTTTTGAATATGGCCAATGATGATCGTGATAATTGACGCAACTGTATATAACACAGTTGGTACAATGTTACACCCAATGCCCAGGAGACGACATGTACAATGCTCAATACAAGACATTATTTGACACAGTATTGTTCTGTGTTATCGGTTTATTATTATGACATCATACTGAAAAAAACATCACAATAAGTTGATTCTACAAGTCTGCCGCATCTCTTAGAGTAATACTATATATGGTAATTATTTGTAGTTACCTTAGTTCTCAGGAGAAGAGAACACAATATTGCATAATGGATGATCTATCTGACAGATTGTGGAAATCCTACTCCAGCGAACGGTATTGCGGATTTGAGATATGGAACAACATATAATTCCAACGCTACCATAACGTGTACTGCCGGCTACAATCTGACAGGATCTTCAGTGTTATATTGTTTGCATACTGGTTGGAGCGATACGCCAACATGCGAAATACAGGGTAAGAATGACTGTGTTATAATGTATGAATACGAATTACAAACATAACGGTGTGTTCCTTCTGCAGAAACAGAAACAAATTAGTGATATAGGTAAATGGGACGAGTTGTATATTGTAAAATAAACTGAAAAAATCTATGTCGAATGTGCGATAATGCCTTGATATTTACATACAGTCCTATAATATCCAAATTATTATTACCTACATTAGTAGACTGTCGCCTATAAATCCACTAGCTAACATGCACAATCAGTACCTGTTCTTACGCTTGCCTAATTGATTAAGTATGTCAATTAGTTTGTTCTGATGTTTCGGTTTGATTTTAAAAAGTATAATTTACATTTTGGAATATTAAACAAATAGTGATAATGTTACAGGTACTTATTGAACTTGGTTTACAGTTATTTCTCGTGGATATTATTTGATAATAAATGTATTTGTTTGTTTGAAGTCTTCTAAGCTGCACATTTTTCTCATATTTGGCGGTAAACGATGGACCGCGACTAATATACTTCGATATTATGTTTACCGTGTTCTCTATACATGGACAATCTTGGAATAATTCCAATATTTGGTGTGGGACATATGCCACGGTATCGGTATAGACTTAAGTCACCATTGAGGAGAGAGAGTATGTAAGCGGCCATGCTAGCTAAGTCGATAGAGTGTTCGCCCGGTAAGTGATAGGCTCCCTGTTCGAGCCCCATGGTTGCTACACATTTTCCGCACCCTGTAACATGTACACTCTTTTATCCGAAGTATGTATGCTCATCTTCTTTCTAGCTTTTACACTAATGATGTTGTGATGTGCTTAGTTACTACAACATGACATCAATGTACATCATCGTAGTTTATTGTCGTTCCTAGATTGTGGCGATCCAACACAGGTAAATGGTCAGACAGAACAGACTAGAGGTACAACATTTGGCGCTGTTGCTATCATTAGCTGTGATGAGGGCTATCAGTTGGTTGGACACAGCCATATTTACTGTGACGCAGGACCACTATGGAGTTCAACTCCGTCTTGTATTAGAGGTTTGTGAAATGTGTGTGTTGCGAGGTCGTTATTTGCACTTAACCGGACACTGCGGATAATTGTATCTGTATTATGGTAAACTTGCACAAACATGTTAAACTTTTAAATCGTTTGTCAGCTTTTCATCCAAAGTATCCGGATAGTGTAATTGGTCTTTTGTTCTAATATATAATCTGCTCCAATATATAATATACTCAATGTAACTAAACTAAAGGTAACATCCAGATGATCCGGAAACTAGAAAAGATATAATATGATAGTATGCACATGTATGTTCATGGTAATTATGACGTTCCATTATGATATAACATTATACAATACACATTTCCTTTACAACTTTAGATTGTGGTGACCCGACACCTTTCAATGGGATATCCCATGCACCCAGTGGTACATCTCTGGGGAATATAGCAACCATAACATGTGATTCTGGGTTTGACATCAGCGGACCATCTACACTTACATGTTTGGATACTGGCTGGAATGATACAACAACATGTGTTGTCCAAAGTGAGTTGTTTTCAATTGCATTCCTGATATTGTAGTTCAGTTAAACATATATTTACAAGAATGGTAGACATACATCAAACGCATAGTATTGCTACAACACATACTTTATTACATATATTATTGTAACAATAAATTCCCAGCATGCAATCTGCAAACTCTCAGAAGTTAATGTTGGATTTTCCGATAATTAGAGGTTATTACGTGGGTAGTTCCATATCAGCATAGGTATAGATCCTCGGTAACTTGATTGTATGCTACCGAGGGTCGATACCTCGTTGTAATATTTTGAAGAATACATAACATAAATACTAGTATAATAAATAAGTGTGGCGTCCGTGGTCCAGTGGTAGAGCGTCGGATTTGGAATCGAACGGTCCCGGGTTCGATACTCGGTCAGGCCACGTATGTAGTGTCATTGAGCAAGGCACCTCACACACATTGCTTAGTACTGGTTAATCGCTTAGGTCGGCTAAGCCTGCTCAGGAAAACATGTCTAAGTCCCCGCGAGGGGTTTGACATTAAAGGAACATACATACATACATATATACCCATACATTCTTTCAGACTGTGGTGACCCTTCACCAGTCAATGGTACTGCTAGTCTTCCAACTGGCACGACGTATGGTGAAATCGGTTTTATAGCTTGTGACGGTGGTTACACGCTCCAAGGATCGGAACGCATCACTTGCGACGATGGTGGAACTTGGAGTTCTAAACCAACATGCTTACGAGGTAAGAAATGTGTATGTATCCTTCACTGGACGCAGCAATATTGTACCTATTGTAGATATTGTACCGTGGTTTTGGTAATGGGCATTCTAATTACAAAATAACAAGAGAGGAAATAATAGAGGGAGGGATGTATGTAATGTTGTCAGATTAAATCGTATACAGCAATACTAATTAATCCTAATTTAATTTATAATTGTTTTCCATGTATTTTTCATTGTATGTATAATTAATTTGTAATTTATGGTAAACTATTATTAAAAAAACGAAAAAAGAAACGACACCCACCGAGAAGAATAGGATCTGCCACAAAGGGATGATTTAAATTACAATAAAACAATATAATACCCGCTACTCTGACTATCCGTATGTCAGCATGGGATATACTAGCGCCCCTACTTTCTTGTTAACTCTAATTACTGAAATGGTGTCTGACCGTAATCAATTAATTATCACGGCGTCCAGATAATTTATCCTAGTTTCAAATGGATTTCCTTCTATATAACCCGGATTGAAGTAATCAGTACCATCACTGGACTGAAGCAAGCAGTGTCAGCCTATTTTGCCTAGTTTGAAAGATTCCGATTGTCTGTATGTTGGCACCCTTGTGACTTGATCAATTGTAAATATCTTATTAACTCTTCATATAGTTTTAATATACCCATTCGTGTATTTCATATGCACACTGCTGGTACATTCTAGCTTGTTGAACCACTCATCCAATTACATCCATTGTCCATGTTTCTGTGAGCAAATTGCAAATTGTAGAGCTTTCCGGCAAAGAAGTTAAGTTATGTCATTTGAATACATTGTCAGATTGTGGTGATCCTGCACCTTCAAATGGCATTGCGACTACACTCAGTGGTACAACTCTTGGCGAGGCAGCAACAATAACATGTAGTCCTGGTTATGACATTAGTGGACCCTCTACACTTACATGTTTGGAGGACGGCTGGAATGACACGGCAGCATGTGTTATTCAAGGTGATATGAAATTTTTAAGATATATAATATTTCAGATTGATACTGGATTTTCGTGATTTAGCCAATGTTAGGAATCATTTCAAATATATTCGGTATTCTTTCGCTGTTGCGCACACGCGTGCTTAGCCTGGGTTCCAGTCTGTCGATTTTTCACTTTAATAGCTTTGGCAAAATGACATTGATATTATCAGAAACTCAATGCGGCCCAATTAATGGTCTCGGCGCTAAAATATATTTATTTGACTGACCAGGCAAACTATATCGACGCCTGTTCCCTGGCTAACGGGTGCTCGTCATACAAATAAATCAGTGGATATAATATTATATACCTGTATAATCTACGGACGTTAATTAAAGCGTGTATCATCCTTTATACCGCAGAGTAACTAATACATTGTATTTTATTTATAATCCTACATCTCAGCTTGTGTCGACCCATCACCTGCGAACGGAATAGCAAGCCTCCCACAGGGTACAACCTACGGTGATTTAGCCATTATAAGATGTGATGACGGTTACACTTTACAAGGAGAAGATCACATAACTTGCGATGACGGGGGAACTTGGAGCTCTTATCCGACATGTGTCAAAGGTGAAAATAATAATTATTAATAATGTATCAACTGTTTATGAAATCCACTAAATGCTCCTGAAATGTATTTGGAATAAAATAAACAGAATCACGTCAAATAACTGACACTGTTTCGACAATTGTTGCAACCACAATGAATTTTCGATAAATCTATTTTGTGATGTGCATCAATCTTATTTGGTATCTCAAACATTCTTGATAATTAATTTAATTCCGCATTTTCTTTTATGTATTAGTTTATCGTTAATTATGTTATGCCGGATTTCCAAATTACGGAGATCCAGCACCAAATATTGGAATAATTAAAAGCAGACGATGTGTTGAATGACCTTCAGCTTTTTTAGTTAATGGAAGTATTTTATGTAATCATTATGCACATATATATATAAAGAGAGCGTACCATATACAATGGCATACTGAAGCATTCAATAATACACAACCACATAATTATGTTTATTTAAAATATACGTTATGTGTTTCTTTGTCTTTACGATACTATATAATAGCTGCTACTAAGTTCAAAGGCATATGTATATTTATACTTATTTCTATACGCATAATCATTATAATGCTTTTATATCTTGCTTGTACTTATGCTTTCAAATAGTGCTTATATTGTTGCATTTATATTACCAGATTGTGGTGATCCAACACCAACCAATGGTATTGCAATGCTACCCACCGGTACAACTCTGGATGATACTGCTACAATTACATGTATTCCTGGGTACAATGTGAGTGGGTCGTCCTCATTGATATGTTTGGACAGTGGATGGAACGATACAGCTACATGCGTGATTCAAAGTAATGCTCATTGGAATTAAATAAAAAACATGTACACATATATTTCAATGAAAGACCCAATCGTACATTTTAGTTGTTCCTCACATACTCGGGTACGTACGTACATGATACGTAGTAATATATATATTAGGTTTGATGCAAACATGCACGCATAAGTGTTTCATTTATAAAATGTATAATGTTTTTGCATCGTGTCTATTGAAGATGGTGTAACCCACTGCTTGGTCACTAGGTATGCATGATCACCTAACGAATATAATGAAGTTGTAAGCAACGAGTGTAAGTTTCTATTGTTGCTATGCAAATTAGCGAGCTTGCCATAAACAATGATGTAATGCTGTTAGAATAGTATACATGTATTGGTTACTTTTGAGATGTGTACCAACTCATATCGTCCATGTAATGATAATCAATCAACAACTGTATGTTCGCGAACATTACATAATATATTAGTCATGTTTGAAATCATAATTTGATTTAGTACCACCAAGTACCATTACTATATAAAGGGCAAGGATGTATACATAAGTATGGCGAATGTCACGGATGCAAACGTTTCACGGTCTGCTGGAGAGTCAGCATTTTCGTCAGCTTATGTTTAACTACTGATACTTTATTTTATTATCATTTATCATTGTGTTTAGTGTATACACAGTAAATTACTGGAGGTGAGTGGTGGTTTGTGGCAGTGTTCGATATATTGGAATGCGTGGCCAATTTGATAGCCATTGCATTATACTAGTAACCAGGGCTGACATGGCATAGCGCTAAAAGCAATCGAGTGTTGCCTCTTAAATATATCATGTTGGCCACTCAATTCAGTTGATTTATATTTAATGAATCTTGCTTGTTTTATGATGGGCAATTACAGCTCCGTAAGATGTATTCTATTCTTAATTGGATACTACACATGGCATTGGTTTGATAAGTGACATGAATTATGTGATATTATTCAGATTGCCAAGATCCATCACCAATAGACGGAATAGCCAATATTCCATCAGGAACAACCTATAAGACAGTAGCCTTTATAGAATGTGATGAGGGATACACGTTACAGGGAGACATATATATCACATGTGAGGATGGAGGAGCATGGAGCTCTAATCCTACGTGTGTATTCATTGGTAAGGTTGTGGCTGGACATATATTGTCAGTTCTACTGTCAATACAATGTTAACCAACCTATTTATAAATATCAATGCTTATCAATATAAGGAATATTGAGCACATCATAATTATACATAATATACATATTAACATAAGTTGTAAATTGTGTATTGAAGTAGAATCCATATTCACTGAAAGGCGAAATACTATTTGTAACTTATTCTTATTATTATAATATATTACTGATTCGAAGTGTTTCACATACATTGGATTATCACTCGGCCATACCAATAAGTATTTCACTTAACACGCAGATTGTGGAGATCCCGCTCCTACCAATGGTCAGTCGGATACACCACAGGGTACAACATTTAGTTCGGTAGCTGGTGTCAGTTGCAATGATGGATACATTCTCTCTGGTGACGCCATGCTGACATGTGAAACTGGTCCTGCTTGGAGCGATTCTCCAACGTGTATCAAAGGTGAGTATTAATCTCTAATATACCATGTACAGACTGAATATGTATAACAGTATTGTTCATTTACGGATCATGAGAAATATTGAATCTTTGTTCTGAATGAGATGGATTGTTCCATAGTATCAACACACTAGAGAGGAAGATAGCGAGATAGATTATCATAGTTCTGTTCCATATACAATTAAAACCTGTCTTAAGCAGCCAGCCAAGTGAATCACTGAAAGTGACTGCTTAGCACAGGTGGCTGCTTAATATAGGTCAACTGTAGAGTAAACTAGCATATTGGGAATCTGGAAACTGGCTGCTTAATACAGGTTGGCTGCTTAATAGAGGTGACCACTAACACAGGTTTGACTGTAGTAGAATGTCCCGTAATCATATTCAAACAATGATTTTAATAGCATGTATGTGAGTATACCGTTCGGCCTATGAGTTTAATATGGAATTGTATGTTTTCTAAGCTTATAGATAAATTCGTTACATGATCGTAATGTGGTCATACAATGTATATACCTACGCATTTAACATACCTGGTAGAATAATATGTAAATGTATATTTATACATATATTGTTATAGAAAATAATGATTAATTGAGCTCTGCATAAGCTGAAGTATTAGCATCCAAGTGGTGAATGGGGGTGAGAGAGCTGAATATTAATTATGTGGAAGTCGTGATAGCGCAGTAGTAGAGCGTCGCTTCAGGTGCGAAAGGCTCGGAGTTCGAACCCCGCTGGAGCCGTTACGAGTGTGCCCTTAGGCAAGGCATTTGAATTCCACATTGCCTCTTATCTCTCCTTCATGGCGATGGATTCCATCAGGATTGAGGTCTGGAGAGTGATTAATATAAGTTGTAATAACTTGTTTCACAATCGAGTTAAACTAAATTTGTATAAACTAATATTAATTATGTATGGTACTTTTAATCGTATTTTTACCGGCGTTATTATTGTATCTGTGTGGCTACGGCATATCATTGCGCTATACATCCATACGAGTTAAAAAAAGAATGTGCATTCTTGTTTATGTGTAGCACTCTCAGTGTATCGTGCATCATAGTCATTTGTATTATCATATCTGACATTCACAGACTGTGGTGATCCATCCCCAACCAATGGCATTGCCAATACACCCACCGGAACCACGATTAATAAAACTGCTACAATTTCTTGTAATCCCGGATATAACGTCAGTGGGTCATCCATCATGACATGCGTAGACAGTGGATGGAACGACACAGCTACATGCATAGTACAAGGTAATGATATTTAATAGGAACAATATATTAGTTACTAGAGGCATATCGACGTGTTTACATGTGCATTGTTTTCACAACATCAGTTTCATACACTGAAGTAATGCATGCAGTATTCTAAAAATAACATTATTAATGTATGCATATACACTCTACATAATTACTAATTGGTCACAAGGTGTATTTCAGTATTTGGAGCAAACTAATAACCATATAGTATCAATTTTCATATCATCTTATTTGATACCTTTTATTACAGATCGTTTTGCAATGAACTGTAAGCATAAACTAATTATATTGATTGACAACATGAACGTATTATATTGTATGATTATCAGTGGGCTCCAGATATCATAAAACACCAGGTGACCGATTACTAATTTTGTTGAGCGTATAATTACATCACGAAATTAAATTCAATGCACGTCATTTGTGGCGTGTTATTACTGTATTAACACAGATCACTGTTGCAGAATTTTAGAATAGTTCAAAACCCTAGTATCAAATATGTGCAATGGTATGTTACAACATTTAATGACGAACAACAAGTGACTTTGCCACAATTAGCAAATAAGTGCATACATTAGTTTAGCCAATCAAATAGAGTGTAATTGCATAGTACATCGATATATTGTTATTTATCAATATGTTGTTAAATTGTTACATGTTACCATATTCTAAGCAGAAGCACAATAAACTGACCGTTATTGTAAAATACAAATCAACAAAAATATATATACCACTTTAATATATAAACAAGGTAAAAGTTATACATGATCATACTGTATATGTATAGGGTAATTAATGTCTGCCTATTATTCTACTGAATACATAATTATGCTGCGTGCTCTTTTAGAAATAGTCATGTAATACATGTATTACGTGATCTTGGTAAATGGTTATATAATATATGTATTGTGTGATTTTTACAAATAGTTTATAACCTACTTTTGTTGGTTTAAACATATTTATTCATTCATAATGTACATATCTATTGTATGCAGAATGAAAATGGATTTAATCGAAAGCTTAAAGCTTATTTAGATACCTTTTTTGCGTGGTTCTTTTTTGCAAATGTTTTGTTTAATACATATTAATGTATGGTCTTTGCAAATGGTGTATGTGATACATACATTCATTGCATGGTCTTTGTTAATGATATACTTGGAATATAAATGTGGACGTCGTGATAGTGCAGTAGTGCTGTAGGTGCGAAAAGCCCGGAGTTCATGCCCAGCTGGAGCCGTTATGATTGTGCCCTTATGCAAGTCATTTAAATTTCACGTTGCCTCTTCTTTCTCTCTCGTAGCGATGGATTCCATTAGGAATGAGGTCTCAAGAGTGATTAATATCAGTTGTAAGAACTTGTTTCGCAATCGAGCTAAATTAAATGTGTATAAACTAATGATATACTTAATACACGCACATCCTTGCAACTTAACACACGCACAGATATGTGGCTAATTAATTTTATTTCCATATGTATTTGTACTTTTTATTATAGATTGTGGAGATCCAACACCTGGCAATGGAGTTGCCCAGTTACCATCTGGTACAACCTATGGTTCAAGCGCATTGCTTCAATGTATAGACACATATTCGCTTGTTGGAGATTCTTTAATCGAATGTCTTGACGGTGGACTGTGGAGTGATTTACCCTCTTGTGTGAAAAGTATGTACACATATACATATACAATAAGTCGAATAGTAATTTCATGAGATAGTAGCCGTTATTATGAATCAGTTGTCATGATAATGTTCTTTATGTATGTTAGTTATGGTTTTTTGTTATTCTTGACAGATGAAATATTCAAATGAATTGTATAATGTATAAATTGTATGTATGTGTTGTCGTGAAATTAGTTTATACATTGTAAACGTGTTGTAATCATTGTAGATTCGGATACCAGTGAGTAAACAATCTCCGCATATGTACATGCATGCTTTCAGATAGATAATCCCCATTTTCCGTGTGTACTACTATATATATATAGAGATCTTACCATGCATGCACACTAATATGCTATATAGATTGTTAAATTGAATGCCTATTGTATAACATTAATCCAGTTGATATGTTACAATTGTCAAAACCCTGAACAGTAGAAGTATTAGTCGTGTGCCAATATAACCACTCGTAACAAAATACACGTAGCATCTTTAAAAACGTATCGCTTTAGCCGGGGAGGGGGGTACATTTTTTAGAATATGACCGTATTCAAAAATATTATGTATACTGTAAAGTGTATAGAAAGAAATTCCTGACGAGCAGTAGTCAGTCTTATTCTGTGCCATATTTGATGACATTCCACAAATATGCAAAATACACCCCATATAGCTTCTGTGTTTTTAACGTCGTTCAGTGTAAATAACATATTAATTGTATGAATTAATTCTATAGGCATCTCATTTCTATGAGAAACACAAATTCATTGAAATGCAATAATTTAGATTAAGTGTTTGTGCAGCCAATCAGAAGAACATAACATGCTGTCGCATATAATGTTAGCGCATTTATAAACCAGACATGTATTTAGACAAACAACAATATCATATGCTGACATAGAAGACAATGGGTAACATATAGTTCCCGAACTGGTTGTTGAAATGAGTATGTGTGGAATCGCTTTCAATTGAAAATTAACTATTGTTAGCAGCTTATATTTCACAATTACTCGACGGAAGAAGATTATGACTTGCTGTACACTCGTCTTTTTTATTAAATGTTCACATGCGCGGTTATTCTACAATAACGAGATAAAAAAAAGAGTAGTGGAAACACGTTTATAAAAGGCAGATGGGATACTTTGCACGTGATTCATCAGATTACCACTATAGCAACCATGAACCAGCGGTTCCATAATGCCACACGGCGTCAATCGTTTCAGGTAAATCGCAGTGTCGTAACATTGTCACTAAGTTGAATCGGGAAATACACACATTTGTTGTAGCATCACATTAAGCCATTGTTATTTGAGCAAGCAATACATCGAATACATAGCCTGGGAACATGCGTTGATATAAAATGCCTTGTGAGACATATAAATATATATATTTAACATCCAAACCGGTAATTGAGCTGTATTGAGTTTATGATCATATATCAACATGTCGTTTTGCCAGAAGTAAAAAATCGACCGACTGGAACCCAAGCTATCGAATAACAAGCACAAATTAATATATAGTACAAAGGCTAGATATTTATAAATGGATACACTATTCTTAGCACTCGTGTCTTATGTGTTTATGTAGATGTGATTAATGTTTTGTAAAAGTTCTAACATTTTTTAATTGAGCCTAACAAATAATATGTCCAGTGCATGCATCTGATGCTTCTTCATTTTTGCTCTACTCCCCTGTTGTATGCTCAGCTATTAGTATGGCTAGGTCAGCCTGCGTCCTATGTCTGTCTGCTTCTTCATACGTACGCTACCACCCTATGTTATACTCGTGTACCGGTATAGATAGCTCATCCAGCTTACTGTGTCTGTCTGTCTGTCTTCTTCTTCATTCTTTCTCAACTATCTTGTGTTATACTCATCTATTGATATATATAGCTCATTCAGCATTCTGTATATGTCTAATTCTTCATTCCTACTCTACTACCCTGTGCTATGCTCGTCTACTGGTATAGATAGCTCATCCAGTTTACTGTGTCTGTCTGTCTGCTTCTTCAGTCTTACTCTATTCCCCATGTGTTATACTCGTCTACTGGTATATATAGCTCACCCAGCTTACTCTGTCTGTCTGTCTGTCTGTCTGTCTGTCTGTCTGTCTGTCTGTCTGTCTGTCTGTCTGTCTGTCTGTCTGTCTGTCTGTCTGTCTGTCTGTCTGTCTGTCTGTCTGTCTGTCTGTCTGTCTGCTGCTTCAGTCTTATTCTATTCCCCATGTGTTATACTCGTCTCCTGGTATATATAGCTCACCCAGCTTACTCTGTCTGTCTGTCTGTCTGTCTGTCTGCTGCTTCAGTCTTACTCTATTCCCCTGTGTTATACTCGTCTACTGGTATATATAGCTCATCCAGCTTACTCTGTCTGTCTGTCTGCTGCTTCAGTCTTACTCAACTCCCCTGTGTTATACTCGTCTACTGGTATATATAGCTCATCCAGCTTACTCTGTCTGTCTGTCTGCTGCTTCAGTCTTACTCAACTCCCCTGTGTTATGCTCGTCTACTGGTATATATAGCTCATCCAGCTTACTCTGTCTGTCTGTCTGCTGCTTCAGTCTTGCTCAACTCCCCTGTGTTATACTCGTCTCCTGGTGTATATAGCTCATCCAGCTTACTCTGTCTGTCTGTCTGCTTGTTCATTCTTACTCAACTATCCCGTGTTATACTCAGCTATTGGTGGCTGGTTCTTCATTATTACTTTATTTCCCCTGTGTTATACATGGCTATGGTATATATAGCTCATTCAGCGTTCTGTGTCTGTCTGTCTGCTTCATTCTTACTATAATCCCCTGTGTTATACATGTCCATGGTATATATAGCTCATTTAGCGTTCTGTGTCTGTCTGTCTGCTTCATTCTTACTATAATCCCCTGTGTTATACATGTCTATTGGTATATATAGTTCATCCAGCGTCTTGTTTCTGTCATCTGTTTGTGACAGATTTTCTGAAACTGTAGATGGGACGGTGAGGCTAATTGCTCGACAATATCTAAACTGTTCCTAAATCCAAAAATGACATTTTAAGAATATAAAAAAAAATTATTTTCTACTTCTTCATACTATTTCACAATTACTCCATAATTTCTTCGTCTATTAGTCTTTTAAGAAAACATGCCAACAGTGATTCACGCGCTTTAATTTGTTTACTATTGTGATTTGACACGGATGAAGGTTCAAGTACATAACCCAATGTCTTACACATTGGATATTTTTACTGAAACAGTGTGTGTTAATACTGGTCACGATAACAAACAGTTTAGAAATTGTGAGTCATATTTGGAACGGTAATATGACTTCTAAAATAAGTCCGATCTTATATACAAATGCACCATCATTATGCTAATCTAACTATATTTTCTACATCTCTTTCTGGAACGGTTTGTAAATGTTACTGCAATATGTTGGAGATGTTACCTGCACGTGTAACTAAGGCGTCTCACGGTTGTAAGATGCAATATAGCTACGAAATCCATGATGGCCAGTACAGATCTTGTGGTAAATTTCAACTTCAATCTAAGAATATCGGGTGAGCGACTCTGGATCAATTCTATGGTTATCTTGCACTTTAATAATCTGCGATATATTTGTCTGTATGTGTAATAATGTTATTTAATATAGTTATATATATTTATTTTTCAGCACAAATGAATAGTCAGCAAGATGATAACACCTTCAATATCGGTACGTGTTATTTGACACACACGCACTTATCTACTTACTATGAAATACTCATTTAACCAAACGTCTAAGATATAAACATCTGCATTATTAACAGATGCTATTGCAAGGTAGGATTAGTTTGATTCTAGTTTAGTTGTAAACATTGAATAAATCACCCCGAGTAGAATACACCAGTGTCGTTTTAATTTGGAATTCTCTGTTGAGCAAAGACATAAATAGTTGTATAATATAAAGTAAGATTTAATGGCATTGTATATTTTCCAGTGTTACTATTGTTACCGTGTTATATTGAAGTTGTTGCACGCAAAACTTATTATAATACAAATGGAAACATTGGTATATTTGCCATGAGATATAATTGTTAATGTAAATAAAAACTGTTGTGATATATCGGCTACTATTTTGACATATTTAAAATAAACTTATAGTTACGTGTGTTCACGAATATGCAAATAATGAATTAATACATATACATTTCAGAAACTACTGTGATATTTGGTCTACTACTGGGATTGATAATAGTGATAGCCATAATTGCTTCTGTTGTATGTCTCTTCACAACACGTTGTAGACAGCCCACATATAAGGTTTGCATATAGTTCAATATACTGGTATACTTGCAGTTTCCGGATAAAAGCTATTGAACAAGTAAAATGTAACAATTAATATGCATTATTTATATTTGACATGCACTCACAATTGATTGATGTGCATATGGACTAGCATAGGCCAACATAGTTGGTTTACATAGAAACCAGTATGTACACGTATAGCAAAGAAAGAAAGAAAATACTGACAGTTTAGTGACGTTACACTTAACTTTCACATTGTCTATTTGAATTGAGACCTGTGGGCATAGAATGCTGATAAATCGTACATTTGCAGCACATTTTCATATCACATTGTTTGCATAAAATAGTTGCAGTGGCATATTACAAGACGATATGATGACGTGTTTATTTCATCACATAAATATCAAATATGTAAATAACATAGGTTGTATTATCAAATCGACAATGAGCGTTGTTGATATAAATTATTCCGTGTTTCGACTGTGCAGTGTAATGCTTTTAAATAACCTTATATTGGTATTTTCAATTCGGAAATCAGGTTCGATATACCCTGGGATAGCTGTCTTGTCGGCATGCTCTATTGGTCTTAATCCTAACGTAATAAATATAGAATTCCAGGCACGAATCCGTAGTTGATGTGTATACATGTCTTACGTGGAATAGATGTGTATTGTATTTAGAGTGTTAAGTCGAGCAAGCAATGAAATATAATCTGAAACAGATCTATATCCAGATTAGTGTTTCGCATGTTGTATTTAATTTAATAATAGTTTATTACAGTATATACATGCAAATATACAAACTTTGCAACAAATACATGGATAGCTAATTGGTCGTCCCCCAGAATGTATAACAATATTTGTAATATTTGTGCACCCCGTCACCCCATACATGATGTACTAGGGCCTTTGAGCTCATCCGACATCCACTCTAAGCACTAACATTCTTTCTGATGAGACCTTTAACAGAAATAGCACATATCGATACATTTAATAGAAACGGTATGGTTCGAGGTTTCGGCATCTCTGACAAACATTCAACCAATAAAAGTGTACTAATATTCTTCTAAAGACAGCGTCAATGAGAGCATTTAGTAGCGGCGATATATATATATATATGTACATTTCGGCGTTGATCGTGTTTAGAAAATAATGGTAAAGTTATGGTGTTACATTCCCTATATCAGTATACGGGTTTGACCTTGTATAGACTGACGTTTACAATGTATTCACACATGTAACATGTTCATGCCATCTCCCCGTAATTACCAGAGTAATCCCTAAAACAATGTGATTTCAATCAAACAGAGTTTTGCTAACTACCCGATTGATTTCCGATTAGCGCAGTTGTTAGAACTGGCCTCTGAACAATGCAACCCTCGAACCTGGAAGTATGTGAGATTGTACGGTGGTCGCCAGATCGGACAGGTGGGTTTTCTCCGGGTACTCCACGGTTTCCTCCCACACGAATGACCACATATACGCTTTCATCCGCGCCAACGATGGTGATTAATATAAGTTGTTAAAACTTGCTTCGAAATCGTTGTAAAATATATAA
The DNA here is from genome assembly GCA_014843695.1 of Archivesica marissinica. Taxonomy (NCBI): domain Eukaryota; kingdom Metazoa; phylum Mollusca; class Bivalvia; order Venerida; family Vesicomyidae; genus Archivesica; species Archivesica marissinica. The sequence goes on along the minus strand of CM026387.1, from coordinate 66,611,328 downwards.
AGTTTAAACTAAAAGCGCTTGAGATATAATATAATAGTGCCTCTGTATTAGTTCATTAATCACACAATCCATTCCTTACAAAACCAGTATAATGAATTATGTACACACGTGTTCTGCAATGCACACAACACGAATGGTACCGGCAATTCCCGCATATTACCAGGAAAGACATCTATCTAATTAATAAATTAGTGTTGCCTAAGGGAAAATAGAAATAGGAACAGTCAAATCTATCATGTATATACCATTTAACATAGTTACATTAAATGGCATTGAATATTAATCATGTCATGTCATCTTGTTCTACAACTGTAAATCACATTTAAATAGTACCATCAACACAACGTAATTAAAAAAAATATCGTCATGGTAGGTCAATAATTACGGTATTATCAGCGAACATTGAAATATCCACCTTATGACGTAGTGTCAATATAGCGTTTGAAAGCTAATTTACTAAATATACATATGCATATAAAGTTACATTTCATGTTGCTGCTACCGATATGTTGTACACATTCCGTCATATATTATATTTTTTTCATTAATAAAATTAATAAGACATTGTCCACTACATAATTGTTTCTGATAGCATGTTTATAAAAACATCATACTTTTCTTGACACAACATTTTAATACGGGTTCATATTAGGTATGCAACCATCGTATATGCCGATGTGGCGTATATTTCCGCCAATTAAACTAATGTACATATACTATATCTAGTGCTTTTATCGTTTCAGCATGAATCGATATATGACAATGAATTCAGAGGCGGTGCAGTTCGTCATGACTATCAAGAAGACTTCAATGACGATGATTCAGATTATCCACCAATTCTTTTGGCGCATCCCCCGCCGAATAGCCGGGATGCAATGCCCCCTTTGCAGTTTACGCAAAAGGACAACATTAATATAGTGCCACCAATGACTAAAAGGCCACCCCCTGAAGATGTTAAGGAAGCACTTGGAGCAGCATCTATGACATCGGGTCCCGTTAAATCAATTACATTTACCCAGAATGGCAAAGCAGGTCTACCTCAAGTTCCGGACGATATACGTGAAGTGCACGGTAGTCCGAGAAAAACGAAAATCATTGGTGCAACAACTCCTCGAATTTCTTCAAATCCCGAGCCACTTTCGCAATCTGGAGAGCTAACTGTACCGTCAGATGAAATAGAAGAAACACATATGCATGCTAAGCAGAGAGAGATGTCAGTACTTAGTTCAAAGCTGGACCAAACGCTTTCACAAGAACTTATTACAGCAACTATCGAATCTGAAGATGCATGTGTAAAACCAAATGGAGCTGTTGGTGCTATTCCTAAATCTATGAAGAAACAACCTAAACTACTTCGTGATTTAAGAAGAGCTTTAGGAGTTCAAAAGAAACCTAACAAAACGTCAGTTGAACCGAAGCGCAAATTACCGACATCAAAACCGAAAACAGCGTTTAAGGATATACCTATAGCGTTTGCCAAAACAAAACCAGTAAGAGAGGCAACGGAACCTAAGCTAAAACAAACCGATGAACACGAGTATGGAAAGCCAGACGAAACTGTAATTTATATCGAAGTACATGTAGACGAACATAAAGCACATACAGTACCAATACCAACTATAGATGTAGAACAATATTCATTGAGCACACCATGTCCATCTACTGAAACGAACCTACCAATCACTGTGGCGGATACGTTGCTTCACGAACCATCCCATGTTGAGTCTCAAACAGAGTCTCCTGTATCGGGAGATGAACAGTCACAACAACAACAATTATCGCTAAACGATGAGACTAGAAGAGATGAACAGGACTTGGAAGCATTCTTTGAATCTACAACACAGATTTTAGCCGACGAAGCCTGTGCGAATAAAAATTGGAGTGAACATTTAGACCTTGAAAGCGTTAGTACAAGCCCTTCAAAAGAAATGCACAATATTCAAAATCAGTTTGAAAATGTGCAAACTTTAAAAAGCTCATACAGTATCCACTCCTCTCAGAAAACAACAGAAACACCAACAATTTCTGATCAGAACAGTTCTCACATGGCAAGTATTTACTCTGGTGTGGGACAAACCATGCCGTCTGTTGAAAGTGTTGTACCCGTGGACACATCGCCTGCTGTATCTGAAACAGTATTGGGCACTGACACTCATGCTGAAACACTGAATGATGACGACTATTCGGATACCATATCGTCTTCATCTGATTCAGATATTGAAATCTCAAAACCACTCCCTGTAAACACAGATAATGTATTTGGTGCTGATTTGCACGAGAGTAACGGAATTAGACTGGACAAATCTGCAATTAGACCAAGTAGGACTACTGGACAAGTTCAAAGCGCTGCTATGTCCAAGCGTCTCAATACTTCATATGGAACAAGGAATAAAGAGTTTGTGAATGCTTACAACCCATCTATGGACAACAAATACACTGATCCAAAAATAAAGGCACTTCAAAGAAACAAACAGGAACGATACAAGAAAGAAATGGAACGAAAGAAGACTGTACGGTTGTCCGCAATGTCAGCTGCATATGGAAGCATATCACCATCAAAGGCAGCAAAAAGGAAATAATTAATTTTGTAAATTCGTGAAGTATTAAGCGAAAACCAAAGATAACATAATTTAATGATTTGTATAGAGTAATAATAATTATGATTGTATGTCTCTGTGTAAATATGTAGTATAGAACATTTTCCTTCCAATGAAAACGAGATACCAGAATGCATTATTTAATGTCCTATTCCCGTACAAGATGACTGTTCCAATTTCTTATTTGTTATTATTAGTTAATTGTATCAGGTACAAAACCAGTATTACCAACATGTGTCCGGATAGATATGCAACCAAAGACATGTTTAATTTACTTGCAAAATACACAATCTTACTTTGACTAGGATAGTCCACCTTTCCGTATCCCCTTTTGATCCGTAACAAATACTACATGTACTAGTAAAATGAAATTAATGTGCATACAATACTTTTAGCATGCTTTATTTAAGAAATAATATTTTTCTTTGCGTTGTTCATTGGCGAATAAAACATGGCTTGGAGTCCTGATGTGTAGGAATTAACTACGTGGGTCATATACCTAAGTAGTTAATTCCGGCGCTTGGAACGACACACCAGCTTTTATTCGACTTTAAATAACACAAATACAAATATTATTTCAATTCGAACATGACCGAAATATCTAAAAAGCGCAACAATAGTTGGTGTTATTTTTAGAGTGCGTAAATGACGTCACAAAACTGCAAACATGATGTCACGTTTTGACATCACGCCCTAAGCCATGTTTTATCCAAGAAGTAATATTTGTCTTTGAGCTATTTATTGGCGACTAAAACATGGTTTGTAATTCCAGCACTCAGAACTAACCTGGGAAAGGCGTCGATACAGTTTGCCTGGTCAGTCAAATAAATATATTATAACACCGAGACTATTAATTGGGCCATATTGAGTTTCTGATGATATCAACGCTTGGGGAAAAGTTTGGGATTGTCCGTGTAATTATTGACTAGCATTAATCCTATTAATAGGCCTATTAGTACGTGACTTAATTAATGACGTACTTGAATCGAAAGCGAGGCACTGCAATGTTGTTAAAACGTTATAATTGGCCGCCATTGTTTACTGGTCAACGGAACGATAAATAGTTTTAAAAAGTACAATGTGCGTCTGATTTGACATATTTACTCAAAAGTCGTCCTTAGTTCGTTCAATTACGCCGAATCGATCGATTACCATCTAAATGCAATATTTAAAATCCGCCATCTCGTCGATATAACACAGAAACGGGACATTATATGCTTGCAATGTAAAAGAGTCTACGGGAGCATTCGTGTATAATCGGAAATGATCGTGTATAATCGTACCTGTTCGGCGATTTCCGATATAATTCCGTTTCTATATTTAGCGATATTATCTTGTAGAGAAGAGTTGTCGGTCTTCAAATATACACCCTCATAAAAGTGGGTGTAAGTAGATGGCGCTATGATTAGAAATCCAGTCTCCACAGGCTGTCATTTTGCCAGAAGTTAAACAGTGAAAAATCGACAGACTGGAACCCAGGATAACTCAGAACGACAACCCATGTTTTATTCTACTAAACAAATATTACTTAGATTCTAACAGAACCACATTATCTAAAAAGCGCAAAAATAACCGGTGTTATTTTTTAGAAAGACACTCACATACACTGTAATTCTTTTTTTATTCTGAACATGAATACGACGTTTAAATCAAAACTGCTGCTTTAATAGATATGCTAGAAATGCTTAGTTGCTGTGATAATAATATATAATAAATCAGTTTTAAGTTGTTTTGTCGTGTTGTCTATTAGAAATGTGATTGAGATTATGGAACTATTTCCCTATTGGATTATTGTTTATTCCAAGTGATATTACAATATTACCAGAGCTGATCAGTGACACTTGCTACCAGCAATATTGTCATACTTTCTTACTTATTCATCTATCACCATCCTATGACCCGCATGTGTCATACAAATAGCTTGCACCATCAAAGTAAGCAATTGTCTGAAGAAATTATTTATATTGTTTGATTACTGCCGTTTATTACAAAGCAAGCACTAATGGTTGTGTGTCGATATCGACAAAGAAAGAGGAAACTCTCGATTAAAACTCTGTATTCTCTACTCTTATGTCAGAACCTGTCCAGCCTATTCTTCAACCAATATATACAAATATACCGCTGCATACAATACACCTTACATAATGAACCATTCTATAACAATACAAGCATATCAACATACATATAAAATGGCGACAATTGCATTGACGAATTGAAGAAATACAATTATACGATGGGTGTTTTTTTTTAACTTAGACAATGAAAATCAAGTCTTTACATCTGATCGATATTTCTCAATATATAAAAGGTTTCAGTCAATATACATGCATACTAATTATGTTACCGGGATGGTAGTAAAACGGGTAGGAATAATTACTTGAAGGTATATATAAATATTCCTACAAAATATGGTTTAAATAGTTTTGCATGGCGTCCTGTTGATGTCTTGAATAAAATGGCGGAATGTATCACATATACATGCAGTGATTGTTTACTACAGGAGCGCACGTGGTTAAATACGGTAATGTGTCGGGTCAAAAGTATGTGTCAACTATTGGTCCAAGGGAAATAACTCAAATTACACTGCACTGTACTACATTTGCTACATTATAAGACTAACCGAAAGTGTTAGAACCTTTTAACTTATTGGTTTAAATAGGGAAAACATGACAAGCGAATGTGTGTGTTTTATATTTATTAGTCTTAATTGCACCCAATGACATTAGCACGCACGCACGCACGC
>CM026387.1:66514108-66604988 GCA_014843695.1 Archivesica marissinica | reverse complement strand
AGAGTGATTTACATTGTCGTACAGAGTGGTTTACATTGTCATACAGAGTGGTTTACATTGTCGTACAGAGTGGTTTACATTGTCGTACAGAGTGGTTTACATTGTCGTACAGAGTGGTTTACATTGTCGTACAGAGTGGTTTACATTGTCGTACAGATCATTTAAGTGGTTTACATTGTCGTACAGAGTGGTTTACATTGTCGTACATAGTGTTTACATTGTCGTACAGTGGTTTAACATTGTGTACAGAGTGGTTTACAGTGTCGTACAGAGTGGTTTACATTGTCGTACAGAGTGGTTTACAGTGTCACGCAGAGTGATTTACAGTGTCATGCAGAGTGATTTACATTGTCGTACAGAGTGGTTTACATTGTCGTACAGAGTGGTTTACATTGTCATACAGAGTGGTTTACATTGTCGTACAGAGTGATTTACATTGTCGTACAGAGTGGTTTACATTGTCATACAGAGTGGTTTACATTGTCGTACAGAGTGGTTTACATTGTCGTAAGAGATGGTTTACATTGTCGTACAGAGTGGTTACATTGTCGTACATATGGTTTACATTGTCGTACAGAGTGGTTACATTGTCGTACAGAGTGGTTTACATGTCTACAGAGTGGTTTACAGTGTCGTACAGAGTGGTTTACATTGTCGTACAGAGTGGTTTACATTGTCGTACAGAGTGTTTACATTGTCGTACAGAGTGTTTACATTGTCGTACAGAGTGATTTACATTGTCGTACAGAGTGATTTACAGTGTCGTACAGAGTGGTTTACATTGTCGTACAGAGTGGTTTACAGTGTCACGCAGAGTGCTTTACAGTGTCATGCAGAGTGATTTACATTGTCGTACAGAGTGGTTTACATTGTCATACAGAGTGGTTTACATTGTCGTACAGAGTGGTTTACATTGTCGTACAGAGTTGTTTACATTGTCGTACAGAGTGGTTTACATTGTCGTACAGAGTGGTTTACATTGTCGTACAGAGTGGTTTACATTGTCGTACAGAGTGGTTTACATTGTCGTACAGAGTGGTTTACATTGTCGTACAGAGTGGTTTACATTGTCGTACAGAGTGGTTTACATTGTCGTACAGAGTGGTTTACAGTGTCGTACAGAGTGGTTACATTGTCGTACAGAGTGGTTTACAGTGTCACGCAGAGTGATTTACAGTGTCATGCAGAGTGATTTACATTGTCGTACAGAGTGGTTTACATTGTCGTACAGAGTGGTTTACATTGTCATACAGAGTGGTTTACATTGTCGTACAGAGTGGTTTACATTGTCGTACAGAGTGGTTTACATTGTCGTACAGAGTGGTTTACATTGTCGTACAGAATGGTTTACATTGTCGTACAGAGTGGTTTACATTGTCGTACAGAGTGGTTTACATTGTCATACAGAGTGGTTTACAGTGTCGTACAGAGTGGTTTACATTGTCGTACAGAGTGGTTTACATTGTCGTACAGAGTGGTTTACATTGTCGTACAGAGTGGTTTACATTGTCGTACATAGTGGTTTACATTGTCGTACAGAGTGGTTTACAGTGTCGTACAGAGTGGTTTACATTGTCGTACAGAGTGGTTTACAGTGTCACGCAGAGTGATTTACAGTGTCATGCAGAGTGATTTACATTGTCGTACAGAGTGGTTTACATTGTCGTACAGAGTGGTTTACATTGTCATACAGAGTGGTTTACATTGTCGTACAGAGTGGTTTACATTGTCGTACAGAGTGGTTTACATTGTCGTACATAGTGGTTTACATTGTCGTACATAGTGGTTTACATTGTCGTACATAGTGGTTTACATTGTCGTACATAGTGGTTTACATTGTCGTACAGAGTGGTTTACATTGTCGTACAGAGTGGCTTACATTGTTGTACATAGTGGTTTACATTGTCGTACAGAGTGGTTTACAGTGTCGTACAGAGTGGTTTACATTGTCGTACAGAGTGGTTTACAGTGTCGTACAGAGTGGTTTACAGTGTCACGCAGAGTGGTTTACAGTGTCATGCAGAGTGGTTTACATTGTCGTACAGAGTGGTTTACATTGTCATACAGAGTGGTTTACATTGTCGTACAGAGTGATTTACATTGTCGTACAGAGTGGTTTACATTGTCATACAGAGTGGTTTACATTGTCGTACAGAGTGGTTTACATTGTCGTACAGAATGGTTTACATTGTCGTACAGAGTGGTTTACATTGTCGTACATAGTGGTTTACATTGTCGTACAGAGTGGTTTACATTGTCGTACAGAGTGGTTTACATTGTCGTACAGAGTGGTTTACAGTGTCGTACAGAGTGGTTTACATTGTCGTACAGAGTGGTTTACATTGTCGTACAGAGTGGTTTACAGTGTCACGCAGAGTGGTTTACAGTGTCATGCAGAGTGGTTTACAGTGTCATGCAGAGTGATTCGTGCAGGCCTCCGTGTTTCGGGTGCCTCCGCGGTTAAGTTCGTTGACTCCAAGTCACTTGCCCGTCACGGTTGTATGTTCGTATCCCACTAGCGACAACATCTGTCATGTAAGGAAGCTATTCTCCTGGCTTGCTCAAGTTCGATGGTTCAACACGGGGGTGTCCGTCCGTGCCTGAAGTACTGTATGAGCACATGGGGTCGTCCTCCACCAATAATAACGTGGGTGTCGCCATATGACATAAGCTATTGATATGACTGTATTCTCCAAATACAAACAAACAAACAAACAAGCAATATTCGGTACTTCACACCTGACATGTAAAAGAACCAGGTATACTTCTGGAAGTGAGCGTCTTCTGTATTTTGCAATGTTCTCCAAAATGAAAACTAATATGTTTCTGGAAGTGTTGCTCTGATTTACCAGGGGCGGTTATAAATCAATGCATCCCTCCAACCCTACAAAACGTAGTCCAACCATTCCACGAAATACTGACAAGCTATCAGCAGTGATAGTAGCTATCTTTGAATATTTGCTTAGAACTGATTATTACCTGGAATGTCAACTTGTACAAGACCTAAACATACACATTAAGTTCTTATTATATATAATATATACGTCACGTAAACACGTACAGATATACATTTTTTTCACAAAAGTTCCAAGACGGAATTATTGATCGTTTCCGTCGGAAACGTAAGCATTTCACACACTGCAGCTGGTTCGCCTGCATTAAAAAGTACACATCTATCAGTTTAGTGCCATATCAACATTCATTAGCCTAACCAGATTCAGTGTATGTTTGCTATTTTTTCGCAGACATTGTTTCGCAACAATGTTCAATCATATGATGGAAAACTTGGCCTACGTGGCCAATGCTTCCTATCACCAATTAGTTTATACAAATTTATTTTAGCTCGATTGCGAAACAAGTTCTTATAACGTATATTAATCGCTCTCGAGACCACATTTCTGATGGAATCCATCGCCACGAGGGAGAGAGAAGAGGCAACGTGGAATTTAAATGCCTTGCCTAAAAGCAACATCTTAACGGCTCCGAACTTCGAGCCTTTCGCGCCTGAAGCAGACGTGCTACCACTACAGTATCACGTGTGTGTTGTTACGTTTATTTATCGTCGCTACCGTTTGCCCATATGAGCGACACCTCCTGAAGAGATTAGTTATTTTAGATTTTTGGAGGATAGTGCATGATACAGACAGAGACCCATTCCAGAGTCTCCTCTGGTTCCTTTACGTGCACGGTGTAAAGCACCGACACGAGACCTCTGTTTAACGTCCCATCTGAAAGACTGCTAAATTTATTAGGGTCAGACGGGGGATCGAACCTGCGATCCCTGGATTACCAGTCCAGTGTGTTACCACTGGACTACATATCCGTCTGTGCAGTATTACGACGTCCATAGCAGCAACTAAGCGTATCGTCAGATTATCGATCCAATCTTTCAGCGTGTGAGAAAGTAATTATTTTCATTAATTAACCAAAATCAGGTATAATCGTTTTTTGTTTTGTTTTGGGTTTTTTGGCGCATCTTCAGCTATTATATGTGGACGAAGAGCCCGTGGCCCCCATGCAGTATTGCAGGCAGTTATGGCCACCCTGATGAGAACCACCGACCTACCGTAATCACATGAATTAATTCGACACACAAAGTGAGATTTGAACCTACAGCTGTGAGGGGCACGTGATTTGAAGTATACTCGACCACGGATGTCACCCAAATCAAGGATAACACTTTGCCACTAGTTGCAACTAAAATCCCGTATCATTTTTAAAACAAGATAGAACTAAAGGTAGACTCGAATTGGTGGATCGAAATTCGTATAAGCTTTTAAATATACGCGTATTCCAATCCATATATTTTTCCATTCGCAGCACACAGACATAATATTTGTCTTGCCGTTGTTTATCGGCGATTAAACCACGGTTTGGAGTTCTGGTGCTTATGTACTAATTTCTACGCATCAGAACGACAAACAGTGTTTAATTCGCCGATAAACCACTGCAGTCCAGTAATTTCGTAAACTAATTGTGCACTTTCTGTAAAAAGCAATTGTTGTAAGTGGTGGATAAATGTATAAAGGTTTAAAATTAGTTACAAACCGGGCCAATACAATCCAATGTTGTGGGAAATGGCCGCCAAAATCCAAGATGGCCGCCAAATAGAAAAAAAAGCATTCTGACAATAATACAGCCAATTTAATATTCTGTTGTGAACACATGTGTGTTTAAATCTGGTATCGATATCACTTAGTCATTAGCTATACAGTCATCCGCCACTTATTACAATAACATTGTTTTTTACAGGAAGTGCACAATTGGTCCAATAATGGTGACGAAATTGCTACAAGACAAGTAGTATTTCCATTCTAACACGACCCAATGTAATACTCTAAACCAATACACATGAACGTTATTGTGTCTCCTTGTCTCTTATTTGGCTGATGACTTCATAAAATCCATTGACTATTCCAGTGGCACTGAATAAAATCCTCCAGCTATAAACACTATGTGTCTATTATGTCTGGTTATTAACACAACGAATCATGTCACAATCGCTGTATACAATTCCCGATAATTTACTACGACTTGTTTACGTCACGTGATTTTCATTCATAAATAAGATTTTTACAAGGTGGGGGCAAAATTCAACAGCCATAAAATACACTTGCTGTAGTCATGGTTTATGAGAGATATCGGTCAGTTATTGCCCCTGAATACTGCCTAAAATATGTAGGTCCTCTTAATTTGTTTCCTCTGTTTTTATCGTTGTTTCATTTGCACAAGATGCTATCAATTGTCTTCCACTTTCTCATATTATAATTATTATGTTACTATATATCATACAGTATATATAATGGGTAACAAATCTGTAATTTATTTTATCAATTAACTAACATGATTTGGATAAAATCACATTTATCATAACGCAACATCTGGTTATGGAACAACTGTAAAAACAAAAGATTCCAACTGAAAGGACCGCTATGCATTTAGGGATATATCGGACGTTTTCTGACGAGGGAGGTAATAGAAAAGCTAGCGAGGTCCCTCATTGTAGATGTGTTATTTGTTTATAGGAACACAATATCAAGTCATGTTAGAATTGTGTGTTTTACGTTTATTTTATCGTCGCTACCGGTTGCCCATATGAGCGACGCCTCCTGAAGATATTAGTCATTTTAGATTTTTGGAGGATAGTGCAATGATAGAGACAGAGACCCATTCCAGAGTCTCCTCTGGTTCTTTTACGTGCACTGTGTACAGCATCGACACGAGACCTCGGTTTAACATCCCATCTGAAAGACTGTTAATGTTATTATGGTCAGACGGGAGATCGAACCTGCTATCCTTGGAGTACCAATCCAGCGTGTTACCAGTCGACTACATATCCGTCTGTAAGTCATATTAGAATTAGCTTTAGTGCCTAATATCTGGAGAACTATATCATCGCCTAGGAACGCCATACAACGTATTTTTAATGAAAAGTAAATAACACGGATCAACCTGTCCATGTTTCCAATGAAGAGTACTCATGCGAAGTAATATGTTTCCCCGCTATTTATTGCTTATGTTTTGTTCTTGGTAATAAGTATGTATCTACATGTATTTAGATTAGAACAGTTCCTTTGAACCGTAACTTTGAGAGATGTTTTCATGTTCATGTTCATATATAGTTTACCAGGATATTTTGTTATCTATCTATGTTTATTATTTTACCTACCTTAATATTGAATGCACAATACGCGATGTTTTCTTTTGTCACTCAATGTCCGACAGGAACAAGTAAGCGATGTTAACTTTATTGTAGCGGTTGTGAGGTTGGGTGACCATTGTATTGGTGAATCTACAAGCAGTGGCTGTCCGATTAGCGCAGTGGTTAGCGCGCTCGCTTCTCACTAATGTAACCCGGGTTCGATCATCGGACAGGGAAGTATATGAGATGGTACAGTGGTCGCCAGACCGGACATGTGGGTTTTCTCCGGGTACTCCGGTTTCCTTCCACACGAATGACCTTACGATTTCATCCGCGCCAACGAGAATGATTAATATAAGTTGTTAAAATTTGCTTCGCAATCGTTGTAAAATAAATAAAGTTTAAACTAAAACAGTAGAACCAACTATCTTCCTCTGTAATATGCGTGTACTACTTTTACTTGGAAACCAATTGCTCGGAAATTGATACAAATCTGAGACCTCTTCAATGCACATTTCAATAACGAACTGGTGTACAGACGGTTATTAGTTGATTATTATGTTATTTATGACGTATGAGTTCACTGACAGACATATTTGCAAACATAGCATCTCACAATTCAAATTGATCGGAACTGGCAGTGAATTGAATACATAATTACCGAGAAATACATACCACTTCGGATACTATAACCGTATGAGTTGTGGCTGGAAACAAATACAACAATGTAAATCGTATCCAGCTGTAGCACTTAATTGAACATTAATTGGTATGTTCTCATTAAATAGTTGTACATTTACATATTAAACTTATCGACTTTCAATTAGAATTTGATCCATTTACATTTGATGTTGATCCATTTACATTTGATGTTGGTACATTTACATTTGATGTTGATATATTGACATTTGATGTCTGTACATTTACATTTGATATTTGTACATTTACATTTGATGTTGGTACATTTACATTTGATGTTGGTACATTTACATTTGATATTTGTATAGTTGATGTTGATACATTGACATTTGATGTTTGTACATTTACATTTGATATTTGTACATTTACATTTGATGTTGGTACATTTACATTTGATGTTGGTACATTTACATTTGATATTTGTATAGTTGATATTGATACATTGACATTTGATGTTTGTACATTTACATTTGATATTTGTACATTTACATTTGATGTTGGTACATTTACATTTGATATTGGTACATTTACATTTGATGTTGGTACATTTACATTTAATGCTGGTACATTTACATTTGATATTTGTATAGTTGATGTTGATACATTGACATTTGATGTTTGTACATTTACATTTGATGTTGGTACATTTGCATTTGATATTTGTATAGTTGATGTTGGTACATTTGCATTTGATATTTGTATAGTTGATGTTGGTACATTTACATTTGATGTTGGTACATTTGCATTTGATAATTGCATAGTTAATGTTGGTACATTTACATTTGATGTTGGTACATTTACATTTGATGTTGATACATTTACATTTGATATTTGTACATTTACATTTGATATTTGTACATTTACATTTGATGTTGGTACATTTACATTTGATGTTGGTACATTTACATTGTGATGTTGGTACATTTGCATTTGATAATTGCATAGTTAATGTTGGTACATTTACATTTGATGTTGGTACATTTACATTTGATGTTGGTACATTTACATTTGATGTTGATACATTTACATTTGATGTTGGTACATTTACATTTGATGTTGGTACATTTACATTTGATGTTGGTACATTTACATTTGATGTTGATACATTTACATTTGATGTTTGTATATTTACATTTGATATTTGTACATTTACATTTGATGTTGGTACATTTACATTTGATGTTGGTACATTTACATTTGATGTTTGTACATTTACATTTGATATTTGTACATTTACATTTGATGTTGGTACATTTGCATTTGATATTTGTATAGTTGATGTTGGTACATTTACATTTGATGTTGGTACATTTACATTTGATATTTGTACATTTACATTTGTTGTGGGTATATTTACATTTGATGTTGGTACATTTACATTTGATGTTGATACATTGACATTTGATGTTTGTACATTTACATTTGATATTTGCACATTTACATTGTGATGTTGGTACATTTGCATTTGATAATTGCATAGTTGATGTTGGTACATTTACATTTGATGTTGGTACATTTACATTTGATGTTGGTACATTTACATTTGATGTTTGTATATTTACATTTGATGTTGGTACATTTACATTTGATGTTGGTATATTTACATTTGATGTTGGTACATTTACATTTGATGTTGGTACATTTACATTTGATGTTGGTACATTTACATTTGATGTTTGTATATTTAAATTAGACATTAATCACATAAATCATGACTTATGTGGAATCACATGATACTCTCGATTTGGGATACTTTAATTAGTTCACACATAATACAACGGATGGTACGGTAACGGTGTATGATCGTCGCTATCGTTTTAGAACAGATATGTATGGATTTATTTAAATCGTACACTGTATCTGTACAGAACACACGTCGTAAAGGGAACGCTCCCGTTCTGCATGATTATGTATTCATTGGAACTTATATTCAAATGCTAGTAACTGTTGCCTCATGCGTATTAATTATATGTATATTATATACCTCACGTTGTCATTATGCATGACATGAGAGAATAATTGAAATTATTTCTTTACCAAACCACGTCTTAGTTTATACAAATTTATTTTAGCTCGATTGCGAAACTAAGTTCTTACAACTTATATTAATCACTCTCGAGACCTCATTCCTGATGGAATCCATCGCCACGAGGGAGAGAGAAGAGGCAACGTGGAATTTAAATGCCTTGCCTAAGGGCACAATCGTTAACGGCTCCAGCGGGGCTCGAACTCCGGACCTTTCGCACCTGAAGCGAACGCGCATCCACTGCGCTAACCACGTCTTCATCATTGCTCACATACCATAATCCCCACTCAGACTCGCTTCTCACCAATGCAACCCGGGTTCTATCCTTGCACCGGGAAGTATATGAAATGGTACTGTGGTCGCCAGATCGGACAGGTGGGTTTTCTCCGGGTACTTCGGTTTCCTCCCACACGAATGACCACATATACGCTTTCACCCGCGCCAACGAGAGTGATTAATATAAGTTGTTAGAACTTGCTTCGCAATCGTTGTAAAATAAATAAAGTTTAAACACAGGCCGTGTCTGTTATATGAACATGTTGGCAGTTTCTTACGGAGGCTGGTGCACCAATTACTGGTTAACCGATGGAGACTGCCCAGGAAGGTGTTGTTAAGGTAAACTTCCCGTCGGCGATATTGCCCAAACTGATGCTGTTGTAAACCCCAGAAAAACAAACAAACAATACCATCATGCAAACTACACCTGCTATTTCGCGCATGGGTTTTGCGCTTGTTTGCATACATATGTTGTGCCCAAAAATGTCGTATACGATGTTTGAATATTAGTGGAATGACTGTACCTGCAATATTTGTGCATCGTAATGTATTATAGCTCCGATGCATGCACTCTATGCTGATAGTTCAGTAAATACAGTCATTTAAATTAGACGCTTGCATCATTAGCGCAGTGGTTAGCACGCTCGCTTCTCATCAATGTAACCCGGGTTCGATCCTCGGGAAGTAAGTAAAATGATACGGTGGTCGCCAGATCGGACAGGTGGGTTTTCTCCGGGTACTCTGGTTTCCTCCCACACGAATTACCACATATACGCTTTCATCCGCGCCAACGAGAGTGATTAATATAAGTTGTTAGAACTTGCTTCGCAATCGTTGTAAAATAAATAAAGTGTCAGCTTTCAGCCACTATCATATTACTAAGCAATGTTATAGCAATGTTACTTGTTCGTGCGATATGATACTGTTTGTACATGCACATACTTAATGTGTTGTCAATGTGTTATGCTCTTCAGAAATGGAGGCAATAAAAGTATCTATCTATTCTATCTATATAATGGGTTATACGCATCGGTCAGTCACTGCCCCTGAATACTCCCTAAAAGTAGATAGGTCATAGTAATGTTTTACTCTGTTTTTAACGTTGTTTCCTTTGCACAACATGCTAGCAATGTTATCTCAATATCGCTTCTCATGATTAATAAATTACTATATCTCAACCTCCCACAGTATATGCAATGAGTACTTATTTGTAAAATAATGGTATCACTTAATTAACACGTTTTTGATAAAGTCACATATATCATACCGCAACATCGGTTTTTTTTAAATAAATAGACTTTATCTGCCAAGGGAGGTAATAGAAAATTACAGATGTCTCTCAATTGTGTTTCTATCACCATTCTGAATTGGAATTAGACACACATTGTTAGCCACATTTGCGCCTTTAACATTTGCTGCTGCAACATTGCAACTTAATTCAGTATGTTAGCATCATATCAAAAGTTCCAACTCAATATATTCTCATCCTTGTGTGTTTTACGTTTATTTATCGTCGCTACCGGTTGCCCATATGAGCGACGCCTCCTGAAGAGATTAGTCATTATAGATTTTGGAGGATAGGGCATTAATACAGACAGAGACCCATTCCAGAGTCTCCTCTGGTTCTTTTATGTGCACAGTGTACAGCACCGACACGAGACCTCGGTTTAAAGTCCTATATGAAAGACTCGATTTAATGTCCCATCTGAAAAAGACTGTTAATTTTATTAGGTTCAGACGGGGGATCGAATCCGTGATCCCTGTATCACCAGTCCAGCGTGCTATCACTGGACGACAGATCCGTCTGTGTCCTTTCCATCTGTTTAAATCATAGCACATACATGAAAAGGCCGTTTCAACACGTAATAAATGGTGTTGTAGTTTGTCTCCTGACATTTGAGAGAAATAACACTTTGTCGTCTGCAGCCTCGGGGACGTCATAATAAATGTCTAATACAATCACGAGACTTGGTGGCACACTTTTAAAGTTTGCGTCATGTGTAGGTGCTGGTATATAGAGTTGGATAGAATACACTACACACGAATAAACGACTGTTGCCAAATCGAGTAAGATTAATTGGAGCATGGTAACATGCAATGACTGATGTTCCTCACAGCCCCTACGGGTATAGTACAGTAGTCTATGCTATAGCATGCAAACTCTTTAATTTGGGCAAGTGATTGTGGGCAAGTTATCTGTTTGGCAAAGCATGTCGTTTCTAGTCATGCAGTTTAATCACTAGAGTAGGATTTGCTTATAGGACCTGTGTTCATCATCATCATCATCAGCAGCAGCAGCATCACCATCATCATCATCAGCAGCAGCATCACCATCATCATCAGCAGCAGCAGCATCACCATCATCAGCAGCAGCAGCATCACCATCATCAGCAGCAGCATCACCATCATCATCAGCAGCAGCAGCAGCAGCAGCAGCAGCAGCAGCAGCAGCAGCAGCACACACCACACACACACACACACACACCACACACATCACCATCATCAGCAGCAGCAGCATCATCATCAGCATCAGCAGCAGCAGCAGCAGCAGCAGCAACATCAGCAGCAGCAGCAGCAGCAGCAGCATCATCATCATCATCAGCAGCAGCAGCATCATCATCAGCAGCAGCAGCAGCAGCAGCAGCAGCATCATCATCATCAGCAGCAGCAGCATCATCATCAGCAGCAGCAGCATCATCATCATCAGCAGCAGCAGCATCATCATCATCATCATCAGCATCAGCATACAGCATCATCATCATCAGCAGCATCAGCATCATCAGCAGCATCATCATCATCATCAGCAGCAGCAGCAGCAGCACATCAGCATCATCAGCAGCAGCAGCAGCAGCATCATCAGCATCATCATCAGCAGCATCACCAGCAGCAGCAGCAGCAGCATCACCATCATCAGCACAGCAGCACACATCAGCAGCAGCAGCAACACAGCACATCATCATCATCAGCAGCAGCAGCATCACCATCAGCAGCAGCATCATCATCATCAGCAGCAGCAGCAGCAGCAGCAGCATCATCAGCAGCAGCATCACCATCATCATCAGCAGCAGCAGCAGCAGCATCACCATCATCATCATCATCAGCAGCAGCATCATCATCAGCAGCAGCAGCATCACCATCATCATCAGCAGCAGAAGCATCACCATCATCAGCAGCAGCAGCATCACCATCATCATCATCAACAACATCATCATCATCACCGTCAATATCATCATCATCATTATCATCATCATCATCAGTCACCACCACCATCATCATCATCATCACCATCATCGCCATTATCATCAGCAAGGGTTTGTCCAGTCGTACCGTGCTCATGGGCTCAGTAATTAAATCTTATATTGTATCGTTTGTAAACCCACTTATAAATGAAATGTACTTGACTTGGGTGTTATCCGTCAAACCAAACCCAGCTCATCCACAGTGCACAACATAAGTAAATATCAACAGTGTGTGACACCTGTTGCACGAGACGAAATAAATAATTGTATATATAACATTTTATAGTTTTTTTTGTAATATTGGCTTCACTTTATTACTCGACATTTAAATTGCATGTTTATATGTTGCTATCGCTGTATAAACCATTGTGTTACCAATGATATTATGCCATTATTATAAATATTATTATCGACTTGTATACTGCGGCATATGACAGCAATTTCCTGCCCATCATCAATACCGTGAAGCAGGCCCACATGTTGCACTCATTAAAACACAATGAAAACCTTCGTCTTACTTGTTCACCATTATTTATTCAATGTGTGTTTTACGTTTATTTATCGTCGCTACCGGTTGCCCATATGAGCGACGCCTCCTGAAGAGATTAGTCATTTTAGATTTTGGAGGATAGTGCAATGATACAGACATAGACCCATTCCAGAGTCTCATCTGGTTCTTTTACAATCTGAAAGACTGTTAATTGTATTAGGGTCAGACGGGGGATCGAACCTGCGATACCTGGATTACTATTTTCGTTCCCCATTTGTTTTTGAACCTTTCGTTTTCTTTGTGAATGACGTCACCGCTGTCAGTAATAGGTGCGCAATGTAAGGCACCGACACAATACCTCTGTTTAAATTCCCATATGAAAGACTGTTAATATTAGTAGGCGGATCGAACTTGCGATCCCTGGATTCGCAGTCCAGGTGTGTGTAACCACTGTGCTACTGACCAGTCTGTCTAAATACACGTTACGTGCTAGTTGTATTTTATCGTAATACATTGACGTTATGCATGCGTTATTATTACCGTATTTAACAGCGTGTCACCCGGCACCCCAGGACATACTTTACACTGATATCTCGTTTATCTTGATGCATATATATACTTAATATAAGTAATGTAGATTTCTGGAGGAAAAATGACACATCAATGTATTCATGTTTTGTATGTGTTGATGCTATTTTGTAAAACTATCCTGCGGTCAATTTGCGGGGAAAAATACCATTTTAAAAATTGATCGTAGCGCTCGCATGACTTTCACTAACATTTATAATCTAACATGACTCAGCATTATGTCTGTATACGCA
The DNA here is from genome assembly GCA_014843695.1 of Archivesica marissinica. Classification (NCBI taxonomy): domain Eukaryota; kingdom Metazoa; phylum Mollusca; class Bivalvia; order Venerida; family Vesicomyidae; genus Archivesica; species Archivesica marissinica. The sequence continues at coordinate 66,591,295 of CM026387.1, read as the reverse complement.
AAGAAGGAATTTACCTTGTTTAAATATCTGCAATAAAACATTGTTTTGCCCATTGTGTCAAACGTCACGTCATTTTATTTTACTATAATTTAATTTCGTCGTTAACGGATATGCTTAACGATTGTAGAGAAATGAAAATGAGTTTCCAAAAATAAATTATTATTAAAATTAATTATGCAGATGATGCTGTCAACTATGGTCTCTATACGTTTATTAAGTCTGCAGATGATGCTGTCAACTATGGTCTATATAGGTTTATTAAGTCTGCAGATGATGCTGTCAACTATGGTCTCTATATGTTTATTAAGTCTGCAGATGATGCTGTCAACTATGGTCTCTATACGTTGATTAAGTCTGCAGATGATGCTGTCAACTATGGTCTCTATACGTTTATTAAGTCTACAGATGATGCTGTCAACTATGGTCTATATAGGTTTATTAAGTCTGCAGATGATGCTGTCAACTATGGTCTCTATATGTTTATTAAGTCTACAGATGATGCTGTCAACTATGGTCGCTATAGTTCATTAAGTCTGCAAATGATGCTGTCAACTATGGTCTATATAGGTTTATTAAGTCTGCAGATGATGCTGTCAACTATGGTCTCTATACGTTTATTAAGTCTACAGATGATGCTGTCAACTATGGTCGCTATAAGAATATTAAGTATGCAGGTAATGCTGTCAACTATGGTCTCTATAGGTTTATTAAGTATGCAGATGATACTGTCAACTGTGGTCTCTATAATAATATTAAGTCTGCAGATGATGTTGTCAACTATGGTCGCTATAAGTTTATTAAGTATGCAGATGATACTGTCAACTGTGGTCGCAATAAGAATATTAAGTCTGCAGATGATGCTGTCAACTATGGTCTCTATAGGTTTATTAAGTATGCAGATGATACTGTCAACTGTGGTCGCTATAAGAATATTAAGTCTGCAGATGATGTTGTCAACTATGGTCGATATAAGTGTATTAAGTATGCAGATGATACTGTCAACTATGGTCTCTATAAGGTTATTAAGTATGCAGATGATACTGTCAACTATGGTCTCTATAGGTTTATTAAGTCTGCAGATGATGCTGTCAACTGTGGTCTCTATAAGAATATTAAGTCTGCAGATGATGTTGTCAACTATGGTCGCTATAAGCTTTTTAAGTCTGCATGTGATGCTGTCAGCTATAGTCTATATACGTTTATTATAAGTCTGCAGATGTTGCTGTCGACTATGGTCTATATAAGTTTATTATAAGTCTGCAGATGATGCTGTCAACGATGGTCTCTATAAGTTTTGCCATTCATTTTGGATGACTAGAATTTATGCATATGTTGCAGTTGTCAAATACATTATTTATGTCGCTATGATGATGATAGTTAAGTTTATTTACCCTCGCCGCCGGCGAACCATGTGGGCGAGCATTCTCAGTTCTCAGATTCTTGCATCGACTATTCGTGAAGTGTCTATAGAGTTATAGAGTGTTGTCTTGTAGTGTGATGGTCTTGAAGTATTCGCTGATGGTGCGATAACACGACAACTGAAGGAGGCATCATCTTCCTCTTCAGGGTGACAAGTCGTGATGGTATCTTCGTTCTGAACGGCTCTTCTTAGGGCCACCCTCACCACTGTTAGTCATCTCGCAGTAGCATATAAACGGATCTGGTAGTTAGACATCTGCTCGTCTCTATCGCTCCAGGGCCTGTCCATACCTCAACCACCTCCGTAAAACAGCGGTGGTGAAGAGTGTGCCCCTTATAATGGTTGCAAGGTCGACATCCAGAAGATCCCGGAAACCTCTCTGCTGCTGCGAGATGTGCCCGACCGCGACGTGCACGCCGTGAGGTGATCGACTGAGGGTCAACGTGCACGCCGTGAGGTGATCGACTGAGAGTCACCAAGATCGTTTTCATTTGACCTTATATTTGACCGTATGTAGTGCAAGGGACCGTTGTGGCCTGGTGGTTGAGGCCGATGACTTCAAATCACTTGCCCCACATCGCAATAGGTTCGACTCTCACTGGGAATTATATCACGTGAGGAGGCTATCCAGCTGTCCGTCTGTGCGTGAAATACTGCTCGGATTGTGCAGGTTATGCATGTCATGTTTTAAATGCGACTACTAATATTGCGAGTACTTTATTCTAAATGTCTGCAAGTACTCACGAAGTCGATGCTGTTGTGGAAGACATTTGCCAAACAAAAGCATTGTGTTCGATTCCCCGTCTGACCCTAATACAATTAACAGTCTTTCATATATTATTTTAAACCGAGGTCTCGTGTTGGTGCTGTACACTGTGCACGTAAAAGAACCAGAGGAGACACTGGGTTGGGCATCTGTCTGTATCAATGCACTATCCTCCAAAAGTCTAAAAGGACTAATCTCTTCAGGAGGCGTCGCTCATATGGGCAACCGGTAGAGAGGATAAATAAACGTAAAAAACACACCTTGTATGACCGATCGATCACCTTCATTCACACATTGCTCTAACTTACCAATATTTCGCACATTTTCATACCAACTTTGCTACCAAATAGGATATAAATGTTTCCCCTAAGGCAAGTGCACAGTTTCATTTTGGTGGCAGTATATATGTCTTAGCTATGCATAAACGAATGCTAAATCGTCAGTCGATTTAATCACGCACCCCTCAAATGAACATTCGAAAATCAATGTATATGGTTCGCCGGCGGCGATGGGATAATAAGTTTTGACTTAAATTAATTCATAAAAAATAATGTCACTTTTAACCACAATTTCTATCAAAGTATCGTGAAATCATAGTATTGATAGTTTGCCTTTTGTGCAGGATTTTGAATTACAACTTTTACTTTTAACAATTTTATGACAACTGTAGACTATGCTTAACGGGTTTTATTAATGTGGTTAGTATTTATTATTGTATGTCTTACGTTCTCCTCTTATATTATACACCATAAGATGAAATAGAACTGCCATTAATATCGCATAACCGCAATATAAATCCGTGACAATGAAAATAGAATACTAATTTACATCAATAAATACTTTATGGGAGGTTGAGGTATGTAGAAGGTTATATACTTGACTAGCAATACCTTGACACTACAGACGGACCTGTAGTCCAGTGGTAACTTTATGGGAGCATGCATAGTGTGTATTAGGTTGAGGAATGTAGAAGGTTATATACTTGACTAGCAATACCCTGACACTACAGACGGACCTGTAGTCCAGTGGTAACTTTATGGGAGCATGCATAGTGTGTATTAGGTTGAGGAATGAAGACGGTTACATACATGGCTAGCAATACCCTGACACTACAGACGGACCTGTAGTCCAGTGGTAACTTTATGGGAGCATGCATAGTGTGTATTAGGTTGAGGAATGTAGAAGGTTATATACTTGACTAGCAATACCCTGACACTACAGACGGACCTGTAGTCCAGTGGTAACTTTATGGGAGCATGCATAGTGTGTATTAGGTTGAGGAATGAAGACGGTTACATACATGGCTAGCAATACCCTGACACTACAGACGGACCTGTAGTCCAGTGGTAACTTTATGGGAGCATGCATAGTGTGTATTAGGTTGAGGAATGTAGAAGGTTATATACTTGACTAGCAATACCCTGACACTACAGACGGACCTGTAGTCCAGTGGTAACTTTATGGGAGCATGCATAGTGTGTATTAGGTTGAGGAATGAAGACGGTTATATACATGGCTAGCAATACCATGACATTACTGTAGTCCAGTGGTATCACGCTGGACTGGTATTCCAGGGATCGCAGGATCGATCCCTCGTCTGACCCTAATAAAATTAACAGTCTTTCAGATGGGACTTTAAACCGAGGTATCGTGTCGGTGCTGTACGCCGTGCACGTAAAAGAACCAGAGGAAACTCTGGAATGGGTTGCACTATCCTCCAACAATCTAAAATGATTACTCTCTTCAGGAGGCGTCGCTCATATGGGCAACCGGTAGCGACGATAAATAAACGTAAAACACACACACATAATACTGAAATACTGACATTTAAAGTAGTTAATATCATATAATTTCATTAGATTCGAACGAAGCCTATGCTGTCATTCATTAAGGTACGACTGCGGTACAAGACGTGCGACATTCATCTAGATCATTGGCGCACAATGCACATATCTAGTATATCCCTACCATTCAATTTATCTATATAAAGTCAGGAAGCCATCCAGCTGGCTTGCGGAAGGTCGGTGGTTCCACTGCTCGGAAGGGCAACAGGGGTCTTCCTCCACCAGTAATAGCTGTAGAGTCGCCATATTGTTTTAACGTTAAAGGCATACTTCTGTTCAAAATGATTGACGGGGGTCTCCGTGGCCTAGTGGTTAGGGTTGTTGACATCAAATCACTACCCCTCACCGCTGTAGGTTCGAATCCCACTGTGGGTGTCGAATTATTTCATAAGAGGAAGCTATCCAGCTGGCTTGCAGAAGATCGGTGTGTCTACGTCATTCCCCACCAATAATTGCTGGGATGTTTCTGTCATAGCCTGGAATTGGATCGCAATCATAGTAATCGTTAATAAACAATCAATAAACGTTACAGGGAAAATATTCAGTTGTTTTATTCTTTTTACCCCCCCCCCGTATATTATGTCCGTTCTGGCATTCCATACTTAACGTATATCGTTAGCAACTTGTATATATGTAAAATGTATTTATAAATGGTCATACTAACAATTTGCATGTGACTTATTCTAACCAATTACTATTGTTGGTCACTTGCAGGTCAGCTTTGGAATGGATGATAAATCGCCCATTTTGGGCGTATAATTACAATACATTGTAATGACTATGTTGGATATATAGCCAGGAAAGGAAGTAAATAAACGTCATCATCCATTATAAATTATTGCGTCGATTCTTCACTCAAACCGACCCTCGAGATCCATATACCCGTTAGGAGGTGTAAGAGTCAGGACATGGCAAGGGACCGACGACATTTCCACATGACATAAGCTGTTTTGTGCGACATTAAACTGTAAAATTATGTATTATCATGTACAATCTCCCTATTTGTATGTTTTACGTTTATTTATCGTCGCTACCGGTTGCTCATACGAGTGACGCCTCCTGAAGAGATTAGTCATTTTAGATTGTTGGAGGATAGTGCAATGATACAGACAGATACCCATTCCAGAGTCTCCTCTGGTTCTTTTACGTGCACGGTGTAAAGCACCGATATGCGATCTCGGTTTAATGTCCCATCTGAAAAAGACTGTAACAAATCACAGTAGCAATGGAATTAATGCGTTAATATAATTGTGACGCGATTTATCAAAAGGAACTCACTGGGTGAAATTTTCAAAAATGTGTTTTTTTTCCAGAATTATGTTTATCAGTCATTTCCTTAAAGCTATTTTCAACATTTAAGGTAATTCCGTTTAGATTATTTGTTCTAAAACTGAATTTTAAACTTACATGCATAGCGCGAACGTTGCAGTTTTCGATTGCATGACGTAACTTTAGATGTCATTTCTCGACGTAACGTCATCCACCCAGTGGGTCCCTTTCGGTAAATCGCGTCACAATTATGTTTGATTAAACGTACAGTGTAAGTTAGTACTTTAACAGTAGTATGACTTTAATCAATTAGTTTTGATGTTTATATGACCTCTCCAAAACGTGTACATCTTTGATGTGAGTGACATGCTTCAGGCGGTGTCACATATTTGAGATGAACTCACGATCAGCGCACGACCTTCGCGGTCTAATTTTTATAATATATCGCGAGAGAAAGTAGAAAATGGGGCTCCAAAATAAAAACATACCACGAGGTGAAGTCCAACTCAAGATTGTCAAGAGCTATGCACGAGTTATACACGTGCGGTCAGCTGTTATATCGCGTTGTATCAGAGCAAGTCACGTTCATTCGCGTCCTACTCGCGATCTGTTGGCGACCTATCAGTGGGACTGACGATCAATCAGAGCAGCTCGCGAGCTGCTCGTTCGCAAAAAGAAGAGAGAATCACGTGTATTACCCTGATTGGCCGTGAGCGGAACACCACACACACAGCGCTCGCAACCATATCCGACCAAGTCAATTTTAAGGTGATGCATCTAGGGGCTGACTCTTGTTTTGAGCATTGTCATAATGTTAGTGAGAGCTTGCCGACTTATCACGTCCTTCAAGACACACTAATCACCACGTGAGTCCACTAAAGTCCACTATCAGACGCTGTGAAGTGCTCCAATACATTTCGCGAGTGACATTTTACTTTTCGCATCTTCATGTGATCGTGGAACAGAATGGCGACTGTGTGGCACACGAATAACGTGTACATGTGTATCTACGTTTAACGTCTATATTATTGGAGGCAGGGACCCTGTAACACAACTAGCAGGATACAATACTCACCCGTACGACATTCTAATACCGCTATTAGCAGCACAAACAACAGCATGTTTTAGTCGATTAAGATGGGCATTTAGATAGAAACATAGCTCTCCTATAATGGAGGATACTAAAGAATATATCTATATATCTACAACACATGTTTGTCCTCTGTTTAAAACTTTATTTATTTTACAACGATTGCGAAGCAAGTTTTAAAAACTTATATTAATCACTCTCGTTGGCGCGGATGAACGCGTATATGTGGTCATTCGTGTGGGAGGAAACCGGAGTACCCGAAAACCCAACTGTCCGATATGGCGACCACCGTACCATCTCACATACTTCCCGGTCCGAGGATCGAACCGGAGTTACATTGGTGAGAAATGAGCGCGCTAACCACTGCGGTATTCGAACACCTTGTCCTTGCTTCGCGATCGTTGTAAAATAAATAAGGTTTAATTGTTATACTTCTATAATAAATAATATTTACATATCGGTCAGCAACCAATAAAACAAAGTAACGAGTCCAGCATTGTGTTCCCTGTTATATCAGCATCCGTTAACGTTACAGCAAAGTGTCAGTATGTACTATAGGCTGTCAAGAACTGTTACTGCACTTATTGTCTCATTTCCTCATCAATCTAACCTTTATGAGACGTGTTTTATGTCGGACGATAATCTATGGCTGAAATTGATGGTATGTCGTAAACTATAGCTTTTCATTTTTGTCAGTTTTATTCTCTTCTGTTAGTGCTGTCACTGATGTATCTATACTTGTGTCGTATTCACTTAGTACATTCGGATTCTCAGTTAAAAATAGAGATCACAGTGGCCTGGAAGTTATAAAACTGTTCTCCAATCTCAAAATTCAGTCTCAATCGTCTGATTGGTTTAGCTGACAATAACACTTAGAATCAACCAATCAGATCACTTGAGTTTGAGATATGAGAAAAGTTTTATAACCTCGGGCCATGGGCATGACGACCTGTATGCAGCTTTTGAAAATATTTAGACCAGAGAAAAAACAATGGCAGCTCAGTTTCCAAACATATTGCAGCTGGACAACGTTTTTTTGTAATTCGAGTTGTTTTTATTGTTAATGTATTTCTCGTATGCGATAATAAGTTTTGTTAAGTATGGCATTGGAATAAATCAACTATTTTCTTGTAAAATGTGAGCATGTTGCGTGCATACATCATATCCATACGAATATACCATCCAAATATGTATTGGTTAAAAACAAACGTCCAAGCTGTTTTACCCTCTCCACACAACATCTATGATGGGACAACTAAATATGACATGTCGGAAGGGTGGACATGTTTGCAAGCTGTGTATTCCATTTTGTCTTTGTATAACACTAAAATAAATTGATGTCATTTTTAGTGCAGATGGTAGTTACTTCGGTATAGCACAAAACGTAAAACTAAACAAATTACCAGGCACAACAGTTTTACATAGTATTACGTGCACATCGCGATCTACACGTACTAAACGCGTACGTTCAAATCCCGCTGCAACTATCCAGCTGGCATGCGGGTGGCCTGTGGTTCTACCTGGGTGCCTGAAGTGCTACTCTGATGAGTACCTGATCTTCATCGGCCAATAATAACTGGAGAATCGGCATATCGCAGAAGCTGTAGGGGCTTCTTTAGACCCTCAAAACAAACATAGAAACAAACACTAACACACGCACACACGCTCGTTGCAATTGGAATGCGGTGTGTCTATGGTGGGATTGCGGTGTGTCTGTGGTGGGATTGCGGTGTGTCTGTAGTGGGATTGCGGTGTGTCTGTGGTGGGATTGCGGTGTGTCTGTGGTGGCATTGCGGTGTGTCTGTAGTGGGATTGCTGTGTGTCTGTAGTGGGATTGCTGTGTGTCTGTAGTGGGATTGCGGTGTGTCTGTGGTGGGATTGGGGTGTGTCTGTGGTGGGATTGCTGTGTGTCCATGGTGGGATTGGGGTGTGTCTGTGGTGGGATTGCTGTGTGTCCATGGTGGGATTGCGGTGTGTCTGTAGTGGGATTGCTGTGTGTCTGTAGTGGGATTGCGGTGTGTCTGGTGGGATTGCGGTGTGTCTGTGGTGGGATTGCTGTGTATCTATGGTGGGATTGCGGTGTGTCTGTAGTGGGATTGCTGTGTGTCTGTAGTGGGATTGCGGTGTGTCTGTGGTGGGATTACGGTGTGTCTGTGGTGGGATTGCGGTGTGTCTGTGGTGGGATTGCGGTGTGTCTGTAGTGGGATTGCTGCGTGTCTATGGTGGGATTGCGGTGTGTCTGTAGTGGGATTGCTGTGTGTCTGTAGTGGGGTTGCGTGTGTCTGTGGTGGGATTGCGGTGTGTCTGTGGTGGGATTGCTGTGTGTCTATGATGGGATTGCGGTGTGTCTGTGGTGGGATTGCGGTGTGTCTGTAGTGGGATTGCGGTGTGTCTGTGTGGGATTGCGGTGTGTCTGTGGTGGCATTGCGGTGTGTCTGTAGTGGGATTGCTGTGTGTCTGTAGTGGGATTGCTGTGTGTCTGTAGTGGGATTGCGGTGTGTCTGTGGTGGGATTGGGGTGTGTCTGTGGTGGGATTGCTGTGTGTCCATGGTGGGATTGGGGTGTGTCTGTGGTGGGATTGCTGTGTGTCCATGGTGGGATTGCGGTGTGTCTGTAGTGGGATTGCTGTGTGTCTGTAGTGGGATTGCGGTGTGTCTGGTGGGATTGCGGTGTGTCTGTGGTGGGATTGCTGTGTGTCTATGGTGGGATTGCGGTGTGTCTGTAGTGGGATTGCTGTGTGTCTGTAGTGGGATTGCGGTGTGTCTGTGGTGGGATTACGGTGTGTCTGTGGTGGGATTGCGGTGTGTCTGTGGTGGGATTGCGGTGTGTCTGTGGTGGGATTGCTGTGTGTCTATGATGGGATTGCGGTGTGTCTGTAGTGGGATTGCTGTGTGTCTGTAGTGGGATTGCGGTGTGTCTGTGGTGGGATTGCGGTGTGTCTGTAGTGGGATTGCGGTGTGCCTGTGGTGGGATTGCGGTGTGTCTGTGGTGGGATTGCTGTGTGTCTGTAGTGGGATTGCGGTGTGTCTGTGGTGGGATTGGGGTGTGTCTGTGGTGGGATTGCGGTGTTTCTGTGGTGGGATTGCTGTGTGTATGTGGTGGGATTGCTGTGTGTCTGTGGTGGGATTGCGGTGTGTCTGTGGTGGGATTGCTGTGTGTCTGTGGTGGGATTGCTGTGTGTCTATGGTGGGATTGCAGTGTGTCTGTGGTGGGATTGCGGTGTGTCTGTGGTGGGATTGCTGTGTGTCTGTGGTGGGATTGCTGTGTGTCTGTGGTTGGATTGCTGTGTGTCTATGGTGGGATTGCGGTGGTATAGCGCCGGGATTGAAGTCTACTCACGTCTGTCGAAGGTTTGGCGGGACATAAGAGAGGTGGCGATCTTTTTTGCGCTCGAAAGAAAAGTTCGAACATGCTTGCAATCAATTTGCGAGTCTTCGTCTTTCATTGCGTTCGTTTGCAATCAGAAATAATTTAATTCGCGATTATTCGAGTTTGATTTGCGTTTCCCAAAAATTGATAGAAAATCCCAACGCAAACACCAGCAAGCCTAAATCAACTTGCAACGTTGCATTATGCATAGATAAATAAATATGATATGATACACATTTATGAATACCTATGTCCTATATGCATTACGTTTCAAATTCGTTGACATAATAAGTACACTGTAATCACTCAAATAGCAGAGCCCGTTGCTCGTGAATGTCCTATATAAATCATAATTATAATAATGTTTGCTGAGCAGGAAGTTTTGAATTATGCCCACGCATATTCCATTAACATTCTTCTTAGTTTATGCAGATTAATTTTAGTTTCCGAAACAAGTTTTTACAAATTTAGTTTAATCGATCTCGATACCTCATTCCTGGTGGAATCCATCGTACATGAGGGATAGGGAAGAGGAAACGTGTAATGTATGTGCCTTACGCTCGCCCATATGGTTCGCCGGAGGCGAGGTTAAATAAGCTCAATCATCATTGTATGTGCCTTGCTTAAAGAAAGGCCCAATCGTAACGGCTACACTGACCTGGGCACAAGCCGGGCCTCTCATATCTGAAGCAACCTCTTATTGCTCACAATGCAGTAACGGCAGCATATCCTAAAGGCGATTTTCTACAGCTTCGTTATTTCTCCCAGTGTCGCAGATTCGGATAATATCTCCCGGATATTATGAATACAGTCAAACCTGGTTAGTGGTCACCTCTATTAAGCAGCCAACCTGTATTAAGCAGCCAGTTAGCAGATTCCCAATATGTTGTTTTATTATACATTTGACCTCTAATAAGCATCCATCTGTGCTAAGCAGCCATTTTCTGTGGTTCCCTTGGTCGCTGCTTAAGACAGGTTTGACTGTAGTTTAACATAAGTTGAACATATCGTCGTAATCTTGGAATCTGGTAATAGTACCGGTATGTCTATCACCAAGTAATATTTATCAATCATGCCCATCTTATATATCTATGCTCCTTGCATGTCCTACTTATTGTATCAATAGTCAAACCTGTGTTAGTGGTCACCTCCATTAGTTTATACAAATTTATTTTAGCTCGATTGCGAAACAAGTTATTTCAACTTATATAAATCACTCTCGAGACCTCATCACTGGTGGAATCCATCGCCACGAGGGAGAGAGAAGAGGCAATGTGGAATTTAAATGCCTTGCATAAGGGCACAATCGTAACGGCTCCAGTGGGGCTCGAACTCCAGACCTTTCGCACCTGAAGCGAACACACATCCACTGCGCTATCACGACTTTCACTTCACACGGGAATGTGAACTACGCATTGTGAGAATGTAGTCACATCAGTACCAGTCGCATGTTCGATCCCCCGCAATGACATGCTAAAATGACTCATACCATAGTCTTTCGGATAAGACGAGGTTTCGTGTCTTTGGTTTACGTCGTGTACGTTAAAGAACCAGAGATACTCTGGAATGGGTCTCTGTTTGTATCATTGCACTATACTCCAAAATCAAAAAGAACTTATCTCTTCAGGAAGTGTCGCTCATATGGGCATCCGGTAACGACGATAAATAAACGTAAAACACATATACATTATTACCTGTCCCATCTTGTAGCACACTAGGTTTAATCTCATTGTCGTAGTGCTGTAAGTATCATAGACACGGCGATCATCTCCATGGACAAAACACTTGTATTCTCCCTCCGTCCGTCCCTAGCTCCCACCTCCCTCCATCCGTCCGTCCGTTCATAGCTATGCCAATGAACGTGATGGTACTTTTTTCAGTTGAAACTTAGTGGTATTTGAGAATATTAGCAACAGTTTCGTACCAAACTTATCTTTCTATCATTAGCAGGTCTGGAGTTATGTGATTTTATCAGAACTATGTTGGTTTTGTCGTGTGGCAGCTCGTATATAAATATATTGTTACCATTATTCTCCTGGTCTGCGATCCTCGAGGATAGTACAATCAATGCTATGTAATCATTCCACTGATAGTATACTGACAATAGAAGCCTCTATATAACTTCTACATGGAAAAGATAAATTAACAAACTTCACTTTCTATATGAGACTTTGCTAAAATACACACCGAGTTCGATCCTCGCCTTAGAACGGCACGTTAGTCGCCATATCGGACAGGTGGGTTTCTTCCAGTATGAATAATCACTCACAAGCTTGCATCGGCGCAACATGAGTGATTACTATGACATGTTTTGCAATCGTTGCATTATAAATGAAGTATATAGTGCATCTTTATCTCGTATTTCAGACGTTGAGTTATGTAAATAACAAATTGACGTGAATCCACTATCTCAATCTGAACATACTTTGCTAACTAGTATTTGCCGTCATGGAAGTCGTGATAGCGCAGTCGTAGCGTGTTGTAGCCCGGGTGTTGCCGTTACGATATTGACCATTAGACAGGACACTTAAGATCCATATTTAACGTGTTTGCAGACATTAACCAGACGTACATAAACTCGGCATTGGGGAAAAACCACAGCAAAAATAGGTGTAATTGCGACACATCGTCATATGACATAAGCTGTAATGTTATGTATTAGACCTACTAAAAACCACAAAGCAAATAAAACAAACAACTCTACGCTAATTTATTTATGTACGACCTTTTTGTAGCAATTGAAGCTTTCCGTTGAATGAAGGACTGATTGTTAAGATATTCATTTGCTATGACATTTTTTGGCATACCAGTTCACTCTAAACTCTGTCGTGGTATTCAATCATGTCAGATGACTAATTAATCACGCCTGGTGGTGACCTGAGTGTCGCTATGAAAGGCTATAACTGTCGATAACGTCATACTGCTGTTTCAAGGCTTCAAGAAAACCAAAAAGCCTCATACACTCCGCTGTTACTGATTACAATTGTCGCGAAGATGACGATATTACATTTCCACTTGTATGGCTTCTCTATTGTGTAGGAATACTTTCTGCTTCTAATCTGTTATTTTAGTATGTGTTCCTCTCTGCTGACTTGGTATGTCTTGTCGTGGGCTTAAGATATATGGGGTGTCTGCTATATGATTACTGTATGCGTGATTATACTTCAGTTGGGTAATACAGTTTAGTTTATACAAATTTATTTTAGCTCGATTGCGAAACAAATTCTTACAACTTAATCACTCTCGAGACCTCATTCCTGATTGAAGTCATCGCCACGAGAGCGAGAGAAGAGGCAATGTGGAATTTAAATGCCTTGCTTAAGGACACAATCTTAACGGCTCCAAATAGTTGGCTCAAATACTGAGTAATGCTTTCCTATTCTTTGATAGTGTGTACATGTATTGTTTTGTGAATGTATATAATGGAATAAATATGTATTTCAACTAATAAACAAACGTCGTATACGCGGTTTGTTGACATACCAAAATAATGTAAATAATCCATGCGTAATACAACTAGTGTATCCTGAATAACACGATTTATGGTACAGATTTACCGTTATATCTCACAGTTGTGCGTATTTATTTTTACAGACTATTCTTAGTTCAATTATCTCTAAACGACATTATCTCGCGTTTAGTACTGACTTGATAACAAACAAATGATAATTCAGGAGGATGTATGACCGTTCTATGAAATAATACTTTCAATCCACAAAACACTGTTTATTGATTCAATGTTAGTATTCGAATGTATTCAGAAATAATTGTAATTGTAATTTATATGTGAAAAATGCATTGTATTTGCTTTTTGCGATGTACTGTCGCTTTAAAGAGACATATACTTTTTGTTTTCGTATTTAGTCAGCACTTTAATGCCAAGGTATGTTTTTGCGTTGTATATCATACATAAATCATCGTCTATATAAGTACCAAATTTGACAATTCCACGAAACTGGAACATTTATAAAATTTCCTTTCAAAATGTCCAGGCGAATAGCTAGAGATTTATAGCAAAATCCATTTTACAAAATTCCTGCAGGTATTCATGAATTATGGAATGTGTTGACTGTTAGTACAGTATAGAGAGTGGCCATACCACAATTTAAGAATTGTGTCGTCATATGGCACGTCATAGTGTACGCTATTACGTATAGCTTGTCTTGACGCTTCTATTGTTACAGTATTTGTGTAGTTTATTTGCATGTCACAAATACGTCTTGTAAATAATTTAATAGAACAATAACTGTAATATATTTGACAATGTAACTACTGTTATCGTAAATTAGCATGTGATATATATGTGTGTCTTTCACGTTTATTTATCGTCGCTACCGGTTGCCCATATGAGCGACGCCTCCTGAAGAGATTAGTCATTTTAGATTTTGGAGGATAGTGCAATGATACAGACAGAGACCCATTACAGAGTCCCCTCTGGTTCTTTTACGTGCACGGTGTAAAGCACCGACACACGAGACCTCGGTTTAACGTCCCATCTAAATGACTGTTAATTTTATTAGGGTCAGACGTATATATATATACATTGAATAATAAAACTATATAATTAAGACATTGCCCGTCATGTCTCACTAACCGCTATCAATGCTAACAACTTTATTTTGTAACATCATCATCGAAAGGAATTTAAATACGCTCTCGGCTTGTTTTCCAATCCATTAAAACTATATTATCTATTGTATATTTATATTGATGAAATGAAAAAAAAAAAATTAAGCTCATCCAAATTCGTCGGACTAATGTAAAGTATTCACATTTTCTAAATGTATCACGCTTGGTGTAAAAACAACAATACCGTAGCGCGTTCCCAATTACAATTGTTGGGGTATGGAAGCGATTTCCTGCGTTTAGAGGTATAATTATGTACTGACCTTTCAGCTCTCTAGCAGTCAACATTTTATACAGCAAAGGGATATTTTTTGCATTTTATTTATTTAATTTTTCATTTATTTTTTGTTTGCTTTGGAAATTTTAACCGAGGAAGCTGCTTCGGTGTGCCTCAATGTGGCTACGGACGTGCACAATAGCTGCTAAGTACTTTACAATCAGTATCGTGCTTATATATTTTATTGTAATTGTTTCTACCCAGCTGGGGTACGTGGGTGAATTGTTAATGCTGTTGACTTCACAGCAGGTGTTCTTCACCGTTGCAGGTTCGAATCCCACTGTGCCGACTTATTGCATGAGCGGAAGTATGAAAGTATGTGGTTCTACCCGGGTGTCCGTCCGTGCCTGACTGTTCGATCTGTTGGTGCGACATTAAACCCCAAAACAAAACACACTTGTTGGAAAGTACGGACATAACCCTTTAATAATATAGCTAAATGATGAACATAGGTTTCTAAATAAAACACGCTTGTTGGAAAGTACGGACATAACCCTTTAATAATATAGCTAAATGATGAACATAGGTTTCTAAATAAAACACGCTTGTTGGAAAGTACGGACATAACCCTTTAATAATATAGCTAAATGATGAACATAGGTTTCCAAGCAATTAATATAACTTTAATATTGTCCTGCAATATCTGTCTGAATACAGGAAATATGCCCTGCATATTGAACCTTGAAAAGCATAGCTTCATGAAACCTCGTGGAAATGGATCATATAAAACGTAGTTTCGAAAGTTCGTTTAAATATCCATTGTATATATTATTTACCTGTGAATATATTTGAAAAAAACATTGTATATGTGACATACTTCAAATCCCTGGAGATATATAAACCCACTAATCACAAAAAATCTGATTAATTATTGAAGGTTGTAAATTGATTATACATTTACTCTGAAGTTAGGAGCATCAAGAGATTGCACGTATGTTGACAGTACTGAATTTGGAAAGGTACTTTCAACGTGGTTACTGGTCAAAACGTCTTTTATTTAAGTTTCGGTGGCCTAGTGGATATGGCGTCCGCCTACGGATCGAGAGGTCGATGGTTCGAACCTCGTCAGGGGTTTGTTCTGGTTTGGCTGGTTGGTGAGCTGCCAGTTAAATAATGGTTACTGATTTCCTACCAGCCTGGCGCCAGGCATACAAGCATAGGATTCGGAAAGTACTGATGTTCATAAAAAGAAGTGTCTCATAAGTCAGAAATGACTGGCCCTTTATTTAAATAGGGCTGACACTATATTAAACAACTTTATTTAACGTCGCTACCTGTTGCCCATTTGAGCAAATTGGGAATTTAAATATGACACCTTAATGGTAGGTTGGTTGCTTAATATAGGTGACCTGGTGACCACTAACACAGGTTTGACTGTATCTCTAAGTACGACTCCTACTCTGGATAGCTGTGATTGCCTACTTGTGTGGTTTATGTTTATTGTGTATTATGTTAGTGTGTTATACAATATCAATTAGCTCGATTGTGAAACACAAGTTCTTACAACGTTAGATTAAGCGCTCGCGAGACCTCATACTTGATGGAATCCATTGCCATGAGGGAGAGAAGAGACAATGTGGATTTGAGTGATTTTGCCTAAGGACACCACAACCGTTTCTCTAACGGGGCTCGAACTCATAACATCTCTCACAACACCTCGGTTGCAAGGCAGACACGATGTCCGTTGCATCACGGAGGCTCCGTTATTCTGTTAGTTGCAGTTTAATAGCAGTTCCATGAGTACGTTATGAATGTGATGATGAAGGTGACGATGAAGGTGACGATGAAGGTGACGATGAAGGTGACGATGAAGGTGACGATGAAGGTGACGATGAAGGTGACGATGAAGGTGACGATGAAGGTGACGACGAATGTGACGATGAAGGTGACGATGAAGGTGACGATGAAGGTGACGATGAAGGTGACGATGAAGGTGACGATGAAGGTGACGATGAAGGTGACGATGAATGTGACGATGAAGGTGACGATGAAGGTGACGATGAATGTGACGATGAAGGTGACGATGAAGGTGACGATGAAGGTGACGATGAATGTGACGATGAAGGTGACGATGAAGGTGACGATGAAGGTGACGATGAAGGTGACGATGAAGGTGACGATGAAGGTGACGATGAAGGTGACGACGAATGTGACGATGAAGGTGACGATGAAGGTGACGATGAAGGTGACGATGAAGGTGACGATGAAGGTGACGATGAAGGTGACGATGAAGGTGACGATGAGGTGACGATGAAGGTGACGATGAAGGTGACGATGAAGGTGACGATGAAGGTGACGATGAAGGTGACGATGAGGTGACGATGAAGTGACGATGAAGGTGACGATGAAGGTGACGATGAAGGTGACGATGAAGGTGACGACGAATGTGACGATGAAGGTGACGATGAAGGTGACGATGAAGGTGACGATGAAGGTGACGATGAAGGTGACGATGAAGGTGACGATGAAGGTGACGATGAAGGTGACGATGAAGGTGACGATGAAGGTGACGATGAAGGTGACGATGAAGGTGACGATGAAGGTGACGATGAAGGTGACGATGAAGGTGACGATGAAGGTGACGACGAAGGTGACGATGAAGGTGACGATGAATGTGATGATGAAGGTGACGATGAAGGTGACGATGAAGGTGACGATGAAGGTGACGATGAATGTGACGATGAAGGTGACGATGAAGGTGACGATGAAGGTGACGATGAAGGTGACGATGAATGTGACGATGAAGGTGACGATGAAGGTGACGATGAATGTGACGATGAAGGTGACGATGAAGGTGAAGAACATGCGAGATGTGTTGCTATGATCCTTTGTGTGTTTTACGTTTATTTATCGTCGCTACCGGTTGCCATATTAGCGACGCCTCCTGAAGAGATTAGTCATTTTAGATAGTTGGAGGATAGTGCAATGATACAGACAGAGACCCATTCCAGAGTCGCCTCTGGTTCTTTTACGTGCACGGTGTAAAGCACCGATACGAGACCTCGGTTTAATGTCCCATCTGAAAAAGACTGTTAATTTTATTAAGGTCAGACGAGGGATCGAACCTGCGATCCATGTATTACCAGTCCAGCGTGTTACCACTGGACTACATATCCGTCTGCTATGTTCATGCGCTGATTAATACATATATACCGGATCTTGCACTCCTGGTGATTTCATACCATAATTTATGAAACGAGTTTTGGATATTTGATATTAAGCGACGTTAATAGTAAAATTCCAAAAACGTGTTTCATACAATTGGTATGAAATCATGTAAGTGCAAGATCATTTTTATCAAATTACCATATAGCGCTAGTTTTAATAATATTTGTGCACAAAATAAAATAACGTTGATACTTTATTTTTGGCGTCAACTGTCAGCGTGCGACTAACATCCAACGAACGTCATATGGCGTCCAATAAGTGTCATGTGAGCGTTTCCCGAACGTCCATGAATGTGGGTATATAAACAGATGCTTTGTAAGCAGGGTTCAGTTGATTTTCGGCTACCGTAGAGAACACACACTATGGAGGATCCAGAAAGACTAAGGAGGGTATATAGGCTTGCTAAGATCATGAATCCTGAGGCGCCAACAGTTTGGACTGTACGACCAACTTATGGTTGAGCTTCGCCGGGAGGACCCCAGCTCCTTCACGAACTTCATGCGCATGCCACTTGAAATGTTTGATGAGATCCTTGTTAGAGGCAGATTGACGAAGCAGCACACCTTCTACCGGGAGCCCCTCGAAATCTGAATTACTCTTGGAGATAGACAGATGCTCGGACATTGGGTGTTTAAACATAAATACTGCTTTTTGCCAGTTAACCCTCTCTGGAAAAGCCATACAATTGATGGCATAGAAAAGTTCGGAAGAAGTTAAAAATCGTTGTCAACAATATTGCAGCTCGTTTTTGGAATCTATGACAATTTTATCTTCTAAATATTGTATGCAGTATAGTTCCATCAGTCTAGATGGGATAAAATATAGGAATTATACGAGCCATTAAGAATAACAAGGAGTTGCATGTTGAGATAATATAATCAATTTGAGAGTTCCAATAAAGTATATTGTCTATTGTTATCTTCAGAGTTAACATGATATTATGAATACGAACATCAATATGAATATGAATAGAATTCGGCCTTGAAGAAATATATATGACTTTAGTATATAATTATATAACTATGAAGATTTAGAATAGCACACTTTATAATATATACACCGACATTGACGGTGACAACTGATATCATGGAAAACGTTTACTGTCCCTTATATAGTCATGTACAGCATGAGAGTGTAAGAGAGTGTACACAGTTACAGTACAGTATATAGAAGTTTCTTGTATTAGTTTTGCTCTGATGTTGGTATATAGTGTGCATTCCAAGAAGAAATGGTGATTACTTTCAACAAGACCGCATTGGCAAAGAGATGTTGTTTGCTATACTGGTGTTGGTTTAAGGAGCAGCACTCAGTACGTAATCGGGCATGATAAACTTGCCATTTCCTGGAGCCAACATAAAAGTATTAGGACTTGATGACTTTAGGACTTGAATGGCATTCCAAATCAAATCTTAAGATCGTATTTCTTCTACTTGAATTGAAAACAATTAGGATGATTTATCGTTAAAGTTGATTGATTCTTTTATTTATTATTACTTAATTTTATATTTATTATTACTTAAAGCAGCATTACATCGTATGAAATAAAAGATATTTGAAAAATTCAATTGTTACGTATGCTGCTACACATTCTAACATTATACTTTGTATGCTTATGTTCATTTGGTAAACAGTGTTTTTTTTGCGATAAAACAAACTCGAAACCGAAAGTAGGACTTTCCGAGTCGATCGGTCACGCACTTGTTTACAACCGGAACGCATTGTCCGCACTTGTTTACATTCGGAATACATTGTCCCCATTTGTCCCACGTTGTCTTTTTTAATTAAATTACTTGATATGTTGATTCATACCTCTGTTAGCTAAGTCTTAGGGACATTTCTACATCCCCGCGAGGGGTTCGGCATAAGAGGAAGATAGATAGATAGTCTTTCATGTTCAAAATATATACGTTGTTTTCTACATCCTCTGTTGTTTCACGCATGCGCGCTGTGCATGTTGACATTTCGTGTGTTGATAAACAAATTCGCGCATACGACGGTTTAAATTTATTTGAATGTTACCGTTTCTGAGCGACTATTTCGATTTTTGTAAACACACACACATTAGTATTTATATTTTACCCAAAACATCCTGTATTACGATATAATGCTGCTTTAAGATGAACACTAAGTGTATTAGTTACAAATACCATACATTTTAAGCCACTAAGATAAATATCTAGCAAACTATATCATATCATATAAACACCGCACGATAATCACAGCATTATCGGAAGAGTCCATTGACTTGGTATAGGTGTTTTTATATTACTACTTCATATACACATTGACTGTTGTGTAGTCTATACAATTGAATGGTAACGTTTGCCTATACATAGTAATATAAAAACAGCTATAACAAGTCAATGGACTCTTCTGATAATGTTGTGATTATCGTGCGGTGTTTATACCTCACTTTACTTAATAATGTTACTTTTTTCTTACAATAATTGTTGTGAGTTTGCACATATAGATTAGAACAATCTCTTACACTTAGACTCAACCATATTCTTTTTATTAGCATTCTTCAACATTATACTATTCTGACCTCTATTATTATAATTTATCATACCTTCATGAATAAAGCTTTCGTGGCTGACTACTTTTATGACCCAGACGTCTGTCGTCACATTGTGTTGTCTGCTGAGTTTGGAAAATGTCTCAAGATGAAAGTCGTGTACAGGCAAACTTTCAGGTTGTTTGGGATGAATTAACAGCACTCGATGAGACCCCTCTGGAAACTACTGTTGTCAGAGAAATGTCATTTATCATTTATCTATAAATAGAAATATCAATGCACAACATAATACCAAGTGCGTAGCGAGTTTGTAAGCTGTCATGGCTAGTTTGTTTGTTTTTGTGTCGGGTGCACACTCAGAATGTAGGATAAATAGAATATTAGGTTACTGTCTTATAAATTTTAATTTATTAGGCGAGTGGGAGAAAAAATACATGGCTCGGCACTTCTTTGCCGAGCCTTGTATTTTTCTCCGACTCGCCTAATAAATTAAAATTTATAAGACAGTAACCTAATATTCTCTATGTCTTTTCTTATCTCAACTACAATATCGTATTCTTTCTATCTAAATCGCATTATGAATCTTGTATTGTTAAACATTTCAAGCACATTATTTTACCGCCAACTTTACAGCAAACGAGTTTCTAAGGAGAAGACCTTTATAAGCTAATCTAGCTTTCGGATCTAATCCTTTTTCAAAACATAAAATATTATATTGTAATGTAATTGCTATATGTTACATTGATTGAAATACAATATGTTTAAACTAACTGATCTCATGTTTGATAGAGCTTTATTTGTGACTAAATAATTCACATTATTGAAATTAAATTATTTTTCAATGTCAAATGTACTTGAACCAGCACACACTCGTACATACGCATGCTCACTCACTCACTCACTCACTCACTCATTCATGCACTCACTCACTCACTCACTCACCCACCCATACAATTTCCAACCCACCCAAATCCCACTCACGCACGCACTCACTCAGTCACTCAGTCACTCAGTCACTCACTCACTCACTCACTCACTCACTCACTCACCCACCCAAATTCCACTCACTCACGCATTCACTCACGCACTCATTCATTCGCGCACTCACTCACCCACACAAATTCCACTCACTCAGACCACCCACCCAAATCCCACTCACTCACTCACCCACCCACCCAAATCCCACTCACGCACTCACTCAGTCACTCACCCACCCAAATTCCACTCACTCACGCATTCACTCACGCACTTATTCACTCGCACACTCACTCAACCACACAAATTCCACTCACTCATGCACTCACGCACTCACGCACTCATTCACTCACTCGCTGGCTCGCACACTCACTCACGCGCTCCCTTCCGCCGTCCCTCCCTCCACCGTCCCTCCCTCCGCACGCACGCACGCACGCACGCACGCACGCACGCACGCACGCACGCACGCACGCACTCACTAATATATAAGCCATAGTCTCAATCATTAAATCAAAACCAATGCTGTAGAGACTTACTCACGAACTATTTCGTGCACAATATGTTTGATCTCCCGTATTTACTAATGCTATCGCATGTTGCAGAAGAATCTGTTGTGTATGCGGTCTACCTATTTGATAGCAGACAACAGCAACATACATTTCCATTCATTCAAACAATGCTCTTATATCACTGGTATCCTTTCCTGTAATCCGCTGTGCATATGCGTGTTTACGTTTATTTATCGTCGCTACCGGTTGCCCAAATGAGCGACGCCTCCTGAAGAGATTAGAATTTTAGATATTTGGAGGATAGTGCAACGATACAGACAGAGACCCATTCCAGAGTCTCATCTGGTTCTTTTACGTGCACAGTGTAAAGCACCGACACGAGACCTCGGTTTAACGTCCCATCTGAAAGACTGTTAATTTTATTAGGGTCAGACAGGGGACTTTTCCATTCATTCAAACAATGCCCTTATATCACTCCTTTCCTTTATAATAGTCCGCTGTGCATATGTTTCATGAGCCAAGCTATGTCTCAATATTTTGAAAGCACGTCATAATTCGTATGATATACGTGGCATTCCCAAATGAACCGACACGACAAATGTGTCTGGTAATGACAAGATGGTGATTAATAATGCTTTAACCGCTAATGACGGCTGATGGCTGATTATTGCAGGCCCTCACACGGCCCTTGACCGCTGAACGACCGTTGTTAGAGAGCTAATGTTAATGAAACTAATCTTCAATTGGTAGTTAGAAAATGATTAGTACAGCCGTAATAATGAGAGAGTTATGGTTTATTAGTATTAATACATAAGGCGCATCTAATTGGCTATTAGAGCCGCTCTGTCGTGCATTTATCGCGGCATGCTTCTTCATGTCAGCTACAGTGTAGATGCTTAGCGGCTGTATTTTGTTATGCAACATTGTTCGAACATCTTTCTTGGTGTCTAACATTCTCATCATTGTCAACAAGTCTGACGTAATGAAATTGAATTTGGTTCAATGGCTACCACTGTGTTAGGATATGTATTAACTTTATTAATCGACCGCTAGCCGGATGTTATAATTACGATTACCCCGGAATCTTTGTCTGGTTTATATATTTAGAATGTTTCTGCAAACTTGGTGTTGCCATGAGTGAGATCTAAAGCCTGAACTACACCTCGTCGAAGCACACTCTGTGCTTATTGGTTCTCGCATATGTGTGTGTGTGTGTTTTACGTTTATTTATCGTCACTACCGGTTGCCCATATGAGCGACGCCTCCTGAAGAGATTAGTCACTCCTCTGGTTCTTTTACGTGCACGGTATACAGCACCAACATGAGACATCGGTTTAAAGTCCCATCTGAAAGATTGTTAATTTTATTAGGGTCAGACGGGGGATAGAACCTGCATGGTTCTCGCAGACTATAGCCATTCCATTTCTTGATTCGACAAAAGAATACATTAACACATAAGCAACGAAACACCCTCTTAATGCCAACACATGGTGATATATAGGTCGATTGGATTTTTTGAGGCTTGATTTGGTACATTTTGTACCGTACAATGGTAGTTTCGACCTTTAACGGTAATGTTTGACCTAGGTCCATACGTTTACCGAGATAATCAATCATGCTTCGTTGGATGTATTCCGAGAAACAGCATCAAGCAATTACGAAAACTTGAAATGTGTTTCAGTTCTCTTCCCAGAGGACCACTGTCCAATGTATAATCATCTCACGTGTAAGTACACATAGCAAACTAATAATCCAAGATTGTTTAATATAATGACCTATATACTAGAGGACATAGAGAACTCACACCTACATTATATGATTATTATTATATAGACATTAATTAATCATTTGTGGAACTGGATATTACTTTAAAAGCTGATAAATTATGTTGAAACACAATTACCGTTGACAAAATACTGTTACTGTTTAAAAAGTTAGAATATATTTATTTCTTAATGTAAGCGCGAAAAGTTGGTTCATCACGTTCACATGTGCATTCAAATCATATTTATCCAAAAGTGTTACTTTCGATATTTAGAGCACTATCTATATCTTACGATAATTTCTTTATTACTGCATCAATTTTAAATATTTTGGTATCAAAATGACGACACTGAATTGATCTGTAGGAAAATGCATATATGTATTATATAGTTATTGTTGTTCATGTAAAAACACACGTATCCGAAGTGTGCGTTTTCTATGTCCTCTAAGCTATTGTTTCACCCATCCGTCTCTCAAGCCAGCTGATAATATTTGTCAATATATATTTTTTTTATTTAAGTTTATTTAACGTCGCAACCGGTTGCCCATTTGAGCAACGGGCAGTTTACCTATCAACACCTTTCCTGGGCAGGCTCCAGCGGTTAACCAGTACTTAGTAGTGTACCAACCTCCATAAGAAACGTCCAACGTTTTCGTATAAAGAGACACGGTCTGAGCTGGGCTCGAACCCGTGACCATTATTTGTCAATACATCATTCAGCTTGATGTAGTATTAATTCAGCTACTATGCTGATCATGTTTGTCCGTCTGTTTCTCAACCTGGTGGTGGTAGAATGATCATGTTTTAACGTCCGACACTCAGATCATGTTTTAACGTCCGACACTCAGATACTCTGATCATGCTTTAACGTCCGACACTCAGATACGCTGATCATGTTTTAACGTCCGACACTCAGATACTCTGATCATGTTTTAACGTCCGACACTCAGATACTCTGGTCATGTTTTAACGTCCGACACTCAACTACTCTGGTCATGTTTTAACGATCGACACTCAGATACTCTGGTCATGTTTTAACGATCGACACTCAGATACTCTGATCATGTTTTAACGTCCGACACTCAGAGACTCTGATCATGTTTTAACGTCCGACACTCAGATACTCTGGTCATGTTTTAACGATCGACTCTCAGATACTCTGATCATGTTTTAACGTCCGACACTCAGACACTCTGGTCATGTTTTGTCAGGCAGTCTAGCACTGGATGTAGTATTCTTGACTTGTTGTGTCACCCAGCTGTTGTTATCAAGCATGTGTTTATCACAGACCCGCTGGACACAGTATTTGAATAACTGGCGTATTTTAAATAAAATGAATGTCAATGCCTCAAAGAGTAATATTGTACATTTTCGTCCTAAATCGGTACAGAGAACCGTCAATTTTATATGTGGTATTAAATTAATACAAGTTGTTGATAAGTATATGTATCTTGGTGTGTTGTTAAGTGAACATGTGGATTATAACATAATGACTAAAGCAGTAGCTCAAAGTGCTAGCCGTGCCCTTGGTCTCTTAATTGCCAGATGTAAAGTTCTAGAGGGTGTCCCATATGATGTATATACCAAACTTTATGAGTCTACAGTGCTGCCTGTTATAAATTACAGTGCACCAATATGGGGCTTCAAAACATGTTCATGTATAGATTCAGTTCATAACAGAGCAATGAGGTTCTTTTTGGGTATAGGCAAATACACTCCAAATACTGCCATTGCAGGAGAAATCGGTTGGAAGCCGACTGTTGTATGGCAGTGGAAAAGCATCTGTTTATTCTGGTCCAAAATATCGTCAATGGATACACATCGTATGAACAAACGCATAGCACGTTGGTTGACTTCTAAGGCAAATGTTTCATGTAACAATTGGCATTATTTAATTGTAAAAGTATTTAATGAAAATAATTTCAGTATGTGTGCAAATATTACCGAGCCTAAACCATCATCATTAGTATTCTCAATGGAAAGTAAACTAATGGCTAGGTTCAAATTAAACTGGTTTACATCTATTAATAGAGATGTTGGTATATCGGGTCGAGGTAGAAATAAATTACGGTTGTATAAGCTATTTAAAACAGAATTCAAAGTAGAAGATTACTGCATGATGTTTTTACCTCTTAGTCATAGAGCCGCTTTGAGTATATTTCGTTGTGGTATTGCACCAATAAGAATAGAGACGGGCAGGTACGAGCAT
This sequence comes from Archivesica marissinica, assembly GCA_014843695.1. Classification (NCBI taxonomy): domain Eukaryota; kingdom Metazoa; phylum Mollusca; class Bivalvia; order Venerida; family Vesicomyidae; genus Archivesica; species Archivesica marissinica. Next base: position 66,565,493 of record CM026387.1, on the reverse strand, counting down.
CTGAGTGTAGATCGAAGGAAATGTCCATTCTGTGACTCCGTTGAAAATGAACTACATGTTAGTTTGCAATGTTGTACGTATGAAGATATTAGGTTACCGCGTATTAATAAACAATGGGTATTTATGGTAATTTTATTAATCTTTCTGATTCAGAAAAGTTTGTTTTAATTTTCTCCAGCAATGAACTGATAAGATTATGTGCCAAAACCTGTTTTGAAATTCTTCAAAAACGACGGTTTTTACGTGTAAATAAAATCAGTGTCTTATGCAGTTCATAGATTGTAATATATATATATTTAGCATGTAAATAATGTATCTCAATTGTTTCTTAATACTATGAATACTTTTTATTGCCAACTAAATAGTCTATGCTAATCAGTTCATCACTGATCTGATCAGAGGTGATAATTGTTTTTTTATACCATTTTTAATCAATAAGCGCGTTAGTGCTCCTTTTCAATATCAGTGTTTTAATAAATATTTTAAGCATTTCTTAGATAAGATTAGCGTAGACAATTTAGATTTAACAAATTTATATTTAAGAGTAGGTCTTGTTTTGGACCGAGAATCTCACTGATAGCGGTTGCACATGGTGATGGTGGTGACATGGCTGGCATTACACCGGGCGTGAGGGAATGGTGGTATGTTCACATATATGTTCCCTCACGCCACGTGTTGCGGCTGTGGTGTAATGGTGGCAATGTGCCCGTCACCATTTGACAATTGTCTTCAGTTTGTGAGAGTATCGGTCTGGATCAACCTCTATAACCTCTAGTTTTATGTTGAATCGTGTTATATTGTAAATTGTTACTGTTACTGTCTCTTATAATTCATTATTGAGTGGCAATGTACAACGATAAGTTTTTATTATATTGAATGTTGTTTGTTGTACAGTGATGAGACGTAAATAAAGAATAAAATCCAGTAGATATTTCGTTTCAAACTTAGTCATGCATATGTGTCATTATAAAATAATTTTTGTCACGTTTATTAAATGTAATCAGATTAAAAATTGACATTTTGGAGATGTGTTCATATTCATAAATGAATTCGTGTTTGTGAAATTACTATACCTATATATATATAAATTACCTCCCGTTATGGATATCTGTTTATATATCTATCAAGAACTGTGTCATTGGTGGATTACATGCAATAAGACGTTTCATTAGTGTAATAAGCAATAAGACGTCCCATTAGTGTAACAAGCAATAATACGTTTCATTAGTGTAACATGCAATAAGACGTTTCATTAGTGTAACAAGCAATAAGACGTTTCATTAGTGTAATACGCAATAAGATGTTTCATTAGTGTAACACGCAATAATACGTTTCATTAGTGTAACACGCAATAAGACGTTTCATTAGTGTAACACCCAATAAGACGTTTCATTAGTGTAACATGCAATAAGACGTCCCATTAGTGTAACAAGCAATAAGACGTTTCATTAGTGTAACAAGCAATAAGACGTCCCATTAGTGCAACACGCAATAAGACGTTTCATTAGTGTAACACATAATATGTTTCATTAGTGTAACGCGCAATAAGACGTTTCATTAGTGTAACACCCAATAAGACGTTTCATTAGTGTAACATGCAATAAGACGTCCCATTAGTGTAACAAGCAATAAGACGTTTCATTAGTGTAACACCCAATAAGAGGTTTCATTAGTGTAACACCCAATAAGAGGTTTCATTAGTGTAACACCCAATAAGAGGTTTCATTAGTGTAACACGCAATAAGACGTTCCATTAGTGTAACAAGCAATAATACGTTTCATTAGTGTAACATGCAATAAGACGTTTCATTAGTGTAACAGGCAATAAGACGTTTCATTAGTGTAACAAGCAATAAGACGTTCCATTAGTGTAACACGCAATAAGACGTCCCATTAGTGTAACACGTAATAAGACGTTCCATTAGTGTAACACGCAATAAGACGTCCCATTAGTGTAACACGCAATAAGACGTTTCATTAGTGTAACAAGCAATAAGACGTTCCATTAGTGTAACAAGCAATAAGACGTTTCATTAGTGTAACACACAATAAGACGTCCCATTAGTGTAACACGTAATAAGACGTTCCATTAGTGTAACACGCAATAAGACGTCCCATTAGTGTAACACGCAATAATACGTTTCATTAGTGTAACAAGCAATAAGACGTCCCATTAGTGTAACAAGCAATAATACGTTTCATAGTGTAACACGCAATAAGACGTCCCATTAGTGTAACATGCAATAAGACGTCCCATTAGTGTAACAAGCAATAAGACGTTCCATTAGTGTAACAAGCAATAAGACGTTTCATTAGTGTAACAAGCAATAAGACGTTTCATTAGTGTAACACGCAATAAGACGTTTCATTAGTGTAACACCCAATAAGACGTTTCATTAGTGTAACATGCAATAAGACGTCCCATTAGTGTAACAAGCAATAAGACGTTTCATTAGTGTAACAAGCAATAAGACGTCCCATTAGTGCAACACGCAATAAGACGTTTCATTAGTGTAACACATAATATGTTTCATTAGTGTAACACGCAATAAGACGTTTCATTAGTGTAACACCCAATAAGACGTTTCATTAGTGTAACATGCAATAAGACGTCCCATTAGTGTAACAAGCAATAAGACGTTTCATTAGTGTAACAAGCAATAAGACGTCCCATTAGTGCAACACGCAATAAGACGTTTCATTAGTGTAACACATAATATGTTTCATTAGTGTAACACGCAATAAGACGTTTCATTAGTGTAACACCCAATAAGACGTTTCATTAGTGTAACATGCAATAAGACGTCCCATTAGTGTAACAAGCAATAAGACGTTTCATTAGTTTAACACCCAATAAGAGGTTTCATTAGTGTAACACCCAATAAGAGGTTTCATTAGTGTAACACCCAATAAGAGGTTTCATTAGTGTAACACGCAATAAGACGTTCCATTAGTGTAACAAGCAATAATACGTTTCATTAGTGTAACATGCAATAAGACGTTTCATTAGTGTAACAGGCAATAAGACGTTTCATTAGTGTAACAAGCAATAAGACGTTCCATTAGTGTAACATGCAATAAGACGTCCCATTAGTGTAACACGTAATAAGACGTTCCATTAGTGTAACACGCAATAAGACGTCCCATTAGTGTAACACGCAATAAGACGTTTCATTAGTGTAACAAGCAATAAGACGTTCCATTAGTGTAACAAGCAATAATACGTTTCATTAGTGTAACACACAATAATATGTTTCATTAGTGTAACACGCAATAAGACGTTTCATTAGTGTAACACGCAATAAGACGTCCCATTAGTGTAACACGTAATAAGACGTTCCATTAGTGTAACACGCAATAAGACGTCCCATTAGTGTAACACGCAATATGACGTTCCATTAGTGTAACAAGCAATAAGACGTCCCATTAGTGTAACACGCAATAAGACGTTTCATTAGTGTAACATGCAATAAGACGTTTCATTAGTGTAACAAGCAATAAGACGTTCCATTAGTGTAACAAGCAATAAGACGTCCCATTAGTGTAACACGCAATACGACGTTTCATTAGTGTAACAAGCAATAAGACGTTCCATTAGTGTAACAAGCAATAAGACGTTTCATTAGTGTAACACGCAATAAGACGTCCCATTAGTGTAACACGTAATAAGACGTTCCATTAGTGTAACACGCAATAAGACGTCCCATTAGTGTAACACGCAATATGACGTTCCATTAGTGTAACAAGCAATAAGACGTCCCATTAGTGTAACACGCAATAAGACGTTTCATTAGTGTAACATGCAATAAGACGTTTCATTAGTGTAACAAGCAATAAGACGTTCCATTAGTGTAACAAGCAATAAGACGTACCATTAGTGTAACACGCAATACGACGTTTCATTAGTGTAACAAGCAATAAGACGTTCCATTAGTGTAACAAGCAATAAGACGTTTCATTAGTGTAACACGCAATAAGACGTCCCATTAGTGTAACACGTAATAAGACGTTCCATTAGTGTAACACGCAATAAGACGTCCCATTAGTGTAACACGCAATATGACGTTCCATTAGTGTAACAAGCAATAAGACGTCCCATTAGTGTAACACGCAATAAGACGTTTCATTAGTGTAACATGCAATAAGACGTTTCATTAGTGTAACAAGCAATAAGACGTTCCATTAGTGTAACAAGCAATAAGACGTCCCATTAGTGTAACACGCAATACGACGTTTCATTAGTGTAACAAGCAATAAGACGTTCCATTAGTGTAACAAGCAATAAGACGTTTCATTAGTGTAACACGCAATAAGACGTCCCATTAGTGTAACACGTAATAAGACGTTCCATTAGTGTAACACGCAATAAGACGTCCCATTAGTGTAACACGCAATAAGACGTTCCATTAGTGTAACAAGCAATAAGACGTCCCATTAGTGTAACAAGCAATAAGACGTTTCATTAGTGTAACATGCAATAAGACGTTTCATTAGTGTAACAAGCAATAAGACGTTCCATTAGTGTAACAAGCAATAAGACGTTTCATTAGTGTAACAAGCAATAATACGTTTCATTAGTGTAACACACAATAATATGTTTCATTAGTGTAACACGCAATAAGACGTTTCATTAGTGTAACACGTAATAAGACGTTCCATTAGTGTAACACGCAATAAGACGTCCCATTAGTGTAACACGCAATAAGACGTTCCATTAGTGTAACAAGCAATAAGACGTCCCATTAGTGTAACACGCAATAAGACGTTTCATTAGTGTAACATGCAATAAGACGTTTCATTAGTGTAACAAGTAATAAGACGTTCCATTAGTGTAACAAGCAATAAGACGTCCCATTAGTGTAACACGCAATACGACGTTTCATTAGTGTAACAAGCAATAAGACGTTCCATTAGTGTAACAAGCAATAAGACGTTTCATTAGGGTAACACGCAATAAGACGTCCCATTAGTGTAACACGCAATAAGACGTTCCATTAGTGTAACACGCAATAAGACGTTTCATTAGTGTAACATGCAATAAGACGTTTCATTAGTGTAACACGCAATAAGACGTTCCATTAGTGTAACAAGCAATAAGACGTTTCATTAGTGTAACAAGCAATAAGACGTTTCATTAGTGTAACACACAATAAGACGTCCCATTAGTGTAACACGTAATAAGACGTTCCATTAGTGTAACACGCAATAAGACGTCCCATTAGTGTAACACGTAATAATACGTTTCATTAGTGTAACAAGCAATAAGACGTCCCATTAGTGTAACAAGCAATAATACGTTTCATAGTGTAACACGCAATAAGACGTCCCATTAGTGTAACATGCAATAAGACGTCCCATTAGTGTAACAAGCAATAAGACGTTCCATTAGTGTAACAAGCAATAAGACGTTTCATTAGTGTAACACGTAATAAGACGTTTCATTAGTGTAACAAGCAATAAGACGTTTCATTAGTGTAACAAGCAATAAGACGTTTCATTAGTGTAACATGCAATAAGACGTTCTATTAGTGTAACAAGCAATAAGACGTTTCATTAGTGTAACACGCAATAAGACGTTCCATTAGTGTAACATGCAATAAGACGTTCTATTAGTGTAACAAGCAATAAGAAGTTTCATTAGTGCAACACGCAATAAGACGTTCCATTAGTGTAACACGCAATAAGACGTTCCATTAGTGTAACATGCAATAAGACGTTTCATAGTGTAACAAGCAATAAGACGTTTCATATTTCACGTCAACGTCATATTTCTACATTACAATAGTTCCCAATTCAAAGACACAACAATAACAACAATTACAACAACAACAACTTAATTGACTCCCCGGAGACAAGAACCTACATGTGTTTGGCCTACATTAGTCTGTCTTCCTCAATGAATGCTGAATGATGACTCGAAGTAACAGTAGGTTATCTTTTCCCGTGACGGATTAATGTCATTTCAATCTGTCACGTGGTGTTCATCTATATTAATAATTATTATAAAGAGCCGGTAGTTACAGTACATTGTAATTAATATTAGGTAGCAAGGGCTATATGCGGAGGTAGCAAGGGCTATATGCGGAGGTAGCAAGGGTTATATGCGGAGGTAGCAAGGGATATGTGCGGAGGTAGCAAGGGATATATGCGGAGGTAGCAAGGGATATATGCGGAGGTAACAAGGGATATATGCGGAAGTAGCAAGGGATATATGCGGAGGTAGCAAGGGATATATGCGGAGGTAGCAAGGGATCTCCGCATAGCAAGGGCTTTATGCGGAGGTAGCAAGGGCTATTTGCGGAGGTAGCAAGGGATATATGCGGAGCTAGAGGATAGAGTTACGTCGCTTTATTTTATGTTCATCTGTTTAAATTGCATTTTTATTCGTTTCATGCATTTTGAATATGTCGTCTATTATTATACGTATAGTATGCTTATTGTTCATTTATCAAATTTATAGCAGTCTGTGAACAAGTGAAATGTTACACACGTGAATGGCAAGGCTATGGTTTAGGTATATGGTGCATATTGAACATTGTACATTCGTTATCGAGTGGTTATGTTCGCTGACTTATAATCATTTACACCTCACCACTGTAGGGTCGAATCCCCACTCACCGGGGGTGTCGAATACGTTCAAGTGAGGGAACTATTCAACTGGTCTGCGGTAGGTGGTGTTTCTACTCGAGTCAGCGCGTGAAATACGGCTCGGGGGGGGGGGTCGTCCGGGGTCTTCATCCACCAATAGTAGTTGCAACGTCACCATATGACGTAAGCTGTTGGTGCGACGTTAAATTCCCCCCCCCCCTCTCAACAAACAATGTAACAGATGAGTTGTTCTTAAACAGTGTAAATACGAGTTATTGGTAGCCTACCATCATATGTGTTAGGCCAATACAAGTTTCACGGTTCTGCATTAGAGCATTAGAGAGGGTGGCTGAAAGGTTCAGTGTTTAGCATATGTTGTATTCCAAATCCAGGAATGCGTGGGGGGGGGGGGGGCATTACACGCTCTTGTTTGTTTCTGAACTATTGATTTCCAAAACAAATATTTCAGACTAATTTAATTTAGTTCATTAACTCTCCCGGATCACAAATACATTTCCACGGAGTGTGGCATCATCAATGTTTCTCGGTTAATTCCAATGTCATTTGTCTTCATGTCAAATGATTCTAACTGATTCGCCTCGTTATTAAGCGTCAAATCAAATATAAATAGAAATAAAGTACTATTTCCAAATACTATTCTGTCAACAGACAGGCATTCACTATATGCGCTCAATGTGCGAGAATAATCAATCTGAAACCTTCAATAATTAAACAGATAGTCCGATTAGTTGGTTTAAATTTCTCTCGGGGTTTCGCGTCCTTATTCATGAAAGTGTATGTGAAAGACATATGTTCCGTGCTCAATCTAGTTGACGTCAAATTGGCTGGATAGTAACCTAATGTTGATGTAAAGTTACGTTCTTAAAGAGTATATACATTTAACTTGAGAATAACACCCGGAGAGATACAAACCCGGAGAGATACAAACCCGGAGAGATACAAACCCCAGCACTTGTATTTCATACAAAAACAATTGCATTCTTGATTTCATATGGCCTTGAGTTGACCATGACGGGTCAACCTCAATATCACGGGGTGTGGTTTATTTGAAATGTCATATGATGTTTCCTATATGCGTTCCATCCATTTTCATTCGTTCTCAAGTTATAATCGTGAAAGTCGTGATAGCACAGTGCGAAATGTCCGGAGTTCGAGCCCTGTTGGAGCCGTTACGATTGTGCCATTAGGCATTTAAATTCCACAATGCCTCTTCTCTCTCCTTCATGGCGATGGATTCCATCAGTAATGAGGTCTCGAGAGTGATTAATATAAGTTGAAAGAACTTGTTTCACAATCGAGCTAAATTAAATTTGAATAAACTAAGTTACAATCATTCATAGTATAGTATTAAAGTCAATGTGGTGGACACTTCGCCCTGAACTATGCATACACACAGACAGACACACACAGAGAGACGCGGCCTGAACTATACATTTACACAGACAGACACACACACAGAGACGCGGCCTGAACTATACATACACACAGACAGACACACACAGAGAGACGCGGCCTGAACTATACATACACACAGACAGACACACACAGAGAGAAGCGGCCTGAACTATACATATACACAGACAGACACACACAGAGAGACGCGGCCTGAACTATACATACACACAGACGGACACACACAGAGAGACTCGGCCTAAACTATACATACACACAGACAGACACACACACAGAGGCGCGGCCTGAACTATACATACACACAGACGGACACACACAGAGAGACGCGGCCTGAACTATACATACACACAGACGGACACACACAGAGAGACGCGGCCTGAACTATACATACACACAGACGGACACACACAGAGAGACGCGGCCTGAACTATGCATACACACAGACGGACACACACAGAGAGACGCGGCCTGAACTATACATACACACAGACAGACACACACAGAGAGACGCAGCCTGAACTATACATACTGAAACTGAAACTGTTTAATTTGATAAAACGCCTAATTTTACACATAGTATATTCACTGGCGTTGTACAATAGAAGTAAAGTAAATATATAGACCACAGGGATTCGGCACGTTTGGGGGTACTAGTATATATATTTAAGTACAGGGATTCTACTCTGTGGGATGTCAGATTTCGCATCGATCAGTAAAATGGCCCTATCTGGAACAATTTTGTACAAAGCTGTCCAAATATAACGCCTATCCCGAGTCTTTATATTGTTCTTCAAATAAAACACAACTTTAAGCTGCATGCATGTATACTTTGCAAACAATTGCCACATACATTGGCCATAGCAGGTCACATTTCCATACTAGGACACGGGTTCTGTCAGCAACAAAAAAAAATCTTCGACGGGAGAGTTTTAACTGTGAATAACATTATCAATAAAATGTGTTTCCACTAACCTGTATGTTTATTCGGCAAAAATGTACGTCAAAAAGAGATTTCGTAGCATTTTCAATTTGTTTGGAAACATTCTAAAGCGGCGCAATTCGCGTTGAAACGAGCGTTGAAACGAGCGTTCTGATTGGATTATTAGAATGTAACAAGATGTTTTTTTATATATGAGGAACAATCATAATCCAATCAGAACGCTCGTTTCAACGCTCGTTTCAAATATATATACTAGTACCCCCAAACGTGCCGAATCCCTGTGATATAAACATGTACTTACATAAAAACCTGAACAAAATTCTCGTTATTTACAAAAAGACATTGGTCTAAAAATAATTATGTTACCACACAATAACACATATTTGATCAATCATTATTATAAGCATAATGTTTGGTAAATTATATCATTGTTTCTAAAACCTTTTTTAACACTACACTAATTCTACAACTATCCTGTTCAGTCTGTCAATACATGAATGTTTTAAAACCATGAATAAAATTTTGTGAAGAACAATGTTTTAAGGTGTATCTTAAACGTTTCTACAGAATCCAAGTTTCTCAAATCTACGGGTAAAGTGTTCCATAGCTGTGGCCCTACTGTTTTGAAGCTCCTGTCACCAAATGTTTTTTGTTTGTTATACGGTACCTCATAACAACCAGTAACATCTGAAAATCCAAAATAGTACTGTGTATTTTGAACTGCAAGGAGAGAAACTATATAAGCTCTGCTTCCGTTTTGATCCTTTCCTATTCTTTGATTTTGTGTGCATGTATTGTTTTGTGAATGTATATAGTGGAATAAATATGTTTAAACCAACATCTGAAGTTCTTAATCTATACGTCTTGGTACCTTTTCAATTAATAACTCGGTAAGATACGCAGGGGCATGGCCTTTTGAACAGTTATACATTACTGTAAGAATTTTATGTTTTATATTAGGCCCTATATGTTTTTATATTAGACCCTATATGTTTTTATATTAGGCCCTATATGTTTTTATATTAGGCCCTATATGTTTTTATATTAGGCTCTATATGTTTTTATATTAGGCTCTATATGTTTTTATATTAGGCTCTATATGTTTTTACTTTTCTTTAAGAAGGTTGAACTAGTTCGTGACCTGACACTAGAAATTTCCTAGAAATTCTTCCAAAACTTGCAATCACAGTGCATTATTGAAATGATTAATACAGTATGATTTAGCATTATTCAGAAATGTTGACAAGAATAGAGTTTTATGCCGCGGCAATATTAGTACGCAAAGTAGTATTTACTGTTGTGAACAATCCATTACTTTATATTTACTATTGCATGTCCTTCGATGAACGTATGAATGTTTTCGTATGAATTTCCTCACTAATTATACGCAGGTGACATGCGCACTCGAAGTTACGGGCATGCGCATTCGCAGTGTCGTGCAGCGTTCCTCGCAAGCGTGTCTGACAGTTTAGCTGTTCCAAGGTTGATCTATAGGTGACAGGTCCAGTACCCGGTTAGTCGCAAATCTGGTCTATATACATTTTAAATATAAATGTGCTATATTTTTCTTTGAGTTATTGAAAGAAATATATTGATGTAAATATAAGTAATGAATCGTGGGTTAATAATTTCCATCTGCGTATGAACTACAATGGACGTGCTTCGGACTCACACTATCAACGCGTTTTGGGATAAATCGGACGTTATGGTCAAGGGAGGTAATAGAAACACTGGTAATTTATCTTATTGTATTCGTTACAAAATCAATAGCACTCAAGATTTGCAGTCAAGAAATCCATTTAACTATCGGATTAACAATCGGCTGTGCGATTTGCTCAGTGGTTAGCGCGCTCGCTTATCACCAATGCAACCCTGGTTCGATCCTCGGACCGGGAATTATGTGACATGGTACGGTGGTCGCTAGATCGGACAGGTGGGGTTTCTCCGGGTACTCCGGTTTCCTCCCACACGAATGACCACATTTACGCTTTCATCCGAGCCAACGAGAGTGATTAATATAAGTTGTTAAAACTTGCTTCGCAATCGTTGTAAAATAAATAAAGTAAACTAAGCAATCGGTATTTATTATCATGAGAACACATAGTATTCCCTGAGGTATGGTTGAAACTGGCCGTACTAGTTTTCGGACCACTAATGGTTGTTTGTGAATAACTTCTAGTCAGCCTATATTACGTACAGTTCGAATTCTTGCATTTATTACGCTGGAATAAATTCAGATTGCATAACAACAATTCCCACGCACATGTAAATTCAACATTTTCGATCAACCAATCATATTTTATGTAATATAAATCTGTTTTGAGGCATTGTCAAATGACTGGCAAGAAATGTTATTTTAATGTGTGCATATTCATCTGTAATGTACCCATGTAAACCGAACAGCAACTTGCCTTGATCAACTATTCATCTGTAATGTACCCATGTAAACCGAACAGCAACATGCCTTGATCAAATATTCATCTGTAATGTACCCATGTAAACCGGACAGCAACATGCCTTGATCAAATATTCATCTGTAATGTACCCATGTAAACCGGACAGCAACATGCCTTGATCAAATATTCATCTGTAATGTACCCATGTAAACCGGACAGCAACATGCCTTGATCAAATATTCATCTGTACTGTACCCATGTAAACCGAACAGCAACATGCCTTGATCAAATATTCATCTGTAATGTACCCATGTAAACCGGACAGCAACATGCCTTGATCAAATATTCATCTGTAATGTACCCATGTAAACCGGACAGCAACATGCCTTGATCAAATATCCATCTGTAATGTACCCATGTAAACCGGACAGCAACATGCCTTGATCAAACATTACACTGTAATGTACCCATGTAAACCGGACAGCAACATGCCTTGATCAACTATTCATCTGTAATGTACCCATGTAAACCGGACAGCAACATGCCTTGATCAAATATTCATCTGTACTGTACCCATGTAAACCGGACAGCAACATGCCTTGATCAAATATTCATCTGTAATGTACCCATGTAAACCGGACAGCAACATGCCTTGATCAAACATTACACTGTAATGTACCCATGTAAACCGGACAGCAACATGCCTTGATCAAATATTCATCTGTAATGTACCCATGTAAACCGAACAGCAACATGCCTTGATCAAATATTCATCTGTAATGTACCCATGTAAACCGGACAGCAGCATGCCTTGATCAAATATTCATCTGTAATGTACCCATGTAAACCGTACAGCAACATGCCTTGATCAAATATTCATCTGTAATGTACCCATGTAAACCGAACAGCAACATGCCTTGATCAAATATTAAACTGACTATTCTTTTAAAGCGACATTACTTTGCAAACAGCCAAAACAACAAACAAATAGCATTTCTGCTACACATTCCTCCGAAGTAATTTGAACACTAACTTTCAATCAATAATCAGTCTTTTTATGATCTGGAATCTATCAAAAAGTGAAAGTAGGATTTCATATAGAGGTCAGCCACGCTCTTGAAATTATTATTGGAGTCTATTCTAAGCACGTGCTACTGTCGTTTGGAGACCATTTAAATCAGATTAGTCTAAAAATAAATATGCATGGGCGCACAAAAGTCATGTGAGATATAACAGTAAATGTGTACCATAAAATGTTGTTATTCAGGATACAGGCTTTGTATAACGCATGAATGTTGACACTGTTTACATTGTTTTGGTATGTCAACAAACGTCGTATACGACGTTAGTTTATTGGTTGAAATACTCGGATTATGTGGCAAATAGTTGGATAACAATTATACCATATAGTAAGAAATTACGTTCTGTAAATATTTGCTTTTGCACAGATGTAGTGTCGCTTTAAACAAAAACAGAGTAACTATTTTGTTCAGTATAATGTATTGTACATCTAAAGTTAATCAGTTCTTTAGGAACCGCAGTTCATCTAAAGTTAATCCGCTATTTAGGAACCCAGCCTCCCTTCTCCCTTATATGCACTGCAGAGCTGAATTGTTAATTTAGGAGAAATGTACCCTATAAACTGAACATCCCTGAACACCTGACTCTATCCATAGTCCGGGGGCCATTCCGTTTAGAGCGGGTTCACTATACATGATGTATCTACCATTCAGCATACATTATATAGGGATCACTGACAAGGTCAGTTTATGGTTGATAAACGTGATATACAACTTCTCTTCCCACCTCTATAGTGACTACTATTAAAGCTATTCTGACATATATTGACAGTAAATGACGTCAATGTCGTCTTTAATAAGCTTGAAACTTTCTAATTAACATGTGGGCACATTTTGTCCTCGACACTTTATTGTAACAATTTCTGTGTGTGTGTGTGTGTGTGTGTTTTACGTTTATTTATCGTCGCTACTCGTTGCCCATATGAGCGCCGCCTCCTGAAGAGATTAGTCATTTTAGAGGTTTGGAGGATAGTGCAATGATACAGACAGAGACCAATTCCAGAGTCTCCTCTGGTTCTTTTACGTGCACGATGTACAGCACCGACACGAGACCTCGGTTTAAAGTCAGCAAATTCTTATCTTTGAAGATGGTGGGTCTACTTTCATCTAAATCTTAGTTTAACATGTCAGACCGATTAGTGACTGAACGATTTCTATGGCGAATGGTTGGTAAGTATATAGTCGATGAGGATCATCCAGTATGTGTGTTCAGACAGAGCACTTCATTGTTATGTTTGCTCGATACTTTCCTGCTGGCTTGTGGAAGATCGGTGCCATTCGGTGGTTCTACCTGGTTCTAGCTGTATTTCAGGCATGGACGTCCACCCAGGTAGAACCACAGACACGTCTTCCTCCACCAATAATAACTGGAAAGTCGCCATATGACATACGCTATTGGTGCTGCATTAAACCCCAAACATAAACAAACAAACAAAGCAATAAATGTACCGTACTTGCCCCTACCGTTACTTGTTTTCGTATGACCCCCTAAAAAGGGCAGATCAAACTGCGCTAACTGTACATAACATTTGTGTTGTATACATTCACTGAGCACTTAGTTTAGTTTAATCATATTTTATTTTGCTCTATCATGACACAGAATATACATACAATATATGCAATGAAAGCAACAGTGGGTCGAGCAACAATTTCTTACAACATTGGTGACGGCTCTTCACACTGAGCACTTAAGCATGCATGTAGAATCGAACAATTATCTCCAAACGATGCTTGTAACTGAATTAAGAATGTAAAGTGTATAAATAATTAAATACGACTCATTTCTGTTAAGGTTAAGGATTACACATTTTCTAAGTTTTTATATATAAAAAAGCTTACTTCACTACACAGTGTCACGTTTTAAAGGTCTCCACATGCCTTATGCACGCCAAATGTTCACATCCCGATTGAAACTATAAAACCGAGATTCATTACTTATATATTAATTAATCCAAGAATATCAACTTCTAAGAAACACTGCCATTCACTGCGAATGCGCATGATTGTAACTTGTAATTATGTGAGATCGTATGGTGGTCGCCAGATCGGACAGGTGGATTTTCTCCGGGTACTCCGGTTTCCTCCCACACGAATGACCACATTTACGCTTTCAACAGCGCCAACGAGAGTGATTAATATAAGTTGTTAAAAGTTGCTTCACAGTCGTTGTAAAATAAATAAAGTTTAAACTTGTAATTTGGTGTGCGCATGTCAGTTGCATAGCACTAGTTAGGAAATTCACAGGACAATAGATACAAACATTGCATATACATTCATCAAAGAAAATGCAAGAGCCAAGTAAATAGTTTTAGTTCATATTCTGTTATGGCAGTTTCTTATACTCTCGATTAGCAACGGTTATAATTATTTATAGCATAATTTGTGCTACAGACTTGTAATATCGCCATTACATATTTGACCTATTTCGCTAGTGTAATAACTATGCAAATGAACACTGTATACATGTATACGTATACGCTCTGTCAACAAATAAACAAACAACATGGAGCTGAAAATCCAGCGACACTGAAACTAATCATCCACAATTATCCAAAACACACTATGCATCCGGTAAGACGGGCTATACAAACTATGCATCCGGTAAGACGGGCTATACAAACTATGCATCCTGTAAGACGGGCTATACAAACTATGCATCCGGTAAGACGGGCTATACACACTATGCATCCTGTAAGACGGGATATACACACTATGCATCCTGTAAGACGGGATATACACACTATACATCCTGTAAGACGGGATATACACACTATGCATCCTGTAAGACGGGCTATACACACTATGCATCCGGTAAGACGGGCTATACACACTATGCATCCTGTAAGACGGGCTATACACACTATGCATCCTGTAAGACGGGCTATACACACTATGCATCCTGTAAGACGGGCTATACACACCATGCATCCGGTAAGACGGGATATACACACTATGCATCCTGTAAGACGGGCTATACACAATATGCATCCTGTAAGACGGGCTATACACACTATGCATCCTGTAAGACGGGCTATACACACTATGCATCCTGTAAGACGGGCTATACACACTATGCATCCTGTAAGACGGGCTATACACAATATGCATCATGTAAGACGGGCTATGCACACTATGCATCCGGTAAGACGGGCTATGCACACTATGCATCCTGTAAGACGGGCTATACACACTATGCATCCTGTAAGACGGGCTATACACACTATGCATCCTGTAAGACGGGCTATATACACTATGCATCCTGTAAGACGGGTTATACACACTATGCATCCTGTAAGACGGGCTATACACACTATGCATCCTGTAAGACGGGATATACACACTATGCATCCGGTAAGACGGGATATACACACTATGCATCCTGTAAGACGGGATATACAAACTATGCATCCTGTAAGACGGGCTATACACACTATGCATCCTGTAAGACGGGATATACACACTATGCATCCTGTAAGACGGGCTATACACACTATGCATCCTGTAAGACGGGCTATACACACTATGCATCCTGTAATACGGGCTATACACACTATGCATCCTGTAAGACGGGCTATACACACTATGCATCCTGTAAGACGGGATATACACACTATGCATCCTGTAAGACGGGCTATACACACTATGCATCCTGTAAGACGGGATATACACACTATGCATCCTGTAAGACGGGCTATGCACAATATGCATCATGTAAGACGGGCTATACACACTATGCATCCTGTAAGACGGGATATACACACTATGCATCCGGTAAGACGGGCTATACACACTATGCATCCTGTAAGACGGGCTATACACACTATGCATCCTGTAAGACGGGCTATACACACTATGCATCCTGTAAGACGGGCTATACACACTATGCATCCGGTAAGACGGGCTATTAACACTATGCATCCTGTAAGTCGACCTCCCGCTCCGTAGGCGGACGCCTTAACCACTAGGCTACGGAGACAGTATATATATATATATATATATATATATATATATGCCTTCAAATTCGAGCTATTCGCTTGTAAATCGGAGTTGGTAAATATACTCCTAATACAGGTAGTATGCAGAAAGCAACGACCGCTATCTAACAGGTTAACGTGAGTTGAATTATTGCTACTGTAGACAGTTAGATAAGAACATATTTACTTTCGAACGAATTTAATGAGGGAGAAAATAATAAACATTAGCATGCACTAATTCAAGTAGAATAAATAGTTTTACATGTTATGCCTTTTCCATAGTTACAACAGCATGTGGGAATTGGTATTATCTCTGTAGGATCGCATATTGAAGTTACGTCTAGACGCAACACAAAACTATTTCTCACCCAAGTCCACACAGATTTGCAACAAACCGTTGTCTCTCTGAATAAACTTAGAAGAATATGTTTGTCAATGACCAATGGTTCTGTAGGTCCGTCTCGAACAGCAAGAAACAAACTACAAACGCAGCGTATTTCTAAACCCAAACTATTGCTAACCATCTTCTTGACTGTTGCCCATATGGATGTAGCAACCCGGCTATCAAAGATCGATTAGTCTGTTGGTCCGTCTAGAACAGAGAGAACGAAGCTAGGAATGTAGTGTACACGTTTGTATACTAGAATATAAGGTGTTGTAGG
This sequence comes from Archivesica marissinica, assembly GCA_014843695.1. Taxonomy (NCBI): domain Eukaryota; kingdom Metazoa; phylum Mollusca; class Bivalvia; order Venerida; family Vesicomyidae; genus Archivesica; species Archivesica marissinica. The sequence continues at coordinate 66,548,420 of CM026387.1, read as the reverse complement.
ATTAGTCAGCCAATACACACACTGGTCAGCACGTAGCAGTTTAGTTTATACAAATTTATTTTAGCTGGAAACAAGTTCTTATAATATATATTAATCACTCTCGAGACCTCATTCCTGGTGGAATCCATCGCCGCGAGGGAGAGAGAAGAGGCAACGTGGAAACTAAATGCCTTGAACTCAAACTCAAATGATTTAAGTTTTACTGCCAGTTGAACCAATTAGACTGAGCTTGAGATAGGAGAACAGCTTTATAACTCCGAGGCCTTATCTATCAGTCTGTTTACACAGGTCTAAATAACCTCAAATACTTTTTCTGCATAAAGCAGTTTGCATTATTTCTTCAATGCAGTTTTCAGTATTTTGATTGGATAACAGTAAATATGTGTGATAGCTCCGGGCTAGCCAGGGTATATACGGCTTACGATAATACCGTTCGAGTGCCTCACGATTCTAACCAGACTCTACGCATATGGTTGGACTATGCGCAATTTGTACACGTCGCCGTAATAAATATGGAGGCCATTCAAGAATTTCCTCTGGTTCTTTTACATGCACGGTGTAAAGCACCGACACGAGACCTCGGTTTAAAGTCCCATGTGAAAGACTGTTAATTTTAATATAAGTACAGGGATTCTACTCTGTGGATGTCAGATTTCGCATCGATCAGTAAAATGGCCATATCTGAAACAATGTTGTACAAAGCTATCCAAATACAACGCCTATCCCGAGTCTTTATATTGTTCTTCAAATAAAACACAACTTTAAGCTGCATGCATGTATACTTTGCAAACAATTGCCACATACATTGGCCATAGCAGGTCACATTTCCATACTAGGACACGGGTTCTGTCAGCAACAACAAAAAATCTTCGACGGGAGAGTTTTAACTGTGAATAACATTATCAATAAAATGTGTTTCCATTAACCTGTATGTTTATTCGGCAAAAATGTACGTCAAAAAGAGTTTTCATAGCATTTTCAATTTGTTTTGAAAAATTCTAAAGCGGCGCAATTCGCGTTGAAACGTGCGTTGAAACGAGCGTTCTGATTGGATTATTAGAATGTAACAAGATGTTTATTTATATATGAAGAACAATCATAATCCAGATCCGTCTGTAAAATAATCAACGAAAACCCTACTTCGGTGTTTATGTCCTCTATTTTGACTTGTTCACCAATCTTTATTTATTATCTAGTTGATCGTCTCGTATATCTTTCTAATTTATATCTGTAGTAATTAATCAAAATGCATGTTTTATGACTTGAGTCGTAGACGTTGGCATACTTGGAATATTACACCAGTATTTCAGGTTATTTATAATCTTGCAAAGCATTGCATATACAACAACATCAAAACTGATTCATACACTAGTACGTATAAGTGCAACGCGATATAGACGATACCATTACACTAAGATATAGTGAAACACGCTTTTATTTTGACTAAGTGATTGAATCTCATTATACCTGGTCCATATCAACTACCTGGATCACCTATATCGTGTTTTTATTAGTTTTCTGTTTATATACATATTTCACATATCGCGTTGGACCAGCAGCCATTCAATAAATGTAGTAGAATCGACTTATTTTTAATATTCGTGTCACAGTTATATCACAATACAATCTCATATACCGTACATACACACATGCAATACAACTCGAGAAATGTTGCTAGTCTTTAAACTTTATTTATTTTACAACCATTGCGAAGCAAGTTTTAACAACTTATATTAATCACTCTCGTTGGCGCCGATGAAAGCGTATATATTGTCATTCGTGTGGGAGTTAACTGGAGTACCCGGAGAAAACCCACATATCCGATCTGGCGACCATCGTACCATCTCACATACTTCCCGGTCCGAGGATCGAACCCGCGTTGCATTGGTGAGAAGCAAGCGCGCTAACCACTGCGCTAATCGGACAGCCTTGCTAGTCGGCAAGTACAGTTACACTAGAAGTAGAGGCAGATACATACCGAACTATACGGAATAGACGAGAGCATACCACATTATCACATACAATTAGAAATACGGAATAGACGAAGGCAGACACTACCATGCAGATATAATAAATACCACATTATCACATACAATTAGAAATACGGAATAGACGAAAGCAGACACTACCATGCAGATATAATAAATACCATATTATCACATAAAATTAGAAATACGGAATAGACGAAAGCAGACACTACCATGCAGATATAATAAATACCACATTATCACATACAATTAGAAATACGGAATAGACGAAAGCAGACACTACCATGCAGATATAATAAATACCACATTATCACATACAATTAGAAATACGGAATAGACGAAGGCAGACACTACCATGCAGATATAATAAATACCACATTATCACATACAATTAGAAATAAACAGATGAACTGCTACGTGTAAGGATATATTAATACGAATAAAAACAAACATAAGAAATAATACTAACGGCGTTGGAGGAAACTAGCCCATCGTTTGGTACTAATGCGAATACTATTGACGTTGGAAAGTATAAAACACGACTTGTCGTCACAGATGAATCTGTAGTCCAGTGGTAACACGCTGGACTTGTAATCCAGGAATCACAGGTTCGAATTGAAATTTCTATCCGCAGCATTAGCACGTATGTTATATCATTGCACACGTGGCAACACAACAAGAACATGCATTTCAGATTACTAAAGAACATACTTGGTTTCCAAAGGGGTGTTTTCATATCTGCCAGCTACTATTCGCAGCGATACTACACCACATCGTAACTTACTAAGTGCTTCAGGTGCGAACGTCCGGAGTTCGAACCCCGCTGGAGCCGTTACGATTGTGCCCTTAGGCAAGGCATTTAGTTTCCACGTTGCCTCTTCTCTCTCCCTCGTGGCGATGTATTCCATCAGGAATGAGGTCTCGAGAGTGATTAATATAAGTTGTAAGAACTTGTTTCGCAATCGAGTTAAACTAAATGTGTATACACTATGTATTTCAAGTGATATACGGTCAATCATTCTGTCTGTATATGTAAGTTACAAGTATTACACTGTACTTAATTCTAAGTCAGTCGTTATATTTGAGGTCTCTAGAGTGATTAATATAAGTTGTAAGAACTTGTTTCGCAATCGAGCTAAAATAAATTTGTATAAACTAAGCTTAAAAGACACAATATGACCATTAAATACACTATTTCAATAGATGGAGTGCTTTATAATGGACCAGTGTATCTTACTGGACAACAGTTTGTATGAAAATTGTAAAATTGAAAAAGAAATTCATATGTACATTTTTTTTTTTAGGGAGAAGTCGGGCCCCCAGGGGGCGAAATCAGGGTCCATAGGGTGACTATTTCCCCCAAGTCACCCTCTAAAATGAGCCCTGGACTTGGTCCTCTAACCAAGCTGGTAGTTTAAGTCTTGTACATACATGTATATATATATATTATATATCAAAGGGTCGAGCAAGCTTTTGTGAAAGGAGAACCTGCCACGTCTGTCAACAATTTCTTATTAAGAATCAGTGAAGATTGCCAAATTTGGTCCATGGCATCCACATTTGTATAAACTAACATTGTAAATCAGGTTCATTAATTTACATGTTTTTCGTATATTTATTTGTCATGGAATAGTTCTGGAATTATTTGTTAATAACTCCTGCATATGTAATTATATGAGTTATATAACAATGTATGTATCCGGTTGTTTCATAGCATAACCTTGGTGTTTGGATTGTCGCCATACAATATTGTATTTAAAGATATATCACATCTTTATTACAAAACACAAATTGAACAACAAAATATTCCAAAATGTTTAAAACTATGTATTTATATAGTTATTGTTATTCATATAAAACCCCACTTATCCGAAGTGTGCGTTTTCTATGTCCTCTAGTATACGATGTGATAAGCGGTTATTTCATCGGAATAAACATAGTTCTTTGTCTTGCGGGCTTAAAAGTCACACCATGAGCGTAGGTCATATAGCGGCTCTCCAACTAGTATTAGTAGAGACTGATCCAGGGTGCCAATTCGGACAGTATTTCAGGCACGGCGGACTGATCCAGGGTGCCAATTCGGACAGTATTTCAGGCACGGCGGACTGATCCAGGGTGCCAATTCGGACAGTATTTCAGGCACGGCATGACACCAGATATAACCACCGTCCTTCCTTAAGCGACCTGGATAGCTTCCTCACATGACATAATGAATTTGAAGGCAACGACATTATCCACGATAAGCCCCTTCTAATAAACTTCCGAATGAGACAGCGCTGACTTTACGAGTCCAACAGAAGACAGAACGATCGCAATAATTGCATAATAAACAATATTTCAAAGTTGACATTGATTTCTATCAAATGTGCCTATGTTTCCGGTCATGTTATATTGGAGCAAGCAGGAACAATGGACATTCTTAATGGAGTGTACTTAACTTTATAACCAATACTTCATAAGTGGACGTCAGCTCGTCATCCGCTATGTCGTCAGCCGCGATAATACATGCCCAAACTGATGTTACAGACACGCAATCGTTATAGAATTAATGTATGCAATATCACGACTATGATTGGCCAATTCAACCCATGTGACCGCCGTTCATAATCCAATAAATGGCAAAATTATTCTATTCTCATTAATATTCAAATCGAACTACATTGTGTATGATATGACGAATATAGAAAAAACTTGTTTTGTAATTTGTAAAATATTAGTTGTAATTATAACAATTGAATGTTCTTTTTCTGCGTTTCATCGAGGTATGCAATTATCAGTTTTTACACCTAATTTGCATAAAAACCTGCACGCGTGAGACCATGCCTTTTCTTTTTCTGCGTTTCATCGAGGTATGCAATATCAGTTTTTACACCTAATTTGCATAAAAACCTGAACGCGTGAGACCATACCGCTACGTCTAAAATAGCATCTGTATGAGATGCCAGTGAGACCAAACGCAAGCCGTGTAGCCGCCAATACCAAATAAAACGTTTGTGTAATCTAGTAGTTTACACTTAATTTGCATAAAAACCTGCACGCGTGAGACCATGCCTTTTCTTTTTATGCGTTTCATCGAGGTATGCAATATCAGTTTTTACACTTAATTTGCATAAAAACCTGAACGCGTGAGACCATACCGCTACGTCTAAAATAGCATCTGTATGAGATGCCAGTGAGACCAAACGCAAGCCGTGTAGCCGCCAATACCAAATAAAACGTTTGTGTAATCTAGTAGTTTACACTTAATTTGCATAAAAACCTGCACGCGTGAGACCATGCCTTTTCTTTTTATGCGTTTCATCGAGGTATGCAATATCAGTTTTTACACTTAATTTGCATAAAAACCTGAACGCGTGAGACCATACCGCTACGTCTAAAATAGCATCTGTATGAGATGCCAGTGAGACCAAACGCAAGCCGTGTAGCCGCCAATACCAAATAAAACGTTTGTGTAATCTAGTAGTTTACACTTAATTTGCATAAAAACCTGCACGCGTGAGACCATACCTTTTCTTTTTCTGCGTTTCATCGAGGTATGCAATATCAGTTTTAACACCTAATTTGCATAAAAACCTGCACGTGTGAGTTCATACCACTACGTCTAAAATAGCATCTGTATGAGATGCCAATGTGACCAAACGCAAGCCGTGTAGCCGCCAATACCAAAAAACGTTCTTGTAATCTAACTGTGTTTATACCGCAAAGGGTAAATATCGGCCTTCACATCGCAGTACTCTCAGCAATTTATCGCAATGAAGAGAGAGCTGGAAAATGAATGAGTTGCTTGCAGCAATGTGTTCACATTGTTTATTTGTTTGATCGGGATCCGTTTGTTCATATGATTTCCGCCGCTTCTACATTTCGATAATTGCAGCGTTATTTAGATTTTGACAAATGGACTTTGTTTGAATGAAGCACGAGTATGAAGCACGAGTGACTAGCTTTGTACATAAGATGCATCTCGGATACACAACCAAACACGTTCATAGGATTTTAGTTGACAACGTTCAGTGATATAATACATTGCACAATAACGCAATCTGAGAGGACTAGGTGAATATAGATTATATTGAGAAAAAAATTGAACAAATAAAATTCGCATACATTTTTTTAATTATGATATTAAATAGAAAATGGACCTTTCTCACGTGTTAAGTTTTTACATACCTAGCAGAATTTATGTACGTATTATTTATCTCCCTATGTTTGCAAAATTATAAAAATTACAAACATAGTATATATTATTACTATAGCTGGGACCGAATATTCGTGTGTACTTGTGAATATAGAGTTCAGGTTTTGTTAAACAGTTAGGATTTGATGTGAAATATTAATATTATTCGAATACCACTTGCCATTTAACAATTCGGCCTAATCCCTAATTTTTACCTGTTTTTCATTTATTGTTAATGAATAATGTTTATATAAACTAGTGGGAAATGTTGTGCTATATGCTGATAAATTAGCTTCATACTTTCTATGTGATGTTTATCTTTCACGGTTATATATCTGAGTTGAATATTCCTGATAATTCAATTTCTTGGAATGCGATATTTCTTGGGAATGCGATTCTTGGGAATGAAATATTTCTTGGGAATGCGATATTTCTTGGGAATACGATATTTCTTGGGAATGCAATTATTGAGAATGCGATATTTCTTGGGAATGCGATATTTCTTGGGAATGCGATATTTCTTGGGAATGCGATTCTTGGGAATGCGATATTTCTTGGGAATGCAATTCTTGGGAATGCGATATTTCTTGGGAATGCGATTCTTGGGAATGCGATATGTCTTGGGAATGCGATATAGTACATATAGAACATAGGGCTAATAATTTATTTGTGGACACATTTTATGTGCACGTTTTAAATACTGCTAACCCATACATCCCATATCTCATTGGAGGAGGTTCTGAATACATATTCTAATCTGAACTGCGCGATGTGCACCTTTTCCTTGTCAGAATCTTAAGCAATCAGTATTTTAAATATGTTTAGTTTCATGATTAGCGACTTTTACATAGTTTCTAGAAAGTAAGATATGTACAATGCTATTGTCTCTTACAATTCTCATTTATAGAATGGCTATGTGCAATGTATGTGTTTTTATTAATTGAAATGCATGTAATGTACATATATGAGACAGAAATAAAGATAGTATTTATTTCTAATATATGTTAGTCTCCCAATTTCCAAATGTTCGGCTTATAAAGTTATAAAGCCTTCTTCAAAGAAAGTTATCAATAAAAGTTCAGTTAATTCATTTTCTTTCAGCGTGTTTTGAATAAACTGGATAATGTCTTGAAGAAGGCGTTTTAAGCCGAACTTTTGGAAATTGAGAGACTGTAGCATATATAGCATTACTAGTTCCATATTTGGGGAAATACATATAAGCATATAATCTAACTAGTTTTTGCATTTGCTTAAAATAGTGCAATGTGTATGAAAAAAGCGCCACACAATGTTCAGTAAAGTTATGTGACATGTTTTATGTGGTTTACTATTACATTAGAACTAGTTGTGTAATACTGTATACTGTCCGATTAGCGCAGTGGTTAGGGCCCTCGCTACTCACCAATGCAACCCGGGTTCGATCCTCGGACCGGGAAGTATGTGAGATGGTACGGTGGTCGCCAGATCGGACAGGTGGGTTTTCTCCGGTACTCCGGTTTCCTCCCACACGAATGACCACATTTACGCTTTCATCCGCGTCAACGAGAGTGATTAATATAAGTTGTTGAAAATTGCTTCGCAATCGTTGTAAAATAAATAAAGTTTAAAACTAATGCTGTATATTCAGATTTGGAGGAAATAACTCATTAATAAGTACTGTTACATGCGACCATGTACATATAATGTTGTATTATATTTTAAACAGCGATAACAGAAATGTGTTATTAAACCTAGCTCATTTTCTTAAGCATCCTTTCAACAACATGAATTCATACTGAATGTTGTGCCCTCTTACTACACAAATCCATCGAAACTAAAATGTTCATTCTCTATATTTATTTATTTATACAAATTTATTTTAGCTCGATTGCGAAACAAGTTCTTTCAACTTATATTAATCACTCTCGAGACCTCATTCCTGATGGAATCCATCGCCATGAAGGAGAGAAGAGGCAATGTGGAATTTAAATGCCTTGCCTAAGGGCACAATCGTAACGGCTCCAGTGGGGCTCGAACTCCGGACCGTTCACACCTGAAGCGAACGCGCATCCACTGAGCTATCACGACTTCCACCGATATTCTCTATATTAGTCTATAATACTGTACCAATACGATATCTCCAGTGATCACTTGTTTATACTTGTATGTATATATCGTTCAATCATATTTTATTTTGCTCTACTATGACACAGAATCTACATACAATATATGCAAAGAAAGTAACAATGAGTCGAGCCACAATTTCTTGCAACATTAGAGACGGCTCCATATATATGGGCGGTGACACACTAACATTATTAACAAAAATGAAGTTCATATATCTTGGCACAATGTCTGAAATAATTAAATTAAATTCAACTCAATATGTTACCAATTGTCACTTACTTAGTTTTTTTGGAAATAACGATTCAAGCGTCGCGCCAACATTAATGACGGTCTAAAATATGTATTTTGGTCGCTTTTGACTAACACTTTAAGAAATGCACATACATAGATAAGAAATTACAATTGTTCACATCCGTGTACACATTTATAGTTCACAATTCTATATCATGAATTTACCAAATATCATACCATTATCTTTTTCTAGTGGAAGTCGTGATAGCGCAGTGAATGCGCGTTCGCTTCAAGGTGCGACAGGTCCGGAGTTCGAGTCCCGCTGGAGCCGTTACGATTGTGCCCTTAGGCAAGGCATTTAAATTCTACGTTGCCTCTTCTCTCTCCCTCGTGGCGATGGATTCCATCAGGAATGAGGTCTTGAGAGTGATTAATATAAGTTGAAAGAACTTGTTTCACAATCGAGCTAAAATAAATTTGTATAAACTATCTTTTTCTAGCCAAGTGATGGGCTTGGAATTATTGTTCTATAGCTTTGACGCTGTTTGATATTGAATTTAAATGGTATACATTGAATTTATACAAATGTACTGTAACTCCATTCCGAAACATATTCCTAAAATTCCTATCCTATAATATTAATCGCTCCCGTGACCTCATTCCTGATGGAACCCATCGCCACGAGGGAAATAGAAGAGGCAACGTGGAATGTCAGTGCCTTGCAAAAGACACTTGTAACATCTGTAGCAGGTCGCAAAATCGGGCACTGACGCGCCTGAAGCGAACGGCCTTGTATAGCTTTAACTAGTAATCCCTTAAAGGTATACAACAATGTAAGGAGGTGGGGGAAATATGTACTCGTAGTCTACTTTCTACACGTTCTTCTCAGTTTTCTGAAAACTATCTGAGGTCCCATTTTCAATTGGCGCCAGTCATATTATAAACATACTAGAGGACATACTAGAACTAGGTCTAACGAAGGGTGCCAAATCAACGAAAGAAAACCGACACTAATATACTAGAGGACACAGAAAACTCACACTTCTGATAAAGTGTGTTTTTAAATGAAAAACAATAACTATATAAATACATAGTTTTAAACAGTTTTGGAATATTTTTAGTTGTTCAGTTAGTGTTGTGTAATAAAGATGTGATATATCTTTGATGGAATCCTTCGTATTTCGTTCTCATGTAATAATATTCATATAATGTATGTGTGCGCTTTCTATGTCTTCTAGTATACTTATGTGTACGTCAAGCTTAGACTTATGTTCTGTTCTTTATTGTAAGCATCATTCTTATTGTTTCTTAGTTTTCGTGTGTTGAAGTATAGACCAAATTTGGTGTACTTTATTTGACATTATCTTCTGGTTTCAGTTGTTTTGGCTTGACGAATGTATTCAGAGACTACGTGGATACTATTCAGAACGAATCTTTCAAAGACTAAGGTAAATTAATTTATATTTATACGAGTATGTTTTATTATGGTTATAAACCATCCATATTACTTGCCTTAGATTGTTTCCAGACCACATAAATGAATCCTGTCAGTTTTTAGCGTATTTGCCTGAAACTCTTGGGGAAACAGGAAGAACAATAAAACGTCCATTACAGTCAATTATGATTCGAAGAAATATGAAATTTATTGGGATATGTTGATATGTAACAAAACTGTGAACGGAAGTAATTTTAATAAAGTACTTGATCTTGTCAGGTACCCTTGTCACAACGAAATGCGTAGCACACATGCCATGCGCAATATATACAAGTGCTGCAAGAGAGGGGTAATCTCGAAGCAAACACTCATGCTGTACTTGCAATGCATAATACAATTTAAGTTGATACTGCAGTTTCCTCATGATTTAGCTTTCAAAATAGGTGGGTGAAGTTAGCAGTGAGCAGTGAGTAGATGAAACTAGGTAGTATATGTTCAGTCTATGATTTAACATCATTGTGCATTCGAATTTGATAGTTGATAATTATTTTACTATTTAAGTAGCTTATTTTTGTTTTAGAAGAAATGTTAGTGTTCTGTAACATGGGATATAAATAGATGATACCGACCGACCGACCGACCGACCGACCGACCGACCGACCGACCGACCGACCGACCGACCGACCGACCGACCGACCGGACGACCGACACCGACCGACCGACCGACCGACCGACCGACCGACCGACCGACCGACCGACCGACCGACCGACCGACCGACCGACCGACCGACCCGACCGACCGACCGACCGACCGACAGACCCGACGACCGACCGACCGACCGACCGACCGACCGACCGACGACCGACCGACCGACCGACCGACCCCGAACGACCGACCGACCCCGACCGACCGACCGACCGACCGACCCGACCGACCGACCGACCGACCGACCGACCGACCGACCGACCGACCGACCGACGACCGACCGACCGACCGACCGACGACCGACGACCGACCGACGAACCGAACCGACCGACCGACCGACCGACCGACCGACGACGACGACCGACCGACCGACGACCGACCGACCGAACGACCGACGACCGACCGACCGACCGACCGACCGACCGACCGACCGACCGACCGACCGCCGACGACCGACCGACCGACCGACCGACCGACCGACCGACCGACCGACCGACCCGACCGACCGACGACGACCGACCGACCGACCGACCGACCGACCGACCGACCGACCGACCGACCGACCGACCGACCGACCGACCGACCGACCGACCGACCGACACGACCGACGAACGACCGAACGACCGAACGACCGAACCCACCCACCCGATCCAAACACCCACCCACCCTGAACTTGTGGCTCAACCCATTTGCTAATTATGTATCGGTTATACGATTGTTATTGTTATATACATGTATATAGAGCAATACAATATTATCTAATCAAATCAATTACATGGCATAGCAACATGCTCACAATAATAGCAATTTATAGTGATAGTTGATGGGAAACACAAAAACTAGTTCTTCCTTTTCATCATGGTATGCATAACTTTATTGCTGTGCAAAAGGAAATATGTTAACTATGTATTCATTTATAATACATTATATATCTGTAAAATGGCTATACAACTAAGATAATATGACAGAAAAGTGACCAATTTGCTGAATTTGCAAATAAATAGGAATATGTATAGAATACTTCAGTTACCCCTACACTTTAGTGCACCGGTCTTGTATCCAAGCATCTCAGTTGCCCCTACACTTTAGTGCACCGGTCTTGTATCCAAGCATCTCAGTTGCCCCTACACTTTAGTCCACCGGTCTTGTATCCAAGCATCTCAGTTGCCCCTACACTTTAGTGCACCGGTCTTGTATCCAAGCATCTCAGTTGCCCCTACACTTTAGTCCACCGGTCTTGTAACCAAGCATCTCAGTTGCCCCTACACTTTAGTGCACCGGTCTTGTATCCAAGCATCTCAGTTGCCCCTACACGTTAGTGCACCGGTCTTGTATCCAAGCATCTCAGTTGCCCCTACACTTTAGTCCACCGGTCTTGTTGAATTTAGTATTCAATCATTCACCGGCTATCACAGTCGATTCCCTATATATATATTTACATAGGAAATGCAGGGGTAATCTGGGAAACTATCTCATTTCGTGCATGCTCATTTTCAATTAAAGTACACCATACAATGCTCAAAATAATACGTTTTGATGAAAGCTGATCTAAGATATGGGGATCAATTGCCTTTCAATTGTTATTTTACAAAAATATCAGCATCCTGATTGTTTGCAGGAAGCTTCCGAGATTACAAATGTCGGTCCAAATGCTTACTGAAACTATAATGTGCTGTAAATAATGAATTTATCAATACAATACATTGTACTTATCTGATATATTTATTATTATTATGAGTACGCAACATCTTCCGATGTGTGTGTGTGTGTGTGTGTGTGCGGCGTGCGTGCGTGCGTGCGTGCGTGCGTGCGTGCGTGCGTGCGTGCGTGCGTGCGTGCGTGCGTGCGTGCGTGCGTGCGTGCGTGCGTGCGTGCGTGTGTGCGTGCGTGCGGGCGGGCGTGCGTGCGTGCGAGTGTGCGTGCGTGCGTGCGGGCGGGCGTGTGTGCGTGCGTGCGGGCGTGCGTGCGTGCGTGCGTGCTGGCGGGCGGGCGTGCGTGCGGGCGGGCGGGCGGGCGGGCGGGCGGGCGTGGCGTGCGTGCGTGCGTGCGTGCGTGCGTGCGTGCGGCGTGCGTACGTGCGTGCGTGCGTGCGTGCGTGCGTGCGTGCGTGCGTGCGTGCGTGCGTGCGTGCGTGCGTGCGTGCGTGCGTGCGTGCGTGCGTGCGTGCGTGCGTGCGTGCGTGCGTGCGTGCGTGCGTGCGTGCGTGCGTGCGTGCGTGCGTGCGTGCGTGCGTGCGTGCGTGCGTGCGTGCGTGCGTGCGTGCGTGCGTGCGTGCGTGCGTGCGTGCGTGCGTGCGTGCGTGCGTGCGTGCGTGCGTGCGTGCGTGCGTGCGTGCGTGCGTGCGTGCGTGGAAGAAATCTGAAACAGAATGTCAATAACTTATACAATTTTAAATTAACGAAGTCAGTTTCTCATGTAAATCATACGTATTAATTTATCGAATTATAACAATTAAATTGATTAACACATGTTGTATATTTACAATTTTATATGCATTGTTTTTATGCCAATAAATTTAGCTCAACGGCAAAAAATCCCATGGTTATTCATATTGCACGGTAGATGATGTTTAGTTATTTCCTTTTCAGTTCTATCTCACCACAGAAACTATGTTCTTACTTTTTTTTATTATTTTAATGCAAATTTATTTTAACTCGATTGCGAAACAAGTTCTTGCAAATTATTTTAATCACTCTCGAGACCTCATTCCTGATGGAATCCATCGCCACTAGGGAGAGAGCAGAGGGATATGGAATTTAAATACCGTGCCTAAGGACACCATCGTAACGGTTCCAGCGGTGCTCGAACTTCGGACCTTTCGCACCTGAAGTGAATGCGCTACCACTACGCTATCACGACTTCCACATCTTACTTCTGGTCGTATGTGTTAACGTTTATGTATCGTCGTTATCAGTTGCCCATATGAGCGACGCCTCCAGAAGTGATTAGTCAATTTAGATTTTGGAGGATAGAGCAATGATACAGACAGAGGCCCATTCCAGAGTCTCCTCTGATTCGTTTACGTGAACGGTGTAAAACCACCGACACAAGGTCTCGGTCTACAGTCTCATCTGAAAGACTGGCCACTGTTCGTTGTGAAAGAAGTGTGTACCACTCCGTTCGGGTAACCTTCTGACAGTTATTCATCATATGATGGGGCCCACAGTTCATCACGGTTGCTAGCTATGGGAGACTGACAACCACTAACTCCGATAGATAGCTTCACCTCTTCACCCCATACTTACAGACGATGAACAGTTTCGTCGTTTGCTTCTATTTCAATAACATTTTCGACAGAAGCAATCGCAATATCTTTGTCCCCAGCAGGAGTTTGATAGAATTCCTAGAAATAGTAGATAGATAGATTAAAGACTTGCACATTAGCGGAAGAATGAACAACTGGGAATACGGAAAAAACCTTTGAATTATTAAGCTGGTATTGTTGATCTGTCTGGTTGAAATACTGCTATTTTCTCGTGATTTAAGTCATTTGTTTCAGTGTGGATTGTAAAGCTATCGCATGTGAATGTAACGTTTCTCTTTTTGTTTGATGAAATGCTAAAGGGATTTGTGGTCAGCCATTAATTGTACGTTACAAGTCGGTTACACCATCGCTTGACTAAGTGTTTAGAAATGTTATTAGTTCTGTTTTCGTACTAATCGTGATGTTATTGACGCAAAGTATAGAGTGACTCTTTTAAACATCTTGCTTGTTATTATTGAACTGTCCGCCGTGAATGGTGATTTCAATAGCATATGTTTATGCATGATATTCATATAAACATGATAGGAAAAGTTATAAAGATAATAGAGATACTATTATATTCGTGGTGATATTGACCTGCACTAAGGTCGGACAATATGTTTACAAGTGCCGATGGCTAAAGTTTAACCGCTGCGATCAGCTCTCGTATCTGTCATAACCACTAGCTTACACTGTAAAATGAGTTAATGTAACGGATACTTTCAACATTTCAATAGCGAATGTATTTAAGTGTAATTTTATGGCCATTTGACATTATTTTGAGAATATTATAATAGATTATAATGAACTTGGTGAGTTTACAGTTACAAGTCGCGACACTGAAATACCTTTAAAGCAAATTTTTGAGTTTGATTAGTTTGAGCCAAGTGTTATAATATTTGCCTGTTTATTTATCTATTTATACGAAGGGATTATCAGCTTATACTGGTGTGCCAATTGCAACGTAACATTACTGACGCCATTATGCAGCATTGGAATAAAGCGAACTGACAACAAAAAAAGTGAATTTGACAAGTTTTAATTTTTTAATTGAGACATTAAGCGTTTCGTCGACAGTACGGAATTCAAGCGAAAAGGTAGGTTTTTAATAAAGTGTATATATAGCAATGCTAGACGTCAACATACCGCTAGTTAGGACATTTACCGGAAATGTTTATAACGATTAGCGGATTTATTTATATTACTTATTGCGTAGTTTTTATATGATGTTTAGCTGTTACGAGTTTATGACGTTTAGCGGTCTTTTGACGTTTAGCGCATTTTGTGACGTTTTGCGCAGTTAATGACGTTTAGCGCAGTTATTGACGTTTAGCGGTCTTTTAACGTTTAGCGCAGTTAATGACGTTTAGCGGTCTTTTGACGTTTAGCGCAGTTTGTGACGTTTAGCGGTGCTACACTATGTAAGCTATCGGCACAGCTGTAATATAACTGATGTCCGTTCAATTGTCTGCTACCACTGTCACTACAGTGTTCCAACACTTTCCATCAGCACATTTAACGCCAGTGCAAAGTGTGTGTGTGTGTTTTACGCTTATTTATCGTCGCTACCGGTTGCCCATATGAGCCACGCCCCCTGAAGAGATTAGTCATTTTAGATTTTTGGAGGATAGTGCAATGATACAGACAGAGACCCATTCAAGAGTCTCCTCTGGTTCTTTTACGTCCACGGTGTAAAGCACCGACACGAGACCTCGGTTTAACATCCCATCTGAAAAACTGTTAATTTTATTAGGGTCAGACGGGGGATCGAACCTGCGATCCCTGGATTACCAGTCCAGCGTGTTACCACTGGACTACAGTTCCGTCTGTAATATACACCAACGGTGAAATGAAAAGACTAAGCAGGGTAACGTATTAATTAGATACATTTTCTTTAATTATATGGTATGCATGCGTTATGTTTAGTTTAACATTTGTTTATAGTTAAAATATCCTAGCCAACAAGCCGGTTCAATTCGTGGATGTTGGGGTGTCTGTGGGTAAATGTTCACAAACTCATGTTTGGACTGGGGGAGGCGGAGGCAGTGGAATGTGTTGACCCGGAGCAGACTAAATTAGCCACTAATCATGCAACAGAATAGTATGTTTCCTACGTATGTAGCACACTAATGTCAAGCAAATGTATGAATATCAATTAGACATGAAATTATGACCTAATTTCAGTTCCAATAAAACAGGTACAATATAAAAGTTTAAACTTTATTTATTTTACAACGATTGCGAAGCAAGTTCTAACAACTTATATTAATCACTCTCGTTGGCGCGGATGAAAGCGTAAATGTTGTCATTCGTGTGGGAGGAAACCGGAGTACCCGGAGAAAACCCACCTGTCCGATCTGGCGACCACCGTACCATCTCACATACTTCCCGGTCCGAGGATCGAACCCGGATTGCATTGATGAGAAGCGATATATGCATGTTACGGTATACTGTAAATAATTGTTTTACTTAATCATATCTCTCTCTTTATATTGATAACTATAAAAATGGAAAAAAACAATAAACAAATTTATTTGACATAATTGAAAAAAAGCACATGCGTATGTTCTAAACATGTACATTACAATGACATGTGGATGACAATGCAAACTAGGAGGAACCCTCTTCATCAATCGTTATATCGGTGCCATAATTTGAGAAATGAAACCGTCACGAATTCAAATGTTCACTAAGAATATAATTAACTGTGTTCATATTTCGATTGCGAAGTCTGGAACGTGGAACACCTAAAATTCGCGAAACTCGCGTGAATATTAACCGAAATTCAATATGTGGTTGAAAAAGAGTTATTGATACATGAACTGATTGGCTGAGTAGGTATTGTCACCAATAGTGAAAGGGATTTCTAAGAATTAAAATACAATGGGCAGCATCTTGGAATATTATAGAATTTTACATAATATTTTGCGAAGAATAAGCGGCATATTATGGAACGTTTCACCACCGAATTACCCTCAGTGTAGTGGGAGTAAATATAAAGTGAGCAACATGCTCTGCCGCCACGAACTTGCGATGTGCAACGACACAAAAACGTTTAATAACTCCAAAATATACTCACACGAAAAAGAAAGTGTACACTTGGTTAGAGGGAAAATTATATACTTATATTCACCGCGTAAAACAGTTCTGATAATTATCATATTTCAATTAAAAGTAAAACATCGTGTTGCCAATATATTTTTGCACATTTTGATACCAACTGTGCCTATTTATTGCTTCTATATATAAGTATAACATTTCCCCTCTAACCAAGTGTACACTTTCTTTTTCGTATCAAACTAAATGCGATGTGAAGCAACAAGATATTTAATGATGATGCAGTACCAGGAATGATCATACATCATGCATGCAATAAAGCGTCAAGACATCAGGTATAGCCTGCGCATTCTCTAGAACTGTGTTATGGTCAGACGGTGTTATTGATATAGTGGTCTGGGATTGGTTGAAGCAATGTAGAGAAGCCCTTAAGAGTTATTGATACATGAACTGAGTGGCTACAGACGGATCTGTAGTCCAGTGGTAACACGCTGGACTGGTAATCCAGGGATCGCAGGTTCGATCCCCCGTCTGACCCTAATAAAATTAACAGTCTTTCAGATGGGACGTTAAACCGAGGTCTCGTGTCTGTGCTTTACACCGTGCACGTAAAAGAACCAGGGGAGACTCTGGAATGGGTCTCTTTCTGTATCATTGCACTATCCTCCAAAATCTAAAATGACTAATCTCTTCAGGAGGCGTCGCTCATATGGGTAACCGGTAGCGACGATAAATAAACGTAAAACATATACACATACTGATTGGCTGAGTAGGTATTGTCAGCAATAGTGAACATGACTTTTAAATATTAAAATACAATATATGGGCTGCATTTTGGAATATTTTAAAATATTTGCATACTATTTATTGACAAATAAACAGCATATTATAAATGCAGGTGACAGTGCAACATTCATCACTAAATTACCTTCAGATTAGGGGTGGGTGCCTTTAATGGGAAATTTTAAAAAACGCAATCGGTTAACCACATTGAAATTTGACATTTTCTTGTGGCTCAAAGACCAGTCTGTTGAAAACTACTGTCTTTTGTGCCAACTATATTTGGGGAACATATAATGGCACTGTGTGTTATAATGGTGGCCTATGGGAATGTCAATAGCGGTGTCTGACCGTATGGAATTATTGGAAATCCACGGGAAAAGCAAGTCCAATGCTGCGTATATGTCATGTATAGCTATAGTATAGCCGATAGCGAAATACTCGTAGTTTGAACTAGTGTTAGCATAATGCCTTCATTTGTTTACTTAGGTATTTTAAAAATTATATCTTATCTGTATAATATTTACCTATTGATGCACCACAGTGACACTCCTTTGGGCTAGGTGTAAACTAAAGAAATAAAAGTTCAGCTCAGTTGTACGCTATTTTGACAGACGGATCTGTAGTCCAGTGGTAACACGCTGAACTGGTAATCCAGGGATCGCAGGTTCGATCCCCCGTCTGACCATACTAAAATTAACAGTCTTTCATATGGGACGTTAAACCGAGGTCTCGTGTCGGTGTTTTACACCGATCACGTAAAAGAACCAGAGGAGACTCTGGAATGGGTCTCTGTCTGTATCATTGCACTATCCTCCAAAAATCTAAAATGACTAATATCTGCATAAGGCGTCGCTAATAATTATGGGCAACCGGTAGCGATGATAAATAAACGTAATCAAACGCTATTTTGCTTTTCTGTAATATTTAGTTACACGATATTCGCTTATGTACTCATCGCTGCCATAAAGGCTCGCTTCGCTTGATGTTCAGTGAATTATTAACGTGTTATGTCTGTTGTTAACAGCTGATGTGAGAAGATACTCCACTCATAAATTGAAAAATCACTTTGGTACTCGTATCGAGCCTTGTTATGTGTGATATATTGTTATCGTTTCTTACTGTTATCATTTTAGTTCTTGATACCTAGATTACCCTATACTAATATACGTTAAATGTAGCGTTTAATTACTGTGATAATGTCCTGTCTGAGTGACGTTACAATGTTATTTTATACACTATAAATGTATAACCCAGGCTAAGATTAAACATAAGCAATTTCCCGTCTATGTTTTAGTTTAGACACAAATTTCCGTTTTCATTATAAAATCCATTCCTCCGAAACGTGTCTGACCATCCAGTTTGCTGGATGACATTTCAGTGGTTCATTGGTTAATACGTAGGACTGTGAATCCAGGGATTGCAGGTTCAATCCACGGTCGGACCATATTAGTATTTACAGTCGTTCGGGTTGGATCATAAGCCGATGTCTCATGTACCCATTTCTATGCACTGCGGGTGGGCGGGCGGGCGGGCGAGCTTGTGGGCGAGCGAGCGGGCGGGCGGGTTTGTGGGCGAGCGAGCGGGCGGGCGGGTTTGTGGGCGAGCGAGCGGGCGGGTTTGTGGGCGAGCGAGCGGGCGGGCGGGTTTGTGTGCGAGCGAGCGGGCGGGCTGGCTGGTGGGCAACTGGCCCACATACCGGTAGGCCAGATAAGCAGGAGGCCTTGATGTTATACATATACATGGTATACTATAACGAATAGTGAAACAACTTTGTATATTCGAGCTCAGTTAAGTGGAATATCATTAATACTATTTAAACTATTACATATCCTCTGTTACACCTAAGTTACATATCCTCTTTTACACATGTTACATAGCCTCTGTTACACCTAGGCTACATATCCTCTGTTACACCTATGTTACATATCCTATGTTACCTATCCTCTGTTACACCTATGTTACATATCCTCTGTTACATATCCTCTGTTACATATCCTCTGTTACACCTATGTTACATATCCTCTGTTGCATATCATATGTTGTATATCCTCTGTTACATATCCTCTGTTACATATCATGTGTTACATATCCTCTGTTACATATCATGTATTACATATCCTCTGTTACATATCCTTTGTTACATATCCTCTGTTACATATCCTCTGTTACACCTATGTTACATATTCTGTTACATATCCTCTGTTACATAGCCTCTGTTACATAGCCTCTGTTACACATATGTTACATATTCTCTGCTACACATACGTTACATATCCTCTGTTACATATCCTCTGTTACATATCCTCTGTTACACCTTTGTTACATTTCTGTTACACCTATGTTACATATCCTCTGTTACATATCCTCTGTTACATATCCTCTGTTACACCTATGTTGCATATTCTCTGTTACACCTATGTTACATATCCTCTGTTATATATCCTCTGTTACATATCCTCTGTTACATATCCTCTGTTACATTTCTGTTACACATATGTTACATATCCTCTGTTACATATCCTCTGTTACATATATGGTACATATCCTCTGTTACACCTATGTTACATATCCTCTGTTACATATCCTCTATTACATATCCTCTGCTACATATCCTCTGTTACATATCCTCGGAACATTAAGCTGTTACATATCCTCGAAAAATTAAGCGGTTACATATCCTCGGAACATTAAGCTGTTACATATCCTCTGTTACACCTCTGTTGCATATCCTCGGAACATTAAGCTGTTACATATCCGCGGAACATTAAGCTGTTACATATCCGCGGAACATTAAGCTGTTACATATCCTCGGAACATTAAACTGTTACATATCCTCGGGACATTAAACTGTTACATATCCTCGGAACATTAAGCTGTTAAATATCCTCGGAACATTAAGCTGTTACATATCCGCGGAACATTAAGCTGTTACATATCCTCGGAACATTAAGCTGTTACATATCCTCGGAACATTAAGCTGTTACATATCCTCGGAACATTAAGCTGTTACATATCCTCGGAACATTAACATGTTACATACCCTCGGAACATTAAGCTGCTACATATCCTCGGAACATTAACATGTTACATATCCTCGGAACATTAAGCTGCTACATATCCTCGGAACATTAACATGTTACATATCCTCGGAACATTAAGCTGCTACATATCCTCGGAACATTAAGCTGTTACATATCCTCGGAACATTAAACTGTTACATATCCTCGGGACATTAAACTGTTACATATCCTCGGAACATTAAGCTGTTAAATATCCTCGGAACATTAAACTGTTACATATCCTCGGAACATTAAGCTGTTAAATATCCTCGGAACATTAAGCTGTTGCATATCCTCGGAACATTAAGCTGTTGCATATCCGTGGAGCATTAAACTGTTACATATCCTCGGAACATTAAGCTGCTACATATCCGTGGAGCATTAAACTGTTACATATCCTCGGAACATTAAGCTGTTAAATATCCTCGGAACATTAAGCTGTTACATATCCTCGGAACATTAAACTGTTACATATCCGTGGAGCATTAAACTGTTACATATCCTCGGAACATTAAGCTGCTACATATCCTCGGAACATTAAACTGTTACATATCCTCGGAACATTAAGCTGTTGCATATCCTCGGAACATTAAACTGTTACATATCCTCGGAACATTAAGCTGTTACATATCCGCGGAACATTAAACTGTTACATATCCTCGGAACATTAAACTGTTACATATCCTCGGAACATTAAGCTGTTACATATCCGCGGAACATTAAACTGTTACATATCCTCGGAACATTAAGCTGTTACATATCCTCGGAACATTAAGCTGTTACATATCCGCGGAACATTAAACTGTTACATATCCTCGGAACATTAAGCTGTTACATATCCTCGGAACATTAAACTGTTACATATCCGAGGAACATTAAGCTGTTACATATCCTCGGAACATTAAGCTGTTACATATCCGAGGAACATTAAGCTGTTACATATCCGAGGAACATTAAGCTGTTACATATCCTCGGAACATTAAGCTGTTACATATTCTCGGAACATTAAGCTCTTACATATCCTCGGAACATTAAGCTGTTACATATCCTCGGAACATTAGCATGTTACATATCCTCGGAACATTAACATGTTACATATCCTCGGAACATTAACATGTTACATATCCTCGGAACATTAACATGTTACATATCCTCGGAACATTAACATGTTACATATCCGCGGAACATTAAGCTGTTACATATCCTCGGAACATTAAACTGTTACATATCCTCCGACACGAGACCTCAGTCCCATCTGAAAGATTATTAATTTTATTAGGGTCAGACGAGGGATCGAACCTGCGATCCCTGAATAGGTGCACATATACAATAGTTTATACTTATATATTTTAGCACCATCGCGAAACACGTTTCTACCAAATTAGTTTAATCGCACTCGAGACCTCATTCCTGGTGGAACCCACTGCCACCAGGAAGAGAATAGGCAATGTGCAATTTAAGTGTCACGATTGCCTATTGATTGGCAGGAACTCCGGGCCTTTGCCTAAACATAGACAATGATGTTACCGTAGGGTGTATTGATCTATAGTTACATAGTTTAATGATAAATCATTGTTATTATGTTAAAAACAATTTATATTATATATATATACAACTAATACAATATATTCTAATTACATGTAATTAATAATACACACACTTTTCTCGGCATATAGAATGATGTATGTTATATTTATTATAACCGCCATGTTATTTGATTTATGGCGATGAACATGTTATATGTTTATGCCAAATAAAATATATTGAATTGAAAAATTGTTTATTCGAAGCTAATGCATATGTGTCATTAGTTTATGATATGCGTGTTCTGTTCTAAACAGTACATATGCATGTACATGTATTTGTAGCTAAATCCAAATATCGTCGTTGCTGGAAAAAAACACGTTGAATTTACTCCAATTGAAACTTATTCGAGTTTTCTATAAAACTACATTTTATGCAAATTAATTTGCAGACATTTCAATGTTAAGATTCTCACACAAGACATTTCGTTCTTTGCAACAATTTGCAGCCGTCCATTGTATGGTGAATGTCATAGACGTGTATCTATTATATAACATTATGTGGAGGTCATGATAGCGCGGTGGTAGCGCGTTCGCTTCATGTGGGAAACGTCCGGAGTTCGTACCCCGTTAGAACAGTTACGATTGTGCCCTTGTCATTTAAAGTCCACGTTTCCTCTTCTCTTTCACTCGTGGCGATGTATTCTATCAGGAATGAGGTATCGAGAGTGATTAATATAAGTTATAAGAACTTGTTTCGCAATCGAGCTTAAATAATAAATTTGTATAAACTACGCTATTCTATAACATCATTTTCGAAGTGTATTACAACATATATGTTTTATACTTGCCATCACTATACATGGAGATCGAAAATCAAACATTGCAATTTTATTATTTTATTTTTTTCATAATTAGTTTTAAAGCGACATTACATTGCAAAAAGCAAATACAGTGAAGTTGTTCACGTATAAATAAATGCATAACTACTACAAATTATACTGAATACATTTGAACACTAACATTGACTCAATAAACAGTGTTTTTGTGGTCTACAAGCTTTCAAAAGTGAAAGTAGGATTTCATATAACGGTCATCCACGCTCCTGAAATGACGTTTGTTTGTCATTGGAGTCAATACTAAACGCGCGATACTTTCGTTTAGAGATTATTTAACTAAGATTAGTCTACAAATAAATATACATAGGCCCAAATGTGAGATATAACGGTAAATATGTACGATAAATCGTGCTATTCAGGATACATGCATTGTATTACGCATGAATGTCGACCCAATATACATTACTTTGCTATGTCAACAAACTGCGTATACGATGCTTGTTTAATTTGTTGAAATACTCGGTTTTTGAGGCAAATATTGGAATAGAAATTTTACCATAAAATAGGAAATCACATTCTGCAGACATTTGCGTTTTGACCGATGTAGTGTCCCTTTAACAATGTCCATAAAGCATGACGGCGTTAGTCAAGCCTCAAACATTTCGATAGCGTATCCTTTAGTCAAAAGCAGCAGGTTCGAATCCCAACCGAGTACCGAATTCGTCCATGTGACTAAGCTGGCACTGATGATTGCGGGAGGTCGATGGCTCCAGCCTAGTGCCCGCCCGTGTCTGAGATACTGACATACCGGATATATGACGTGTTCAATATGTTCTATATCAATGAAAGCTTACCGTATGACATTAGCTGATGCATAAAACAACAGTAAACCTGTATTAAATGTTAAATAAATGTATCCACCCATTTAAAGTGACATGAAACGACATTGTAAACAAACGTAAGTGTGCAATAAAACTATTTTGTTATTGGTAATTATAATATATTCATAATATAATGTTGTTTGAATAGAGTTTTAATGTGAATTGCAAGGTGATATATTAGTACACGTCATCTGCAAAGTCGACAGAAAGTCTGCTGAACTTGAAGAGAACAGTGTAGTACCATCAATATATGTTGTGTGTTTTTACGTTTATTTATCGTCCATACCGGTTGCCCATATGAGTGACGCCTCCTGTAGAGATTAGTCATTTTAGAGTTTTAAGGATAGTGCAATGGTACATACAGAGACCCATTCCAGATTCTCCTCTGGTTTAAAGTCACTTGAGAAATACTTACGATATCAGTCATAGCGGGGGATCGAATCTGCGAGCCATGGATTACAAGTGCAACGTGTTAGCAACTGAACCACTTATCATGTGTATGTTTTACGTTTATTTATCGTCGCTACCGGTTGTCCATATGAGCGACTCTTCCTGAAGAGATTAGTAATTTTATATTATTGGAGGATAGTGCAATGATACAGAGAGAGATCCATTGCAGAGTCTCATCTGGTTCTTTTACGTGCACTGAGCACTGAGACGAGACCTCGGTTTAACGTCCCATTTGAAAGACTGTTAATTTTATTACGGTCAGACGGGGGATCGAACCTGTGATCCATGGATTACCAGTCCAGTGTGTTACCTCTGGAATAACACCACTTATCCGATTCGAACACTATACTTATTGTATTTTTAAATTCACATGTAATCCGTTGGAACTTGCCCCGTCTGACCCTAATACAATTAACAGTCTTGCTGTATACCGTGCACGTAAAAGAACCAAAGGATATTCTGGAATGGATCTCTGTCTGTATCCTACACACATCTAAAATGACTAATCTCTTCAGGAGGCGTCGCTCATATGGGCAACCGGTAGCGACCACAGGGATTCGGCACGTTTGGGGGTACTAGTATATAGATTTAAGTACAGGGATTCTACTCTGTGGGATGTCAGATTTCGCATCGATCAGTAAAATGGCCCTATCTGAAACAATTTTGTACAAAGCTGTCCAAATATAACGCCTATCCCAAGTCTTTATATTGTTCTTCAAATAAAACACAACTTTAAGCTGCATGCATGTATACTTTGCAAACAATTGCCACAGACATTGGCCATAGCAGGTCACATTTCCATACTAGGACACGGGTTCTGTCAGCAACAACAAAAATCTTCGACGGGAGAGTTTTAACTGTGAAAAACATTATCAATAAAATGTGTTTCCACTAACGTGTAGGTTTATTGCAAAGTATACATGCATGCAGCTTAAAGTTGTGTTTTATTTGAAGAACAATATAAAGACTCGGGATAGGCGTTATATTTGGACAGCTTTGTACAAAATTGTTTCAGATAGGGCCATTTTACTGATCGATGCGAAATCTGACATACCACAGAGTAGAATCCCTGTACTTAAATATATATACTAGTACCCCCAAACTAGTACCCCCAAAATAGTTTTCTGTGAATCTATTGTACATAGTACATATCACAATGTTTATAATTGATATTGTTATTATGTAATTGTTAACATGTATGTGATCTTAAATAAAAGAGAAAAAAAAAGTACCCCCAAACGTGCCGAATCCCTGTGGTAGCGACGATAAATAAACGTAAAACCCATGGAACTGGTGGAGCTCGTCTCTAGAACTATCTTACAGTCTGATCACAAAAAACGGAATATTACACTGTATGCAAGTGTCTCGTTGTTATGACATACATTCTAATAAAACAAGGTCTAGTACGTACATATTGTCTTAGCTATCATGACATGTTGCGGATAGACGGGCTATGAAGAGTGCCGATCGAAATAAATTATGCTTGTTAAAATAAGAATATATACTGACACAATAAAAAACTGTGCACTTTTATATCGAGCGTTTACGTTTTCGTTACAAATTTTAGGAATCCTGGATTTTACTATCATGAGTGAAGAAAATAATCCTTCACACGTTGCACTAATTTACCCAATATTTCGCACAGTTTTATACCAAATGTGCCTATACTTTTTTCTAAATCACGTCTAAAGCAAGTGCACGTTTCTTTTAGGTATTACTATAGATGTAGGTGCACAAAAATCACTATAGATGTAGGTATCACTATAGATGTAGGTATCACTATAGATGTAGGT
Organism: Archivesica marissinica; assembly: GCA_014843695.1. NCBI lineage: Eukaryota > Metazoa > Mollusca > Bivalvia > Venerida > Vesicomyidae > Archivesica > Archivesica marissinica. The sequence goes on along the minus strand of CM026387.1, from coordinate 66,522,151 downwards.
ATCACTATAGATGTAGGTATCACTATAGATGTAGGTATCAGTATAGATGTAGGTGTCACTATAGATGTAGGTATCACTATAGATGTAGGTATCACTATAGATGTAGGTATCAGTATAGATGTAGGTATCAGTATAGATGTAGGTGTCAGTATAGATGTAGGTGTCAGTATATATTTTAGGTGGCAGTATAGATTTAGGTGGCAGTATAGATTTAGGTGGCAGTATAGATTTAGGTGGCAGTATATATTTAGGTGGCAGTATAGATTTAGGTGGCAGTATAGATTTAGGTGGCAGTATAGATTTTCAGCAATGTTCGTGTATATGAAAAACGCTAAAAACATTGGATTTCTGTACTGGAAAAAGTTGTGTAATACTTTTAACCAATACAATTACATTACATGGCAGGAACTGTTATAAAGATTGCGACGGGAATATGCAGCAGTGAACGGGACTATAGTACAGTGGTAGCGTGTTCGCTTCGGGTGTGAAGGGTCCGGAGTTCGACCCCCGCTGGAGCCGTTACAATTTTGCCCTTAGGCAAGGCATTTAAATTTAACATTGCCTCATCTCTCTCACTCGTGGCGATGTATTCCATCCGGAATGAGGTCTCGAGAGTGATTAATATAAGTTGTAAGAACTTGTTTCGCAATCAAGCTAAAATAAATTTGTATAAACAAACGGGAATATGACTTTGAGATAAAAACTATGTATCTTTGAATTTAAATACAAACTCCTGTAAAGTTATTCGCATTTATTGCGAATGTAAAGCTCTAGCTAGAGTTGTTTTGTGAAACCGGCTCCTGGTTGTAATGACTTCCGAGTTATCGAGTTACGCACAGTTCATTCAGTTATTATCAGGACAAGAACAGGTGTAGAATGAATTATAGCCTCATGCTGCAGGCTCTGGTATTCACACATCATTACCTGGTCAGTAACGAAGATTGATTCGAACATATTGGGACCATGTCAACGTGTAACTAAAGATATATTAATAGTGTTGTCGTAATACCAGCACGATAATTGAGCATTTGGAGTTGGAAACGTTCGAAATAAGACGCCAGATAATGAGACCATTGCTGCATTTCCACGATTTAATAATATTAAATTGCGTTCTGTTGTTCTCGTTTTCTGTTGTTCTGTGTGATGTTCTATTGTACCGTTTGTATCGATTACTATAATGATTTGCTTCCTTGTAATCGCTGCATCGGGTGCGTTGTGGGTAAGCACGTTCTATTTTATGTTGTAATAATATGTACAGTAACATATAGAACATTATCAGTGACATAAAATGTTATTCCAGTGGTTAAAAGCGATGGAATAACATATTTTATTTCTTAATGCCTGTCTCTTCTTGTTTCCATCTATTGAAGTTTTAAATGTTGCTAATGTTGTTTTCGGACTCAATCCGTAGGTGACGTCATTTATGACGCTGTCTACGCGCTAGGTTCTAACGTCATTAGCGAATGACTGCATGGTTTCTGTCATAAAAAACATTAATCAGCCAAACTTAACAAGAACATGTGTTGATGAACATGAACTGCTATTAGGCTATCACTTTCAATGTTCATTCGTTCATTCAAACACCCAAACAAACTAATACCCTCTATTCCATTGGACGATTGGTGGCTAAATAAACACCAGAGCGTGCGCCACCTTTACTTGAACCATTAATTTGAAAGTGTACATATCAAGTAGTATTCTCTGTCATTCAAATGATTCATTATACCTGGACGATAAATGTCTAGAGGCGACAATTATAGTTTCAATTTATCTCGTTTCAAAATCAAAATATCACAACGTTGTGTGTTTTCTCATTCAAAATGTCAACTGCACGATATGCTTACCTGACGTCGCTCTCCATTACGATATATGATAAAATGAACGAAGCGTCATATGCTTACCTGACGTCGCTCTGCATTACGATATATGGTAAAAATGAACGAATCGTCATATGCTTACCTGACGTCGCTCTCCATTACGATATATGGTAAAATGAACGAATCGTCATATGCTTACCTGACGTCGCCCTGCATTACGATATATGGTAAAAATGAACGAATCGTCATATGCTTACCTGACGTCGCTCTCCATTACGATATATGGTAAAAATGAACGAATCGTCATATGCTTACCTGACGTCGCTCTCCATTACGATATATGGTAAAATGAACGAATCGTCATATGCTTACCTGACGTCGCTCTGCATTACGATATATGGTAAAAATGAACGAATCGTCATATGCTTACCTGACGTCGCTCTCCATTACGATATATGGTAAAATGAACGAATCGTCATATGCTTACCTGACGTCGCTCTGCATTACGATATATGGTAAAATGAACGAATCGTCATATTTTTACCTGACGTCGCTCCGCCCTACCATATATCGTAACATTAACGAAGCTTCATATTGTTGCCTGACGTAAATCTGCATTACGGTCTATGGTACAATTTAAAGTCCCTTCTGAAAGACTGTTAATTTTATTAGGGACAGACGGGGGATCGAACCTGCTATCCCTGGATTACCAGTCCAACGTGTTAACCACTTGACTACAGACCCGTATGTATTTTTCGTATAGAATATTTACTCGTCTTTTAACTGAATATGTATAGGATATAAGCCGAAAACGATCCAATATGTAAAATAGTGGACTGTATGCGCCGTTGTGTCGATTACAATGTCAATAGCTTACATATTGGATCCGCTTGAGACTTATATCTTACGTAAAACACACATATATAACACTATCTTACTAAATAAAATTGTAAATTTCGTACATTTACGCATAGTATAGGATTTGATGTAATATTCTGGCCTTTTGAAAGCAGTCCAATATTAATAATAATGGACTGCAAGTACAAGGGTTGACGTCACAGCAGTGTTTTAATTACAGGTATATTCCTGTTAGAAAAAGATGTATTGTATGCGAGTGTCCCATATTGTATGCGAGTGTCCCGTATTGTATGCCAACAATATTAATAAAACAGGATAAAGGTGATGCACGCACATTGATTTCATTGCTGTTAGGATGTGTTACGGAGAAACGGAGTTTGTTTAAACTTTATTTAATTTACAAAGATTGCGAAGCAAGTTCTAACAACTTATATTAATCACTCTCGTTGGCGCCGATGAAAGCGTATATCCGGTCATTCGTGTGGGAGGAAACCGAAGTACCCAGAGAAAACCCACCTGTCCGATTTGGCGACCACCGTACCATCTCACATACTTCCAGGTCCGAGGATCGAACCCGGGTTGCATTGGTGAGAAGCGAGTGCGCTAAACACTGCGCTAATCGGGCAGCCATTGGAGTTAAAGAGGGTCTAATGAAAAAAGGGCTAACTAATCAAAATAAGATTAAATATTTTTTCAACAATGTTCAAGTACATGAAAACGATAAAATAAATATTTCACAGAACTTATTTGAGTCATGTTGGCTGAAACATATTGTTGTTCTATCATGTACATGGTTATATACAACAATTGAAATAATGAATCATGTTCCCGTTCAATGTTTTGTCACAGAGTTTACGACTGCTGTTACCCTATACATGTATCCATTACCAAACCTGAATTGCTGACGTTTTGCATTAAATAAATCCAACCTTTTAACATGTTTAATGTACTAGAATAGTGTTCAATCAAATATAATTATATTCTTACATGTACTATGCTAGAGGACATAGAATACGCACACCTACATTATATACTAGAGGACATAGAAAACGCACACCTACATTATATACTAGAGGACATAGAAAACGCACACCTACATTATATACTAGAGGACATAGAAAACGCACACCTACATTATATACTAGAGGACATAGAAAACGCACACCTACATTATATACTAGAGGACATAGAAAACGCACACCTACATTATATACTAGAGGACATAGAAAACGCACACCTACATTATATACTAGAGGACATAGAAAACGCACACCTACATTATATACTAGAGGACATAGAAAACGCACACCTACATTATATACTAGAGGACATAGAAAACGCACACCTACATTATATACTAGAGGACATAGAAAACGCACACCTACATTATATACTAGAGGACATAGAAAACGCACACCTACATTATATACTAGAGGACATAGAAAACGCACACCTACATTATATACTAGAGGACATAGAAAACGCACACCTACATTATATACTAGAGGACATAGAAAACGCACACCTACATTATATACTAGAGGACATAGAAAACGCACACCTACATTATATACTAGAGGACATAGAAAACGCACACCTACATTATATACTAGAGGACATAGAAAACGCACACCTACATTATATACTAGAGGACATAGAAAACGCACACCTACATTATATACTAGAGGACATAGAAAACGCACACCTACATTATATACTAGAGGACATAGAAAACGCACACCTACATTATATACTAGAGGACATAGAAAACGCACACCTACATTATATACTAGAGGACATAGAAAACGCACACCTACATTATATACTAGAGGACATAGAAAACGCACACCTACATTATATACTAGAGGACATAGAAAACGCACACCTACATATATACTAGAGGACATAGAAAACGCACACCTACATTATATACTAGAGGACATAGAAAACGCACACCTACATTATATACTAGAGGACATAGAAAACGCACACCTACATTATATACTAGAGGACATAGAAAACGCACACCTACATTATATACTAGAGGACATAGAAAACGCACACCTACATTATATACTAGAGGACATAGAAAACGCACACCTACATTATATACTAGAGGACATAGAAAACGCACACCTACATTATATACTAGAGGACATAGAAAACGCACACCTACATTATATACTAGAGGACATAGAAAACGCCACACCTACATTATATACTAGAGGACATAGAAAACGCACACCTACATTATATACTAGAGGACATAGAAAACGCACACCTACATTATATACTAGAGGACATAGAAACGCACACCTACATTATATACTAGAGGACATAGAAAACGCACACCTACATTATATACTAGAGGACATAGAAAACGCACACCTACATTATATACTAGAGGACATAGAAAACGCACACCTACATTATATACTAGAGGACATAGAAAACGCACACCTACATTATATACTAGAGGACATAGAAAACGCACACCTACATTATATACTAGAGGACATAGAAAACGCACACCTACATTATATACTAGAGGACATAGAAAACGCACACCTACATTATATACTAGAGGACATAGAAAACGCACACCTACATTATATACTAGAGGACATAGAAAACGCACACCTACATTATATACTAGAGGACATAGAAAACGCACACCTACATTATATACTAGAGGACATAGAAAACGCACACCTACATTATATACTAGAGGACATAGAAAACGCACACCTACATTATATACTAGAGGACATAGAAAACGCACACCTACATTATATACTAGAGGACATAGAAAACGCACACCTACATTATATACTAGAGGACATAGAAAACACACCTACATTATATACTAGAGGACATAGAAAACGCACACCTACATTATATACTAGAGGACATAGAAAACGCACACCTACATTATATACTAGAGGACATAGAAAACGCACACCTACATTATATACTAGAGGACATAGAAAACGCACACCTACATTATATACTAGAGGACATAGAAAACGCACACCTACATTATATACTAGAGGACATAGAAAACGCACACCTACATTATATACTAGAGGACATAGAAAACGCACACCTACATTATATACTAGAGGACATAGAAACGCACACCTACATTATATACTAGAGGACATAGAAAACGCACACCTACATTATATACTAGAGGACATAGAAAACGCACACCTACATTATATACTAGAGGACATAGAAAACGCACACCTACATTATATACTAGAGGACATAGAAAACGCACACCTACATTATATACTAGACGACATAGAAACGCACACCTACATTATATACTAGAGGGCAGAGAAAACGCACACCTACATTATATACTAGAGGACATAGAAAACGCACACCTACATTATATACTAGAGGACATAGAAAACGCGCACCTACATTATACTAGAGGACATAGAAAACGCACACCTACATTATATACTAGAGGACATAGAAAACGCACACCTACATTATATACTAGAGGACATAGAAACGCACACCTACATTATATACTAGAGGACATAGAAAACGCACACCTACATTATATACTAGAGGACATAGAAACGCACACCTACATTATATACTAGAGGACATAGAAAACGCACACCTACATTATATACTAGAGGACATAGAAAACGCACACCTACATTATATACTAGAGGACATAGAAAACGCACACCTACATTATATACTAGAGGACATAGAAAACGCACACCTACATTATATACTAGAGGACATAGAAAACGCACACCTACATTATATACTAGAGGACATAGAAAACGCACACCTACATTATATACTAGAGGACATAGAAAACGCACACCTACATTATATACTAGAGGACATAGAAAACGCACACCTACATTATATACTAGAGGACATAGAAAACGCACACCTACATTATATACTAGAGGACATAGAAAACGCACACCTACATTATATACTAGAGGACATAGAAAACGCACACCTACATTATATACTAGAGGACATAGAAAACGCACACCTACATTATATACTAGAGACATAGAAAACGCACACCTACATTATATACTAGAGGACATAGAAAACGCACACCTACATTATATACTAGAGGACATAGAAAACGCACACCTACATTATATACTAGAGGACATAGAAAACGCACACCTACATTATATACTAGAGGACATAGAAAACGCACACCTACATTATATACTAGAGGACATAGAAAACGCACACCTACATTATATACTAGAGGACATAGAAAACGCACACCTACATTATATACTAGAGGACATAGAAAACGCACACCTACATTATATACTAGAGGACATAGAAAACGCACACCTACATTATATACTAGAGGACATAGAAACGCACACCTACATTATATACTAGAGGACATAGAAACGCACACCTACATTATATACTAGAGGACATAGAAAACGCACACCTACATTATATACTAGAGGACATAGAAAACGCACACCTACATTATATACTAGAGGACATAGAAACGCACACCTACATTATATACTAGAGGACATAGAAAACGCACACCTACATTATATACTAGAGGACATAGAAAACGCACACCTACATTATATACTAGAGGACATAGAAAACGCACACCTACATTATATACTAGAGGACATAGAAAACGCACACCTACATTATATACTAGAGGACATAGAAAACGCACACCTACATTATATACTAGAGGACATAGAAAACGCACACCTACATTATATACTAGAGGACATAGAAAACGCACACCTACATTATATACTAGAGGACATAGAAAACGCACACCTACATTATATACTAGAGGACATAGAAAACGCACACCTACATTATATACTAGAGGACATAGAAAACGCACACCTACATTATATACTAGAGGACATAGAAAACGCACACCTACATTATATACTAGAGGACATAGAAAACGCACACCTACATTATATACTAGAGGACATAGAAAACGCACACCTACATTATATACTAGAGGACATAGAAAACGCACACCTACATTATATACTAGAGGACATAGAAAACGCACACCTACATTATATACTAGAGGACATAGAAAACGCACACCTACATTATATACTAGAGGACATAGAAAACGCACACCTACATTATATACTAGAGGACATAGAACGCACACCACTACATTATATACTAGACGACATAGAAACGCACACCTACATTATATACTAGACGACATAGAAACACACACCTACATTATATACTAGACGACATAGAAACGCAAACCTACATTATATACTAGAGGACATAGAAACGCACACCTACATTATATACTAGACGACATAGAAACGCACACCTACATTAT
>CM026387.1:66433404-66513108 GCA_014843695.1 Archivesica marissinica | reverse complement strand
ATTAGTACCGTCTCCCCAGGCCCAGCTATATCCCCACACCAGCTTGATTAGTACCGTCTCCCCAGGCCCAGCTATATCTCCACACCAGCTTGATTAGTACCTGTCTCCCCAGGCCCAGCTATATCTCCACACCAGCTTGATTAGTACCGTCTGCCCAGGCCCAGCTATATCTCCACACCAGCTTGATTAGTACCGTGTCTCCCCAGGCCCAGCTATATCTCCACACCAGCTTGATTAGTACCGTGTCTGCCCAGGCCCAGCTATATCTCCACACCAGCTTGATTAGTACCGTCTGCCCAGGCCCAGCTATATCTCCACACCAGCTTGATTAGTACCCACTCCCCAGGCCCAGCTATATCTCCACACCAGCTTGATTAGTACCCACTCCCCAGGCCCAGCTATATCTCCACACCAGCTTGATTAGTACCGTCTCCCCAGGCCCAGCTATATCTCCACACCAGCTTGATTAGTACCCACTCCCCAGGCCCAGCTATATCTCCACACCAGCTTGATTAGTACCCACTCCCCAGGCCCAGCTATATCTCCACACCAGCTTGATTAGTACCGTGTCTGCCCAGGCCCAGCTATATCTCCACACCAGCTTGATTAGTACCCACTCCCCAGGCCCAGCTATATCTCCACACCAGCTTGATTAGTACCGTGTCTCCCCAGGCCCAGCTATATCTCCACACCAGCTTGATTAGTACTGTCTCCCCAGGCCCAGCTATATCTCCACACCAGCTTGATTAGTACCGTGTCTGCCCAGGCCCAGCTATATCTCCACACCAGCTTGATTAGTACCCACTCCCCAGGCCCAGCTATATCTCCACACCAGCTTGATTAGTACCGTCTACCCAGGCCCAGCTATATCTCCACACCAGCTTGATTAGTACCCACTCCCCAGGCCCAGCTATATCTCCACACCAGCTTGATTAGTACCGTGTCTGCCCAGGTCCAGCTATATCTCCACACCTGCATGATTAGTACCCACTCCCCAGGCCCAGCTATATCTCCACACCAGCTTGATTAGTACCGTGTCTGCCCAGGCCCAGCTATATCTCCACACCAGCTTGATTAGTACCCACTCCCAGGCCCAGCTATATCTCCACACCAGCTTGATTAGTACCGTGTCTCCCAGGCCCAGCTATATCCCCACACCAGCTTGATTAGTACTCACTACCCAGGCCCAGCTATATCACCACACCTGCTTGATTAGTACCGTCTCCACAGGCCCAGTTATATCTCCACACCTGTTTGATTAGTACCGTCTCCACAGGCCCAGCTATATCTCCACACCAGCTTGATCAGTACTGTCTCCACAGGCCCAGCTATATCTCCACACCAGCTTGATTAGTACTGTCTCCCCAGGCCCAGCTATATCTCCACACCAGCTTGATTAGTACCGTGTCTGCCCAGGCCCAGCTATATCTCCACACCAGCCTGATTAGTACCGTGTCTGCCCAGGCCCAGCTATATCTCCACACCAGCTTGATTAGTACCCACTCCCCAGGCCCAGCTATATCTCCACACCAGCTTGATTAGTACCGTCTCCCCAGGCCCAGCTATATCTCCACACCAGCTTGATTAGTACCGTCTCCCCAGGCCCAGCTATATCTCCACACCAGCTTGATTAGTACCGTGTCTGCCCAGGCCCAGCTATATCTCCACACCAGCTTGATTAGTACCGTGTCTGCCCAGGCCCAGCTATATCTCCACACCAGCTTGATTAGTACCCACTACCCAGGTCCAGCTATATCTCCACACCAGCTTGATTAGTACCCACTCCCCAGGCCCAGCTATATCTCCACACCAGCCTGATTAGTACCGTGTCTGCCCAGGCCCAGCTATATCTCCACACCTGCTTGATTAGTACCCACTACCCAGGCCCAGCTATATCACCACACCTGCTTGATTAGTACCGTCTCCACAGGCCCAGTTATATCTCCACACCTGTTTGATTAGTACCGTCTCCACAGGCCCAGCTATATCTCCACACCAGCTTGATCAGTAATGTCTCCACAGGCCCAGCTATATCTCCACACCAGCTTGATTAGTACCGTCTCCACAGGCCCAGCTATATCTCCACACCAGCTTGATTAGTACCGTGTCTGCCCAGGCCCAGCTATATCTCCACACCAGCCTGATTAGTACCATGTCTGCCCAGGCCCAGCTATATCTCCACACCAGCTTGATTAGTACCGTGTCTCCCCAGGCCCAGCTATATCTCCACACCAGCCTGATTAGTACCGTATCTGCCCAGGCCCAGCTATATCTCCACACCAGCTTGATTAGTACCGTGTCTCCCCAGGCCCAGCTATATCTCCACACCAGCTTGATTAGTACCCACTCCCCAGGCCCAGCTATATCTCCACACCAGCCTGATTAGTACCGTGTCTGCCCAGGCCCAGCTATATCTCCACACCAGCTTGATTAGTACCCACTCCCCAGGCCCAGCTATATCTCCACACCAGCTTGATTAGTACCCACTCCCCAGGCCCAGCTATATCTCCACACCAGCTTGATTAGTACCGTCTCCCCAGGCCCAGCTATATCTCCACACCAGCTTGATTAGTACCTGTCTCCCCAGGCCCAGCTATATCTCCACACCAGCTTGATTAGTACCGTCTCCCCAGGCCCAGCTATATCTCCACACCAGCTTGATTAGTACCGTGTCTCCCCAGGCCCAGCTATATCTCCACACCAGCTTGATTAGTACCGTGTCTGCCCAGGCCCAGCTATATCTCCACACCAGCTTGATTAGTACCCACTCCCCAGGCCCAGCTATATCTCCACACCAGCTTGATTAGTACCCTCTCCCCAGGCCCAGCTATATCTCCACACCAGCTTGATTAGTACCGACTCCCCAGGCCCAGCTATATCTCCACACCAGCTTGATTAGTACCCACTCCCCAGGCCCAGTATATCCACACCCATACCGTTCCCCAGGCCCAGCTATATCTCCCACCAGCTGATTAGTACGCATATCTCCACACCAGCTTGATTAGTACCACTCCCCAGGCCCAGCTATATCTCCACACCAGCTTGATTAGTACCGTGTCTGCCCAGGCCCAGCTATATCTCCACACCAGCTTGATTAGTACCCACTCCCCAGGCCCAGCTATATCTCCACACCAGCTTGATTAGTACCGTCTCCCCAGGCCCAGCTATATCTCCACACCAGCTTGATTAGTACCGTGTCTCCCCAGGCCCAGCTATATCTCCACACCAGCTTGATTAGTACCCACTCCCCAGGCCCAGCTATATCTCCACACCAGCTTGATTAGTACCGTGTCTGCCCAGGCCCAGCTATATCTCCACACCAGCTTGATTAGTACCCACTCCCCAGGCCCAGCTATATCTCCACACCAGCTTGATTAGTACCGTGTCTGCCCAGGCCCAGCTATATCTCCACACCAGCTTGATTAGTACCCACTCCCCAGGCCCAGCTATATCTCCACACCAGCTTGATTAGTACCCACTCCCCAGGCCCAGCTATATCTCCACACCTGCTTGATTAGTACCGTCTCCACAGGCCCAGTTATATCTCCACACCTGTTTGATTAGTACCGTCTCCACAGGCCCAGCTATATCTCCACACCAGCTTGATTAGTACTGTCTCCACAGGCCCAGCTATATCTCCACACCAGCTTGATTAGTACCGTGTCTGCCCAGGCCCAGCTATATCTCCACACCAGCTTGATTAGTACCGTGTCTGCCCAGGCCCAGCTATATCTCCACACCAGCTTGATTAGTACCCACTCCCCAGGCCCAGCTATATCTCCACACCAGCTTGATTAGTACCCACTCCCCAGGCCCAGCTATATCTCCACACCAGCTTGATTAGTACCTGTCTCCCCAGGCCCAGCTATATCTCCACACCAGCTTGATTAGTACCGTGTCTCCCCAGGCCCAGCTATATCTCCACACCAGCTTGATTAGTACCCACTCCCCAGGCCCAGCTATATCTCCACACCAGCTTGATTAGTACCGTGTCTCCCCAGGCCCAGCTATATCTCCACACCAGCTTGATTAGTACTGTCTCCCAGGCCCAGCTATATCTCCACACCAGCTTGATTAGTACCGTGTCTGCCCAGGCCCAGCTATATCTCCACACCAGCTTGATTAGTACCGTGTCTGCCCAGGCCCAGCTATATCTCCACACCAGCTTGATTAGTACCCACTCCCCAGGCCCAGCTATATCTCCACACCAGCTTGATTAGTACCCACTACCCAGGTCCAGCTATATCTCCACACCAACATGATTAGTACCCACTCGCCAGGCCCAGCTATATCTCCACACCAGCCTGATTAGTACCGTGTCTGCCCAGGCCCAGCTATATCTCCACACCTGCTTGATTAGTACCCACTACCCAGGCCCAGCTATATCACCACACCTGCTTGATTAGTACCGTCTCCACAGGCCCAGTTATATCTCCACACCTGTTTGATTAGTACCGTCTCCACAGGCCCAGCTATATCTCCACACCAGCTTGATCAGTACTGTCTCCACAGGCCCAGCTATATCTCCACACCAGCTTGATTAGTACTGTCTCCACAGGCCCAGCTATATCTCCACGCCAGCTTGATTAGTACCGTGTCTGCCCAGGCCCAGCTATATCTCCACACCAGCCTGATTAGTACCGTGTCTGCCCAGGCCCAGCTATATCTCCACACCAGCTTGATTAGTACCGTCTCCACAGGCCCAGCTATATCTCACACCAGCTTGATTAGTACCGTCTGCCCAGGCCCAGCTATATCTCCACACCAGCCTGATTAGTACCCACTCCCCAGGCCCAGCTATATCTCCACACCAGCTTGATTAGTACCCACTCCCCAGGCCCAGCTATATCTCCACACCAGCTTGATTAGTACCGTGTCTGCCCAGGCCCAGCTATATCTCCACACCAGCTTGATTAGTACCCACTCCCCAGGCCCAGCTATATCTCCACACCAGCTTGATTAGTACCGTGTCTGCCCAGGCCCAGCTATATCTCCACACCAGCTTGATTAGTACCGTCTCCACAGGCCCAGCTATATCTCCACACCAGCTTGATTAGTACCGTCTCTGCCCAGGCCCAGCTATATCTCCACACCAGCTTGATTAGTACCGTGTCTGCCCAGGCCCAGCTATATCTCCACACCAGCTTGATTAGTACCGTCTCCACAGGCCCAGCTATATCTCCACACCAGCTTGATTAGTACCGTCTGCCCAGGCCCAGCTATATCTCCACACCAGCTTGATTAGTACCGTCTCCACAGGCCCAGCTATATCTCCACACCAGCTTGATTAGTACCGTCTCCCCAGGCCCAGCTATATCTCCACACCAGCTATTAGTACCGTCTCCCCAGGCCCAGCTATATCTCCACACCAGCTTGATTAGTACCGTCTCCACAGGCCCAGCTATATCTCCACACCAGCTTGATTAGTACCGTCTCCACAGGCCCAGCTATATCTCCACACCAGCTTGATTAGTACTGTGTCTGCCCAGGCCCAGCTATATCCCCACACCAGCCTGATTAGTACCGTGTCTGCCCAGGCCCAGCTATATCTCCACACCAGCTTGATTAGTAGCATGTGTTAATTAATATCAATGCAAAAATGTATATTATCGCTCAACAGGTAATACTGCAGTTCCTGGCCCAGAGGTTATAAAACTGTTTTCAGATCTCAAACTCGAACTTAAGAAATTTGATTGGTTGTGAGTTTCACACTCGGCTGAACCAATCAGAAGCTTGAGACTGCGTTTGAGATTGGAGAAAAGATTTATAACCTCCAGCCCTGCACCTGATGATTAGAGATCAATTATAGCCATAAACTTAATCCGTGATATATGATAGACCAATCCGATACGAGTTTGCCTTCAAACCATGAATTTTCATAAGATGCTTAGTAATTTATACGCGTTAATTCTACAGGACAAGAGCTAGAAGCTGAAGGAAACGATAGACGTGACATGAATCTTGCCGGCAACCAGACACGTCTCATTAGAGATGCTGTCGATTCGGGTAACTTAGGCTATACCTTTATTTTATACAGATAAAATGTTCTACATCCTTCTAACTTATTCTCTTTCTTTGTTCAAAAGCTTGCGTACATTAAGGTGACAGTATGTAATAATATTATGAATAAAAGAGAGAAATAAAAAACAAAAACGTTGTAAGAACTTGTTTCGCAATCAAGCTAAAATAAATTTGTATTGTCAGTCAACACATGAGTCATATATTTAAAAAAATAAAAAAGAATTGCTGAATAGTCATCTGAAATAAAATGCCTTAATTGAAAATATAAAAATGTGACCGATAAATATACTATATAATAGTTCATCTTTGCAGCACTATTATAATGTTATGTATCAAATTGTAAATGAAAATAACTTGTTTTTAATACTTTTTACAGCAAATGGCATTCCTGTCCTTCTGCTAGTATTTAGTGGCGGCCCTGTGAATATCAGTTTTGTGGACGGGGACCCACGTGTTGAATCCATTATGCAGTGTTTCTTCCCTGCGCAGGCCACAGGGGAAGCTTTGTTTAACATTATAACCATGGCAACGTCAGACGCAAGTCCAGCTGGAAGACTTCCTTACACGTGGTACGACACTGCAGACCAGGTAGCTGAGACTTACACTAAATGTACTAAATAAAAATTTGATTTCAAAGATGACATTCATTTATTTGTAAATTGTATTAAATCTATTCTGTAACCGTTGTTCGACAAACGTTGATGAACTGTTAACGGTGCCTATTTCGTAATCGCGTTGCCGAATGGCTACGGTCGTTGACTTCAAATCACGTGCCCCTCCCATCATCACTGCTGGTTCGAATCCCACTGTGGCTGTGGATCTATAGGAAACTATCCAGTTGGCTTGCAGAAAGTCGGTGGTTCTACCCATGTGCCCATCCGCACCTGAAATACTGCTTGGAGGGGCGCCCTGGGTCTTCCTCCACAAATAATAACTTGAATGTTGCCACATGACCTAAGCTGTTGGTGCGACGGTCTTGTTTTTATCAGTGAAGGTTGCCAGTTCGTCGCTCGTATTGGCATGATTTGTTGCACTCATAATAGTATGAATACCTGATTCATAATACCCCAGCTGTTCCATCTGCTGAGGACATTTCCATACAAATAATATATTCTCAGTTGGAACAGTAGGTTTATATCAAACATTCAGTTGGAACAGTAGGTTTATATCAAACATTCAGTTGGAACAGTAGTTTATATCAAACATTCGGTCGGAACAGTAGTTTATATCAAACATTCAGTTGGAACAGTAGGTTTATATCAAACATTCAGTTGGAACAGTAGGTTTATATCAAACATTCGGTCGGAACAGTAGTTTATATTAAACATTCAGTTGGAACGGTAGTTTATATCAAACATTCAGTTGGAACAGTAGTTTATATCAAACATTCAGTTGGAACAGTAGTTTATATCAAACATTCAGTTGGAACGGTAGTTTATATCAAACATTCAGTTGGAACAGTAGTTTATATCAAACATTCAGTTGGAACAGTAGTTTATATTAAACATTCAGTCGGAACAGTAGTTTATATTAAACATTTAGTTGGAACAGTAGTTTATATCAAACATTCAGTTGGAACAGTAGTTTATATTAAACATTTAGTTGGAACAGTAGTTTATATCAAACATTCAGTTGGAACAGTAGTTTATATCAAACATTCGGTCGGAACAGTAGTTTATATTAAACATTTAGTTGGAACAGTTGTTTATATCAAACATTTAGTTGGAACAGTTGTTTATATCAAACATTTAGTTGGAACGGTAGTTTATATCAAACATTCAGTTGGAACAGTAGTTTATATCAAACATTCAGTCGGAACAGTAGTTTATATTAAACATTCAGTTGGAACAATAGTTTATATTAATCCCAGTTCTTGAAACAATTCTTTTATTATAGTGTTTAAGATTCACCATTCTGATGTTCCAGGAATATATTACAGATACCATCAATGACGGAGTATACAATGACCGGAAGAACATACAGATATTTCCAGGGAGATCCACTTTATCCATTTGGTTATGGACTATCTTACTCAAAGTTTGAGTATCTCAAACTAACTGTAACACAGACAATATTGGCTGGAGACAAGCAGTTTTTAGTTGGCCAATTAAAGAATACAGGAACAATTGATGCGTACGAGGTAACCAGCAGGCTATATAAATCCAATGTTCTCTTTCAGAAATGGCAAATAAAAACTACATATGAAAATATATCCTAGTGTTTACTTAGCTCTATTTATTCCAGCATTTACAAAGTTACAAAATGGTGTGTGTGTTTTACGTTTATTTATCGTCGCTACCGGTTGGCCATATGAGCGACGCCTCCTGAAGAGATTAGTCATTTTAGATTTTTGGAGGATAGTGCAATGATACAGACAGAGACACATTCCAGAAGCTCCTCTGGTTCTTTTACGTGCACGATGTAAAGCACCAACACGAGACCCCGGTTTAAAGTCCCATCTGAAAGACTGTTAATTTTATTAGTGTCAGACGGGGGATCGAACTTGCAACCCCTGGATTACCAGTCCAGCGTGTTACCACTGGACTACAGATCAGTCAAAACGGTTATTTGGGATTTTGTTTAATACGTATCCATACGGAGTGGTATCCATAGAAACGTGTTCTTCATATTCAGATAAATTATAATTGCACAATTAATATATATTTAAGTATATTATCGAATTATATTTCATCGAACGAACATTAAACACATTAGTATTACAAGTTGCAATAGACACCAATGATAATAATAGCTTTCTATATTCATCAGTGAAATATTATTCGTTCAATAACTTAGGCAAAACATATTCTTATTGTTTTGGGCTCAAACGTGTTTTATGCCAGAAAACGATGCAACTGTGTTTAGATGACCATAACTTATGTCATAAAAAGCGTCATAAATGACATCACTGACAGCCTGAGGCCGAAAACGTTAATGTTGACAACATTGCAAAATGCAGCTGCTAGGTACCACACATGCAACGCAGTGATATATAAATCTGTTATTCCACTGCTTACAACAAGTGTAATAACACATTTTATTTCACTGATAAATTGCTATATTTCATTGGAAAGCATAAAATAATAGCAATTATCTTTTTCTTAGAATGTCTTGGGGTGCATATCACTGCAATATTATAAAGTGTCTTATTTTGGATTCTACAAATGACTCGGGATTAGTATCTGTGGTGCACATAGGTAGAGCTAGGAATGTTTAATTTAAATACAGATGGCAATGAATAGTATTTGCATTGTTTAAATGGTAGATACTCTAAAATATCAATACTTTTTGTAGGTCGTTCAGGCATATATATCATGGTTGTCAACAAACGAAACGATGCCTAATATACAGTTAGTTGGATTTCAAAGGATGCATATAAAGACTGGTACTACACAAGACTTCATGTTTGTCATTACTGAAGAGCAAATGGCGGTGTGGACTGACCATGGATACGTAGTACAACCAGGTAAATATCTGATTAACTTGTGCTCTCTACAAACATAATCAAAAACGTAATTTCAATATCACATTTATCAAATGTGTGACTTATGAATTTCATATACTGTATCTATGCCATTTCAGTTATGTATATGCTTAGTCGGTGTAACGCTAATATCGGTGCTACCTAGCAGATAAGATAAGATAAATGTTATTTTGAGTCTGCAAGATATCAACAGTACAACACAAACCCTGTGTGAGCTTTTGAACAGACTATATAACAAAATAATGGTATTTGCCATACAATTATAATCACTGATAATAGTATGCATATGTTTATTTAAATGTGTTGAATGCTGAAACATGTTAAAACAGAACTAAGTTTTGTAGGTACAACGAATACATGTGCTTGTTAGCCATAATGAATATTGTCCTAGTAAATCAATGACTTATGTGTGTGTTTTACGTTTATTTATCGTCGCTACCGGTTGCACATATGAACAACGCCATCATAAAGAGATTAGTCATTTTAGATTTTTGGAGGAAAGTGCAATGATACAGACAGAGACCCATGCCAGAGTCTCCTCTGGTTCTTTTACGTGCACGATGTAAAGCACCGACACGAGACCTCGGTTTAAAGTCGCATCTGAAAGAATGTTAATTTTATTGGGGGAATCAATTGGTATCTTTTTTTAGTCCGCCTCCGTGGTCGAGTGGTTAAGGTCGCTGACTTGTATACCGCTGTAACCTATCATCACTGATGGTCACGGGTTCGAGCCCTGCTCAGACCGTGTTCCATTTATATAAAAAAGTTGGCAGTTTCTTACGGAGGTTGGTGCACCCAATTACTGGTTAACTGCTGGAGCCTGCCCAGGAAAGGTGTTGCAGATGCTGATGCATGCGTAAAACCCGAAATATAACATAACATAACACACATCTTTTACAGGAACATTAGGACAGAATAGGTCATGTGACATTATTGTGTGGCATTCTGTTCTAGGTCAGATGGCAGTTTATGTAGGTGGACAGCAGCCACATCAAAAGAAAGTTGCCGATTCAAATGTTCTACAAGCTAAATTTCAAGTTGAAGGAGAAAAGGAGCTTGGAATGTATTGATATTTGATTCACTCATAGTTTAGCATCTCGAAAGTATGTATTTCTGTGAATGTGTATCTATTACAAGTCAGTGTGTAGTTACTGTATCACGATGAGAGTGTGTGAAATGGCATAACACATGTTTATGTTTTTGAATCACTATCAATTTTCGTACATGTACGTGTTTCATCTGTACATCAAACACGACCAGCGAAGCTGCCAAATTAGCAGCAACATTATAAGTGAAGGTGATTAGTTTTCCATCTATTGCTGGTATAGGTTTAATCTTTATTTATTTTACAACGATTGCGAAGCAAGTTTTAACAACTTATAATAATCACTCTTGTTGGCGCGGATGAAAGCGTAAATGTGGTCATTAGTGTGGGAGGAAACCGGAGTACCCGGAGGAGAAAACCCCCCTGTCCGATCTGGCGATCATCGGTTTGGGCCTCTCATCGGAAAATAGTAAAGTATGAAGACAAATGATGTGTTTTCGTGCTATATATCAGCGTTGTTATGGTAATATGTGTGTCACGTTTATACTAATATAAACACTATTTGGAGGAGCAATATAACCAGTGTATGAACCATCCATCGTATCACTCGACCAATGTTGACTAAAGTGAGATAAACCCTGACAATGTCCCGCCTGTCTAAACAAACACACAAATACAGGCTCCATAACGCATTCATTGCTGAGCAAGTACTATCTGCAGAACAGTAGATCAATGTACAGAACAGTAGATCAATGTACAGAACAGTAGATCAATGTGCAGAACAGTAGATCAATGTACAGAACAGTAGATCAATGTACAGAACAGTAGATCAATGTGCAGAACAGTAGATCAATGTACAGAACAGTAGATCAATGTACAGAACAGTAGATCAATGTACAGAACAGTAGATCAATGTACAGAACAGTAGATCAATGTACGAAAGTAGATCAATGTACAGAACAGTAGATCAATGTGCAGAACAGTAGATCAATGTGCAGAACAGTAGATCAATGTACAGAACAGTAGATCAATGTGCAGAACAGTAGATCAATGTCAGAACAGTAGATCAATGTACAGAACAGTAGATCCATGTGCAGAACAGTAGATCAATGTACAGAACAGTAGATCCATGTGCAGAACAGTAGATCAATGTACAGAACAGTAGATCAATGTACAGAATGGTAGATCAATGTACAGAACAGTAGATCAATGTACAGAACAGTAGATCAATGTACAGAACAGTAGATCAATGTACAGAACAGTAGATCAATGTACAGAACAGTAGATCAATGTACAGAACAGTAGATCCATGTGCAGAACAGTAGATCAATGTACAGAACAGTAGATCAATGTACAGAATAGTAGATCAATGTACAGAACAGTAGATCCATGTGCAGAACAGTAGACCAATGTACAGAACAGTAGATCAATGTACAGAATAGTAGATCCATGTACAGAACAGTAGATCAATGTACAGAACAGTAGATCAATGTACAGAACAGTAGATCAATGTACAGAACAGTAGATCAATGTACAGAACAGTAGATCAATGTGCAGAACAGTAGATCAATGTACAGAACAGTAGATCCATGTAAAGAACAGTAGATCAATGTACAGAACAGTAGATCAATGTGCAGAACAGTAGATCAATGTACAGAATAGTAGATCAATGTGCAGAACAGTAGATCAATGTGCAGAACAGTAGATCAATGTACAGAACAGTAGATCAATGTCCAGAACAGTAGATCAATGTACAGAATAGTAGATCAATGTACAGAACAGTAGATCCATGTGCAGAACAGTAGATCAATGTACAGAACAGTAGATCAATGTACAGAATAGTAGATCAATGTACAGAACAGTAGATCAATGTACAGAACAGTAGATCAATGTACAGAACAGTAGATCCATGTGCAGAACAGTAGATCAATGTACAGAACAGTAGATCAATGTGCAGAACAGTAGATCAATGTACAGAACAGTAGATCAATGTGCAGAACAGTAGATCAATGTACAGAACAGTAGATCAATGTACAGAACAGTAGATCAATGTACAGAACAGTAGATCAATGTACAGAACAGTAGATCAATGTACAGAACAGTAGATCAATGTACAGAACAGTAGATCAATGTACAGAACAGTAGATCAATGTACAGAACAGTAGATCCATGTACAGAACAGTAGATCAATGTACAGAACAGTAGATCAATGTACAGAACAGTAGATCCATGTGCAGAACAGTAGATCAATGTACAGAACAGTAGATCAATGTACAGAACAGTAGATCAATGTACAGAACAGTAGATCCATGTGCAGAACAGTAGATCAATGTACAGAATAGTAGATCAATGTACAGAATAGTAGATCAATGTACAGAATAGTAGATCAATGTACAGAACAGTAGATCAATGTGCAGAACAGTAGATCAATGTGCAGAACAGTAGATCAATGTACAGAACAGTAGATCAATGTGCAGAACAGTAGATCAATGTACAGAACAGTAGATCAATGTACAGAACAGTAGATCCAGGCGTCGATCGTTTTGTCTAGAAATGATTAAAGTTCGAAGCCTTGCGCTCGGCGTCAATATCGCACTTACAATCTATATTGAGTAAACCCAGACCAGACATTAGCCTTCTGGGTACTGCTCTACAGCTATGATTTAACTCTACAAATCGCTGAAGACAAATGCTTTGCTGTTGGCTACTCATATCATGGTGTTATGATACGGTGTCTCTAGTATCTCGTCTGCCTCGAGTATATATGTGATAAAGTACTGATTGTCACTGCAGTAGACTTAAGTAAACGACACCGTCGAGATGAAATGGTCATTCTTAGAATTAATAAATAGTCAGGAGAAGTTATTTAATTTAGTTTAAACTTTATTTATTTTACAACGATTGCGAAGCAAGTTCTAACAACTTATATTAATTACTCTCGTTGGCGCTGATGAAAGCGTAAATGTTGTCATTCGTGTGGGAGGAAACCGGAGTACCCGGAGAAAACCCACCTGTCCGATCTGGCGACCACCGTATCATCTCACATACTTCCCGGTCCGAGGATCGAATCCGGGCTGCATTAGTGAGAAGCGAGCATAATTTAGTTACTTAATTGCCGAGTCAACGTGATATTTTGAAATTCACATTGTATTGCATATTTGGGACTTATATACTTTTGGTTTGGCAAGGAATTGTATTTCCGTACGTGCGTATGTCTGGATATGCAGCTGCATATTACAGTATTGCAAACAAATATTACAGTATTATATATTACAGTATTGTATATTACAGTATTGTATATTACTATAATTGATTTAACTCCGTACGAATCCACACATGTATTACTTTATCATTGATCTCACGAATAGAATATACTATATATCCAGATGAAATATAATACTTAAAGCGACATTATATCGCAAAAAGCAAATAAATACATTTCTACAAATTATTCGATATATAATTATGATAATATGATTCGACCATTAACTTTGAATCAATAAACAATGAGGCGGAGGTCTACAAATTCTCAAAAGTGAAAGCATATAGCAGTCAGTTTAGTATAGTTTGTTTTATCACTGGAATCTATTATAAACGTGTGATACTGTCGTTTAGAGATAATTTAATCAGATTAGTCGAAAAATAATTCTGCATATATGTGAGATATAGTAGAAAATGTGTACCATAAATATTGTTATCCGGGATACACGCGTTGTATTACGCACCGATGTTGACCGTATTTACATTATATTGTTATGTCAACAAACGCTGTATACGAAGCTTGTTTATTAATTGAAATACACAGATTATGTGGCAAATATTTGGAACAGAAATATACCATATGATAGGAAATTACAGTATGTAGAATATTGCATTTTCATCTATGTAATGTCGCTTTAATTATTATCTTAATAGACATGTAAATAAAGATGGAATACTATTTACAGTTCAATTGTTTTATTTTATGATTTAATTTTCACCGATGACTTTCATATATGGTTATTCTGCAGCTGTTATGCAGTAGACGAAGAACCCGGTTGCCCCGCCAAGCAGTATTTCAGGCACGGGTTGACACGCGGGTAGACCGCCGACCTACCGCAAACCAGTTCCCTCACATGGACTAGTGAACAAAATTGTCATACGTTGACCCTGTGTACACATTTTGTACACATTTTTATAAATAGATTTAGTTTGCGTAGTATATATATCCCCTATGTTTGATAAACGAAATACTCTCCATGACCAAATTCATGACATTAAAATGACCGCAACACAGTACAGTCATGATACGAAATTATGGCTATTGGCTTTATAATAAAGAAATCTTTATATAGCTATATTTTAGAATCTTTAGTTTCAACACTTTGGTATTAACAACTACAATTAAAAATGGAATAGCTCATAATAATACATTTATTATAAACACGATGTTTGTACGTTTCAGTGAATGGAGAATTGCATTTTACCGAATGATCATTTGACAGTGATTTGATCACGTGTGATACGATGTACGAGTGGCAATATCAGTTATTCGAATATACTCTTACACAAACATATTATCATATTATTTTTTGCTGGGACGTCACATGCTGGATGATTGTTGTTTGTAATGAGAATTGATACTTCAGTCTGAAAATGACGACATAACGTCGCGTTTAAACGACGTCATATAGGACGTCACAAACTGATTGAGTCCGAAAGCATGTTCACGTCACTCTACTTTGCAATGGCTATGAAATGTTATTTTAATTCATTGATACATTTCTATATTTCATTGAAATGCATGCACTATAACCGTGTTCAAATCTAAGTCGAACGGTCATAAACAAACACAGATGGATCACGAACAACTGTTATTACACGGTTTACTTTAATGTAATCTAACTGAATGTTGATACGTCTGCAAGTGCTATTACACCCGCCAAGTCCAGGATGCATATCTAAGTTCCAAGTCCAACAAAACCAATGACGTATAGCCCCTTGTGCCTTTAATAAAATACATACCTTGTCGTAAATGAATCGCGGAGGAGCTGAAGGAGCTATTATGAGACAATGTACGCCGGGCAGCCGTATTATGCTTACATCTTGTCCCGATTGCCTGCTTAGGCAGTTAAAATATGTAGTAGACATGTTGTCCTCTCACTACACACGCCCGCAAACGTATGCACATAGGTTCACATGACACTGAAAATGATTCAGCACTATTTGCATTGATAACATCACAGCCGAATACACTTCATCTAACAATCACAATACTGTTCAGTCTTAGGTTTAATATTTGCCTTTATACTTTTGTCCAACTATTTCAAAACTTGATTGTAGGACATTAGATCCAACTGTTGTTCTCTGACCCGGTTGTTGTCCACCCACGTAAACTAGCATTTTACCTACAAAGTAAACAAATAAAGTAAGATACTTGAAAATAAAGGTTCTAAAACTGGGGTAGCTCAGTACACATTTGTATCCTCCTGACAGTCATACAATTTCAGTTTTGAATACTCAGCTGGCATATATATAGCTAGCAGCAGGGGCATGTGTTCTAACAGCATTGCAATAGTAGGACCCCATTACACAACGGGTTATCAAATGTTCAGCTATGGACTTTGTCTCATTTGACAGCCATAACCCTGTCTGATGAAGCCATAGAAAATGGACCTCAAGCATTGTATGGTCGTAGGAAGCAACGATAGTGTCTATAGACTAGATTATGTTGTATCCATGAGGTTCCAACTGCTGTTTCATAATTGGTTCTATATCTTATGCTCACAGTATAATGTAAAACCAACAATTGTGTTATACATTTATGACACATAAATTGTGATAATTTTCAATACAATAATAAGCACAACAGCTAACTAAGTTGGAACTGTCATTGCAAGAAGAAATGGAAAAACATATGGTGACATGATCATAATTATAATACAATACAGGTGTTAACTTAAACTACAGTATATAACATAATATCCATAAGAAATGAGATATTATAGCAGACAGACAGACAGACAGACAGACAGACAGACAGACAGACAGACAGACAGACAGACAGACAGTGAAACTCATATTTGCCATCTATACAACACACACTAAATAAGTAACCATATACACAAAGAGAAGGCCCTGTAATTTAATACCCTAAAACAGTTGGGTTTTAAAACATTTCCTGAAATGTTTGCACATTGCCTTCTTTGTTATTAGGATTTGCTACGGAGCTATTGGGAGAACCGAACGAAAATATAGTATCCTAGTCCAAATAAAACAGTCCAGGGCAAAAATCTTCACGGATATACACATTCGCGGAAATACACTGTCCGCGAACATCGCTAACTTAAAACGTGCGAAATAGTTTCTAGGTTTACAGTATAATTATAGTTTTGAAGTACATTATATACATCTTATGTTGTATTTCTTTACAGAAGCACTAGAGAAACGCTGGTTCTGCAACGAATATAATTACATTATGAACAATTATCTTAGAAATTGTGACAGTGATTTTGAACATATTTTTACGTTAATAATAGACAATAATTCACCTGGTTGCACTACAAATCCATGGTCAGTCCACACTGACATTTGTTCATCAGATATGACGAACTGGAATTCCTGTGTTTCACCAGATTTAATGTGTATTCTTTGGAATCCGACTAACTGCAAAGCTGGCATTGTTTCGTTTGTAGACGCCCATGACATATACATTTGAACAACCTGAAGAAGAACATGTCAAACTAAACAGTATTGAATCCCAGTAATGATGAGTCATCAGTGTTTCTGAGAACACTCATTCAATTATCGAATGCAACAGTACTGATGTAATAACACTTGTAGATAGACACATGAAGTGATTGCTAAGTTATTGGTAAACAATATATATTTCGGGTTTTACGCCTGCATCACCACCATTTCGGGATATATCGCCAGCGGGCAGTTTACTTAACAACACCTTTCCTGGGCCGGCTCCAGCGGTTAACCAGTACTTGGGTGCACCAACCTCCGTTAGAGACTGCCAACTTGTTCATATAAATGAGACATGGCCTGAGCGGGGCTAGAACCCGTGACCATCAGTGATGGTCAGCGACCTTAACCACTCGATCACGGAGGCGGACTATTGGTAAACAAGGAAAGGCGACTAACACAACTAATGAGTAGTTTATAGATTACCTCATCGGCACCAACCGGTCCAGTATTCATTAACTGCCCAAACAAATACTGGTCATCTCCAGCAGCTATTGTCGGTATCAAAGTTATTTTAAGATATTCAAATTTCGTGTATGATAGTCCATAACCAAATGGATAAAGAGGTGTTCCTTTGAAATATCTGTACGTTCTCCCTATCATTGTGTACTCGGTCATTGACGGGATCTGAAATAGAAGGCTGGTTAGATAATGTGTGGTCGTTCGATGTGCATGCATTATGTATTGCTTCCAACTGGTTGCATTTTGTAGAGAACATTTAATACAAGCTATAACTAAATGCCAGTCATACACCCACTACTGTGCTGTGTGTAATACGAAATGAGAATCGGAAGAGAGTGCGTACTGCTATCAATTGTGATTTATCCCAGAATAATTATAAGATTATAGCATTCCAGACAAATTGAATCGGAATTCACCATGCAGAATCAGATATTTTCATTTGAGAATAAGTTATTGAAAATAATCACAAACCCGGGTTGCACTGACTTTCACCAATCAACATTTGCACTGCTGGTACAGCTGTTCTTAAATATCTAGTGGGTAAGATTAATCCAAACTTGGTACAGTGGTTTCAGATAAGTGTAGTGGAATGGAGTGGAGTGGAGTGAGTAAAGTCGAGTCTCGAATTAAGTAAAGTCAAACGAAGTCCAACCAAAGTCTAAGTTAAAGCAAAGTTAACGTAAAGTTAAGTAAGTAAGTAAGTAAGTATAGTATTTATTATGGTGATATGTGTTAAACACATATAGAAAACAGTTCAAACACCCTACCCAATGGACATATAGGTCACTTGTAATTGTCCATAACTTGAGTGAACAACACCGTATGCTCGGACTCATAGATAAGCATAGAACCAACACTAAAACCTTAATATGAGTTTGAAACAGTAAATCAACATACTCTATGAATAATTTAACTAGTAGCGAGGACATTAACCCAACAACAAGTCTTAAACCTGCAACCTCACAACCACATACTCGATACACTGAATATATGTTTTAAGCTTAACATTATCTTACGTATCTTTAACCCATTCAACATCAAATAACTGACATGGACTGATATTTTTAGACCAATAAATTAATAAGAAAATTACATTTGAACCAGTTAATTTATCAAAATGGGTAGTCTTGTTTAAAAATGGTAACATTACTGGCAAAAAGTGCAGATCCTGGTTCTACACTTGTTATACGCCTATTTAGAGATATGTGGTGTTGAAATGGTTCATAATACGGAGTACCTTGCCATGTATGCATGACTATTAAACCATATGACAATTATGTAGATTGTGTCAAAACAACGTTTTACATCGACATTTACAGCACGTGCATGCGACTATTCAAATGCCGTTGGGTGATTGACTAGAATAAATATTCATCAACTATGGATCATCCATTTCTAAATCTGAACTGGGAATCCGATATCGTGTGGTTATTACTGCAAACAGGATCATTTTGATTGACATTTCTATCTAGGTTCCTGCTACAAAGCCCCTCCATACGCTTATTTAATATAGATGTAAATAAGTTAGATTATCCAGGGAACAGGCGTTGCTATAATTTGCCTTGTCAGTCATACATGTTTATTTATTAACACCAACACCGTTAATTGAGTCGTACTGAGTTACGCCAGAAATGAAAGTGAAATATCGACAGACTCAGGCTAAATTTCAATATACATGTATATATAACCCGTTCACCCGGAACCCATGGCGATGGAAACAGTGGGCCACATTGCTGCGAGGTACAGGTAAATATTGTTACGCGCCAACCGGAGTCAATCTAGTGGGCAGACGGGCGGATGGACGCAGGCTGATCACAGCGGACAGTTGACTGAGTGATGAGAACGATATGATGTACTTCTACTTATTGTACTATGCAGCAACTGCTATGCATATGCCTGAATGCTAACGATCACTATACAATGCTTAATGTTACAAACAGGCCAATAACCCGAATTATATCATGAAATGACACTTAATAAAAACGCACCAATGCTTAAAATGTCGTCTGCTATTTCATACAAACAGTCAACGATTTCCGGCTATCTTAGAGTGTTCGAGGCCAAGAATGATATTCTGCTCGGTATTACTACTAACACACAATGCGACGTGTGGGATGTGCATCATGTGGGTGCACACTGTGGAATCCACACGTCGCAGTGCATGCGCGTGCCCCCCCCCCCCCCACATGTCGCATGACGCTGCCCACATGTCGCATTACGTCACACACACATTTTTAGTACAACAGGTACTCACAACTAAACACTAAAATAAGACTTGTCTCTCATGTAAACCTGGTAGTATATTACAACTGGCGTGATATTCGAAGGCGATCTGTTGTTCTGTTTGTTTCATAGAGCAGTGGTCAAATTCCTACAGCGCTGCCAGTTTGTGCATGTTTATGCATCACCACATTTCATGGAAACACACATGGTGAAAGTAAAGCTCAGAGGGTAAGCTAACACCTAGGGTGTTATAATATGCTTATACCTTCTGTGCCGGAAAAACGGCACTTACATGACGGCATTTAGAGATCTTCTCACGGGATTCCTTGCGTCACATAGGATACCATGTTGTATTCGACGCGTAGCTTGTGTTCTATAGTTTGAATACTTTGGTAGAGGAAACACCTCTAGTGTTTTAGATTATTTTGAATAAGGTTGGGTAGGTTTCAATTTCACATTTACCATGGTACTTATTTGGTTGCTATGGCAACCTATGCAACTGGGTTATCGTCATGCGCACACATGTGATATGGAATCGCCCACAGCTTATTCTTGTGAAATGTAAAATAGATACATAATTTACAGAGGGATTACAGGGACTAGTTCTGTACAGACGGACGAACTGATTTCAATATAGCCTCAAACTTGGTTTGTGGGTTATAAAATATGTTTTAGCAACGCATATTAAAGCTATCTAGTATACGTACTAGATGCTGACCAATAACCATGACAGGTTGATAGGTTTCATTGTAAGCAATAACAACTGTTGTGACCAGTTCTAATACGTTATGTGCACAGGGTGGTAAGTGACTATGTATAAGTGCACTATCTGTGCAGCGTTAATTCGTTACTTTGAACACATTTACATTCTATTTAGATGGGTGTTGCGTCCATAGATACAAAGCGAGTGGAAATACTCACTCCAAACGATAAAGTAAATGTTGCACCAGGTGTCTATGAGCCGGATGTGTACCTACTTAATAATATTATTGATCAGCTACCATACTAAGCATTACTTACCTGATCTGCAGTGTCGTACCACGTGTAAGGAAGTCTTCCAGCTGGACTTGCATCTGACGTTGCCATGGTTATAGTGTTATACAAAGCTTCCCCTGTAGCCTGCGCAGGGAAGAAACACTGCATAATGGATTCAACACGCGGATCCTTGTCCACAAAACTGATATTCACAGGACCTCCACTGAATACTAACAGAAGAACTGGACTTCCGACAGCTAAATTTGAAGAAATGTTAATTGAATGAACTGCTGAAACAAAACTAATAATTATACATGCTGTCATCAAACTCCTCCAATAAGAGTAGAAATAATCATTTAGTTTAGTATTATAGATCTCATTGGAAGCAGTTTCTGATTGGGTGGCGATATATGGAGTGTATTTGCATAACCATATATGGTTTTATATGGGGCGCCCTTTTACCATTTATTCAGTATTTAATCGATTTAGGCGGCGCACCATTTTGCTATTTATTCAGCAAAAATCGAATTATGGATATCAAATAATCAATAGAAATTATGGATATCCAAAAATCTATTTATGGAGATCCAATAATCTATTTATGGATATCCAATAATCTATTTATGGAGATCCAATAATCTATTTATGGAGTTCCAATAATCTATTTATGGATATCCAATAATCTATTTATGGAGTTCCAATAATTTATTTATGGAGATCCAGTAATCTATTTATGGAGAACCAATAATCTATTTATGGATATCCAATAATCTATTTATGGAGATCCAATAATCTATTTATGGAGATCCAATAATCTATTTACGGATATCCAATAATCTATTTATGGAGATCCAATAATCTATTTATGGAGATCCAATAATCTATTTACGGAGGTCCAATAATCTATTTATGAATATCTATTAATCTATTGATGAATATTCAAAAATCGATTATGGATATCCATGAATGCTGCTATGAGTCGACATTCTTTCGGATTCTATGTCTCCACATTTAATCAGATATAAACACATACATAATTTCAATCAAATATATATATATATAGATCTAGCAAGTATTTTGATGCAATATCTTGTATATCTAAGTTAGAAACAAATATTAAATAATTGCTCGTGTAATATCGTCACATTATTACTTTCTTTCACAACTGCAACCTTGCCAACCTTTCATAGCCTCATCTCAATAAATAAAACAGTAAACTGTCTAACTCAGAACTTACACGAATCAACAGCATCTCTAATCAGCTGCGACTGGTTTACAGCAAGGTTCATGTCACGTCTGTCATTTCCTTCAGCTTCTAATTCTTGTCCTGCATGATCACACCGAGTTAATAATGTACTTATGGCATTTTTAGTTTAATCATATTTTATTGAATTTATCATGATATAATTAATATACAACACAATGGTACAGAAATATTGCATGATAATACAAATGGTTTGGCCACAAGTTTTAACAACATTAGAAAAAGGCCCTGCACCAGACGTCACATGTATGCATAATTAAACAAAATGACTGATTTTGGCAATAATAAATGAAAAAACTCAAAAAGGCATAAATTAAACGAAAACACTAAATATAAATGCATCCCACGTTCCCACCCGCTTTTCCATCCCACCACTCCATGACCAGAACCCATATATCACCAACAAAGTGACGTACTATTAATATAGGGTGACAAAGCTACAAAAACCGATCAGTACTCTTTATATATGTGGCATTATTATTGTTATACGTATGGCGTGACATTACAATGCATTGCAAACATAAATGTGTCATGACACAACGAACGTTAAGTCACTATATCAACTTAAAACACATTCGATAATATCCCACAAATAATAATACATACGAAATGTACCGCATATTTGGCCTGGCGGTTATCATTTCTGATTGGTTGAGACAAGAGCAAATCTCGTATTCAACTAATCATAACTTGAGCTCGAGTCCGAGATCTGAGAAGCTTTTATAACCCTCGACCCTAATCAGGATACATATCCCCCTGCTATATTTTAACAGAGATCTCAAATCAAATTCCAAGCATACCTGTGCCAACACAAATGATCACCAACTGTACACCCTTCACAGCATTTTTGACATCGCCAGCTGTGTAGTGTTCACATTTGTTATCAGGACATCCCGCGGCATAGTTTACCGAGTCTGTCATACTACGTAGACCTTGTAATGGAGTTTTGGCATATTTAGAGTCTACGTCAGCTGAGTAATCTCCATACAATTGTTGCAGATTGTCCGCCATTGGACCAATTATCTACAAAAAGTGAAGAAGCACACATGTACTTGTTGTGTACGTTTTAGTATCAAAGTAATGCAACCCGGGTTCGATCCTCGGACCGGGAAGTATATGAGATGGTACGATGGTCGCCAGATCATACAGGTGGGTTTTCTCCGGGTACTCCGATTTCTTCCCACACGAATGACTACATTCACGCTTTCATTCGCGCCAACGAGAGTGATTAATATAAGTTTTTAGAACTATGCTTCGCAATCATTGTAAAATAAATAAAGTTTAAACTTAAAGCAATACAACGTACACACTGTGCACATTTTGATTCAACCTATTGGCATGTACTTGTTGTGCACGTTTTAGCAGGCATGCGGCAAGAAAAGTACGTTGTGTGTGTATATTAGCACATGCAAGCAATACAAATGTACGTGTTGTGTACATTTTAGTTGGTACAAGCAATTGAAATGTGTATATCTAAAGCCATTTGTGAATACAGGACATTCTGGTAGCATGATCTAACATTTCATCACGTAATCGTTTACATCAACGTGTGTGTGAGGAAATAATTAAGTGTATTCAACAGAATACCCGCGGTCAGGACATTGCATATAATGCAGTCATTGACTTACGCATGATCCATACATTTATAATACCAATAGACCTGCAAGGCTATTCAAATGATATTCTCGTCCAATGATGCCGTTGTATAACGGAGAGGAATCGGCACCACGTTGACATTACCCTGACGAACGCAACACGTATTATTGAACATGCATATATTACAAATATCATGTGCTAAGGCTGCCAATAGGATATGTGGTTGTCCGATTAGCGCAGTGGTTAGCGCGCTCCCTTCTCATCAATGCAACCTGGGTTCGATCCTCGGACCTGGAAGTATTTGAGATGGTATGGTGGTCGCCAGATCGGACAGGTGGGTTTTCTCTGGGTACTCCGGTTTCCGCCCACACGAATGACCACATTTACGCTTTCATCCGCGCCAACGAAAGTGATTAATATAAGTTGTTAGAACTTGCTTCGCAATTGTTGTAAAATAAATAAAGTTTAAGGGTTAGGGTTAGGGTTAAACCATGTGATACTTACTGCAATTTTGTTGAAATGTTTCTTTATGGGTAGTAATTTATTAGCATTCTTCAGCAGTACAAATGTCTGCATTGCAGCCTTGATAGACAGTTCCCTGTGAGCTGGGCTCTGTACAAGGGACAAGTTATATTGTAGATAGGGGTTCATCTCAGGAGGGTCAAACTCGCCTAGGCGCATGCGTGTGTAGAACAGGGGCTTCACTCGTTCCCTGACCAATATCTCAGACAACTTTCCTTGTTCAACTGCATTGGCTGTGTAAAACATAGTGAAACATAAAAACAGTTACAGACTGACTATTAAATGTATTTAAAGTCGCCACCGCATAATGCATTTGGGGACTGAGTTTTCTAAGATGATTAAAATACACATTATCTAGAAGTGATGGTTTGGCTATCGTAATTATTATGACTAGATGTTTAGAGGGCTATGGGGGCTGCTGTAATATCGGTGTGTGTGTGTGTGTGTGTATATATATGTGTGTTTGTTCGGTTTTCGGTGACAGTCGCTCACACAGGAGTTTGTGCCAGCGATAATCGGGGGTACGAGAATACCTTGTTACATGTGCAATGTCAAATTATACTATAATACTATGATCGACAAAACAGTTACCTACATATAGACACATACTTTATACAGATACGCTTCAGGCAATGAACAACTGTTTCTATATACAGTAAAACCTTTCTTAAACAGCCAGCCAAGTGAATCACAGAAAGTGGCTGCTTAGCACATGTGACTGCTTAATAAAGGTCAAATGTATAATAAAACAATATTTTGGGAATCTAGAAACTGGCTACTTAATACAGGTTGGCTGCTTAATGGAGGTGACCGCTAACACAGGATTGACTGTAAATTGTGTCATCAAAGACCATTGCATACATGCATATATGTCTAGTATGCTTGCAATTCAATGAGATCATTTTAAAACATTAGACAGCACAACAAGGTTAACACTATCTGCAATATGTTCAAAGCAAGCAAGACGAAAAGCATGTATACCTAAATATCACAACAAATATTAATATTGCGCAATATTTTAACATACAGTCTAACCTGTGTTAGTGGTCACCTACATTAAGCAGCCAACCTGTATTTAAGCAACCAGTTTTCAAATTCCCAATATGGTATTTTATTATGCATTTTACCTCTATTAAGCAGCCACCTGTGCTAATCAGACACTTTCTGGCTGCTTAGCACAGATTTGACTGTATTTTTATCTTGTTAAATAGATGTTTAATGGAACTTTAATACTTTGCAATCACCTACTTTCGTTTTGGATAAGTGCTGACGTATTTGTTCATATGTTACTATCATATACATCAGCGATTTCCACTCTGGCATATTTCCCTTGCCTCAGGACTTATTTACATCATTAGGTACATAACATTGATTGAACGATACTTTTGCAGATAGATTCGCAATGACGTATTTGGTCATTGTGTATTGATTGGTCGACACTGGTTCGCGACCTTTGGTTCCTCACTTACAGAGTACCTTTGGGCGGGCAGATCATAAATTCGAAACACACACATACCGAATATCTTAATTTAAAATCAGTTTATTAACTTTATTTATCTTCAGTTCCATCAATCATAATAATTATATTAACAAGTAAAACACAATGACTGAGCAATATGTGTGTGGTCTTTGCTAAATATCTGAAATAGACATAGACAACATTACTGCCCAATTTGCCTCACTATAAGTAAGTAAGTTGTGTGTTTTAAGTTTATTTATCGTCGCTACCTGTTACACATATGAGCGACGCCTCCTGAGGAGATTAGTCATTTTAGATGTATGGAGGATAGTGCAATGATACAGACAGAGACCCATTACAGAGTCTCCTCTGGTTCTTTTACGTGCACGGTGTAAAACACCGACACGAGACCTCGGTTTAATGTCCCATCTGAAAGACTGTTAAATGTATTAGGGTCAGACGGGGGATCGAACCTGCGATCCCTGGATTACTAGTCCAGCGTGTTACCACTGGACTACAGATCGGTCTGTCGTAAGTAAGTTGTTTATTAACGTTATATATGTAATACAATCATAAGTCATCAATTTGCTATAAGTGCAATCGTATTCATATATGGCTCACTTGATTAATCGAATCAAAGAATCATGCATACTGTATGTATCCACGGTAGAATATGATTCAGTATCATGTCAAACGATATTACATGTATATTGAATGATTTATTAAATGTGTATTAGTAGTAGTTACCTAGATATATAGTAAGGATGACAACGAGTAGCAATTTTGAAACTCGAGTACTCGGACACACTTATTACGGTATGTAATAAAAACATTGCAATGTAATAAAGCTAACCACGGGGAAATTAAACATAGTCAATTTTAATGAGATAAATTTTAAATAAACATATAAAGTTTATAAACAGTCTTTTCTGTTAACAGACGAGGTATACGGAATGCACATTTAAAATGAAACTGGGTAGCATAAATCACAGACTCTTTGTTTTAGACCCAAAGCATCTGTTGGCATAAGATATACGCGATACAACCACCTGCCAACATGTCAAGGTGTTTAGTGAAAGAATAACCGTAAATATTGAGTGTTTCACACATATGGTCCGGCGTGTGGACTATTGCACCTCAGACATTTTGATTAAGATAATTACTCTTTATTGTCAATTGGAACAATTGGCGATTATTTGCGTTAAACACATACATGTACAAGTACTCGAGTACTCGCGTTAGATGACACATACATGTACAAGTACTCGAGTACTCATTGTCATCCTTAATATATGGCAATACAAAATACCCTGTTAGTAGTTACAAACGGATCTGTAGGTAGTCCAGTGGTTAACACGATGGACTGGTTATAACATGGGTCGCAGGTTTGATCTTCCGACTGACCCTAATGAATTAACAATCTTTCACATGGGACTTTAAACCGAGGTCTCGTGTCGGTGCTTTACACCGTGCACGTAAAAGAACCAGAGTAGATTCTGGAATTGGTCTATATCTATATCATTGCACTATCCTCCAAACATCTAAAATGACTAATCTCTTCAGGAGGCGTCGCTCATATGGGCAACCGGTAGCGACAATAAATAAACGTAAAAAACATGTTAGTAGTTATTAACTATCCTTTTTAATATGCTTCGAAATAGTTATAACAGCTAATCAGAAACTAACACATACCAACTTCGTCATAAACTGTATTATTCTCGCCAGTTAGTTCTAAGTTACAGCCAGCCTTGATGCATGCAGCTGCTGTGTCTACAAGCGTGTTTAAATATCCGTGTCCGGTAATGACATTCTCCAACGCTCCAGCATCACTAATTACATAACCTTTAAAGCTCCACTGGTCTCGAAGAACATTCGTCAGTAACTCGTGATTCGCACAGGTCGGTATACCATTCAAGCTTAAATATGTTTAATTGTTCTAAATATGATTGATGTAAAATGACCTGTGTATTGTAATAAATCATCAATACTGCAATGACAACCAAGTCTAAGCGTGTGTACATACGCGAACAGTTTAACTAATTGCAACAAGCAAGACATGCCCTGATTCTAAAATACGCGAACAGTTTGACTAATTGCAACAAGCAAGACATACCCTGATGCTAAAATACGCGAACAGTTTGACTAATTGCAACCAGCAAGACATACCCTGATGCTAACATACGCGAACAGTTTGACTAATTGCAACAAGCAAGACATACCCTGATGCTAACATACGCGAACAGTTTAACTAATTGCAACCAGCAAGACATACCCTGATGCTAAAATACGCGAACAGTTTGACTAATTGCAACCAGCAAGACATACCCTGATGCTAACATACGCGAACAGTTTAACTAATTGCAACAAGCAAGACATACCCTGATGCTAAAATACGGGAACAGTTTGACTAATTGCAACCAGCAAGACATACCCTGATGCTAACATACGCGAACAGTTTGACTAATTGCAACCAGCAAGACATACCCTGATGCTAACATACGCGAACAGTTTGACTAATTGCAACCAGCAAGACATACCCTGATGCTATCATACGCGAACAGTTTGACTAATTGCAACAAGCAAGACATACCCTGATGCTAAAATACGGGAACAGTTTGACTAATTGCAACAAGCAAGACATACCCTGATGCTAAACTACGCGAACAGTTTGACTAATTGCAACAAGCAGGACATACCCTGATGCTAAAATACGCGAACATGATTGTTTTCATTTATGTTTTCCAATGAGTGATTGAGTTTTGTCAGTGAAGGAAAGTTTACCCTCTTTCACCGTTTTGCAACAGTGAAAGGTGGAATTTTATTTCCCATTGATTGGGTTTCGTATTCCCCCACGGCTGCATGGTCTTTTGTATCCTAGCTATTTTTTGACAATCATGAACAGTTAGTAAATTATAAAATAGCATGTTCCAAATAATTAGTTGTGCCTGTCGTTTTCAATATTGACAGTAGACAGAGACTAATATGAAAATTACCCGGACCTATTTTTTTAAATTGCGAACGTTCACACTAACTAAGTTGTTGTGCGGTTGAGTATTGTAGTGAAATGAATAAAATTGAAATACAAATATTATATTAACCCAAATAATTGGAAATCATAAATGAACAAGAACAGTTGTGTTCACTAGTGTAAAGATAAGGATTTATTTCATCTCTTGATCACCGATATGTGTGTTTCCATACAAAATACTAATTTTGGTGATCACCTGATAACATAAATTCCAATCTTACACTAGTAGGCACACATATCCTCTACATCATACAGCGCTGCATGCATGCACAGACACAATATACATAATATGTTGAACGTATGCACATATATATAAACCCGAGAATGCTATGAACATGCAAGTACCAAAACCAACCAAGTTACCCTCCGGGATAATATGCATCATACTTATAGTGAACAAATATGGATCCTTCCTATTTGTGGTCAGTTCTAAATTTAGACCTGCAGTGATGACGTCTATGGTGGCTTCCATGCTGTTATTCGCATAAT
This sequence comes from Archivesica marissinica, assembly GCA_014843695.1. Lineage (NCBI taxonomy): Eukaryota > Metazoa > Mollusca > Bivalvia > Venerida > Vesicomyidae > Archivesica > Archivesica marissinica. The sequence continues at coordinate 66,483,811 of CM026387.1, read as the reverse complement.
GATGGAATAGGACTAGGTTCTCAACAGCTTCTTCGTCACTGATGACGTAGCCAGAAAATCCCCACCTCTTACGTAACATATCAGTAAGAAGTTGTTTATTTGCGCATGCAGGAACTCCATTTATCCTAAATAAAATTTAAATTGTTATTTATTATTTATTGTTATTGTTATTGATAACAGCAAATCAATCGACTGTGAGGTGCCGGAATTCGGAGAAAATTGGCAGAGTTACAGAGATAACTGGCGGAATTACTGATATAACGGATGGAATTACAGAGATAACGGACATAATTACAGATATAACGGACGGAATTACAGATATATCGTACGGAACTACAGAGATAATGGACGAAACTACACAGATAACGGATGGAATTACTGATATAAAGAATGGAATTACAGAGATAACGGACAGAATTACAGATATAACGGACGGAATTACAGAGATATCGTACGGAACTACAGAGATAACGGACGAAACTGCACAGATAACGGACATAATTACAGTGATAACTGACGGAATTACAGAGATAATGTACGGTGCAGTTAAAATATGTTTATATCTTTACAAAGGAAACCATATTATTAATACTATTGTATACAATTTAAGCACCAGTAATTACGCTATAAAAGGCCTAGTTTAATCAACTACAACGCTTGCAAGACTGAAGGATGTACGCACTTGTTAAAACTACACATTAAGCTGTATGTTCCTGCAGCAACACACTGCCGGAATGCTGGAAGGAATGTTAGGTGCCAGTCTCTCTCACTTACCTAAATCCCCAACAGAAATGCAACAAATGCACAATAAGTTAGATTTTATAATTATATATTACACACTTTAAAGTTTACATTTTTCAGATAATGACATAGCTATATAGTCCTTGAAACAGGAGGATAGTCCGAGGCAATGTACAACATGCATTATGTATGCAAAATGTTATCCGTCTTAGCAAAGAAATCACGCGTTTACTTACCAATGCAACCTGGGTTCGATCATCGGACCGGGAACTATGTGAGATGGTACGGTGGTCGCCAGATGGGACAGGTGGGTTTTCTCCGGGTACTCCGGTTTCTTCCCATACGAATTACCACATTTACGCTTTCATCCGCGTCAACGAGAGTGATTAATATAAGTTGTTAAAACGTGCTTCGCAATCGTTATAAAATAAATAAAGTTTAAAAAAAAAGCTTTCCGTTGCCCGAAATTCAAGCCCCGCTGGAGCCATTACGATTGTGCCATTAGGCAAGGCATTTAAATTCCACGTTGCCCCTTCTCTCTCCCTCGTGGCGATGGATTCCACCCGAAATGAGGTATCGCGAGTGATTAATATAAGTTGCAATCGAGCTAAGATTCTATACATGATTTTCTGATTATTAAGTTCGCAGATTAAATATTGTCGTGGTTAAATATGGTATAATTCAAATTAACTTTGTTGGTATGGGCCATTTGCTAGTGTCAAACGAACTAGTGGCCCGACCCGTTTGCTAACCTGGTACTGTATACATTCTGAATGTATATACATGTATATAAAGCCAATACAATATTATTATAAAATAAAATGTTGGTGAGACTAGAAGACATGCATTTAGGTATTTATATAATGGAACATAATATGTTATGGTAACTTTGTTTGTTTCATTTCCACTAGTGGTATTAACCCGGCACAAGTTAAGCTTTGCATGATCACAAGTCAAATAGTATTAAAAACATGCACTGAAACGAACACAATCATGTTCTTATTATTTTATGCTTCGTTGGCCACATTGAGGACGGGAATTGTCTGGTTGCATATAGTACGTGTACATTGTACAAAGCATACAAACTCACATATATATTTATGTACACAAAGATTATTGCATACATATTAAACACAATAGCAATACAATGTTAGAAGCAAATTGAACAAGAAATACCATACTTGCGTAAATACATACTAGCTATATGACTGTATATTTATAAACATATGTGCATACAAACTTCAACTTCAACTGCCGAACAATCACTAATGATTATGATTGGCAGGCGCAGTCTAGAACAGTCAGTTAATCTAAAATGTTATGTACAAGTTAAAACGTTAAAGGATCTACAAAGCTTAAAAGCAGACAGCACAGGGATTAGAGAAAGTTGGAGTCCAGTATGCTAACAAAGGTCGGCAGACTGTGATCCGACTGTATATATGTCGGTAGACTGTGACCCGACTGTATATATGTCGGCAGACTGTGATCCGACTGTATATATGTCGGTAGACTGTGACCCGACTGTATATATGTCGGCAGACTGTGATCCGACTGTATATATGTCGGCAGACTGTGATCCGACTGTATATATGTCGACAGACTGTGACCCGACTGTATATATGTCGGTAGACTGTTCCATAGCCTGATTGTTCTTGGGAAATTAGTTGGCATGATATTGGGTTTTTGACTGTGGGATTAGATAGTTAAGGTTTCTTGTAGGTGTAAGGTGATGGTGATCTACAGCAACTGGTTCATTTCTTATTTTGAAAAACATGGTTAGTGAGGCTTGATTACGTCTATGTTCTAACGTTTTCCAATTGAGGGTGGATACCATTTGTGATACACTACTTGTGTAGTTGTATTCATTGTATATATATCTGGCTATATACCTATTTTGTAGGTGAGGTGTTTCTGTCAGGGGTTCCAGACTGTAGAGCAGTATTCAACCTGTGGGCGAACATAAGTGATATATGCGTTTTCTTTGACCTGTTTGTTATTTGTTTTGATTCCGTTTGATGAAGCGGAGTTGTTAGATGTTGAGGTGATATTATTGATGTGTTGGGCCCAGTTAATGTGCTTACTAATGGTGACTCCGAGATATTTGGAGTGTTCAGTTGACCTTAATTGTGTGTTATATAACATGCATAGGTAGCTGATGGGGTTTCTGTTCCTATGGGTTCTTAATATTTCGCATTTATCAGGGTTGAATTCCATTGGTCATTCCTTTTCCCAAGATTCTAAGAAGTGTAGGTCATGTTGTAGTGCTTCTACTGAGGATTGATGGTGAGGTAGACGATGGTGTCGTCGACAAAGAGGCGGGCCAGACGTTTGATGCTACCTGGTAGGTCATTTAAATAAGATAGAAAGAGAGAGGGCCCCAGTACCAATCCTTGGGGGACACCTGAGAAAACTGGTTACCTGTTGTGACCTGTTTTTGAGAAAAGAGTGTATTCGTGATGTGGCTTTATCATTTATACCAACATGTTTGAGCTGGTGGTGATCTACTTTGTCGAATGCTTTACTGAAATCCATTATGATGCCATCTGCTGACCGAGCTCGAGATTATCAGCTATCTCTTGTGTGAAACCAATGAGTTGGGTGTCACAGCTGTCTTTTGACCTGAACCATTGCTGCTGTGGGCTAAGAATATCGTGAGGGTCTAAATATGACATGATTTTGGAATCGAGCATGTGTTCTAAGAGTTTGGATGATATACCTGTTAGAGAAATGGGGCGGTAGTTGCTAGTTTTGGACTGTTGACCCTTTTTTATATATGAGTGATATAACTGCATGTCTCCAATCATCTGGGACAATGTCGGTGTCAATTTCGCTGTGCAGTTGTTTAAGTAACCGTGGTGAGATTTCATCAGGACCTGAGGCCTTATTGGGGTTTAGACCTGACATCGGCTTGCCAACTCATTGCACTGTGCTAGTGATTGGTGGCTTGGGTGTGTGAGTGGGCATTGGGGCATCACTTTTTGACAATTGTTTGAGACTGAGGGAGTTAGGATGAGAAAAGACATATTCAAACTGTCGATTCAGAATAGTGGCTTTTAACATTGGTTCAGAATGGATTTGACCATTACCACCTAGTTCGGCTATTCTAGAGTGTTCAGTTTTGCTGTGCTTGATGAAGGAGTATAACGATTTCTTCTGATCTACATTACTGATGTCATTGAAGAGTCTAAGTATGACCAATAAGAGTTTCTGATCTTTTTTTGTATGATGGATTTCAATGATTTTAATTTGGTGACCATGTTTTGATTTGTATTTGGTGACCTTTGGAGTTTTGAATAAAGTTTGCCCCTTTTTCTAATGAGCTTTACTCGTGTGATATCCATGAGAGATCGACACGTGACTTGCTTAACCTATATGGGATGTACATGTTGGATAACCTATTGATTTCGGCCTTGAGATTGTTCCAAGAGGTAGTTGGATCAGTGTGGTCTAACTGGTCAAATATTTCAGAAAAGCATCCGAGATCCTTCTTGAAGCTTGACCAATCGGCCTTACTGTATGATCTGACCATCCTCTTTGCCTGAAAAGGGCAGCCCCTGTTAAGTTTGTGTTCATGAAAACAATGTCATGATCCGATCATCCATGTGTATATTAGTGTTTGTTCCATACATCTTTTATACATGTACTGTGAAATGAGTGTAATAATGTGTCTTAAGCAGCCAGCCGAGGGAATCACAGAAAGTGGCTGCATAATAGAAGGCAAATGTATAATAAAGCAACATATTGTAAACTGGCTGTTTAATACAGGTTGGTTTTTTAATGGGCCATTAACACAGGATTGGCTGTAAAGACATATTTGGAATATATAATTAGCTTAATGGCCCTGTCACACATATACGTCCTATCATGGCGCTCCTGAAAAGTTGTTAAACTTTGAATAAAACATGGTGAAGATGTATATGATTTAATATCACCATTGGATTGCGGGTCATGCATCATACAACTTAATGCTTCTATGCCAACTAATATCCCGTCATTTACCCGTTCATGTGTAGTATACCGTTCATACCACGTTTCTTTGACGTCAGTCAAGGCAGACTACAAGTTCGCATGGCGTCCACTGCGTCCGCACAGGCTGAGAATGGCATAGACGTATGAGACGAAGAATAGAAGTGCTATCCGTGTGCACCCACGTTCTTGCACTTCATATTACGTTGCTCCCGTCAGTCTCTGAGTTGTCGATACGTCAATGCGGTTCTGGTAACGGTCATACCGAATTCAGAACGCGAAAGCATGGTGTGTGTTTGGACAATCTAAACCAAAGTTAGCGACCCTGCGTCTAAGGAAGATAGTTTGCATCCGAACAATATCTCAACAAGTATCAACGAATCCTCAGCTGTACTCGGCGTTGTATTCACTTGATACGAGCGCCATGCGAAGACGTGTATGTGTGGCATACCCTTAAAATGAAGTCGACAAATGCACAACAAGAGAGGAAGTATTACAGTTAAGACATTATTTTGTACTGATACCGAATTTTGTATGCAAGATTTGTCAATATCTGAATTCAAATCAACTATATCATTCACACAATATATCAAGAGATGAAAACTTGTAATATATATGTAGTTACTAAACTGCTGAATATGTAAAATGCATGCTAATATAATAATTGTATATGTCCGTATTACCTATTGTAACTGCACATAATGCTGTAGGTCCCTGCCCGAATACAAGCACGAAAAGCTGGTAGGTATGTAAGCCTCCAATCCCTGTCCGATACCTAATATACATACATGTACATGCAACACATTCCCAATGCAATATTACAGACTATTATAAAAGTACTGAAACTTGTGTTCGTGTGCAGACAATGGTCAATGAATTAATAATAAAGAGAACTTTTAATGTTGATGTTGAACACTGAATAAATGTCAATTTTAAGCAACTACTCAATGACATATAAACATGAAACGATGCTCTAGAAGTATTCGTATGTCGTATATAAGTATAAGTATAAAATCTCTAAAATTGTCATGGAACAAGAATCTGATAAAAGTAAAAGTAAAGTGTTTGTTTATTATAGTGTCACCCCTATTTAAAGGGCCAGCCATTTCTGACTTATGAGACACCTCTTTTTAAGAACATCAGTACTTCCAGAATCATATGCGTGTATGCCAGGCGCCAGGCTGGTAGGCAATCGGTAACCATTATTTAACTAGCTGGCGGCTCACCAACCGCCCATGTCAGATCGAAGCCCTGACGAGATTCGAACACTAATGTAAAACATAAAAAACCACTTCACATATTGTTATATATGTTTATAACCATGCATTCGAGTACTTTAGTATGCCTTACTCAACATGCATCAACTACTCTGCCTTACTCAACATGCATCAACTACTCTGCCTTACTCAACATGCACCAACCACTATGCCTTACTCAACATGCACCAACCACTATGCCTTACTCAACATGCATCAACTACTCTACCTTACTCAACATGCACCAACCACTATGCCTTACTCAACATGCATCAACTACTCTACCTTACTCAACATGCACCAACCACTATGCCTTACTCAACATGCATCAACTACTCTACCTTACTCAACATGCACCAACCACTATGCCTTACTCAACATGCATCAACTACTCTACCTTACTCAACATGCACCAACCACTATGCCTTACTCAACATGCATCAACTACTCTGCCTTACTCAACATGCATAAACTACTATGTCTTACTCAACATGCACCAACCACTATGCCTTACTCAACATCCATCAACTACTATGCCTTACTCAACATGCATCAACTACTCTGCCTTACTCAACATGCATCAACTACTCTGCCTTACTCAACATGCATCAACTACTATGCCTTACTCAACATCCATCAACTACTATGCCTTACTCAACATGCATCAACTACTCTGCCTTACTCAACATGTATCAACTACTATGCCTTACTCAACATCCATCAACTACTATGCCTTACTCAACATGCATCCACTACTATGCCTTACTCAACATGCATCAACTACTCTGCCTTACTCAACATCCATCAACTACTATGCCTTACTCAACATGCATCAACTACTCAACTTTCTCGTTTATGTTAATGATATATCGGACAATTTATTAAGTATAACTAGGTTATTTGCTGACGATACATCATTGGCCCAAACGACATCAACTATTCAAGATCTAGAGGGAATACTGAATCATGATTTGAGGTTAATATCCGATTGGTCTAAACGTTGGTTGGTAAATTTTAATCCCAATAAGACAGAAGCTATGTTCTTTAGCACCACTAGGGAACAAAACTATCCAGTATTATTTTTTGATGGGATTCAGTTACCCTTTGCTGAACACCACACACATTTAGGTGTAACTTTAAGCAACAATGGTAAATGGCACGAGCATATAGACAATATTTTTAAATCGGCATCAAAGGTACTAAATTTAATGCGAGCGTTAAAATTTACAATCAACAGGAAAACATTAAATCAAATTTATATATCTTATATGAGGCCACTGTTGGAATATGCTGCAGTAGTATGGGATAGTTGTACTGAACTCGATAAGAATAGACTAGAAAAATTACAATTTGAAGCAGCTCGTGTTGTCACTGGTTTAACTCGATCGGTTTCTATAAATAACTTGATAGAAGAAATAGGCTGGATCTCCTTAAATGATAGAAGAAAACTTCAGAAATTAGTCATAATGTACAAACTAAAAAACGGTCTACTGCCGGAGCATTTTTCAACAATTTTTCCAAGGGTAGTCGGTGAAGAAAACAATTACAACTTAAGAAATGCCGATAATTTCATAGTAATGGCAAGAAGAACAGCTCTCTTCTCGAATTCCTTTGTACCATCAAGTGTTGATTTATGGAATACATTAACAGAGAATATCCGAACATCACCTACTTTATCTAGTTTTAAGTATCGACTGAAATGTGCATTATTTAAGCAAAATGAAGTACCTTCATATTACTACAAAGGTTCAAGATCTCTAACCGTTCTCCAAACACGCATAAGAAATGGCTGCAGTAATTTGAATGCGGACTTATGTAATAATCACTTAAAAGATGACCCGATTTGTGAGTGTGAACGTGGCATCGAAGATGCCGAACATTATTTTTTCAAATGTCCTCTATTTTTAAATCAAAGGATAGCACTATTCAGATATACACGTCAATATCATCCACTTAGTGTAAGAACTCTACTTAAAGGTAAAGAAGAACTCTCAGATGAACAGAACCTAAGTATTTTTAATTCAGTTCAAAAGTTTATACATGATACTGCGAGGTTTTCAAATTAGCGTAATAATAGTATTTCTATTTCTTATTATGCGTGGGGGGTTTCGAGATCGCGGACCGGGGCGAGCATCACACGAGCACATTCACGTGAATACTTCTGCTGGCATTTTTTCTTTTTTTCTTTAAAATAACATATCTTTTTCTTAACTGTACTTTTGTAGCCATAATATATTTCTGTAAATGAATTGTATTGGGGAGGGCCGTTTTATAATGTGTATAGCACTTGTGGCCCAAACCTTTTGCTGTATATATTTGGCAATAAATTATGTTTAAACAAAAAAACATGCATCAACCACTATGCCTTACTCAACATGCATCAACTACTCTACCTTACTCAACATCCATCAACTACTATGCCTTACTCAACATGCATCAACCACTATGCCTTACTCAACATCCATCAACTACTATACCTTACTCAACATCCATCAACCACTATGCCTTACTCAACACCCATCAACTACTATGCCTTACTCAACATGCATCAACTACTATGCCTTACTCAACACGCATCAACTACTATGCCTTACTCAACATGCATCAACCACTATGCCTTACTCAACATCCATCAACTACTATACCTGTAGTGGAAGTCGTGATAGCGCAGTGAATGCGCGTTCGCTTCAGGTGCGAAAGGTCCGGAGTTCGAGCCCCACTGGAGCCGTTACGATTGTGCCCTTAGGCAAGGCATTTAAAGTCCACGTTGCCTCTTCTCTCTCCCTCGTGGCGATGGATTCCATCAGGAATGAGGTCTCGAGAGTGATTTATATAAGTTGAAATAACTTGTTTCGCAATCGAGCTAAAATAAATGTGTATAAACTAAACTACTATACCTTACTCAACATCCATCAACCACTATGCCTTACTCAACACCCATCAACTATTATGCCTTACTCAACATGCATCAACTACTATGCCTTACTCAACACGCATCAACTACTATGCCTTACTCAACATGCATCAACTACTATGCCTTACTCAACACGCATCAACTACTATGCCTTACTCAACATGCATCAACTACTATGCCTTACTCAACACGCATCAACTACTCTGCCTTACTCAACATCCATCAACTACTATGCCTTACTCAACATGCATCAACTTCTATGCCTTACTCAACATGCATCAACAACTATGCCTTACTCAACACGCATCAACTACTGTGCCTTACTCAACATCCATCAACTACTATGACTTACTCAACATGCATCAACTACTATGCCTTACTCAACATCCATCAACTACTATGCCTTACTCAACATGCATCAACTACTATGCCTTACTCAACACGCATCAACTACTATGCCTTACTCAACATGCATCAACTAATATGCCTTACTCAACACGCATCAACTACTATGCCTTACTCAACATGCATCAACTACTATGCCTTACTCAACACGCATCAACTACTATGCCTTACTCAACATGCATCAACTACTATGCCTTACTCAACATGCATCAACTACTATGATAATGTAACATTGTCAACAATTACCTTAGCATCAAAAGAGAATCTCGATGTTGGAATGTTTTCTGGACCTCCGTGGACATCGAAATGCTTGCAACCTGCATTGGCTCTGATATACCGAATGTGATCACCCTGTAAGCCTTTGACAAATGCTGCTGCGTACACACCACTTAGGAATGGGTCTTCACCATATGTTTCCTATGTAGAAAGTACGCTTTACTGTACACAGCAATATATCTTATTTGTTATATACATAGAGATAGAACATTTATTTAGCCTCATAATACCCATACGTTCATGGAATAGCAACACCAGTTATTAAGCAGACAACATTATAAAAGTTATATTAATAAATACAATCACAGTATTATTTCATCCAATTGTTGATGCATTATGTGTTTGTGTATAAACCCAAACATGCTTAGGAGAAAACGTTACTGTTAAAAGTATATTTAATTTCTCATATATAATGATACACAGTCCACACTCCGGTGTTGTTATAATGGTCACAGTCCAGTGTTGTTATAATGATCACATTCCGGTGTTGTTATAATGGTCACAGTCCAGTGTTGTTATAATGGTCACAGTACAGTGTTGTTATAATGATCACAGTATAGTGTTGTTATAATGATCACAGTACGGTGCTGTTATAATGATCAGATTTCAGTGTTGTTATGATGGTCACAGTCCAATGTTGTTATAATGGTCACAATCCAGTATTGTTATAATGGTTATAGTCCAGTGTTGTTATAATGGTCACAGTCCAGTGTTGTTATAATTGTCACAGTCCAGTATTGCTATAATGGTCACAGTCCAGTGTTGTTATAATGGTCACATTACAGTGTTGTTATAATGGTCACAGTACAGTGTTGTTATAATGATCAGATTCCAGTGTTGTTCTGATGGTCACATTCCAATGTTGTTATTATGGTCACAATCCAGTATTGTTATAATGGTCACAGTCCAGTGTTGTTATAATGGTCACATTACAGTGTTGTTATAATGGTCACAGTACAGTGTTGTTATAATGATCAGATTCCAGTGTTGTTCTGATGGTCACATTCCAATGTTGTTATTATGGTCACAGTCCACCAGTGTTGATATAGTGGTCACAGTCCAGTGTTGTTAAATGGTCACAGTCCGGTGTTGTTATAGTGGTCACAGTCCAGTGTTGTTAAATGGTCACAGTCCAGTGTTGTTATAATGGTCACAGTCCACCAGTGTTGTTATGATGGTCACAGTCCACCAGTGTTGTTATAATGGTCACAGTCCAATGTTGTTATAATGGTCACATCCAGTGTTGTTATAATGGTCACAGTCCAGTGTTGTTATAATTGTCACAGTCCAGTGTTGTTATAATGATAACATTCCGGTGTTGTTATAATGGTCACAGTACAATGTTGTTATAATGGTCACAGTCCGGTGTTGCTATGATGGTCACAGTCCAGTGTTGTTATAAAGGTCACAGTCCGGTGTTGTTATAATGATCACATTCCGGTGTTGTTATAATGGTCACAGTACAGTGTTGTTATAATGGTCACATTCCAATGTTGTTATAATGGTCACAGTCCAATGTTGTTATACTGGTCACAGTCCAGTGTTTTTATAATGATCACCTTCAGGTGTTGTTATAATGGTCACATTCCAATGTTGTTATAATGGTCACATTCCAATGTTGTTATAATGGTCACATTCCGGTGTTGTTATAATGGTCACAGTCCAGTGTTGTTATAATGGTCACATTCCAATGTTGTTATAATGGTCACAGTCCAGTGTTGTTATAATGATCACATTCAGGTGTTGTTATAATGGTCACATCCTGGTGTTGTTATAATGCTCACATTCAGGTGTTGTTATAATTGTCACATTCCGGTGTTGTTATAATGGCCACAGTTCAGGTATATTAATCAGCGTAGGAAGATGCAACCATAACGCTAACTATTAAAGTTGAACATTGAACCGTATGAAAATCAGTTTAAGAAATCGATAGTATACATGCATGTTGTTGCAGACACATAGACGGGGAACAGGTGTCGATATATATTTTGCCTGGCCAGTCAAATAAATATATTTTAACACCGAGACTATTAATTTGGCCGTATTGAGTTTCTGATAATATCAATGCCTGGGGAAACTCGACGGGTTATCCGTGTAATTATTGACTAGCATTAATCCTATTAATAGGCCTATTAACACGTGACTTAATTTATGACGTACTTGAATCGAAAGCGAGTCACTGCAATGCTGATAAAACATTATAATTGGCCGCCATTGTTTACGGGTGAATGGAACGTTAAATAGTTTTAAAAATTACAATGTGCGTCTGATTTGACATATTTATTCAAGATTTAAGTCGTCTTTACTTCAAGTACACCGAATCGACCCACTACCACCTAAACGTAATAGTTAAAATCCGCCATCTCGTCGATATAACACAGAAACGGGAAAGTATATGCTTGCAATGTAAATGAGGCTACGGGAGCATTCGTGTATATTCGAAAATGATCGTGTGTAATCGTGCCTGTTCGGAGATTACCGATATAATTCCGTTTCTATATATAGCGACAGTATCTTGTAGAGAAGAGTTGTCGTTCTTCAAATCTACACCCTTAAAAATTAGAGTGTAAGTAGATGGCGCTACGATCGGAAATCAAGTTTCCCCAGGCTGTCATTTTGCCAGAAGTTAAAAAGTGAAAATTCGACAGACTGGAACCCAGGCTAGCAGAAATATAGAAATGTAGAGCATGTGTACTATCCGTGCTATGATATGGACATTGTATATGTTTTATTATGTTTCAGTTACAATGAAAAACATACATCATCCTTAGATAATAATATAATTTAGAGTGCTGAAATGACGTGATAATCATAATACGGTCGGAGAAACGGAAATGTATCACACCTGCGGCCTGTCACAGCAACAATGGGAATTGAGAGCGTATGGTACGGAAGACCAATTAAGGATTGAAAGCAAACACAATCATATTCCTACAACATCCGCAAATGTAAGCCACGTTTGAATGTGGGTTTAACTAATAAGTGTAATAAATAAGTACTTCAGTAAATATGATAGTTATTTATTCAGTGGAATCTATTTAAAATTTACAAATACGGGGGGGGGGGTACCGTCACACCAACAGTTTAGGCTATATGGCGACTCTCCGAGCAGTATAGCTTACTTTACTTAAGAATATCAACCATGGTATATCGAAGAACAACCCGAGTTTGAAGTTCTTATGCGTAGAAATATATCACGAAGGCCTTCGTGATATATTTCTACGCATAAGAACGACAAATGAGGGTTACTCTGCGATATACCACGGTTGATACTTATTATTTTGATTCTAACACGACTTACTACTAATAATTTTAGACGAGAATCAAGGAGTATTTTCTTCAAACGCCGTGCATTTGGCTTTCGAAATGTCCTCCCGCGTAAGGGGTGATGACGTTATTTTTTATGGAAAATATCAATCTAGTGCATAAATGAACAAAAGTTGTAACTGATCAATAATTTTATTTATTTTTTCAAATAAAACTGTACAGAATAGTAACTGAAACGTTACTTAACAGAAAAACAAGACTGACAAGAGATTATCTGATTCTAAAAATAGCTCACTTCCGCGAATTCCCACGGTATTATTTACAAGCCTCACGTGACTTTCATTCATAAAACTTTACACGCATTGCATAAATGGAATAGCCAAAACACGGTGCGCGCGCAGCATAGTTCAAGGTAGGTATATCGCAGAATAAGCCGAGGTAGATTTTACTCTACAAGTATGTATGTTATTAGCTGGGTCGTGTTAGAATACACAATGAAACCATACACGTATCATATATTTACAGTAACAATTCTCTAAGTCATCAAAACGATTATATATATATACTTATAATATTACCTGATTCCTGCCCCACAGGGGGTGTCTCATGATATTAATGACTGGGCTGAAACAACTTAAACCCTTATGGTCCCCGTATTCCTTCTTCCGTACATAGTCATTATGTTTCGCTCTAACCTCCACACCAGTTGCTTCTGCGATGGCGAATATCAACTGCGGACTGAAAATTTCAAGGTTACCTACTATATTAAACCCGGGACACCACGGTAATGCATATATTGCATGTGCAAGAACGTGAATACATGGGGGTTAGTTGTTAGTGTTAATCCGAGTGTTTGTATATACCAATTCATATTCAACATACTACAAATTGTACATATTCATTCTCAAAATGAAATACACAATACTTTTATAAGTATGTTATTACATTTGGTTTGTTAACAGGGTAAATGAGCAGCTAATGCTTTACAGGCATTAGTACAACAAATCAAAAAGCAATTTTATTACGTTGAACAACAAGGTTTTTGGCATAAAATCAATGTTTTCAGTCACTGTTTTTGGCGTAGGGATTTCCATCAATTTTAGTGTATCATGTTTACCCCGTCGATTGCCTCAATTGAATAATTTCATGAATGGGTGATTTTTTACCCTGACACCGGTACGTCCAGATAAAGGATCCAATAAATGTTTAATTGATGTTTATATCGTATTTCGCTGTTAGTCTTACCGTGTGTTAAGCAATTCAGCATATTTAAATGGTGTAAAACTACCTCCATATTTATTTCGGAGTCTTCTACAGATGCATCTACCAACCGTATACGCAGCTTCCGGATTTATTTTAAGAATCGTGAGGCACAAGAAAGGTATGTATTTTAAGCCTAATAAATCCTGGCTGGCTGGCCCGGAGCTAGCACTATATATGTACTGCTTTGTTATCCAAACGAAATACTGGAAACTGCATTAACGCATAATAAATATATATAGAGAGTGGTGGAATATATGCTCGGCGTATTCATATGCTCGGCGTATTTTTTCCATTTCCATCGGTAAACCTGAAAGCTGCACATAATCCAATATACCTGAACACTGAACATAATCCAATATACCTGAACGCTGAACATAATCCAATATACCTGAAAGCTGAACCTAATCCAATATACATGAACGCTGAACCTAATCCAATATACATGAACGCTGAACCTAATCCAATATACCTGAACACTGAACATAATCCAATATACATGAACGCTGAACATAATCCAATATACCTGAACACTGAACATAATCCAATATACATGAACGCTGAACATAATCCAATATACCTGAACACTGAACATAATCCAATATACATGAACGCTGAACATAATCCAATATACCTGAACACTGAACCTAATCCAATATACATGAACGTTGAACCTAATCCAATATACATGAACGCTGAACCTAATCCAATATACATGAAAGCTGAACATAATCCAATATACCTGAACGCTGAACATAATCCAATATACCTGAACACTGAACATAATCCAATATACATGAACGCTGAACCTAATCCAATATACATGAACGCTGAACATAATCCAATATACCTGAACACTGAACATAATCCAATATACATGAACGCTGAACCTAATCCAATATACATGAACGCTGAACATAATCCAACATACATGAAAGTTGAACATAATCCAATATACCTGAACACTGAACCTAATCCAATATACCTGAAAGTTGAACATAATCCAATATACCTGAACACTGAACCTAATCCAATATACATGAACGCTGCACCTAATCCAATATACATGAAAGCTGCACCTATTCCAATATACCTGAAAGATGCACCTATTCCAATATACCTGAACACTGAACCTAATCCAATATACATGAACGCTGCACCTAATCCAGTATACATGAAAGCTGCACCTATTCCAATATACCTGAAAGATGCACCTATTCCAATATACCTGAACAATGAACCTAATCCAATATATCTGAAAGCTGCCCCTAATCCAATATACCTGAACATTGAACCTAATCCAATATACCTGTAAGCTGCACCTAATCCAATATACCTGAAAGTTGAACATAATCCAATATACCTGAACACTGAACCTAATCCAATATACATGAACGCTGCACCTAATCCAATATACATGAAAGCTGCACCTATTCCAATATACCTGAAAGATGCACCTATTCCAATATACCTGAACACTGAACCTAATCCAATATACATGAACGCTGCACCTAATCCAGTATACATGAAAGCTGCACCTATTCCAATATACCTGAAAGATGCACCTATTCCAATATACCTGAACAATGAACCTAATCCAATATATCTGAAAGCTGCCCCTAATCCAATATACCTGAACATTGAACCTAATCCAATATACCTGTAAGCTGCACCTAATCCAATATACCTGAACGTTGAACATAATCCAATATACATGAAAGCTGCACCTAATCCAATATACCTGAACGTTGAACATAATCCAATATACCTGAAAGCTGCACCTAATCCAATATACATGAAAGCTGCACCTAATCCAATATACCTGAAAGCTGAACCTAATCCAATATACCTGAAAGATGCACCTATTCCAATATACCTGAACACTGAACCTAATCCAATATACCTGAAAGCTGCACCTAATCCAATATACCTGAACGTTGAACATAATCCAATATACCTGAAAGCTGCACCTAATCCAATATACATGAAAGCTGCACCTAATCCAATATACCTGAAAGCTGAACCTAATCCAATATACCTGAAAGCTGAACCTAATCCAATATACCTGAAAGATGCACCTATTCCAATATACCTGAAAGATGCACCTAATCCAATATACATGAAAGCTGCACCTAATCCAATATACCTGAAAGATGAACCTAATCCAATATACCTGAGCTGCACCTAATCCAATATACCTGAACACTGAACCTAATCCAATATACATGAAAGCTGAACCTAATCCAATATACCTGAAACCTGAACCTATCCAATAACCTGAAAGCTGCACCTAACCCAATATACCTGAAATGAACCTAACCAATATACCTGAGAGCTGACCTAATCCAATATACATGAAATTGCACCTAATCCAATATATCTGAAAGCTGCACCTAACCCAATATACCTGAAAGCTGAACCTAATCCAATATACATGAAAGCTGCACCTAATCCAATATACCTGAAAGATGAACCTAATCCAATATACCTGAGCTGCACCTAATCCAATATACCTGAACACTGAACCTAATCCAATATACCTGAAAGCTGAACCTAATCCAATATACCTGAAACTGACCTATCCAATATACCTGAAAGCTGCACCTAACCAATATACCTGAAATGAACCTAACCCAATATACCTGAAAGCTGACCTAATCCAATATACATGAAAGTTGCACCTAATCCAATATATCTGAAAGCTGCACCTAACCCAATATACCTGAAAGCTGAACCTAATCCAATATACCTGAAAGCTGAACCTAATCCAATATACCTGAAAGCTGCACCTAATCCAATATACCTGAATGTTGAACCTAATCCAATATACATGAAAGCTGAACCTAATCCAATATACCTGAAAGATGAACCTAATCCAATATACCTGAGCTGCATCTAATCCAATATACCTGAACACTGAACCTAATCCAATATACCTGAAAGCTGAACCTAATCCAATATACCTGAACCTGACCTGAAGCTGCACCTAACCCAATATACCTGAAAGAACCTAACCCATATACCTGAAGCTGACCTAATCCAATATACATGAAAATTGCACCTAATCCAATATATCTGAAAGCTGCACCTAACCCAATATACCTGAAAGCTGAACCCAATCCAATATACCTGAAAGCTGCACCTAATCCAATATACCTGAACGTTGAACATAATCCAATATACATGAAAGCTGCACCTAATCCAATATACCTGAAAGATGCACCTATTCCAATATACCTGAAAGATGCACCTATTCCAATATACCTGAACACTGAACATAATCCAATATACCTGAAAGCTGCACCTAATCCAATATACCTGAACGTTGAACATAATCCAATATACATGAAAGCTGCACCTAATCCAATATACATGAAAGCTGCACCTAATCCAATATACCTGAACGTTGAACATAATCCAATATACATGAAAGCTGCACCTAATCCAATATACATGAAAGCTGCACCTAATCCAATATACCTGTAAGCTGAACCTAATCCAATATACCTGAAAGATGCACCTATTCCAATATACCTGAACACTGAACCTAATCCAATATACCTGAAAGCTGCACCTAATCCAATATATCTGAACGTTGAACCTAATCCAATATACCTGTAAGCTGCACCTAATCCAATATACATGAAAGCTGCACCTAATCCAATATACCTGTAAGCTGAACCTAATCCAATATACCTGAAAGATGAACCTAATCCAATATACCTGAAAGATGCACCTATTCCAATATACCTGAAAGATGCACCTATTCCAATATACATGAAAGCTGCACCTAATCCAATATACCTGAAAGATGAACCTAATCCAATATACCTGAGCTGCATCTAATCCAATATACCTGAACACTGAACCTAATCCAATATACCTGAGAGCTGAACCTAATCCAATATACCTGAAACCTGAACCTGATCCAATATACCTGAAAGCTGCACCTAACCCAATATACCTGAAATGTGAACCTAACCCAATATACCTGAGAGCTGGACCTAATCCAATATACATGAAAGTTGCACCTAATCCAATATATCTGAAAGCTGCACCTAACCCAATATACCTGAAAGCTGAACCCAATCCAATATACCTGAAAGCTGCACCTAATCCAATATACCTGAACGTTGAACATAATCCAATATACATGAAAGCTGCACCTAATCCAATATACCTGAAAGATGCACCTATTCCAATATACCTGAAAGATGCACCTATTCCAATATACCTGAACACTGAACCTAATCCAATATACCTGAAAGCTGCACCTAATCCAATATACCTGAACGTTGAACATAATCAATATACATGAAAGCTGCACCTAATCCAATATACATGAAAGCTGCACCTAATCCAATATACCTGAACGTTGAACATAATCCAATATACATGAAAGCTGCACCTAATCCAATATACATGAAAGCTGCACCTAATCCAATATACCTGTAAGCTGAACCTAATCCAATATACCTGAAAGATGCACCTATTCCAATATACCTGAACACTGAACCTAATCCAATATACCTGAAAGCTGCACCTAATCCAATATATCTGAACGTTGAACCTAATCCAATATACCTGTAAGCTGCACCTAATCCAATATACATGAAAGCTGCACCTAATCCAATATACCTGTAAGCTGAACCTAATCCAATATACCTGAAAGATGAACCTAATCCAAATACCTGAAAGATGCACCTATTCCAATATACCTGAAAGATGCACCTATTCCAATATACATGAAAGCTGCACCTAATCCAATATACCTGAAAGTGAACCTAATCCAATACCTGAGCTGACAATCCAATATACCTGAACACTGAACCTAATCCAATATACCTGAGAGCTGAACCTAATCCAATATACCTGAAACCTGAACCTGATCCAATATACCTGAAAGCTGCACCTAACCCAATATACCTGAAATGAACCTAACCCAATATACCTGAAGCTGGACCTAATCCAATATACATGAAAGTTGCACCTAATCCAATATATCTGAAAGCTGCACCTAACCCAATATACCTGAAAGCTGAACCCAATCCAATATACCTGAAAGCTGAACCTAATCCAATATACCTGAAAGCTGCACCTAATCCAATATACCTGAAAGTTGAACCTAATCCAATATACATGAACGCTGAACCTAATCCAATATACCTGAAAGCTGAACCTAATCCAATGTACCTGAACGCTGAACCGAATCCAATATACCTGAACACTGAACATAATCCAATATACCTGAACGTTGAACCTAATCCAATATACATGAAAGCTGAACCTAATCCAATATACCCGAAAGCTGAACCTAATCCAATATACCTGAAAGCTTAACCTAATCCAATATACCTGAAAGCTGAACCTAATCCAATATATCTGAACGTTGAACCTAATCCAATATACCTGTAAGCTGCACCTAATCCAATATACCTGAAAGATGAACCTAATCCAATATATCTGAACGTTGAACCTAATCCAATATACATGTAAGCTGCACCTAATCCAATATACCTGAAAATTGAACCTAATCCAATATATCTGAACGTAGCTGAACCTAATCCAATATACCTGAAAGCTTAACCTAATCCAATATACCTGAAAGCTGAACCTAATCCAATATACCTGAATGTTGAACCTAATCCAATATACCTGTAAACTGAACCTAATCCAATATACATGAAAGCTGAACCTAATCCAATATACCTGAAAGCTGCACCTAATCCAATATACCTGAACGTTGAACCTAATCCAATATACCTGTAAACTGAACCTAATCCAATATACCTGAAAGCTGAACCTAATCCGATATACCTGAACACTAAACTTAATCCAATATACCTGAACGTTGAACCTAATCCAATATACCTGTAAACTGAACCTAATCCAATATACCTGAAAGCTGCACCTAATCCAATATGCATGAAAGCTGAACCTAATCCAATATGCATGAAAGCTGAACCTAACCCAATATACCTGAAAGCTGCGCCTAATCCAATTGACTGAGGAAATGAGGTGGCGTATCCAGCTGCTACGGCTCCCCTCAGGCATTCTTCACTCCACTGGTAGGGTCCGATACCCAACCTTGCAATTGCAGGGGCTGGCAGTCTACCACCACCGTTAGCAACCTGGTCCTTCATTTCAACCAGGTCAAGTCTATTAACTAAGTCACTTACACGATAATCCCACGGAAGAGATATATTATAAAAAGGAAATAAACAGGTAAATCCAGGTATGGAAATGACCCAAATTAATAGCAAATCCATCGCAACACCCATTACCAGCTTAACGTCCGATCGATTGTGTTTACTCTTAAATACTTCCTAGTTCACATACACCGAGAGCATCGAGCTTAGGTAAATATCTACCCGTCGTTCTAACCTTTGGTATATTGATTTTCTCAATGCATAATATTTACATCTAGTATAACCAGAGCTTGTGCGTTTTGGTTGTCTGTGTGTTTACCAAATACACCTTCACCATCATATCTTTATTTACACTCAGTACATAGCAACTAGGGGCTCAGTCATTGTTGAAAAATGTTGAAATATACAAAACCACAAATCAAGATATAACTATAAACGATTGCTAAACAAGCTTTAACAACTTATATTAACTACTCTCGTTGACGCTGATGAAAACGTATACAATTAGATGGTCATTCATGTGGGAGAAAACTGGATCGTGATACCCAGATCGTGTGACCACCGTACCATCTCACATACTTTCCGATCCATGGATCGAACGCGGGTTGCATTCGTGAGAATATGTGATAAAGACAGACAAAAAGGACAGCAACTCTTTAATTATTGACATTATGAATGATGTCAATCCAGCGTAACTTTAAATGGGCTATTTTTATATCAGAAATAATTATTGAATGTTGTTGCTGCTTAATTTATACAAATTTATTTTAACTCGATTGCGAAACAAGTTCTTTCAACTTATATTAATCACTCTCGAGGCCTCATTCCTGATGGAATACATCGCCATGAAGGAGAGAGAAGAGGCAATGTGGAATTTAAATGCCTTGCCTAAGGGCACAATCGTAACGGCTCCAGCGGGGCTCGAGCTCAGGACATTTCGCACCTGAAGCGAACGCGCATCCACTGCGCAATCACGACTTCCATGACCTGTTGTTATTTGAACTCAGGACATTTCGCACCTGAAGCGAACGCGCATCCACTGCGCAATCACGACTTCCATGACATGTTGTTGTTTGAACTCCGGGCATTTCGCACTTGAAGCGAACGCGCATCCACTGCGCAATCACGACTTCCATGACTGTTGTTGAACCCCACCACTGAAGCGAACGCGCATCCACTGCGCAATCACGACTTCCATGACCTGTTGTTATTTGAACTCCGGGCATTTCGCACCTGAAGCGAACGCGCATCCACTGCGCAATCACGACTTCCATGACTTGTTATTGTTTGAACTCCGGGCATTTCGCACATGAAGGGAACGCGCTTCAATTGCGCTATCACGACTTCGACAAATATAACATTATTAAGATATGAAAGGTCAAAAGTCATATAAATGCACTGGATGAAATTGCATGATACACATTGACTTTGTAGCTGTTGTATATTGATTCAGAAAAATTAAGCTTATTCTGGATTTAATATTTGTTGGCGGGATTGCAGGATATAAACAATACTCCTAACGTAACGGCAGTGCGTAGCTTGTGCACGTTACAAATGTTACTATTGTCAGGATCTATTTGATTCACAGTTCTTTCTAGATTCCTGCTATTGTTGAACTATTTTATCTCAACACACTTTTTAAGGTTTAAAGTTTAAACTTTATTTATTTTACAACGACTGCGAAGCAAGTTTTAACAACTTATATTAATCACTCGCGTTGGCGCGGATGAAAGCGTATATGTGGTCATTCGTGTGGGAGGAAACCGGAGTACCCGGAGAAAACCCACCTGTCCAATCTGGCGACCACCGTACCATCTCACATACTTCCCGGTCGGAGGATCGAACTCGGGTTGCATTGGAGAGAAGCGAGTGCGCTAACCACTGCGCTAATCAGACTTTTAAAAAATGTTTTGGTATCATTAAAGATCAAGATTGTGTAGCACCAATATAAATGACTTATTGTGTTTACCATTGTAATGTATGAGTCTGCAAGATCTGAATAGAAATGTGATCATTATTTGCTAGGCATATTGCAGGAGAAATATATGTTTAGGTTCTGAAATACACTCAGTACATTTAAAAACGCACCATTTGTGTCATCAATTTTATTTGGACTTGGGTCGGTTTAGGTTTTATGATTTGACATAGATGATGTATATCTTATTTCCCTTTAGACATGAAGCTAAATCAGGACGCTAACTATAGCATATAACCTGTCGCACCTTTATCCATGAAAAACACATTTTGCACGTGCACCATTTAGTGCACGATTATTTCAGGTTTGTATGCATGTTTATTCAAGGCCTGTTCATTGCTACACTATAAAAACACAAAACTACGATAGTCCATTATACAGTAAGCATGCCGCATCTCAGTCAAGATGTTAGGAATCAAGCGATTGGAATGTTTATGTCGGGTCTTGCAAAACGGCTCATAGCACGGCAATTTTGATGTCATCATTCGACAATTTCTCGACTAGTAAGACGTTACGCGCTGACTGGCGATGTCCGTGATCGTCCAAGACCTGGCATACCACGGGTTACCACCCGGAGACAGGATGTGCATTTGAGGGTTTCGCACCTCCGCGACAGGTTTCTCCCAGCCTCAGACAGTGCCAGAATAACAATAGGCATCCATGGGTAAGTGTTGCAACTAAATTAATTTAAATAACTAAGACTTTAGCAGAAAGTAAAAATCCACAATTATAATGATTTTCACCACAATTTCATGCGACGCATTTCTTGTTAGGCACAGAATACACCCCAATACGGTGAGGAACCGCTTAAGGACAGCTCAGCTGAAAGCCAGGCGACCCGTCAGGGCATCTCAGCTCACAGCACGACACAGAAGAGAAAGGTTACGATGGGCAAGGGCGCATTTGCGGTTTACGAGACGACAGTGGGGCAGGGCAGCATCATGTTCTCCGACGAATCCAGGATACAGTTGAGTCGCGCAGATGGCCGAAATAGAGTTTGGCGTCGTCGTAATGAGCGTTACACCGACGCATGTACGTTAGAATATGACCGATGGGGCGGTGGGTCCATTCACTTCTGGGCTGGTATCACACAATTCAATAAAACTGAACTTGTGATATTCAATAGGCATATAAATGCCCATACTTACATTAACACTGTTTTGCAACCTGTTGTAGTGCCATTTTTTCGTCAGCATTTTCCAAGACAACAAGGTATACTGCAACAGGATGGAGCCAGACCACACACTGCTGCGATGACACGGAATGTTCTTGCCAATAACCACATTCAAGTGCTTGACTGGCCAGCATATTCTCCCGATATGTCTCCAATTGAGCATGTATGGGATGTACTGAAGAGAAATGTGTATGCTCGTATACACCCACCCAGTACAGTTGCAGAACTTCACAATGCCTTGCTAGAGGAATGGCACAATCAACCACAGTACGTGATAACGTCAACAATCCTATCCATGCGTCGTAGATGTCAGGCTCTCGTGAACGCTCGCGGTGGCCACACAAGTTATTAATTGTTATTTACATTTTACAGACGGGTACCTTTGAAGTTTAATTGCTACTCACATGATCATTCAAATGGCATCATTTACGAATTTACGAATTGGGAAAAGATTATTAATGACATGTACCAAAGTTTGTTGTTGTGCCTGTACCCGATACGGAGATATTCGGAATCCACTAAGTGGTGCGTTTTTAAATGTACTCAGTGTATATAAACAACAGAAGAAATCAAATATACATAATTAAAAAAGACAGACGTCTGATTAAATTTCTGAGCGACCAGCTGGTTAAAACACAATAAGCTTCCAACAATAAGTCACCATAACTACACAGAAGCATTACTGTTCGATGACAAGTGTTATTAAGACGAAATAAAAGTATTAAGTATACTAGAGGACATAGAAAACGCACACCTACATCATATGATTAGTATTACATGCAAACGAAATACGAAGGATTCCATCAAAGATATATTACATCTATATTACAAAACACAAACTGAACAACTAAAAATATTCCAAAATGTTTAAAAGTGTGCGTTTTCTATGTCCTCTAATATATTAATACTATTAACACACTCGTGATTCGGTGTGAAGAACTGTAATCAACTGGTTTGACATAGTTACGTATCACACCCACTGTATTATGCATTGCCTGAAGGGAAACATGATACATGGCGAACAAGCCATAAATAGTTTTATACAGTGAATAATTTTGACTTGCCAATTTACCACACGCACTGAATTATACATTCTCGTTTTGTCTGTGGGAAACACAACTGATAATGAACTGACAATAACTCGTTGTGCACAGAGCATGATGTTAGAATAATCGAAGCTACAATAAAAAGAAACATTTCCTATACAAACATGACCGTCATAGTCCACAGCCTTTTAACATGCATATTGCAATGAGAAAGTAGGCGAACAACACATCTGTTGAAGATGGATTTTTAGTTAAGCTGTAAGAACTTGTTTCGTAATTGCGCTAATATAAATGTGCATAAACTAGGAAGGACTGAGGAATTCGTTGATGCTGCCGTTTAGAGTAACATTAATTCAGATTAGTTCAAAAAACTATGTATGTGCAGGTGCCAAAGGTGAGATATAGCGATAACTATGTACGAACTATTCTTTGTGATCATTCTTCATACAACGTTATTCATAATACACGTGCCTCATTGTTTTTGAACATGATTACAGTCTACATCCGTTATGTCAAAGTCGGCTATGTCGAATTATCCGGTTATCTCTAAGTCGGATCAAAGCCCCGTTTCAGACACTATCATGCTACATATAACTGGCACCGTTTATATCGAATTTCGTTAAGTACAATTTCGGTTATGTCGAAGTATTTTATTCGGTCCTACGGAATTCGACATAACTAATGTAGACTATATAAATTTGCTATGCCAACAACTATCCTATACGTTTTGGATTGTTCAACGACATAACAACGTTAATAAGTCCTTTCAAATGTAATGCTTATAAATAAAATTCACTATTTTGACCGACTGGAATCCAACATACCATTCCATATAAACACATCGGCTAATGATCCATGACGTACCAGTTGGTTATGTCATATTAGTCCAAAACAACATGCTCAATTCGAGATAAATATTACATTGCCGTCATGTGTAAAAAAGAACGAATCTAATTTGATAAACGAACAGAAACTTGATAAACGGATATCTAAATTTGATAAAGCAATGTAAATTTGATAAAGCAATGTACATTTGATAAAGCAAAGCGATGTAAATTTGATAAAGCAATGTAAATTTGATAAAGCAAAGCGATGTAAATTTGATAAAGCAATGTAAATTTGATAAAGCAAAGCGATGTAAATTTGATAAAGCAATGTAAATTTGATAAAGCAATGTAAATTTGATAAAGCAATGTACATTTGATAAAGCAATGTAAATTTGATAAAGCAAAGCGATGTAAATTTGATAAAGCAATGTACATTTGATAAAGCAATGTAAATTTGATAAAGCAATGTAAATTTGATAAAGCAATGTAAATTTGATAAAGCAAAGCGATGTAAATTTGATAAAGCAATGTACATTTGATAAAGCAATGTACATTTGATAAAGCAATGTACATTTGATAAAGCAATGTAAATTTGATAAAGCAATGTAAATTTGATAAAGCAATGTAAATTTGATAAAGCAAAGCGATGTAAATTTGATAAAGCAATGTAAATTTGATAAAGCAATGTAAATTTGATAAAGCAATGTACATTTGATAAAGCAATGTAAATTTGATAAAGCAAAGCGATGTAAATTTGATAAAGCAAAGCGATGTAAATTTGATAAAGCAATGTACATTTGATAAAGCAATGTAAATTTGATAAAGCAATGTAAATTTGATAAAGCAATGTACATTTGATAAAGCAATGTACATTTGATAAAGCAATGTAAATTTGATAAAGCAATGTAAATTTGATAAAGCAATGTACATTTGATAAAGCAATGTAAATTTGATAAACGGAATATAAATTTATAAAACGATTAATAAAGGAATGTAAATTTTAAACTAATATAAATTTGCACAATGAATATAAATATGATAATGATCAGAATAATTATACCTCGTGTAATGTAGTTCAACACTAATGTGATGCAATGCTCTCGTTACAATACGTTCTGTTATATTGAAATTGACTTTTAAGCAATAATAACGCTAATAATGAACACATTTAACGAAAGTTAATCTACTGTGCTTTCAATGTAAAGTAATATTTCAATTCAACAAGTTTATTGCATACAAGCAAACATTATAACATATGAAGTAAGTCAAAAATGACCCATGATCAAATATGGTATAATAGTACAGTGTATTTCGGCGGTCGTAATAGTTAAACAAGTACAACTTAATAATAATACTACCGTGTACGCTGGCACATTTAAGCCTGAACATATATTAGATGTTTCAAGAATACGTATATTGAGAAATATTTACAAACTAAGAATATGAATACCGAACCAGGACAATTTCACACCAGTAAATTTGTGCTACACTTGAAACGCTAGATTGTTAATAATATCGTTGGAATATTACACTACTGTATAGGTAAGGCAATATACGATAGCTTACATGATCTGTGATTTATTGTTTAATAGGTTATACCTGACATACCTATAATGCAATAGTGTATCGAATGTTTGTTTACAACCGTTATTACTTTACTTCGAAAGCACAGTACCACGAGGCTCTCGCCATATATACAAATGAAATGCAATACAAAAAATAGGACTATAAGTCAGAACTGGGCATTGTAATTTAGTAATGTAAGATTAAACAAGT
The DNA here is from genome assembly GCA_014843695.1 of Archivesica marissinica. NCBI lineage: Eukaryota > Metazoa > Mollusca > Bivalvia > Venerida > Vesicomyidae > Archivesica > Archivesica marissinica. The sequence goes on along the minus strand of CM026387.1, from coordinate 66,456,779 downwards.
AGAGCAACAATATATAATATGTAATGGAATATGATGATATAACTAATGAATGGCCTCGCTGGCTTTTCTATTACCTATCTTGGCTGATATAGTCCGATATATCCCTAACTGTATATGTTTGCAGTTGTTCCATAACCAGATGTTGCGTTATGATATATGATATTTTATCCAAATCATGTTAGTTAATTGATAAAACAAATTTACAGATAAGTACCCAAGGATAGGATATCTGTCGATACATAGTAACATAATAATTATAATATGAGAAAGTGGAAGAAAATTGATAGCATGTTGTAATGAAACAACTTAAGAGACCTACATACATTTAGGGAGTATTAAGGTGCAGTAACTGACCGATGTCTCACATTGGCTAGTAGAGTAGAAAATAGGATGATACAATTAATGATAATAAATCTTTCGAACATGTGCATTATATATATATATACATTTTGAACTGTTGGATCGTTGGGGGTATTTTGAACTGTTGGATCGTTGGGGGTATTTTGAACTGTTGGATCGTATATATATATATATATATATATATGCACATTTTCGAAAGATTTATTATCATTAATTATTTGAACAAAATGTTATTATTGTCATATATAAAGTGTAATGTATTATATCATTAATCTATTTAATATACGACATCATTGATTTACCATGTACTATATATATTTGTCTTATGCATATCGTCTGCTATCATTTTCGAACCTAAAATATCAAATCTATTTTCGCGCGGGAATGACTAATTATCGGGACTGATTGCACAAGTTGCCAGTTGTGTAATTTTAAAAGGCCGTATCTTTTGATGTGCGGAACATTTTAATAATATTAGGTAATGTAACAGATGATACGGCGCCTGTAAGTCTACATGACCATCGATGGTCTGTATATAAGAAACGAACTTTATTAACCAAATTAGATACACTAAGGTGACGTCCAAGGAATGGATTGTTGCGTGATCTCGAAAATAAGATACAGAATTAACTATTTATATGATACTTATAAGAGTATATACATTAAGAGAAATATAACTTATGAAAGTTAATTGCGTATTTAAAAATAAATACGAGTTATAAGATTATTCAGCCGAGATAAGGAACATATTTAGTTCCGTTGAATATAATCTATTATTGAGAGACGAAGGTTATTGAAGCGGAAATATTGAAGCGATTGTATGAAGAGAGTAATTACGGATTAAAGAGATTAGAGCTGATCGGGACAATTAGCAATAAACGACTAAATTCAGACTTAAATAAATAAAATAATAATTGAATTAAGCAGAGATATATGCATGAGATATAACTTAGAAAATAAGAAATACGGAAGATATATATTATATATAAGAAAGACAAAACCACCGTGTTGTGTTATAATTGTGAGACCGAAGATATAAAATACCCCTTAGACAACTCCAGTGGATCTATGATAGGTTAGACCCTGGCAGGAGCTCAACTGAGACATTGAGAGATAAATAGAAGTGTGGGTCACCACACCCACTGGGGGCTCGTCAGCCACAATATGATTTATACGGGTATCTTCAAAAGTATGTATGAAACCAGCTCAAATATAACAATTCACAGAATCTAGTAAATATAGCTATGTCAATACACGTTTGTGATACAGACTGTGTACACTATCATGTGATTTATCAACAGTATATATATATGTGATTAGTTTCTATTGTTACGGTTTCACCTTAAGTAGCTGATTTTGAACTGTTGGATCGTTGGGGGTATTTTGAACTGTTGGATGGTTGGGGGTATTTTGAACTGTTGGATGGTTGGGGGTATTTTGAACTGTTGGATCGTTGGGGGTATTTTGAACTGTTGGATCGTTGGGGGTATTTTGAACTGTTGGATCGTTGGGGGTATTTTGAACTGTTGGATCGTTGGGGGTATTTTGAACTGTTGGATCGTTGGGGGTATTTTGAACTGTTGGATCGTTGGGGGTATTTTGAACTGTTGGATCGTTGGGGGTATTTTGAACTGTTGGATCGTTGGGGGTATTTTGAACTGTTGGATCGTTGGGGGTATTTTGAACTGTTGGATCGTTGGGGGTATTTTGAACTGCTGGATCGTTGGGGGTATTTTGAACTGTTGGATCGTTGGGGGTATTTTGAACTGTTGGATCGTTGGGGGGTATTTTGAACTGTTGGATCGTTGGGGGTATTTTGAATAGAGTGATGCAATGATTTCAAAATGGATGATCCTGATAATGCAAATGTATTACGAAATAATTCACGGTTTAAACGTGGTGTGTGTCACTGATATTCTGAGGTTGATCTAAGCATTCTAGGATGTATATCAGAATTAAAAGTGAAGGACGAGTTTAAGTATTCTGCAGCAGCTCCATGTAATGTTTTATGAATTCGTATAGCCTTCTGATATATGACTCGTTCTCGAAAGATCATCCATTTTAGGTGGGAGAATAATAATTGTGATGGAGTGTCGAAATCCTTATTTAGAATTATTCCAGCTGCTCTCTTTTGGAACAGATCTAGTTTATCTTCTAAAGTTGAGTTGCAGTTACCCCAAATTACACAACACAAGTCTGAGTCAGGCAATATATAAGCAATATAGAAGAGTTTACGATTGGGAATAGAGACATCTAGACAGTAAATATACTGACACCATCAATTATATTGAGCGTTACTTTTTCGCTGCAAACAATCATTCACACATTGCAATAATCTACCCAATATTGATACCAATTTTGCCTATATTTCTTTCTAAAAGAATATCAATTTTACCTCTAAGGCAAGTGCAAAGATTTATTTGGTGTCAGTAAATATAAATAAGAGTTACATGTTTTGAGAACATTGTTAGTATATGTTCTGTTTCATTTACCATACACTTACATTCTAAGATTATCCGCTAAAGCACACAAATACCCTACTTTATATCCAAAGATTTTTTCCAAGACCCCTTTCGGAGTAACCCTATTTATTTTCCACGTCATAGGTCGAATAGGGGTCGAGGAACATCCCCTATTCGCCTTACAATGTATATAATATACATTTACAATATTCATGATAAATATATGTACATTCATATGATTTACATAGGGTTATTTTGCACAACCAAAAAAAAAACATAAAAGAAAGATTTGACAGACACAACAAAAACACATTCAACAGAAAAAAATTGTACCCCCACCATATCATACAGCATCTTTATATCAATTTGACAAAGGGGCCTCAATAACTCATACTTGAATAACACGCACGCACGCACGCACACACACACACACAAACACCCGCCTGTAGTATCGTTGTCCGTACGTATATAGATAAACTTGTATATTTTGCTTCTCAATATGTCTACCAATGCTTTTAATATCGATCAAAGTTGTACAGTTTGGTAAAATAAAAAATCAAATACAACATTTCAACACAGCTCTGGCATAAATACGTTAATAGATTCCCATATTCTTCTAAAGTTATCTATATTATTACATTGTATTAACAACTGCAGTCTTTTTGTTCATATTGTAATAATATTTATATCCAAAGATAGTCTGGGTTCCAATCTGTCGATTTTTCACTTTTTAGCTTCTGGTAAAATCGTTGATATTATCAGAAACTTAATACGGCCCAATTAATGGTCACGGTGTTAAAATATATTTATTTGACTGACCAGGCAAAATATATCGACGCCTGTTCCCAGGCTATTCCAAAGACTACCCTATGGCACATTTAAAGAATGAGATTTGAAGATAACGTGTGTTACTTCCATTATAGAGTGTTCTTGCAAGCATTTACATAACAATGGAAGACATTTGGAAAATTCAACTTTTTTAGACAAGTCTTAGCAAAAAATTATTTATTACTATTTTCTTATTCTATTTTCTTCCACAAATAATTGCATATCATCTCAGCATCTCCGGTATTCTAGAATGGATCGAATGTTGACTGCTAATAAACGAGAACAGCAGAAAGAAGTGATTATATTTTCTGCTGATTTTTGGTGATAACTTCCTATTGAAATTGTAAACGACATGCTATCTCTCCATGAACATGCCAGAGAAACTTGAATCTGAATGGCATTGTTGCCTATAGAACAAGATAAAATGTTGTGCTACACGTGACAAGTTATATGTTTAATGGACACTGTTTGTGCATTGTAAGCGAGAGATTGTGCGTATGAACCTAATCAATAACAATGGTAAGCCATTCCATATATAATGACGAACATCTAGTATTGACGCCATTCCATATATAATGACGAACATCTAGTATTGACGCCATTCCATATATAATGACGAACATCTAGTATTGACGCCATTCAATATATAATGACGAACATCTAGTATTGACGCCATTCCATATATAATGACGAACATCTAGTATTGACGCCATTCCATATATAATGACGAACATCTAGTATTGACGCCATTCCATATATAATGACGAACATATAGTATTGACGCCATTCCATATATAATGACGAACATCTAGTATTGACGCCATTCCATGTATAATGACGAACATCTAGTATTGACGCCATTCCATATATAATGACGAACATCTAGTATTGACGCCATTCCATGTATAATGACGAACATCTAGTATTGACGCAATTCCATATATAATGACGAACATCTAGTATTGACGCCATTCCATGTATAATGACGAACATCTAGTATTGACGCCATTCCATATATAATGACGAACATCTAGTATTGACGCCATTCCATATATAATGACGAACATCTAGTATTGACGCCATTCCATGTATAATGACGAACATCTAGTATTGACGCCATTCCATATATAATGACGAACATCTAGTATTGACGCCATTCCATGTATAATGACGAACATCTAGTATTGACGCCATTCCATGTATAATGACGAACATCTAGTATTGACGCCATTCCATATATAATAACGAACATCTAGTATTGACGCAATTCCATATATAATGACGAACATCTAGTATTGACGCCATTCCATATATAATGACGAACATCTAGTATTGACGTCATTCCATATATAATGACGAACATCTAGTATTGACGCCATTCCATATATAATGACGAACATCTAGCATTGACGTCATTCCATATATACTGACGAACATCTAGTATTGACGCCATTCCATATATAATGACGAACATCTAGTATTGACGCCATTCCATATATAATGACGAACATCTAGTATTGACGCCATTCCATATATAATGACGAACATCTAGTATTGACGCCATTCCATATATAATGACGAACATCTAGTATTGACGCCATTCCATATATAATGACGAACATCTAGTATTGACGCCATTCCATGTATAATGACGAACATCTAGTATTGACGCCATTCCATGTATAATGACGAACATCTAGTATTGACGCCATTCCATGTATAATGACGAACATATAGTATTGACGCCATTCCATATATAATGACGAACATCTAGTATTGACGCAATTCCATATATAATGACGAACATCTAGTATTGACGCCATTCCATATATAATGACGAACATCTAGTATTGACGTCATTCCATATATAGTGACGAACATCTAGTATTGACGTCATTCCATATATAGTGACGAACATCTAGTATTGACGCCATTCCATATATAATGACGAACATCTAGCATTGACGTCATTCCATATATACTGACGAACATCTAGTATTGACGCCATTCCATATATAATGACGAACATCTAGTATTGACGCCATTCCATATATAATGACGAACATCTAGTATTGACGCCATTCCATATATAATGACGAACATCTCGTATTGACGCCATTCCATATATACTGACGAACATCTAGTATTGACGCAATTCCATATATAATGACGAACATCTCGTATTGACGCCATTCCATATATACTGACGAACATCTAGTATTGACGCCATTCCATATATACTGACGAACATCTAGTATTGACGCCATTCCATATATAATGACGAACATCTAGTATTGACGTATAGCTGTACACGTAGATACATTGTATATTTATTATACTAGTTAGTTTATATACATTTATACACACGTTCTTACAACTTAATCACCTCATTCCTGATGGAATACATCGTCACGAGGGAGAGAGAAGCGGCAATGTGGAATACAAGTACATTGCCTAAGGACACACTCGTAACGGCTACAGCTGGGCTCGAAATCCGGGCCTTTCGCACCCGAAGCGAACGCGTTACCACTGCGCTAACACGAAGTCCATAATAATAATATACAATCTACATCCGTTATGACGAATTCCGTCGGACCGAACAAAATACTTCGACATAAGCATAGTTTGACTTAACGAAATTCGATATAAACGGAGCCAGTTATATGTAAAATGATAATGTCTGAAACGGGACTTTGATCTGACTTCGAGATAACCGGAGAAATCGACATAACCGACTTTGACATAACGGATGTAGACTGTACTAGTTATTAATCCACACACTTCTAATGTCCTTATACACTTGGAACGTATTGCATAATTAAAGATCTAACTTTCTTGTGTCTAACATAAATAAATCATTCATGTCAGTGCGTCATGCATTCGTTATAGAAGCGGTATGCTTCAGGCATGAATCTTCCGTGTGCATAACCAGGCACACTTGTACTATACGAAAATGGATACGTTATGAAATTAATGTGTCTGTGTGCTTGGTATGATGTATTACCCAAATGATGCCGAGATGATAGTTACGTATTTACTGTTAACAAATTATACCCGGGGGTAAAGCAATAGCGGCACTAATAATGTGCTTAGCGATGTGACATAGAGCACGAACTATTTTCGTTAAATGGCACACAATAATGGAAACGTATGTGGCATGGTGGACAGTATATATAATTGTTTAGAGGTCTATGTGTGTGTTTTACGTTTATTTATCGTCGCTACCGGTTACCCATATGAGCGACGCCTCCTGAAGAGATTAGTCATTTTAGATGTTTGGAGGATAGTGTAATGATACAGACAGAGACCCATTCCAGAGTCTCCCCTGGTTCTTTTACGTGCACGATGCACATCACCGACACGAGACTTCGGTTTAAAGTCCCATATGAAAGACTGTTAATTTTAGTTGGGTCAGACGGGGGATCGAACCTGCGATCCCTGGATTACATGTCAAGCGGACAACAGATCCGTCTGTCAACTTCTGTGGCTTGGTGAACAATATATATAATTACTTAGAGGTCTAGGATTAGTTACTATGCGGTTATATATTCGTTTACGCGGATAGAACAATAGGTTAGCCTTCGATTAAATCCATTTTCATTCTGTATATAATAGATATGTACTGTACATTATGAATGAATACATAAGTTTAAACCAATAGGTTAGCCACTTAACTACCAATTAGCGAGGCAGTCATGGAGCACATCCGAACCCACACTAATACTTACATTGTAGAGGAATATATAGTATACTGACTCGTTAAAAAATGTGCACTTTTTTATTGAGCGTTCCTTTTTTGTTACAAATTTTAGAATTATGGATTTTGCTATCATGAGTGAAGACAATAATCCTTCACACAGTGCACCAATGTACCCAATATTTCTCACATTTTGATACCAAATGTGCCTATACTTTTTTTCTAAAGGGATATAAATTGTACCTCTAAGGTAAGTGCACCGTTTATTTTTGGTGTCAGTATATGTGTGCATATTTTGTGCCAGCGATTTTACTCGTAATAAACTGCCAGCTATGGAACTTTCCTTCAATTTGTATTCAAATATAGTTGTATAAAATGATTAAAATCACATGATAGCTAGTCGTCGTATTACTGCAGAGGGTAGTAACCTGTATTAATGTGTTCTCGGAAATACCATGCTACATTTGGATGATTTTATATCTTTCTTGGTTGTTAATGAAGAAGGCAACAAAACATGTTGCTAACGTAGCTTTTTTTTATTTTAATTTTTGTTTGTTTTTTTTTTAAATCTTTTTTTTCTAAAACATTTTTTATAATAACGGAGTTTATTTCACATATTGCAACGTAGCTTTTCTACTACACGTTGTGGGTAGTGTTAATGATGTAACACTATGTTGAGTATACACTTGAACAACAACAACAACAACAACTGTTCTAATAATCAGGTCACATATTACAGTAACAACATGACGGGGGACTGTGCATAGTATCGACTAATCCAGTAACCTGTATGAATGTGTTCTCGGAAATACCATGATAAATTGGATGATTTTATATCTTTCTTGGTGGTTAATGAAGAAGACAATAAAACATGTTGCTAACGTAGCTTTTCTACTACACGATGTGGGGTAGTGTTAATGATGTAACACTATGTTAAGTCTCCGCTTGAATGGGAACTGCACATGTATAGTATTGACTGATCCAATCACCCACTTATATACTGTAAAGGTGTAGATATTATGATATAATATGTTCTTAACCAATTACTAGAATCCTAGTTATATACAGTCAAACCTCTCCAGAGCAAACACCATCCGCATACACCCAAGATTAGTATATGTATACATTTTTATTTATATTTCCATATAGTATTGTCATGTGAAATGTTTAAAATTGCATCTGTAATTGTGAAGTGCACTAGAACAAATATATAGATATTAACATTAATAAGGGGATATTTGTTTGTTTCAGTGAATTTTTTAATTATATGTAGATTTATGTGAGCTTTTTTTGTTTTTCCAATAAATCCCGTTATTTTTCACGAGTACACTCATGGTCGCCTTCTAGGAGGTGGTGATGGTAACAATATCTGACCAATTTCATATTCGGTTAATTAACAGTTATCCCCCCTTAGGAGAGCTGAGTGTTGGAGTCGCTAAAAAGCGTGAATTTCATTCTCCAAAATGTGGCAATATTTGGTCATTTTCATTCTGGACCAGCTAGTGACAACATCGTTCTTCTTACAAATACTTATCCCTCCCACCCACCCACCCACCCAGATATCAGCTTCATTTACATAACTGTACAAAGAGGAATAGCATAGCCTTTGCTGCTGTTTGTAATATTTAATTTTCACTCTTTATTCTCGGTCACATGCCTGGCACCATGAAGGATTTGAGACGCACTATACGGAGCAAACACTAAGGCAAAGAAAAGCCTAGCATACCAAACAGTACTGGTGTTTGCGAAACAGACTAGAAGCGGCTCGAGCCTGGTCAAAAACTTTGTATGAATCCTGGTACCAAGCGAGTTTCAAGAAACAACATATGTTGGTCAAAACGACACAATCATTCATAAACAGAACTATTAATATATGGTGACTTATTAAATGCAACAAGTCACAGTGCTTATCTGATAGTCTTGTCGCGGCTTTAAAGTAAAACTGTATGATGCATTTAGCGTGGTTGTAGACGCGAGCTCGCCAGTGTATAATATACATTGTATATATCAAAGAAATGTACATGATTTTGATTAATATAATTGCTAAGCTGGTCAAAGTACCTGTAGCATAAGCTCTCATATTCAAAGTAATAATAATTTATAAACTACTAACAATTAAATACTAAAAACAAGATAAATACCGTCGGAGATCTGCTGAGCATGTAACAAAACGTTATATGCGTGTAACGGAAATTACACACCATAAAGAGTCTAGCCATGGATAGTATAAAACTGTGTTGCCTAGCATTGTCGCTCGGCTGTCGTCCATGGTTTATATTGGTTTAAGGAGTGATGAAATTCCACTCTCTTAACTTAGAGGCAAAAGCATTGACAACAATGTCTGCTAACGCCCCCGGGATAGGTCTGCGCTTATATGCCTCAAGGTTAATGCTTCCTTTCGGCCAAAAACAAAACACAAATGTTCTGTCGAGGGTTGCGAAAAGAAAAATGATAAAATGCATATCCATGTATTTATCCCCCTTTGCTAATCCTCTAACACGGGTCACATTAAAACAATTGCTTGACCCCCTTGAAGCGATAGCCTCAGGTAGGTTCTTCCACTAGTAAGTATGTATAACCGGCCAGCGCAGTCTTACCCCCTGGGCCCCATTACTCGGTGAACGGATACATTCCTTCACTGAGCCCACACCCACGCATGTATGCAATTTTGAATATAGTTATGCATATTAATATACCGAAATACATGTGTAACGAGAGCTATTTCAAAAATTGAAACATAAAAGCTATTTCAAAATAATTGAAATATAATAAAAACTAATATCATCAAGATAGAAGTATGGTAGTACACTGGCGGTTTTGCGTACATAACAGCATACAGCGAGTAATAAGTATCATTTGGCAACTCAAACTGGTTAAAATATGTCTCCAGTTCTTTATCTAAAGATGAAGAATAGTTCGCATCCTTAGCCATTTTTCATCTGCAATCTTCGCGTTGGAGAATTGAATGCGGGGATGCAAATTGTTTGTTGTCTTAATTTGTTCCTTTGCAGTTACCACTGGGGCAAATGAATACCAATTGTAAATATATATTGGTTTCATGTACATGTATATATATATATATTTTACACTTGCCATATGCTACGAGTTATAAACAATTAAAGTCGCGGCCTTATCCCACTTACTATGTGTTATAGTTATATTTATAAGAGGTTCCTAAGTCAAAGCCAAGCATGGACGGAGAGTTTGTTCACGAGCTCGTACACACATACAGTTGGATCATTAAGTATTTGCTACAGCCTTCTCGTGAATAGACTCTTTGGCTTGTTTTACACAGTCGTTGCCCCTTGATAAAATAAGTCACCGAATGAGCATTGAAAGCATTATCACCAGGATGGCGCTATCCACGAGCGATAATAGCTTTCTATATTCATGAGTGAAATATTATTCGATCATTCATTTACATGGTTATCAGTCTGTCGTATCCCATGGACCCCGTGTATTACATCAGTTTACATGGTTAGCAAACCTGGCTTATCCCATGGACCCCGTGTATTACGTCAGTTTACATGGATATCAAACCTGGCTTATCCCATGGACCCCGTGTATTACATCAGTTTACATGGATATATAACCTGGTGTATCTCATGGACCCTGTGTATTACTTCAGTTTACATGGATATATAACCTGGTGTATCCCATGGACCCTGTGTATTACTTCAGTTTACATGGATATATAACCTGGTGTATCCCATGGACCCTGTGTATTACTTCAGTTTACATGGTTATCAAACCTGTCGTATCCCATGGACCACGTGTATTACGTCAGTTTACATGGATCTATAACCTGGTTTATCCGATGGACCATGTGTATTACGTCAGTTTACATGGATCTATAACCTGGCTTATCCGATGGACCCCGTGTATTACGTCGGTTTACATGGATATATAACCTGGTTTATCTCATGGACCCTGTGTATTACGTCAGTTTACATGGATCTATAACCTGGTTTATCCAATGGACCCTGTGTATTACATCAGTTTACATGGATATATAACCTGGTGTATCCCATGGACCCTGTGTATTACTTCAGTTTACATGGATATATAACCTGGTGTATCCCATGGACCCTGTGTATTACTTCAGTTTACATGGTTATCAAACCTGTCGTATCCCATGGACCACGTGTATTACGTCAGTTTACATGGATCTATAACCTGGTTTATCCGATGGACCATGTGTATTACGTCAGTTTACATGGATCTATAACCTGGCTTATCCGATGGACCCCGTGTATTACGTCGGTTTACATGGATATATAACCTGGTTTATCTCATGGACCCTGTGTATTACGTCAGTTTACATGGATCTATAACCTGGTTTATCCAATGGACCCTGTGTATTACATCAGTTTACATGGATATATAACCTGGTGTATCCCATGGACCCCGTGTATTACATCAGTTTACATGGATATCAAACCTTGTTTATCCCATGAACCCGTGTATTACATCAGCTTACATGGATATATAACATGGCTTATCCCATGGACCCCGTGTATTACGTCAGTTTACATGGATATATAAACTGGCTTATCCCATGGACCCCGTGTATTACGTCAGTTTACATGGATATATAACATGGCTTATCCCATGGATCCGTGCATTACATCAGCTTACATGGATATCAAACCTGGCTTATCCCATGGACCATGTGTATTACATCAGCTTACATGGATATCAAACCTGGCTTATCCCATGGACCACGTGTATTACGTCAGTTTACATGGATATATAAACTGGCTTATCCCATGGACCCCGTGTATTAAGTCAGTTTACATGGATATCAAACCTGGCTTATCCCATGGACCACGTGTATTACGTCAGTTTACATGGATATATAAACTGGCTTATCCCGTGGACCCCGTGTATTACATCAGTTCACATGGATATCAAACCTGGTATATCCGATGGACCCAGTGTATTACGTCAGTTCACATGGATATCAAACCTGGTATATCCGATGGACCCCGTGTATTACGTCGGTTCACATGGATATCAAACCTGGTATATCCCATGGACCCCGTGTATTACGTCAGCTTACATGGATATATAACCTGGTTTATCCCATGGACCCTGTGTATTACGTCAGTTTACATGGATCTATAACCTGGTTTATCCCATGGACCCTGTGTATTACGTCAGTTTACATGGATATATAACCTGGTTTATCCCATAGACCCTGTGTATTACGTCAGTTTACATGGATATATAACCTGGTGTATCCCATGGACCCTGTGTATTACGTCAATTTACATGGATATATAACATGGCTTATCCCATGGATCCGTGCATTACATCAGCTTATATGGATATTAAACCTGGCTTATCCCATGGACCACGTGTATTACATCAGCTTACATGGATATCAAACCTGGCTTATCCCATGGACCACGTGTATTACGTCAGTTTACATGGATATATAAACTGGGTTATCCCATGGACCACCCCGTGTATTACGTCAGTTTACATGGATATATAACATGGCTTATCCCATGGATCCGTGCATTGCATCAGCTTACATGGATACCAAACCTGGCTTATCCCATGGACCACGTGTATTACATCAGCTTACATGGATATCAAACCTGGCTTATCTCATGGAACACGTGTATTACGTCAGTTACATGGATATATAAACTGGCTTATCCCATGGACCCCGTGTATTACGTCAGTTTACATGGATATCAAACCTGGCTTATCCCATGGACCACGTGTATTACGTCAGTTTACATGGATATATAAACTGGCTTATCCCATGGACCCCGTGTATTACATCAGTTCACATGGATATCAAACCTGGTATATCCGATGGACCCCGTGTATTACGTCAGTTCACATGGATATCAAACCTGGTATATCCGATGGACCCCGTGTATTACGTTGGTTCACATGGATATCAAACCTGGTGTATCCCATGGACCCTGTGTATTACGTCAGTTTACATGGATATCAAACCTGGCTTATCCCATGGACCTCGTGTATTACATCAGTTTACATGGATAGCTAACCTGGTTTATCCCATGGACCGCGTGTATTACGTCAGCTTACATGGATATATAACCTGGTTTATCCCATGGACCCTGTGTATTACATCAGTTTACATGGATCTATAACCTGGTTTATCCCATGGACCCTGTGTATTACGTCAGTTTATAATGATATATAACCTGGTTTATCCGATGGACCCCGTGTATTACGTCAGTTTACATGGATATATAACCTGGTTTATCCCATGGACCCTGTGTATTACGTCAGTTTACATGGATCTATAACCTGGTTTATCCCATGGACCCTGTGTATTACGTCAGTTTATAATGATATATAACCTGGTTTATCCAATGGACCCTGTGTATTACGTCAGTTTATAATGATATATATAACCTGGTTTATCCAATGGACCCCGTGTATTACGTCGGGTTACATGGATATATAACCTGGTTTATCCCATGGACCCTGTGTATTACGTCAGTTTACATGGATATCAAACCTTGTTTATCCCATGGACCCTGTGTATTACGTCAGTTTACATGGATATCAAACCTGGTTTATCCCATGGACCCTGTGTATTACGTCAGTTTACATGGATCTATAATCTGGTTTATCCCATGGACCCTGTGTATTACGTCAGTTTACATGGATATATAACCTGGTGTATCCCATGGACCCCGTGTATTACATCAGTTTACATGGATATCAAACATTGTTTATCCCATGGACCCGTGCAATACATCAGCTTACATGGATATCAAACCTGGCTTATCCCATGGACCACGTGTATTACATCAGCTTACATGGATATCTAACCTGGTTTATCCCATGGACCACGTGTATTACGTCAGTTTACATGGATATATAACCTGGTTTATCCCATGGACCCTGTGTATTACGTCAGTTTACATGGATATATAACCTGGTTTATCCCATGGACCCGTGTATTACGTCAGCTTACATGGATATCAAACCTGGTTTATCCCATGGACCCCGTGTATTACATCAGCTTACATGGATATCAAACCTGGCTTATCCCATGGACCCTGTGTATTACGTCAGTTTACATGGATATATAACCTGGTTTATCCCATGGACCCCGTGTATTACGTCAGTTTACATGGATATATAACCTGGTTATCCCATGACCGTGATTACTCAGTTAATGGATATAAACTGGTTATCCCATGGACGTGTATTACTCAGTTACATGGATATAACCTGGTTATCCCATGGACCTGATACGTCAGTTAAGATATATAACTGGTTATCCCATGGACCCGTGTATTACGTCAGTTACATGGATATATAACCTGGTTTATCCCATGGACCCGTGTATTACGTCAGTTTACATGGATATCAAACCTGGTTTATCCCATGGACCCTGTGTATTACGTCAGTTTACATGGATATCAAACCTGGTTTATCCCATGGACCCCGTGTATTACGTCAGTTTACATGGATATATAACCTGGTTTATCCCATGGACCCCGTGTATTACGTCAGTTTACATGGATATATAACATGGCTTATCCCATGGATCCGTGCATTACATCAGCTTACATGGATATCAAACCTGGCTTATCCCATGGACCACGTGTATTACATCAGCTTACATGGATATCAAACCTGGCTTATCCCATGGACCACGTGTATTACGTCAGTTTACATGGATATATAACCTGGTTTATCCCATGGACCCCGTGTATTACGTCAGTTTACATGGATATCAAACCTGGCTTATCCCATGGACCCCGTGTATTACGTCAGTTTACATGGATATATAAACTGGCTTATCCCATGGACCCCGTGTATTACATCAGTTCACATGGATATCAAACCTGGTATATCCGATGGACCCTGTGTATTACGTCAGTTCACATGGATATCAAACCTGGTATATCCCATGGACCCTGTGTATTACGTCAGTTTACATGGATCTATAACCTGGTTTATCCCATGGACCCTGTGTATTACGTCAGTTTATAATGAGATATAACCTGGTGTATCCAATGGACCCTGTGTATTACGTCAGTTTACATGGATATATAACCTGGTGTATCCCATGGACCCCGTGTATTACATCAGTTTACATGGATATCAAACCTGGTTTATCCCATGGACCCTGTGTATTACGTCAGTTTACATGGATATCAAACCTGGCTTATCCCATGGACCTCGTGTATTACATCAGTTTACATGGATATATAAACTGGCTTATCCCATGGACCCCGTGTATTACGTCAGTTTACATGGATATCAAACCTGGCTTATCCCATGGACCACGTGTATTACGTCAGTTTACATGGATATATAAACTGGCTTATCCCATGGACCCCGTGTATTACATCAGTTCACATGGATATCAAACCTGGTATATCCGATGGACCCCGTGTATTACGTCAGTTCACATGGATATCAAACCTGGTATATCCGATGGACCCCGTGTATTACGTTGGTTCACATGGATATCAAACCTGGTGTATCCCATGGACCCTGTGTATTACGTCAGTTTACATGGATATCAAACCTGGCTTACCCCATGGACCTCGTGTATTACATCAGTTTACATGGATAGCTAACCTGGTTTATCCCATGGACCCCGTGTATTACGTCAGTTTACATGGATATATAACCTGGTTTATCCCATGGACCCTGTGTATTACATCAGTTTACATGGATATATAACCTGGTTTATCCCATGGACCCTGTGTATTACGTCAGTTTATATGGATATATAACCTGGTTTATCCCATGGACCCTGTGTATTACGTCAGTTTACATGGATATATAACCTGGTTTATCCCATGGACCCTGTGTATTACGTCAGTTTACATGGATCTATAACCTGGTTTATCCCATGGACCCTGTGTATTACGTCAGTTTATATGGATATATAACCTGGTTTATCCCATGGACCCTGTGTATTACGTCAGTTTATCATGGATATATAACCTGGTTTATCCCATGGACCCCGTGTATTACGTCAGGTTACATGGATATATAACCTGGTTTATCCCATGGACCCCGTGTATTACGTCAGTTTACATGGATATCAAACCTGGTTTATCCCATGGACCCCGTGTATTACGTCAGTTTACATGGATATATAACCTGGCTTATCCCATGGACCCTGTGTATTACGTCAGTTTACATGGATATATAACCTGGTTTATCCCATGGACCCGTGTATTACGTCAGCTTACATGGATATCAAACCTGGTTTATCCCATGGACCCTGTGTATTACGTCAGTTTACATGGATATCAAACCTGGTTTATCCCATGGACCCCGTGTATTACGTCAGTTTACATGGATATATAACCTGGCTTATCCCATGGACCCTGTGTATTACGTCAGTTTACATGGATATATAACCTGGTTTATCCCATGGACCCGTGTATTACGTCAGTTTACATGGATATCAAACCTGGCTTATCCCATGGACCACGTGTATTACATCAGTTTACATGGATATCAAACCTGGTTTATCCCATGGACCCTGTGTATTACGTCAGTTTACATGGATATATAACCTGGTTTATCCCATGGACCCTGTGTATTACGTCAGTTTACATGGATATATAACCTGGTTATCCCATGGACCCTGTGTATTACGTCAGTTTAAGATATACCTGGTGTATCCATGGACCCTGTGTATTACATCAGTTTACATGGATATAAAACCTGGTTTATCCCATGGACCCCGTGTATTACGTCAGTTTACATGGATATCAAACCTGGTTTATCCCATGGACCCTGTGTATTACGTCAGTTTACATGGATATCAAACCTGGTTTATCCCATGGACCCCGTGTATTACGTCAGTTTACATGGATATCTAACCTGGTTTATCCCATGGACCCCGTGTATTACGTCAGTTTACATGGATATATAACCTGGTTTATCCCATGGACCCTGTGTATTACGTCAGTTTACATGGATATATAACCTGGTTTATCCCATGGACCCTGTGTATTACGTCAGTTTACATGGATATATAACCTGGTTTATCCCATGGACCCCGTGTATTACGTCAGTTTACATGGATATCTAACCTGGTTTATCCCATGGACCCCGTGTATTACGTCAGTTTACATGGATATCAAACCTGGTTTATCCCATGGACCCCGTGTATTACGTCAGTTTACATGGATATATAACCTGGTTTATCCCATGGACCCTGTGTATTACGTCAGTTTACATGGATATAAACCTGGTTTATCCCATGGACCCTGTGTATTACGTCAGTTTACATGGATATATAACCTGGTTTATCCCATGGACCCTGTGTATTACGTCAGTTTACATGGATCTATAACCTGGTTTATCCCATGGACCCTGTGTATTACGTCAGTTTATATGGATATATAACCTGGTTTATCCCATGGACCCTGTGTATTACGTCAGTTTACATGGATATATAACCTGGTTTATCCCATGGACCCCGTGTATTACGTCAGTTTACATGGATATCAAACCTGGTTTATCCCATGGACCCGTGTATTACGTCAGTTTACATGGATATCTAACCTGGTTTATCCCATGGACCCTGTGTATTACGTCAGTTTACATGGATATATAACCTGGTTTATCCCATGGACCCTGTGTATTACGTCAGTTTACATGGATATATAACCTGGTTTATCCCATGGACCCTGTGTATTACGTCAGTTTACATGGATATATAACCTGGTTTATCCCATGGACCCTGTGTATTACGTCAGTTTACATGGATATATAACCTGGTTTATCCCATGGACCCTGTGTATTACGTCAGTTTACATGGATATATAACCTGGTTTATCCCATGGACCCTGTGTATTACGTCAGTTTACATGGATATATAACCTGGTTTATCCCATGGACCCTGTGTATTACGTCAGTTTACATGGATATATAACCTGGTTTATCCCATGGACCCGTGTATTACATCAGCTTACATGGATATCAAACCTGGCTTATCCCATGGACCACGTGTATTACGTCAGCTTACATGGATATCAAACCTGGTTTATCCCATGGACCCCGTGTATTACGTCAGTTTACATGGATATATAAACTGGTTTATCCCATGGACCCTGTGTATTACGTCAGTTTACATGGATATATAACATGGCTTATCCCATGGACCCGTGCATTACATCAGCTTACATGGATATCAAACCTGGCTTATCCCATGGACCACGTGTATTACATCAGCTTACATGGATATCAAACCTGGCTTATCCCATGGACCACGTGTATTACGTCAGTTTACATGGATATATAAACTGGCTTATCCCATGGACCCCGTGTATTACGTCAGTTTACATGGATATCAAACCTGGCTTATCCCATGGACCACGTGTATTACGTCAGTTTACATGGATATATAAACTGGCTTATCCCATGGACCCCGTGTATTACATCAGTTCACATGGATATCAAACCTGGTATATCCGATGGACCCCGTGTATTACGTCAGTTCACATGGATATCAAACCTGGTATATCCGATGGACCCTGTGTATTACGTCAGTTCACATGGATATCAAACCTGGTATATCCCATGGACCCTGTGTTTTACGTCAGTTTACATGGATCTATAACCTGGTTTATCCCATGGACCCTGTGTATTACGTCAGTTTATAATGAGATATAACCTGGTGTATCCAATGGACCCTGTGTATTACGTCAGTTTACATGGATATATAACCTGGTGTATCCCATGGACCCCGTGTATTACATCAGTTTACATGGATATCAAACCTGGTTTATCCCATGGACCCCGTGTATTACGTCAGTTTACATGGATATCAAACCTGGCTTATCCCATGGACCTCGTGTATTACATCAGTTTACATGGATATCTAACCTGGTTTATCCCATGGACCCCGTGTATTACGTCAGCTTACATGGATATATAACCTGGTTTATCCCATGGACCCTGTGTATTACGTCAGTTTACATGGATCTATAACCTGGTTTATCCCATGGACCCTGTGTATTACGTCAGTTTATAATGATATATAACCTGGTTTATCCAATGGACCCTGTGTATTACGTCAGTTTATATGGATCTATAACCTGGTTTATCCCATGGACCCTGTGTATTACGTCAGTTTACATGGATCTATAACCTGGTTTATCCCATGGACACTGTGTATTACGTCAGTTTATATCGATATATAACCTGGTTTATCCCATGGACCCTGTGTATTACGTCAGTTTATATGGATATATAATCTGTTTTATCCCATGGACCCTGTGTATTACGTCAGTTTACATGGATATATAACCTGGTTTATCCCATGTACCCTGTGTATTACGTCAGTTTACATGGATATATAACCTGGTTTATCCCATAGACCCTGTGTATTACGTCAGTTTACATGGATATATAACCTGATGTATCCCATGGACCCTGTGTATTACGTCAGTTTACATGGATATATAAACTGGCTTATCCCATGGACCCCGTGTATTACGTCAGTTTACATGATATATAACATGGCTTATCCCATGGATCCGTGCATTACATCAGTTACATGGATATCAAACCTGGCTTATCCCATGGACCACGTGTATTACATCAGTTACATGGATATCAAACCTGGCTTATCCCATGGACCACGTGTATTACGTCAGTTTACATGGATATATAAACTGGGTTATCCCATGGACCCCCCCCCCGTGTATTACGTCAGTTTACATGGATATATAACATGGCTTATCCCATGGATCCGTGCATACATCAACTTACATGGATACCAAACCTGGCTTATCCCATGGACCACGTGTATTACATCAGCTTACATGGATATCAAACCTGGCTTATCCCATGGACCACGTGTATTACGTCAGTTTACATGGATATATAAACTGGCTTATCCCATGGACCCCGTGTATTACATCAGTTCACATGGATATCAAACCTGGTATATCCGATGGACCCCGTGTATTACGTCAGTTCACATGGATATCAAACCTGGTATATCCGATGGACCCCGTGTATTACGTCGGTTCACATGGATATCAATCCTGGTATATCCCATGGACCCCGTGTATTACGTCAGCTTACATGGATATATAACCTGGTGTATCCCATGGACCCTGTGTATTACGTCAGTTTACATGAATATCAAACCTGGCTTATCCCATGGACCTCGTGTATTACATCAGTTTAGATGGATATCTAACCTGGTTTATCCCATGGACCCCGTGTATTACGTCAGCTTACATGGATATATAACCTGGTTTATCCCATGGACCCTGTGTATTACGTCAGTTTACATGGATCTATAACCTGGTTTATCCCATGGACCCTGTGTATTACATCAGTTTATAATGATATATAACCTGGTTTATCCAATGGACCCAGTGTATTACGTCAGTTTACATGGATATATAACCTGGTGTATCCCATGGACCCCGTGTATTACATCAGTTTACATGGATATCAAACCTGGTTTATCCCATGGACCCTGTGTATTACGTCAGTTTACATGGATATATAACCTGGTTTATCCCATGGACCCTGTGTATTACGTCAGTTTACATGGATATATAACCTGGTTTATCCCATGGACCCTGTGTATTACGTCAGTTTACATGGATATATAACCTGGTTTATCCCATGGACCCTGTGTATTACGTCAGTTTACATGATATATAACATGGCTTATCCCATGGATCCGTGCATTACATCAGCTTACATGGATATCAAACCTGGCTTATCCCATGGACCACGTGTATTACATCAGCTTACATGGATATCAAACCTGGTTTATCCCATGGACCCGTGTATTACGTCAGTTTACATGGATATATAAACTGGTTTATCCCATGGACCCCGTGTATTACGTCAGTTTACATGGATATATAACTGGTTTATCCCATGGACCCGTGCATTACATCAGTTTACATGGATATCAAACCTGGCTTATCCCATGGACCCCGTGTATTACGTCAGTTTACATGGATATAAACCTGGTTTATCCCATGGACCCGTGTATTACGTCAGTTTACATGGATATATAACCTGGTTTATCCCATGGACCCCGTGTATTACGTCAGTTTACATGGATATATAACCTGGTTTATCCCATGGACCCGTGTATTACGTCAGTTTACATGGATATCAAACCTGGTTTATCCCATGGACCCTGTGTATTACGTCAGTTTACATGGATAGTAAACCTGGTTTATCCCATGAACCCTGTGTATTACGTCAGTTTACATGGATATCAAACCTGGTTTATCCCATGGACCCTGTGTATTACGTCAGTTTACATGGATATCAAACCTGGTTTATCCCATGGACCCCTTGTATTACGTCAGTTTATATGGATATCTGACCTGGTTTATCCCATGGACCCTGTGTATTACGTCAGTTTACATGGATCTATAACCTCGTTTATCCCATGGACCCTGTGTATTACGTCAGTTTATAATGATATATAACCTGGTTTATCCAATGGACCCTGTGTATTACGTCAGTTTACATGGATATATAACCTGGTGTATCCCATGGACCCCGTGTATTACATCAGTTTACATGGATATCAAACCTGGTTTATCCCATGGACCCTGTGTATTACGTCAGTTTACATGGATATATAACCTGGTTTATCCCATGGACCCTGTGTATTACGTCAGTTTACATGGATCTATAACCTGGTTTATCCCATGGACACTGTGTATTACGTCAGTTTATATGGATATATAACCTGGTTTATCCCATGGACCCTGTGTATTACGTCAGTTTATATGGATATATAACCTGGTTTATCCCATGGACCCTGTGTATTACGTCAGTTTACATGGATATATAACCTGGTTTATCCCATGGACCCTGTGTATTACGTCAGTTTACATGGATATATAACCTGGTTTATCCCATGGACCCTGTGTATTACGTCAGTTTACATGGATATATAACCTGGTTTATCCCATGGACCCTGTGTATTACGTCAGTTTACATGGATATATAACCTGGTTTATCCCATGGACCCTGTGTATTACGTCAGTTTACATGGATCTATAACCTGGTTTATCCCATGGACCCTGTGTATTACGTCAGTTTATAATGATATATAACCTGGTTTATCCCATGGACCCTGTGTATTACGTCAGTTTACATGGATATATAACCTGGTTTATCCCATGGACCCCGTGTATTACGTCAGTTTACATGGATATCTAACCTGGTTTATCCCATGGACCCTGTGTATTACGTCAGTTTACATGGATCTATAACCTGGTTTATCCCATGGACCCTGTGTATTACGTCAGTTTACATGGATCTATAACCTGGTTTATCCCATGGACACTGTGTATTACGTCAGTTTACATGGATATATAACCTGGTTTATCCCATGGACCCTGTGTATTACGTCAGTTTATATGGATATATAACCTGGTTTATCCCATGGACCCTGTGTATTACGTCAGTTTACATGGATATATAACCTGGTTTATCCCATGGACCCTGTGTATTACGTCAGTTTACATGGATATATAACCTGGTTTATCCCATGGACCCTGTGTATTACGTCAGTTTACATGGATATATAACCTGGTGTATCCCATGGACCCTGTGTATTACGTCAGTTTACATGGATATCTAACCTGGTTTATCCCATGGACCCCGTGTATTACGTCAGTTTACATGGATATATAACCTGGTTTATCCCATGGACCCTGTGTATTACGTCAGTTTACATGGATATATAACCTGGTTTATCCCATGGACCCTGTGTATTACGTCAGTTTACATGGATATCAAACCTGGTTTATCCCATGGACCCCGTGTATTACATCAGTTTACATGGATATCAAACCTGGTTTATCCCATGGACCCTGTGTATTACGTCAGTTTACATGGATATATAACCTGGTTTATCCCATGGACCCTGTGTATTACGTCAGTTTACATGGATATATAACCTGGTTTATCCCATGGACACTGTGTATTACGTCAGTTTATATGGATATATAACCTGGTTTATCCCATGGACCCTGTGTATTACGTCAGTT
>CM026387.1:66353927-66432404 GCA_014843695.1 Archivesica marissinica | reverse complement strand
CGGTACTAATCAAGCTTGTGTGGAGATATAGCTGGGCCTGGGGAGTGGGTACTAATCAAGCTGGTGTGGAGATATAGCTGGGCCTGGGTAGTGGGTACTAATCAAGCTGGTGTGGAGATATAGCTGGGCCTGGGGAGTGGGTACTAATCAAGCTGGTGTGGAGATATAGCTGGGCCTGGGGAGTGGGTACTAATCAAGCTGGTGTGGAGATATAGCTGGGCCTGGGGAGACGGTACTAATCAAGCTGGTGTGGGGATATAGCTGGGCCTGGGGAGACAGGTACTAATCAAGCTGGTGTGGAGATATAGCTGGGCCTGGGCAGACACGGTACTAATCAAGCTGGTGTGGAGATATAGCTGGGCCTGGGCAGACACGGTACTAATCAAGCTGGTGTGGAGATATAGCTGGGCCTGGGGAGTGGGTACTAATCAAGCTGGTGTGGGATATAGCTGGGCCTGGGGAGTGGGTACTAATCAAGCTGGTGTGGAGATATAGCTGGGCCTGGGCAGACAGGTACTAATCAGGCTGGTGTGGAGATATAGCTGGGCCTGGGCAGACACGGTACTAATCAAGCTGGTGTGGAGATATAGCTGGGCCTGTGGAGACAGTACTAATCAAGCTGGTGTGGAGATATAGCTGGGCCTGTGGAGACAGTACTGATCAAGCTGGTGTGGAGATATAGCTGGGCCTGTGGAGACGGTACTAATCAAGCTGGTGTGGAGATATAGCTGGGCCTGTGGAGACGGTACTAATCAAGCTGGTGTGGAGATATAGCTGGGCCTGGGTAGTGGGTACTAATCAAGCTGGTGTGGAGATATAGCTGGGCCTGGGGAGTGGGTACTAATCAAGCTGGTGTGGAGATATAGCTGGGCCTGGGCAGACACGGTACTAATCAAGCTGGTGTGGAGATATAGCTGGGCCTGGGGAGTGGGTACTAATCAAGCTGGTGTGGAGATATAGCTGGGCCTGGGCAGACACGGTACTAATCAAGCTGGTGTGGAGATATAGCTGGGCCTGGGGAGTGGGTACTAATCAAGCTGGTGTGGAGATATAGCTGGGCCTGGGCAGACACGGTACTAATCAAGCTGGTGTGGAGATATAGCTGGGCCTGGGGAGACGGTACTAATCAAGCTGGTGTGGAGATATAGCTGGGCCTGGGGAGTGGGTACTAATCAAGCTGGTGTGGAGATATAGCTGGGCCTGGGGAGTGGGTACTAATCAAGCTGGTGTGGAGATATAGCTGGGCCTGGGAGACACGGTACTAATCAAGCTGGTGTGGAGATATAGCTGGGCCTGGGGAGACGGTACTAATCAAGCTGGTGTGGAGATATAGCTGGGCCTGGGCAGACACGGTACTAATCAAGTGGTGTGGGATTTGGGTGGGGTACTATCAGCTGGTGTGGAGATATAGCTGGCCTGGGGACACGGTACTAATCAAGCTGGTGTGGAGATATAGCTGGGCCTGGGGAGTGGGTACTAATCAAGCTGGTGTGGAGATATAGCTGGGCCTGGGGAGTGGGTACTAATCAAGCTGGTGTGGAGATATAGCTGGGCCTGGGGAGACGGTACTAATCAAGCTGGTGTGGAGATATAGCTGGGCCTGGGGAGTGGGTACTAATCAAGCTGGTGTGGAGATATAGCTGGGCCTGGGGAGTCGGTACTAATCAAGCTGGTGTGGAGATATAGCTGGGCCTGGGCAGACAGGTACTAATCAAGCTGGTGTGGAGATATAGCTGGGCCTGGGCAGACAGGTACTAATCAAGCTGGTGTGGAGATATAGCTGGGCCTGGGCAGACAGGTACTAATCAAGCTGGTGTGGAGATATAGCTGGGCCTGGGCAGACACGGTACTAATCAAGCTGGTGTGGAGATATAGCTGGGCCTGGGGAGACACGGTACTAATCAAGCTGGTGTGGAGATATAGCTGGGCCTGGGGAGTGGGTACTAATCAAGCTGGTGTGGGGATATAGCTGGGCCTGGGGAGTGGGTACTAATCAAGCTGGTGTGGAGATATAGCTGGGCCTGGGCAGACACGGTACTAATCAGGCTGGTGTGGAGATATAGCTGGGCCTGGGGAGACACGGTACTAATCAAGCTGGTGTGGAGATATAGCTGGGCCTGTGGAGACAGTACTAATCAAGCTGGTGTGGAGATATAGCTGGGCCTGTGGAGACAGTACTAATCAAACAGGTGTGGAGATATAACTGGGCCTGTGGAGACGGTACTAATCAAGCAGGTGTGGTGATATAGCTGGGCCTGGGTAGTGGGTACTAATCAAGCTGGTGTGGGGATATAGCTGGGCCTGGGGAGTGGGTACTAATCAAGCTGGTGTGGAGATATAGCTGGGCCTGGGCAGACACGGTACTAATCAAGCTGGTGTGGAGATATAGCTGGGCCTGGGCAGTGGGTACTAATCAAGCTGGTGTGGAGATATAGCTGGGCCTGGGCAGACACGGTACTAATCAAGCTGGTGTGGAGATATAGCTGGGCCTGGGGAGTGGGTACTAATCACGCTGGTGTGGAGATATAGCTGGGCCTGGGCAGACACGGTACTAATCAAGCTGGTGTGGAGATATAGCTGGGCCTGGGCAGGGGACTAATCAAGCTGGTGTGGAGATATAGCTGGGCTTGGGGAGACGGTACTAATCAAGCTGGTGTGGAGATATAGCTGGGCCTGGGGAGACGGTACTAATCAAGCTGGTGTGGAGATATAGCTGGGCCTGGGCAGACACGGTACTAATCAAGCTGGTGTGGAGATATAGCTGGGCCTGGGGAGTGGGTACTAATCAAGCTGGTGTGGAGATATAGCTGGGCCTGGGGAGTGGGTACTAATCAAGCTGGTGTGGAGATATAGCTGGGCCTGGGCAGACACGGTACTAATCAAGCTGGTGTGGAGATATAGCTGGGCCTGGGCAGTGGGTACTAATCAAGCTGGTGTGGAGATATAGCTGGGCCTGGGGAGTGGGTACTAATCAAGCTGGTGTGGAGATATAGCTGGGCCTGGGTAGTGGGTACTAATCAAGCTGGTGTGGAGATATAGCTGGGCCTGGGGAGTGGGTACTAATCAAGCTGGTGTGGAGATATAGCTGGGCCTGGGGAGACACGGTACTAATCAAGCTGGTGTGGAGATATAGCTGGGCCTGGGGAGACACGGTACTAATCAAGCTGGTGTGGAGATATAGCTGGGCCTGGGCAGACACGGTACTAATCAAGCTGGTGTGGAGATATAGCTGGGCCTGGGGAGACACGGTACTAATCAAGCTGGTGTGGAGATATAGCTGGGCCTGGGGACGGTACTAATCAAGCTGGTGTGGAGATATAGCTGGGCCTGGGGAGACAGGTACTAATCAAGCTGGTGTGGAGATATAGCTGGGCCTGGGGAGACGGTACTAATCAGCTGGTGTGGAGATATAGCTGGCCTGGGGAGTGGGTACTAATCAAGCTGGTGTGGAGATATAGCTGGGCCTGGGGAGTGGGTACTAATCACACTGGTGTGGAGATATAGCTGGACCTGGGTAGTGGGTACTAATCAAGCTGGTGTGAGATATAGCTGGACCTGGAGAGTGGGTACTAATCAAGCTGGTGTGGAGATATAGCTGGGCCTGGGGAGACACGGTACTAATCAAGCTGGTGTGGGGATATAGCTGGGCCTGGGGAGACACGGTGCTAATCAATCTGGTGTGGAGATAGAGCTGGGCCTGGGGAGACTGGTACTAATCAAGCTGGTGTGGAGATATAGCTGGGCCTGGGGAGACACGGTACTAATCAAGCTGGTCTGGAGATATAGCTGGGCCTGGGGAGACACGGTACTAATCAAGCTGATGTGGAGATATGGCTGGGCCTGTGGAGACGGTACTAATCACGCTGGTGTGGAGATATGGCTGGTCCTGGGCAGTGGGTACTAATCAGGCTGGTGTGGAGATATAGCTGGGCCTGGGCAGACACGGTACTAATCAGGCTGGTGTGGGGATATAGCTTGCCTGGGGAGACGGTACTAATCAAGCTGGTGTGGAGATATAGCTGGGCCTGGGGAGACAGGTACTAATCAAGCTGGTGTGGAGATATAGCTGGGCCTGGGGAGACGGTACTAATCAAGCTGGTGTGGAGATATAGCTGGGCCTGGGGAGACGGTACTAATCAAGCTGGTGTGGAGATATAGCTGGGCCTGGGAGACGGTACTAATCAAGCTGGTGTGGAGATATAGCTGGGCCTGGGAGTCTAATCAAGCTGGTGTGGAGATATAGCTGGGCCTGGGGAGTGGGTACTAATCAAGCTGGTGTGGAGATATAGCTGGGCCTGGGGAGACGGTACTAATCAAGCTGGTGTGGAGATATAGCTGGGCCTGGGGAGACGGTACTAATCAAGCTGGTGTGGAGATATAGCTGGGCCTGGGGAGACACGGTACTAATCAAGCTGGTGTGGGGATATAGCTGGGCCTGGGGAGTGGGTACTAATCACACTGGTGTGGAGATATAGCTGGACCTGGGTAGTGGGTACTAATCAAGCTGGTGTGTAGATATAGCTGGACCTGGAGAGTGGGTACTAATCAAGCTGGTGTGGAGATATAGCTGGGCCTGGGGAGACACGGTACTAATCAAGCTGGTGTGGGGATATAGCTGGGCCTGGGGAGACACGGTGCTAATCAATCTGGTGTGGAGATAGAGCTGGGCCTGGGGAGACATGGTACTAATCAAGCTGGTGTGGAGATATAGCTGGGCCTGGGGAGACACGGTACTAATCAAGCTGGTCTGGAGATATAGCTGGGCCTGGGGAGACACGGTACTAATCAAGCTGATGTGGAGATATGGCTGGGCCTGTGGAGACACGGTACTAATCACGCTGGTGTGGAGATATGGCTGGTCCTGGGCAGTGGGTACTAATCAGGCTGGTGTGGAGATATAGCTAGGCCTGGGCAGACACGGTACTAATCAGGCTGGTGTGGGGATATAGCTTGCCTGGGGAGACACG
Source organism: Archivesica marissinica (assembly GCA_014843695.1). Classification (NCBI taxonomy): domain Eukaryota; kingdom Metazoa; phylum Mollusca; class Bivalvia; order Venerida; family Vesicomyidae; genus Archivesica; species Archivesica marissinica. Next base: position 66,427,437 of record CM026387.1, on the reverse strand, counting down.
GTACTAATCAGGCTTGTGTGGAGATATAGCTGGGCCTGGGGAGACACGGTACTAATCAAGCTGGTGTGGATATATAGCTGGGCCTGTGGAGACAGTACTAATCAAGCTTGTGTGGCGAAATAGCTGTCATCTTAATACACTGTGTTGACCTTCAACCAATCCGGTTGCAGTACTACAATGTGGACAACATTAAAAAACTCTTCGACTCTATCAGAGTAGAGTCCATCATATCATTTATCAAGGCAATAGGAATTTATAATAAGCTGTGATATCAATTGTTAATCATGCCTTTGTAGTAATCATTCATTCATATATTACCTGTAATTAATCTTACGTCTTTATAACTTCTTAGTATTAATTTTTACGTAATGCATATACTTATATAGAATTTTATTTCATACACTCGACAATAAACATAACTTTAATGCGCGCTACATGACCTTAGATGTCGATGCGCCGTAAAACACCATTCATTCATTATTACTAATCAAGCTGGTGTGGAGATATAGCTGGGCCTGGGCAGTGGGTACTAATCAAGCTGGTGTGGAGATATAGCTGGGCCTGGGCAGACACGATACTAATCAAGCTGGTGTGGAGATATAGCTGGGCCTGGGGAGACGGTACTAATCAAGCTGGTGTGGAGATATAGCTGGGCCTGGGGAGACGGTACTAATCAAGCTGGTGTGGAGATATAGCTGGGCCTGGGCAGACACGGTACTAATCAAGCTGGTGTGGATATAGCTGGGCCTGGGGAGTGGTACTAATCAAGCTGGTGTGGAGATATAGCTGGGCCTGGGAGAGGTATAATCAAGCTGGTGTGGAGATATAGCTGGGCCTGGGAGACGGTACTAATCAAGCTGGTGTGGAGATATAGCTGGGCCTGGGAGACCGGTACTAATCAAGCTGGTGTGGAGATATAGCTGGGCCTGGGGACACGGTACTAATCAAGCTGGTGTGGAGATATAGCTGGGCCTGGGCAGACATGGTACTAATCAGGCTGGTGTGGAGATATAGCTGGGCCTGGGCAGACACGGTACTAATCAAGCTGGGTGGAGATATAGCTGGGCCTGTGGAGACGGTACTAATCAAGCTGGTGTGGAGATATAGCTGGGCCTGTGGAGACAGTACTGATCAAGCTGGTGTGGAGATATAGCTGGGCCTGTGGAGACGGTACTAATCAAGCAGGTGTGGAGATATAGCTGGGCCTGTGGAGACGGTACTAATCAAGCTGGTGTGGAGATATAGCTGGGCCTGGGGAGTGGGTACTAATCAAGCTGGTGTGGAGATATAGCTGGGCCTGGGGAGACACGGTACTAATCAAGCTGGTGTGGAGATATAGCTGGGCCTGGGGAGTGGGTACTAATCAAGCTGGTGTGGAGATATAGCTGGACCTGGGGAGTGGGTACTAATCAAGCTGGTGTGGAGATATAGCTGGGCCTGGGGAGTGGGTACTAATCAAGCTGGTGTGGAGATATAGCTGGACCTGGAGAGTGGGTACTAATCAAGCTGGTGTGGAGATATGGCTGGGCCTGGGCAGTGGGTACTAATCAGGCTGGTGTGGAGATATAGCTGGGCCTGGGCAGAGGTACTTTGGGGTGGTGGGGTACTAATCAGGCTGGTGTGGAGATATAGCTGGGCCTGGGGAGACACGGTACTAATCAAGCTGGTGTGGAGATATAGCTGGGCCTGGGCAGATACGGTACTAATCAGGCTGGTGTGGAGATATAGCTGGGCCTGGGGAGACACGGTACTAATCAAGCTGGTGTGGAGATATAGCTGGGCCTGGGGAGACACAGTACTAATCAGGCTGGTGTGGTGATATAGCTGGGCCTGGGGAGACACGGTACTAATCAAGCTGGTGTGGATATATAGCTGGGCCTGTGGAGACAATACTAATCAAGCTTGTGTGGAGAAATAGCTGTCATCTTAATACACTGTGTTGACCTTCAACCAATCCGGTTGCAGTACTACAATGTGGACAACATTAAAAAACTCTTCGACTCTATCAGAGTAGAGTACATCATATCATTTATCAAGGCAATAGGAATTTATAATAAGCTGTGATATCAATTGTTAATCATGCCTTTGTAGTAATCATTCATTCATATATTACCTATAATTAATCTTACGTCTTTATAACTTCTTAGTATTAATTTTTACGTAATGCATATACTTATATAGAATTTTATTTCATACACTCGACAATAAACATAACTTTAATGCGCGCTACATGACCTTAGATGTCGATGCGCCGTAAAACACCATTCATTCATTATTACTAATCAAGCTGGTGTGGAGATATAGCTGGGCCTGGGCAGTGGGTACTAATCAAGCTGGTGTGGAGATATAGCTGGGCCTGGGCAGACACGATACTAATCAAGCTGGTGTGGAGATATAGCTGGGCCTGGGGAGACGGTACTAATCAAGCTGGTGTGGAGATATAGCTGGGCCTGGGGAGACGGTACTAATCAAGCTGGTGGGGAGATATAGCTGGGCCTGGGCAGACACGGTATGGGATATAGCTGGGCTGGTAATCAGCTGGTGTGGAGATATAGTGGGCTGGGGGTAAATCAGTGGTGTGGGATATAGCTGGGCCTGGAGGACTAATAGCTGGTGTGGAGATATAGCTGGGCCTGGGGAGACGGTACTAATCAAGCTGGTGTGGAGATATAGCTGGGCCTGGGAGACAGGTACTAATCAAGCTGGTGTGGAGATATAGCTGGGCTGGGCAGACAGGTTAATCAGTACTACAATGGGGATTAGCTCTGGAGCTTCAGCGTGGAGATATGCTGCTGGGAGTATAATCACGGTGTGGGATATTGGGTGGAGTGGTTAATCAGCGGTGTGGGATTAGTGGGCCTGAGGTACTAATCAGCGGTGTGGTATAGCTGGGCCTGGGTATAATAGTGTGATATATTGGAGTATATCATGGTGTGGAATATAGCTGTGGGTGCTGGTGTGGAGATATAGCTGGGCCTGGAGACGTACTAATAATGCTGGTGTGGAGATATAGCTGGGCCTGGGGAGACGGTACTAATCAAGCTGGTGTGGAGATATAGCTGGGCCTGGGCAGACACGGTACTAATCAAGCTGGTGTGGAGATATAGCTGGGCCTGGGCAGACACGGTACTAATCAATCTGGTGTGGAGATATAGCTGGGCCTGTGGAGAAGTACTAATCAAGCTGGTGTGGAGATATAGCTGGGCCTGGGCAGACACGGTACTAATCAAGCTGGTGTGGAGATATAGCTGGGCCTGGGCAGAGACGGTACTAATCAGGCTGGTGTGGAGATATAGCTGGGCCTGTGGAGACGGTACTAATCAAGCAGGTGTGGAGATATAGCTGGGCCTGTGGAGACAGTACTAATCAAGCAGGTGTGGAGATATAGCTGGGCCTGGGTAGTGGGTACTAATCAAGCAGGTGTGGAGATATAGCTGGGCCTGGGCAGACATGGTACTAATCAAGCTGGTTGGAGATATAGCTGGGCCTGGGAGTGGGTACTAATCAAGCTGGTGTGGAGATATAGCTGGGCCTGGGCAGACGTACTATCGCGGTGTGGAGATATAGGTACTAATCAAGCTGGTGTGGGATTGTGGGCCTGGGTACTAATCAGCTGGTGTGGGATAGCTGGGCCTGGGAGGGTACTTCAAGCTGGTGTGGAGATATAGCTGGGCCTGGGCAGACATGGTACTAATCAAGCTGGTGTGGAGATATAGCTGGGCCTGGGCAGTGGGTACTAATCAAGCTGGTGTGGAGATATAGCTGGGCCTGGGCAGACGTGGGTTGTGGTGGGGGTTTGTGGGTGGGTTATACGTTTTGTTTCAAGTTTTGTTTTCAATTACCGTTCTATAAAAGTAAAGTAATCTTGATAAATCTTAACAGATCATAAGTTGCATACCTGTGCCAACACAAATGATCACCAACTGTACACCCGTCACAGCATTTTTGACATCGCCAGCTGTGTAGTGTTCACATTTGTTATCAGGACATCCCGTGGCATAGTTTACCGAGTCTGCCATACTACGTAAACCTTGTAATGGAGTTTTGGCATATTTAGAGTCTACGTCAGCTGAGTAATCTCCATACAATTGTTGCAAATTGTCCGCCATGGGACCAATAATCTGAAATGCACCATAACTTGACGTGAATGTTTTTCACCAGTATTCAAACAAATATGTGAAAAATATGACACCATCCTATGATATTCCATTCTCATTTAAATGCATATGTTTTAAGTCACTGGGAGGGAATATGATAGTGACATACCAATGACCTCATCACTTTATAGTAAATTCATATGCCATTGATGTGTGTATAAATAGGCTGGCATAAGTTGTAAAGTGCATCAAAAACATAAGAAAGGTGAGAAAATACATCTACCATGTGCGTGTGTTTTACGTTTATGTATCGTCGCTACCGGTTGCCCATATGAGTGACGCCTCCTGAAGAGATTGGTCATTTTAGATTTTTGGAGGATAGTGCAATGATACAGACAGAGATCCATTCCAGAGTCTCCTCTGGTTCTTTTACGTGTACGTTGTAAAGCACCGACACGAGACCTCGGTTTAAAGTCCCATCTGAAAGAATGTTAATTTTATTAGGGTCAGACGGGGGATCGAACCTGTGATCACTGGATTACCTGTCCAGCGTGTTACCACTGGACTACATATTCGTCTGTATTCATCTACCATCTCCATAGAGTTGCAGATAAGGAAATCCCACACGAGGGCTGACGATTCAGAGTAGTAATCATTGCACGCATCTTTGGTCGGCGGGTGGGATTTCCTTATCTGCAACTCTATGGAGGTACTAGATTCACTTTATCCCCCTTCAAGCATTTCAGACACGGACGGACACCAGAGTAGAACCATTGACCTTCTGCAAGCCAGTTGGATAACTTCCTCTATATAATTCGACACCACCGGTGGGATTCGAACCTGCAGCGGTGAGGGTCAAGTGATTTAAAGTCAACAACCTTAACAGATCGACCACGGCGGAGTCCACCGTTTACTTCATAATCCGAAAGATACAAATACAACAATACAATTACTAGTATATCAAAATTGATGTATTTTAAGGTGCATGGCCGAAACTGTCTACTTACGGCTATTTTGTTGAAATGTTTCTGTATGGGTAGTAGTTTGTTGTTGTTCTTCAGCAGTACAAATGTCTGCATGGCAGCCTTGACAGAAAGTTCCCTGTGAGCTGGATTCTGTACAAGGGACAAGTTATACTCTAGATAGGGGTTCATCTCAGGAGGGTCAAACTCGCCTAGGCGCATGCGTGTGTAGAAAAGGGGCTTCACTCGTTCCCTGACCAATATCTCAGACAGCTTTCCTTGTTTAACTGCCTCACCTGTATACGCAGGAACATAAATGTACAATGTATCCGATCCTCACAATAGTCTGCAATAATTTACAATTTATCCGATCGTCACAATAGTCTGTAAAAATGTACAATGTATCCGATTCTCACAATAGTCTGCAATAATTTACAATTTATCCGATTCTCACAATAGTCTGCAATAATTTACAATGTATCCGATTCTCACAATAGTCTGCAATAATTTACAATGTATCCGATCGTCACAATAGTCTGCAATAATTTACAATTTATCCGATCCTCACAATAGTCTGCAAGAATTTACAATGTATCCGATCCTCACAATAGTCTGCAATAATTTACAATTTATCCGATCCTCACAATAGTCTGCAAGAATTTACAATGTATCAGATCCTCACAATAGTCTGCAAGATATATCAATACAATTACTATATACTTTCATATTAATAAACTGTAAAATGTAAATGACAATGTATATGTATACATTGGTAACAACATATATGTCTCAACCAAAATAATTTGCAAAACTAAACTTAAGGTAGTTGATAAGGTTAAATTTAATTTATTTTACAACGATTGCGAAGCAAGTTCTAACAACTTATATTAATCACTCTTGTTGGTGCGGATGAAAGCGTATAATTTTATGTGGTCATTCGTGTGGGAGGAAACCGGACTACCATGAGAAAACCCACCTGTCCGATCTGCCGACCACTGTACCATCTCACATACTTCCCGGTCCGAGGATCGAACCAGGGTTGCATTGGTGAGAAGTGAGCGCGCTAACCACTGCACTAATATGACAGCCGGAGTTGATAATACAGCACTTGTCACCAGAATGCTGTATATTCTGACATAATTCTTTGTTTTCATTGAATAGACAGTATAATACTAGGACACACATATCCAAAATACACTATACAGTCTGCATCCGTTATGTCAAAATTGGTTATGTCGAATTCTTCGGTTATCTCGAAGTCGGATCAAAGTCCCGTTTCAGACACTATCGTTTTACATAAAACTGGATATCTCGAATTTCGTTAAGTCAAACTTCGGTTAAGTTGAAGTATTTTGTTTGGTAAGACGGAATTCCACATAACGGATGTAGACTGTACAAGGTATATGGACTTATTAAAAACCCCACACTAATTAAACTATAAATATATTATAAACAATAGAGGAAAAATCAACGTACACACAATGAGTAACTAGCAAGCTCAATGAATTGATATCCATCGCCGAACCGGCTCTGGGTGGACATATTCGTGGATTAGTCAATTCAATGACTCTGGTGTTATTGGGTCAACCCCGGCAACGAGTGCACGTGTACCACCACACTAAGGTGATAATATTGATTTTAAGTTTCATAAAGTCCATCCATTGGTTACTGAGAACTGCCACTGTCCGATTAACGCAGTGATTAGCACACTCGCGTCTCACCAATGCAACCCGGGTTCGATCTTCGGATGTATGTGAGATGTTCACATTACGGTGGTCGCCAGATCGGACAGGTGGGTTTTCTCCGGGTACTCCGGTTTCCGCCCACACGAATGATCACAGTTACGCTTCATCCGTGCCAACGAGAATGATTAATATAAGTTGCTAAAACTTGCTTCGCAATCGTTGTAAAAGAAATAAAGTTTAAACTGGCACTGCACAGACGGCGCCAAAACACCGAACATGTCGGTGATAATCATATACAAAATAGACCAATGGATACTGTTTTAATTTTAGACATGCAAGAAACTTGCATACCAAATTGTGGTAGAATGCAATGTTCTTTCATACTTGTGGTAAGATACATTTAGTACTTAATACAAGTATATGCTAACTTCATGTACTAGTATAAATATCAAATATCATCTTATAATCAATCTATCATGTGTGTGTGTTTTACGTTTATTTATCATCGCTACTGGTTGTCCATATGAGCGACGCCTCCTGAAGAGATTAGTTATTTTAGATTTTGGAGGATAGTGCATGATACAGACAGAGACCAATCCCAGAATCTCCTCTGGTTCTTTTACGTGCACGGTGTAAAGCACCGACACAAGACCTCGGTTTAACGTCCCATATGAAAGACTGTTAATTTTATTATGGTCAGACGGGGGATCGAACTTGCGATCCCTGGATTACCAGTCCAGCGTGCTACCACTGGACTACAGATCCGTCTGTCTATCATGTCTGTATAGTTTTGCAGTATATATACAAGTAAATATTAAATAATATGTACCAATTGCATCATATACGTATGGATCGTTTCCAGACAGTTCTATATTACAGCCAGCCTCGATGCACGCTACCGCAGTGTCTACCCGTGTTTCAAGGTAGTGGTGCCAGTAAATAATGTTCTCTAGAGCTTTTTCGTCGCTTATAACATAACCCTTAAATCCCCACTCATCTCTCAAAATATTGGTGAGTAACTTGTGATTTGCACAAGCTGGTATACCGTTCACGCTGAAGATAGATTACATGTATATACATTGCAATAACATAGAAAGCTACCACATTTAACATAAATCCGGCTGATATCACTAAGTTGTTTCCATGGCGAAAGTTATTTCTTTTAATCATATTTTATTGCTCGAATCCTTTTAAATATACATGTGAATACAAAACATGACTAATTAAATAAAGGCAAACGGGTCGGCCCACAAGTTCTAGCATGGAGAAAATCTAAATAAGCTACTAGCTTCCGATTTAATCCATTTGTTCTTGTATATTAATGTTACAACATGATGTAAATATTGATAAAATAAAATATGTTTAAACTAAGTTCTAGCAACATTAGTTACGGCCCTTCCCGAATGTTATTTCAGCTGAAACAAGTTCTTTCCGCTATTTAGTGATACCCAACTTTATACTATTCAAGTTTACAGTCGTAAAATAATGTGCCAAATGAACAGAAAAGGCAATTTATCTACGATAGATGTATCTGAAATGTATATAGGTCAGGGAAATTGACCGACTCCTCTAAATACGCTCACTCCTAAGTTTACAGAAATAATGTATTTGGAGTTTATAGGCAGCGACACAAAGAGCTCATGTGGATTTTAGATGAATTAAATTAAGTGAACTATCTATTACATGCACATAATAATTGACGTAACTCATAGGCAGCGACAAATATAAGGAGCTTCATGCACAAGGACGAATAATTAAATGAACTGATATATATATATATTGTATTACATAATAAATGACGTAACTCATAGGCAGCGACACATTTAAGGAGCTTCGTGCATAAGGACGATTAATTAAATGAACTGATATATATATTACATAATAAATGACGTAACACTGTACCTATTGTAACTGCACATAAGACTGTACGTTCCAGCTCGAACACAAGCACGAAATGCTGGTAAGAACGTAAGTCTCCAATCCCTGTCCGATACCTGTATGTTATACAGTCAAACCTGTGTTAGTGGTCACCTCCATTAAGCTGCCAACCTGTATTAAGCAGCCAGTTTCCAGATTCCCAATCGGTCGTTTTAGTATATAGTTGACCTCTATTAAGCAGCCACCTGTGCTAAGCAGCAACTTTCTATGACTCCCTTGGCTGGCTGCTTAAGACAGGTTTGACTGTACTCAAATTACTTATAATGTTGACATATTCTCTGTTAATAAAGTAGTTGTTTCGAAATCTAGTTGAAACCTTTCCGATTGTCTCATAAATGTAACACATTGTACAACCAGTTCTACTTCGAATTATTATTATGTGAATTTCTTAATTAAGACAATGGCATGGTTAAGGACTACATGGATAGTTTATACATATTTAATTTAGATCGATGGATCAATAAAGTTTCGCAATAATACATAAGTTATTTTTTCCGGGGGGGGGGGGGGGGGGCGCATCTTTAATATAACTAAAGTTTAAACTTTATTTATTTTACAACGATTGCGAAGCAAGTTCTAACAACTTATATTAATCACTCTCGTTGGCGCAGATGGAAGCGTATATGTGGTCATTCGTGTGGGAGGACACCGGAGTACCCGGAGAAAACCCACCTGTCCGATCTGCCGACCACCGTACCATCTCACATACTTCCCGGTCCGAGGAGCGAACTATAATATAACTAGGAAACGCATCTTTAATATAACTACATGAATTGTATAAATTATAAAATAAGAGTTTGACATACAAATCACTCTATTCAGTATTATTCGTTACCTTGGCATCAAAAGAAAACCTCGGAGCTGGAACGTTTTCCGGCCCTCCGTGGACATCGAAGTGCTTGCATCCTGCATTTGCTCGAACATATCTACTATGGTCTCCCTGTAAACCGTGCACAAAATGCTCAGCATAAACACCACTCATATATGGGTCTTCACCGTATGTCTCCTACAAGGTAATCATGTTCACTGTCATTTACGTTACAACGGACACGAGCTTCCGCGGTGTAATGGATACGGTGTGAGCCTATTACTGGAATGGTTGTGAGTTTGACCCGCCAGAAGCAGGATGACGGGTGTACGAGCAATTCACGTATGTCCATATCACCTCTTCTCCGTGCCTTAGGTGTTGAATGGTTCCGTCAGTAATGAAGTGCCGAGAGGGATAACACTAATGTTAAAACTAAGAACTTGCTTGGCAATCGAGCTAAAAGAAATATGTATAGAATAAGCGGAAATTTTCAAAGTTACACAATTAGTCAATGTTACACATAGAGAACCATTAAAATTCCATTACAATCAAAAATATGTTTCACATTCACTAATTTGCAAAACCATTCGAATATACCAGTATAAAATTTTTATATTGGTAGTCTTAAGTTCAATCATATTGTATTTGCTATTTTACAGTCAAATTACATACATACATTCATGACAATGCAATGAATAAAGCAAACGGAGTTGGACAACAAGTTCTAACATTATTTGTAAACTGCCTTTCGTTAAATGGTATATCTTTATGTGTATGCGGAATTTACTGTGTGAATAGGCTATTAGGGAGTCAACAAACGGTATGCATACCGAGGTCTGTCTCACATATCCGAAGTCTGTCTCGCCTATCTATAGACATGTTTGAAGCCCACACACAACTATATTTCTGTACACGTATTTCATAAAATTCGGGGAAAACAATAGAATAATCATTTATATTTGCTTTATATATCCAATATTGAATTTCTACACGATGTCGCTTCCAATTTGATGGTGTTTGCAGATACGAAACGAATGAGATGTGCAGGTGCATGTGTATTGCAGATACGAAACGAATGAGATGTGCAGGTGCATGTGTATTGCAGATTATGTGGAAACGAATGAGATGTGCAGGTGCATGTGTATTGCAGATTATGTGGAAACAAATGAGATGTGCAGGTGCATGTGTATTGCAGATTATGTGGAAACGAATGAGATGTGCAGGTGCATGTGTATTGCAGATTATGTGGAAACGAATGAGATGTGCAGGTGCATGTGTATTGCAGATTATGTGGAAACGAATGAGATGTGCAGGTGCATGTGTATTGCAGATTATGTGACGAATACAATTGCAATGCTGATTTCAAAATGAGATATTTCCAAATAATTAAATTTCAAGTTTATTTTCATAATCTCAGTTTGTACAGGAGACACATGGAATCAATGCATACTATAAGCATATAGTCACTGCACATTAATGCATTTGGAGAACAACACAGAACTATAACATTTTCTATAAACACACAATCAAAGAGAAGAATCGACGTGCAGTGACCAATAGAGCATATATATATATATATAATTCGATATAAACGGAGGCAGTTATATGTAAAATGGTAGTGTCTGAACACAGGGATTCGGCACGTTTGGGGGTACTAGTATATATATATACTAGTACCCCCAAACGTGCCGAATCCCTGTGTCTGAAACGGGACATATATATATGTATATACACTCTACATCCGTTATGTCAAATTCGGTTATGTCGACTTCTCCGGTTATCTCGAAGACAGATCAAAGTCCCGTTTCAGACACTACCATTTTACATATAACTGCCTCCGTTTATGTCGAATTTTGTTAAGCCAAGCTTCGGTTATGTCGAAGTATTTTGCTAGTTCCGAAGGAATTAGACATAGCGGATGTACACTGTATATTATATATTTCCCCAATTTGTATCCCCAATTAATCACTAGTGTTTAAAGGAATGCAAGATTTGAATCAACCCAAACATCTAAGGAACCCTCTCAACATAGTATACGCTATTTTAAGGTGACACAACTAACTTATTCTTCCGGTAATGCAAGGATAATAACCGTAAGCTAATTATACATGGGCTTCAGTAATTGAATAGACATCAGTTTATATTGTTTGAAGCTATATAACATACTTGTACCAATCACGGGCTTCTGTAATCATTAATGGTGTCCCTCATAGGATAGGTTCTACTGATGACATTTCGATCTATAGGTTGTATATACGTAAATAGGTCGAATGTAGTCCCAATAACTAATATAGTTCATTTTTAATTTTGCCAAAAAAATGCATTTTCATGACAGGCAGTGTATAGTTTTTGTACTTTTTGAGAATTGTGTGACTTGAGAAGACTTCAGACTAGTTGGTGTGTAGAAAAGATGTGGTATAATAATTCAGGCCATTGCAAACTGAAGGTTGGTATACTGTATTATTTGGCGGAGGAATATAGTGTGTAAACACAGTGACGTTATTCACAGGTGAGCACTGGATATGGAAAACATTATAATTGAAAGAGTTTTGCTCTTTTACAGTTTCATTTGAATACCTCTTCACAGTGGATGTGGTATCAGAAGAAATGAAAGATTGGAAATATAAATGAACAGACTGTATGTTTTAACTTTTTACTATGTATTTAATAGGCATTTATTTGTTGTTTTACAACCTATACTACACTATACTTAGCATCATACATTTCATATGATGCTTTATAATCCGAATTCTGTTGTTTGAATTTTTTAAACTTTATTTATTTTACAACGATTGCGAAGCAAGTTTTAACAACTTATATTAATCACTCTCGTTGGCGCGGATGAAAGCGTAAGTGTGCGAATTAGTGTTGGGGGAAACCGGAGTACCCTGAGAAAACCCACCTGTGCGATCTGGCGACCACCGTATCATCTCACATACTTCACGGTCCGAGGATCGAACACGGATTGCATTGGTGAGAAGCGAGCGTGTTAATCACTGCGCTAATCGGACAGCCTTGTTGTTTGAATTTAGTCAACGACAGACTTGCTACTAAATGGTACCTGATTCCTCCCCCACAGGGGGTGTCGCATGATATTAATGACTGGGCTGAAACAACTTAAACCCTTATGGTCCCCGTATTCCTTCTTCCGTACATAGTCATTATGTTTCGCTCTAACCTCCACACCAGTTGCTTCTGCGATGTCGAATATCAACTGCGGGCTGAAATATAAAGGAAGTTATATAAACGCCACAAGTAGTTGAATTCATGCACGTTTGGCAAACACCGAAGATAAAACGTCCCATGTTGGAGCATAACATTGTGCCATTTCAATTTTAATATTGTTTGCATCAAGCATACTAATACATTTGCAGAGCAAGCCTAACGTATTTAGAGTTTGTATGCAAAGTACAAAATACACAGAAACATAGTGGCACATGTTTACCTTGAGGTGATTCTGAGATACTGTTAACAATTGTGGGACAATTTATTCAAATTTTCAAAATAATAATACAATGCTTGTTTTACACTTTTTTATTAGTAAAATCATTACTCTTTTATTTGCATGTAGGCCTATTCAAAAGATAATAATTTATGATCAGAACATGTTGCAGGACATTTAGTGCATTATGGTCAGAACAATAACGCATGTTACATGGTATCCAACTTTACAACGGACAAAGCAACTTTAAATGTTCTAAAGGATTATGATCTTTTGAAATACAGATCTGCCAGAGGCGGTCAGGATCAATGCAGGCGAAATTGGGACACAAATCAAGGAATCAATTTTAACAATATCAAAAGACTACCAGAAACAATTTCTACTGTAATATCAACAGCCAGAACAGAACGTTTGCAAAATCTTGATAAAGAAGTTTTGAATTCTACAAGAAGTTTAAATATATACCGCATAAAATGTGAATCTCAAAATATTGTTAAAGGCCAACAAAACATTAAACTGTGTTGTATAAATCCAAGATCTTTTGAAGAACAACATCATAGCGTTTTGTGATTTTATATTCTCAAATGACCTAGATATGATTGCTGTTACTGAAACATGGCTAGGCACTTCAATTGATAAAACGTGTTTAAGTGAACTGCTGCCAGAATGGTATCAGATTAAACATGTCCTTCGCCCTGGTAGTCGACAGGGCGGTGGTGTGGCTCTGATATATAAAACTGGAATAGATGTCAACATTGTGTCCTCTACACGTGACAATGAATTTTCAACATTTGAGTATTTAGATTGTAATGTAAATATTAAGTCCTATTCATTATGCTTATCAGTAATGTACAGACCACCCCTAAATAAAGAAAATGGTTTGAAAACTAACGTATTTCTTGAAGACGAATTGCCACTGTTCGTGTCCAAATACGCCACCATTGACAAAAATATCATAATCACTGGAGATTTAAACTTTCATTTGGATAACTACTCTGACCGTGATGCAATAAAATTTAGCAGTACTCTACAATCCTGTGACATGACATAACATGTGAAAGAGCCTACCCACGTCCGTGGTCACATCCTGGATGTGGTCATTACTAGGGAAAATGACAAAACTGTGTCAGAAGTAGTGGTCACTGACCCAGGTTTTTCAGATAACTCGGGCAAAGTGACAAGAGACCACTTCGCAGTCATGTTTCATTCAAGAGCGGCGAAACCGGCTCCTGTACGAAAAACAGTGTCATATAGAAAATTCCGTTCAATAGATGTAGATACTTTCACAAGTGACATCATCGCATCAGAAAAACTTCGTAATAGTTTGCAATGCACGGATGCTGACGATCGTGTCAGCATATACAACAGTGCACTTTCTGCATTGGTTGATAAATACGCCCCTTTATGTACAAAAACGATTACATTAAGGCCTTCATGTCCCTGGTTTACAGAGGAACTCCACGATGCCAAACATGTAAAGCGTAAATTTGAACACAAGTGGAAAAAATCAAGATTAACTGTCGACCATGAAATATACAGGAGTCAGTGTGCCAAGGTTAATGAAATGTTGAAACAAGCTCGGCTTGACTACTTTTCTGATAAAGTAATATCTTGCGGTCGTGATCAAAAAAGCATGTTCAAAATCACTAAACACCTGCTTGAAGGCGATAGTGAAATAGGGCTTCCATCAGGCAAAAGTCCCAATGAACTAACACAGGAATTCAGTGATTTCTTCATTTCTAAGGTGGAAGGCATTAGAAATGACATATCTTCAAACTCCCAGTCGGAACTGGGTCCATTGAAACAGAGAAACTCCCTCACATAAGCTGCTTGAACAATTTTTGTCCATCAAATGAGAAAGAAGTCGAACAGTTCATTAAAAAGGACCAAATAAATCCTGTGAAATAGATCCAATTCCGTAATGGCTACTGAAATCTTGTCTTAGTGAAATCCTACCAATAGTGACAAAAATTGTAAATATTTCATTGGAAACAGGCAATGTACCAGTCATTCAAAATCTCCCAGGTAAGACCTTTGCTGAAAAAACCAAGCCTTGATCAAAACACTTTGAAGAACTACAGGCCCGTGTCAACCTGCCTTATGTCTCGAAGCTTCTGGAAAAAGTAGTAAATAGTCGAATTGATGAACATTTGACAAGTAATAACTTACACGAGGTACATCAGTCTGCATACAGGAAGCTTCATTCCACGGAAACTGCCTTACTGAAAGTCTAAAACGATATACTCCAATCTTTGGACCAGAACAATGCTACAATCCGTGTGCTTTTGGACCTATCTGCTGCATTTGATACCATCGACCATAGAACACTTTTACAGCGTCTCGAATTTCATTTTGGACTTACTGGAAAAACTCTCCAATGTATATCATCTTATCTTACCGACCGTTATCAAGCAGTATGTATCGATGGAAAACTATCCAACTCAGTGCTCATGAATTTCAGTGTTCCACAGGGGTCTGTTTTAGGCCCGAAATTTTACACTATGTATACCAAGCCTGTAGGAGCCATTTGTAAACACACTGGACTGAACCATCACTTTTATGCTGACGATTCCCAGCTTTACCTTTCATTCAAACCAACCGTTCAAGCCTCACAAGCAGATACACTACGTCTAGTGGAAATCTGTTAACAAGACATTGTTGCTTGGATGCATGCCAATATGTTAAAACTCAATACTGATAAAACTGAAATGATTATGTTTTCTAGTCAGCGAACTTTTCAACACATTGAAAACATAAATGTGAAAGTAGGAGACTCAAATACAGAACCATCAACATGTGTGAGAAATCTATGGGCTTTCCTATGCTCAAGAATGGATATAGATAAACATGTAAATTCCGTGACAAAATCATGTTATGCGCAGATCCGGCGGATTGGACACATTCGGCAGTATTTAACAACAGACGCCACGAAAACTCTCATAATACATCCAGGCTCGACTACTGTAATTCACTTTTGTACGGCGTGCCAAAAAACACTTCCAATAAATTACAAACTGTTCAAAACACAGCAGCTCGCATCATAACCAGAACATCCCGTTTCAGTCATGTAACGCCCATTCTAAAAGAACTTCATTGGCTACCAGTTCAAGAAAGAATAAAGTATAAAATACTGACTCACACATATAAAGCATTGAATGGAGAAGTACCGATTTATATGAGAAACTTGCTTGAGGTTTATATACCAAGGAGAGACTTACGGTCTAAAAATGAAGCAGCTACTCTTGTGTTACCAAGAAGTCGGAGTGTCACATACGGAGATAGAAGTTTCATGACTGTTGCCCCAAAACTTTGGAATTTTCTTCCATCAAATCATAGAAGTACAACAACATTGTGTTCTTTCAAAAAGGCTTTGAAGACACACCTTTTTAAATGTTCATATGGAACATAAATATCGAACTGTGTCTGTGCTCAATCAGGATTAAGACTGCAAATGAACACATTTTATTTAATTATTACCTATATTTTAATTTGTTATGATTTTAGATCCGAATATTTTATAGCATATTTAGAATCCATTGTAAATGTGTTTGCTATTTTGTCATGTTTTATCTCATTGTATGTGGAAGTTTTTATCAATATTTGTGATATTTAGGCTGTAAAGCGCCTTTGGACGTTTTATTTTTAGATGAAAAGAGCGCTATATAAGTTTGGTATATAATAATACATTTGTAATAATAATAATAATTAGTTATAGTTCTGTTAGCTTAGTTTTGTACAAATATTTGTGTAAAAACACAACTATTTAAAAATAATTTGACCAAATTTAACCAAACTTTGATTCATACAAGTCAAAGACTGTTAATTTTATTAGGTTCAGACGGGGGATCGAACCTGCGATCCCTGGATTACCAGTTCAGCGTGTTACCACTGGACTATAGATCCGTCTGTGTATGAATACATATACAGTTACAAGTTACAGGCATATTTATATGAATTGCTTGGTTTTGTTGGGAGATAATGATTGAATGCAGCAAGATATCATACTATGATTTAGGGGAATAAAGTAGTCACAAGAAGCATACTTATAGTGACACTACGAAATTACTCTGTTCAGCGTGGTGTCTATGGGGTGAAGCATACAGCCATGATTATTGACATGAGAAGAGCCATTGGACAGCATTGCTATATCTGGCTAAGAAACATGTGGTATAATTTTATATATACAAAAGATGTAAATTTAAATTTATATTACCTGTTGTTTCTATTAAATACAGTTATTATAATTTAGTGAAAACAGACCACCACCTCACCCATACCAGGAGTCTTAATATTGTATTCTTCGCAATCATACAGTACTACTGTAATTATGCTATACTAGAGGATATAGAAAACGCACACCTACAGTATACGATTATTATTACATGAAAACGAAATACGAAGGATTCCATCAAAGATATATCACATCTTTATTACAAAACACAAACTGAACAACTAAAAATATTCCAAAATGTTTAAAACTATGTATTTATATAGTTATTATTTTTCATGTAAAAACACACTTATTCGAAGTGTGTGTTTTCTATGTCCTCTAGTATATAAAAACAACTATCATGTTTCACACACAATTCCGTTTACTGGTGTACATGTATTACGTTTTGTACTAACCGTATTAAAGACCATTATGTACAAGATTGGCATGCTACTTTAGGGAATTCGTCCAGGGCATTGTTTTATAGATCGATTGCTAGTTTTAATTTTCAACCATATCTCGAGTTAACAAATGTACAAAACTATCGAATGTCTTTGTCTAGGTTACACACCACATAGATTAGAAATTGAATGTGGTAGATGGAACAAACCACAAAGTACACCTTTCAATGAAAGGAAATGCAATGTCGGTAACAATAAGAGGATGAATATAATTGTATTATTGAATACACACTTTATACTGATTTAAGAACACTTTACACCAATACATAGTATTGGCATATACCTAATCACAGGGATTCGGCACGTTTGGGGGGGGGGGGGTACTAGTATATATATTTAAGTACAGGGATTCTACTCTGTGGGATGTCAGATTTCGCATCGATCAGTAAAATGGCCCTATCTGAAACAATTGTGTACACATCTGTCCAAATATAACGCCTATCCCGAGTCTTTATATTGTTCTTCAAATAAAACACAACTTTAAGCTGCGTGCATGTATACTTTGCAAATAATTGCCACAGACATTGGCCATAGCAGGTCACATTTCCATACTAGGACACGGGTTCTGTCAGCAACAACAAAAAATCTTCGACGGGAGAGTTTTAACAGTGAATAACATTATCAATAAAATGTGTTTCCACTAACGTGTAGGTTTATTCGTCAAAAATGTACGTCAAAAAGAGATTTCGGAGAATTTTTCAATTTGTTTTGAAAATTTCTCAAGCGGCGCAAGTAATTTCTCAAGTATGGTACGCTATGCTTAGTATGGTACGCTATGCTTAGTATGGTACGTTATGCTTAGCATGGTACGCTATGCTTAGGATGGTACGCCATGTTTAGTATGGTACGCTATGCTTACTATGGTACGCTATGCTTAGTATTGTACGCTATGCTTAGTATGGTACGCTATGCTTAGTATGGTATGCTATGCTTAGTATTGTACGCTATGCTTAGTATTGTACGCTTAGTATGGTACGCTATGCTTAGTATGGTATGCTATGCTTAGTATGGTACGCTATGCTTACTATGGTATGCTATGCTTAGTATTGTACGCTATGCTTAGTATGGTACGCTATGCTTAGTATGGTATGCTATGCTTAGTATTGTACGCTATGCTTAGTATTGTACGCTTAGTATGGTATGCTATGCTTAGTATGGTATGCTATGCTTACTATGGTATGCTATGCTTAGTATTGTACGCTATGCTTAGTATGGTACGCTATGCTTAGTATGGTACGCTATGCTTAGTATGGTATGTTATGCTTAGTATTGTACGCTATGCTTAGTATTGTACGCTTAGTATGGTACGCTATGCTTAGTATGGTATGCTATGCTTACTATGGTATGCTATGCTTAGTATTGTACGCTATGCTTAGTATGGTACGCTATGCTTAGTATGGTACGCTATGCTTAGTATGGTATGCTATGCTTAGTATTGTATGCTATGTTTAGTATTGTACGCTATGCTTAGTATTGTACGCTTAGTATGGTACGCTATGCTTAGTATTGTACGCTATGCTTAGTATTGTACGCTTAGTATGGTACGCTATGCTTAGTATGGTATGCTATGCTTAGTATGGTATGCTATGCTTAGTATGGTATGCTATGCTTAGTATGGTACGCTATGCTTAGTATGGTACGCTATGCTTAGTATTGTACGCTATGCTTAGTATTGTACACTATGCTTAGTATTGTACGCTATGCTTAGTATTGTACGCTATGCTTAGTATTGTACGCTTAGTATGGTACGCTATGCTTAGTATGGTACGCTATGCTTAGTATTGTACGCTATGCTTAGTATTGTACGCTTAGTATGGTACGCTATGCTTAGTATGGTATGCTATGCTTAGTATGGTATGCTATGCTTAGTATGGTATGCTATGCTTAGTATGGTACGCTATGCTTAGTATGGTACGCTATGCTTAGTATTGTACGCTATGCTTAGTATTGTACACTATGCTTAGTATTGTACGCTATGCTTAGTATTGTACGCTATGCTTAGTATTGTACGCTTAGTATGGTACGCTATGCTTAGTATGGTACGCTATGCTTAGTATTGTATGCTTAGTATGGTACGCTATGCTTAGTATGGTACGCTATGCTTAGTATGGTATGTTATGCTTAGTATTGTACGCTATGCTTAGTATTGTACGCTTAGTATGGTACGCTATGCTTAGTATGGTATGCTATGCTTACTATGGTATGCTATGCTTAGTATTGTACGCTATGCTTAGTATGGTACGCTATGCTTAGTATGGTACGCTATGCTTAGTATGGTATGCTATGCTTAGTATTGTATGCTATGTTTAGTATTGTACGCTATGCTTAGTATTGTACGCTTAGTATGGTACGCTATGCTTAGTATTGTACGCTATGCTTAGTATTGTACGCTTAGTATGGTACGCTATGCTTAGTATGGTATGCTATGCTTAGTATGGTATGCTATGCTTAGTATGGTATGCTATGCTTAGTATGGTACGCTATGCTTAGTATGGTACGCTATGCTTAGTATTGTACGCTATGCTTAGTATTGTACACTATGCTTAGTATTGTACGCTATGCTTAGTATGGTACGCTATGCTTAGTATTGTACGCTTAGTATGGTACGCTATGCTTAGTATGGTACGCTATGCTTAGTATTGTATGCTTAGTATGGTACGCTATGCTTAGTATTGTACGCTATGCTTAGTATGGTACGCTATGCTTAGTATTGTACGCTATGCTTAGTATGGTACGCTATGCTTAGTATGGTACGTTATGCTTAGTATGGTACGCTATGCTTAGTATGGTATGCTATGCTTAGTATTGTACGCTATGCTTAGTATGGTACGCTATGCTTAGTATTGTATGCTTAGTATGGTACGCTATGCTTAGGATGGTACGCTATGCTTAGTATTGTACGCTATGCTTAGTATGGTATGCTATGCTTAGTATGGTACGCTATGCTTAGTATGGTACGCTATGCTTGGTATGGTACGCTATGCTTAGTATGTTAGTCACGAAGCACAATATAGAAGGCTGTAATAGGAGTGAGTATTGTGGGAGTCTCTTCGAATGGTTCTCGTTGAGCCGCGACAATTGACATAAATAAGAACTAAGAATAATTTATGTTGTGAGAACATTATATACCATTAACAATCTCATATGTGCATATGCCATATGAGAACCTCACAGAACACACCTAGACCTAGGAATAGGATGACTATTAGAACAAATTTGAATGACTAACATGGTCGTCCACAGCAGCTAATGAGATCGACTGTAACTCGTGGGCAGAACAAGCATCACTGCTGCATTAGTCAAAGGAAAACATTAAATACATATATGTGAATATTGCACACATGCATCACATAGTTGTTTGTGAAGACCTGGATGCCGCTAGCAGAATTGCAGACATGGGTAGAACCATTAAGCTGGGTAGCTTCCTCACGAACTAATTCGAAACCTTTAGTGGGATTCGGACCTACAGCGGTGGTAGGAAAGGTAAGTCAACAGCCGTAGCAACTTGGCCACGGAGGCCTCATGCATCAAACAAGTTGCATGTAAAACTATACCTAATAGCATACAGGCGTATTCAGCAAGTTGTATATCATGTTCATTTCACATTCCTTACCCAGTTACTTGTATGTACATGTTGCATGATGTATCACACTTATTTACGTTTATAGTGTATATTATTACATTACATTTTGGCAACTCAACTTATCTAAATTGGTGTGATTTTATGATACATTAGGCTTGACAATTTCAAATGAGTTGTTAGGTATACAGGAATTCGTTTCAATTCGGCTGTGTATCAAATCTGTTGCATTTGATGGGACAGGGATTCTAGAATAGCAGAAGTTAATGTTTTCTTTGTGCATATGGGTGTAGTAATCTCTTCTTAGAAGTCATCACTATATTAAGCCAATGAAGTTGCTCATTAGTCGCCCAAACTCATTTATGCATTAACTATTTCACAGCCAATGTCGCATAAAAGCGTCTTTGAAATAAACAGAGAAATGATCAGACAGAACGGAACGTGCTACTTGATCAGGATATATGCTGACTGTTCCTCAGACAGTGGAGCTGATCTGGGTCTATGTTGTCTGCACCTGTTCGGAATTGATTCAGCACTGAACGAGTTAAACACATTTATATAGGAGAAGAGGTTGCTTCACTAAGTGTCTGGAACGGAGAAGTCCTGGTAGTGGTGGGGTATTCTCTCCGCGCCTTACTCGGTATCTATTCGTGAACAACATATTCAGCACAGAGCCAAGATAATTGCATAGTAAGCGCCATCTCCACTGTTACATTAGTCAGTGACAAGCGAATATATGTGTTCAAAGATTTTTGTATTTATTAACAACAATTGCACCCTATGTATGTCACTGTCATACGATAGAGGTTACTGGTACAATGCTTTTTGTTTGTATGTGTTTTACGTTTATCTATCGTCGCTACCGGTTGACCATATGAGCGACCCTCCTGAAGAGATTAGTAATTTTGGATTTTTGGAGGATAGTGCTATGATACAGACAGAGACGCATTCCAGAATATCCTCTGGTTCATTTACGTGCACGGTTCACAGCACCGGCACGAGACCTCGGTTTAACGTCCCATCTGAAAGACTGTTAATTTTATTAGGGTCAGACGGGGGATCGAACCTGCGATCCCTGGATTACCAGTCCGGCGTGTTACCAATGGACTACAGATCTGTCTGTGAAAATTGACTTATTTTCAAATATATTATCTATCGATTAGAATTATCGCGTTCTCGGTACTTATTCAATCCAAAACCCATCCAAAACTATTGATTTTGAAAGAGATCGTCAGTAATCCCCACGGTTCAAGATCCGATAATCGGATAGATGTAACGACTAGTAGTTTTGTACATGATAAGGTATATTGGAATAATAGCTCAGTGGTTAACGTGTTGGACTAGGGTACAACATTTTCCCGCTTAGTATAGGTTCAACCCCAGTTAACGGAAGTAATTATTTCTTAAGTATTGGAAAGTAATAAACACTTATTAATAATTCAAGACTGGCTATAATTATTTGTTTCTTATTTTTTTTACTTCTTGATATTGACTACAGTGTTCTACTATGTAGAATAGTGTGTGTTATTATCAATACAAGATAGTATCCCGGCGTGAAGAGTTTTCGCCCAGCACAGGTTTTCGCCCAACTGTGGAAATAGCAAGTCGCGAGAGATCACGCAATATTTCACGCTCCAGTTACCGGAATTATAAATAAACATACCTTGTGCACTTCCAATCTATTTCTAACTGATCATAATATATCAGACAAGGTAAATTAGCGGTGAAAACTTTAAACCTACCCCAGTTTTCATAACTTCACTATATCCGTTTTATGTCACCATATAAATATCATTTTTTAAAGAAATTGGCAATTTTTTCTCCAAAATGACATATGCATCGTCTGCCACGCCAATATATTTACGAATAAAAATGTCATTATAGTCTCACTGCTCCGTGTTTATGAGTTATGTCCGTTATTACACACAAGGGGTCCTTATTAATAATATCGATTTTCACCGTGTTTCACCTTCAGGTCCACGGGTTGTCACAGAGGTTCTCCAACTGATATATATGGTTGTGTAAACCTAGTTTTTCTTTGTTGGGCACCGTGTGATGTGTTCGATGGATGGGTCCATTTACGGTTCTGCATTTAGTCAGAGTAATTAGGAGGGATGACGACTTCTTATGCCCCGTGTGTTTGACCTAGTTAAATTAAATGTTAGTGTTTTAGATACAGTATATAGACAAAATGCTGTCCAACAAATGAATTTTGAGAGAAAATGATAAATTAAGCCTCTTATTAAAGTAAGTCTTCCTTAGTTTATTGTTTTGTTAAAAAAGAACTGTTGCATACATACTAATGGTGGCGCTGTAGACAATTTCCACAGTTAGGCGAAAACCTGTGACGTCATTCCGGATTACTGAGAATGAGGTACCGCTATTTTGTCAACTTTTCTCAAAAAGTAAACATTCGATTTTCTTCGAGATTTGTGTGGATGAATGGTAACATATTGTTTATTTGGTGACATAAAATTGTTTGCAGTGTATGACCATTCTAAACCTATAGGAGTCCGTTATGTACTACATCGTCGGAAACCAGTGACACCGGGATACTTTGTGTTGCTATCATACACTTATTTGCATATTCTGCACATAAATTTCAAGCTCCTATGTGATAATACATACTATAGGATTTTCTACCAACAGATAAATAAAGCCTACATACTTGAATGTTGCTCCTAGTCCAATGGCTTGTGGAAATGAGGTTGCCTGACCCGCCTTTACTACGCCTCTAAGACATTCTTCATTCCACTGGTAAGGACCAATTCCTAGCCCTGGGATAGCAGGTGATGGTCCACCTTTCTCACCAACACCACCCTTTGCTAACTGCTCCTGGACTTCGTGCAAGCTTAGCCTTTTCACCAAGTCATTTACACGCTCGTTCCAATGAAGTGAAATATTTTGAAATGGGAACGAAGAGTAAAGGCCGGGGGTGAATGTTACTATAAATAAGAAAATAACTCGAATGACAGCCATTGTAAGGATAGACTGCGTATTAAACAAACAATATCCAACACAAATAAATCCGTATAACTCTGAAGGACGCTTAAACTACACTTGAATCGTGTGTTGACTGAATTGTTTACATGTATAAAACGGGTCAGACTAAAACGCAGACGCTTATGCAGACGATATGTAATGTATAGGAAAACGCAGACAACAAAGGTATATAGTGATATCAGAAAACGCAGACGAAAGCAACATATAGGGAAAACGCAGACCAGTTGAACATAGAGTAAATTTATCTGTTTTACTGCAGACGCATTGAATATATAGAGAAAATGCAGACAAGTTGAATATATATTAAAATTGTTTTATTTATCTGTGTTAATGCAGACACATTGAATATATATAGAAAACGCAGACGAGTTGAATATAGAGTAAACTTGTATTATTGCAGACGCATTGAATATATAGAGAAAATGCAGACAAGTTGAATATATATTAAAATTGTTTTATTTATCTGTGTTAATGCAGACACATTGAATATATATAGAAAACGCAGACGAGTTGAATATAGAGTAAACTTGTATTATTGCAGACGCATTGAATATATAGAGAAAATGCAGACAAGTTGAATATATATTAAAATTGTTTTATTTATCTGTGTTAATGCAGACACATTGAATATATAGTAAAATGGTTTTAATACGCAGACATAAAATGTATCCTTGTGTATGCACTTATTTTACTAATAATGACCTTATTAGTGGAAATTGTTTACGTGACAAAACATAATAAGAAATTATGTGTTAGTAATTAGTTAGACACAAACAGTTGAAATGATCAAAGGTCGACATTTAAATATACAAGTAAGGATAATAAGATCCGATAAGTAGTATTGTCCTTTAATCATGTTATATCTATCGGAGTATTTAAATATCTATTGATATATGTGAAAACAGCCAGTAATTAATCCCCTTTGATAGTACTCATCACTTCTTACTAACTGTAATATATGAGTAAACTGGTAAGTATAAATAGTAAAAATGAATACTATGTTTTAAATCCCGGTCGATCTCCTCACGACGTGCACGTCGTGACCGGGGCACATCCCGCAGCAGCAGCGTAGGATTCTGGGATCTTCTGGTCGTCGATCTTGTGAAGGGGAGGCTCGCCAGCATATGGATCCATGGCTACGGCACATCAGGACAGATCCACCAGCTCTTCTAGATAGTGGGGCTTTTCGACACTATATCTTCGCCGGCTCGTTTCGACACTTTCTCTTCCTTCTTCTACTTCTCCGGCGGATAGACGAGACGGCGGACCTGAGGGAGCGGCAATAGTCGTGGTATCCACGCTCCCCTGAGTGACAATCGACGACCAGATGTCTAACTGTCAGATCCGTATTAATGCTGCTGCGGGGTGACCAACAGTGAGGAGTGTGGCCCTACAAGGGACCGAGTACAGAAAGACCAGGCTTTGTCACCCTGCCACGGAATCAAGAAACCTCCTGGGGATGTCATCCTGAGCTCACATCGGGAGATTGAGTCACCGTCCCGAAGTGACCAATCCACACCGCTGGCGCATACAGACGAGGACCCGCATCGACTCTTCGGAGTATCAACACTTACCTAGATCAGCGACAGCTAACACTGGGGCGCTGAAGAGGCACACCCTCGAACTCTTTTATCCGTCTACCAATGAAGTCCGTTGGGGACGGAGGGATGCGACCTCGACCTCGGATGCGTCAACGGGGTGGACAACGACGGAACAACCGAAACATTCTGCTGCTGTGAGCCGACCCAGGAAACCAGCACGGGGCTTGTCACCCTGTTGTCGGGGAGATGATGCCAGGCGCAGGGAACGTCACCCTGTCGTTTGGCATCGCTCCATAACTGGGTCAACGATGAAGAAGCACCTTCACAGCGACTGGATGACCTCATTTCTTCATCCAGTCAGCGACCAGACCTTCAGCCACCTGGTACATAATCATCTTAGTCTACCCTACTCGTCAGCGAAAACAGAAAGAATCATCGTAGAAGAATCATCGCAGAACACGTACATAATCACCATAGAAGAATAGGAATAATCATCACAGAAGAATCACCTTAGGACAAGAAGAATCGCCTTAGACAAGAAGAATCACCTTAGGACATAACCATCTTAGAAAATACAGTCGCCCAAATGCATTTATGCGGTGGCGACTTTAAATAAAACGAATATCATCATCATATGTTTTAAATTTCTGAAGGTTTATATATTAGACATACATGATCTTGTGAAATATAAGTATTGCTCTGTGATACTGTGGAATATAATAATTTATATTTGTGTAATTGTGATCTTGTGGAATATAATAATTGCTATTTGTGCAACTGTGATCTTGTGGAATATAATAATTGCTATTTGTGCAACAGTGCTGCTATCAGAAATTATACCGCGTTCGCAGAACCTCTACCATGGAAGCCAGCACAGTCTTGACTTCCTTGATCGCTGGAACTGGGATGCGGAGGCTATAAATAGGCTTATTCACAAGCTCTCGCTTCGCGTCTCCTGGATTGACATCATAGAACATCCAGATTTTCACACATTGTTTGGTACGTAAGAAATAGTTTGAGCATGATGATGATGATAATGATTTATTACAATATACGAATCTAAGGAGATATGGTATACACGCGTTTGCTTTCATGCTAAAATGTCGTCAGATATTGCAATTTAAACGGTGGAATCTTGTCTATGGATGTGTCCAGTCACTCCGTCTTTCTGTAGCCAAATACTTCCTGTTTCAGGTGCCAGGCGAAAGTTATTGAGCACAGACTGACTACACCTCAGCTACGAAGGTGTCGAGATTTTATGGTAAAAGGTTCACATAACACAAACTACGCGGTTACATTATTTCCTAAAGAAAAATGCAATTGTCCAGCAACAACTCGGTGTTATCACATAATAGCAGCAATGATATCAATAGGTATGCCAATACCGGATGAAAAGACAGTTTTCAATTTAACACAATTACGAAGAAATTGCCGCCCAAAGCATATGAAAAAGTGTGGGACTAAAAAGGGTAGAAGGGGTGACAATGATCATGAATTAAATATAAATGCCGCGCCAGACTCAATCTTAAAAAGTGTAAGCAAAAGTATTTACGGTACACCGACAAATTCACAAAATAAAGATGCTGTACAGTCAATTGAAAAAGCCAAAAAAAAATCTATTTGAAGCTTCCACCCCAATATCAATTCTAAAATCAAACCAAAAAACGCCGCAGTCATCCGTCAGAAAGAGAAAATTAAAATTCCAACACAGTGAGATTGTTCCAAACAAATATCCAAAAATAGATGATTTGTCTGTGATTTCGGAAGGTAATGAAATAATTGACTTAGAAATTAGCCGTGATGACTGTGAAAACGAAACGACTCGCCAAGAAATATGGAAGCAAGATCTGGGACTGACAATGAATGATAAAGAGTGTATACTCAATAAGAAAAAATTAAATTCAAATCACATGGAAGCTGTAAATAAATTATTGAGAAAAAAGTTGGAAAGTCAATTGGTGGCTTACAACTCACAGAGAAAGTCCCCGTATTTAATGAAATTAAAAATATATGGATTTGTAAATTGCCACTAGAGTCCGCTCATTCACCGTCGTGCCAAATACATCATAATCATAAAGACCATTGGATTTGTTCAATTTACCACGAAAACAAAATATATCTCATAGACAGTTTAGGGAATGAACGCGACAAAGACAGGCTAATTCCAGATGGCCTTAAAATTCAACTGTCACAGATTTATGGGAGAGACCAAAATAGTATTGACATTCAAATTCCCAGTGTCATGAAACAAGACAACAGTATTGAGTGTGGATTATTTGCTCTGGCATTCGCAACTTCATATTGTTTGAGAACAAAATTATGCTATGACTTGATCTTTGATTCTACAAAATTAAGAACACATTTATTGCATTGCCTGGAAACTGGTATGATGAGTGAATTCCCGAGGACACATAAAACTATAAGTAATCGACGCCAAAAATGTTGGAAAATTGTTTCTATTGAAAATTATTGCGTATGCCATTTACCAGACTGTGTTGGTGACATGGTGCAATGTGACGCGTGCTCTGCATGGTACCACAAACATTGTTTGAACGCACCTGCAGATATTTCTTTGATATATAAATACTTCAATTGTGGCTTTTGCTAAATTAATAAATTAAACAGGTAGTGACGTTATAAACTTTAATACCCTTCAATAAACAATATTTAATTGATTATCTTAATTGCAATATACAGTGTCCCGCGTGTCAACGGGATAATACAGTAGTTGTATATATGTGAATTCAATATTAATCCACTAAAACCAATCAACTCGTCTGCGTTTACGCTGTATATTCAATGTGTCTGCAATAAAACAGATACATTTACTCTATGTTCAACTCGTCTGCGTTTTCGCTATATATTCAATGTGTCTGCAATAATACAATTTCACTCTATGTTCAACTCGTCTGCATTTCTCTATATATTAAATATATCTGCAATAAAACAATTTTACTATATGTTCAACTCGTCTGCGTTTCTCTATATATTCAATGTGTCTGCAATAATACAATTTTACTCTATGTTCAACACGTCTGCATTTCTCTATATATTAAATATATCTGCAATAAAACAATTTACTATATGTTCAACTCGTCTGCGTTTCTCTATATATTCAATGTGTCTGCAATAATACACTTTTACTCTATGTTCAACTCGTCTGCGTTTTCGCTATATATTCAATGCGTCTGCAATAAAACAGATAAATTTACTCTATGTTCAACTCGTCTGCGTTTTCGCTATATATTCAATGCGTCTGTAATAAAACAGATAAATTTACTCTATGTTCAACTCGTCTGCATTTTCGCTATATATTCAATGCGTCTGCAATAAAACAATTTTACTCTATGTTCAACTCGTCTGCGTTTCTCTATATATTCAACGTGTCTGCAATAAAACAGATAAATTTACTATATGTTCAACTCGTCTGCGTGTTCGCTATATATTCAATGTGTCTGCATTAACACAGATAAATAAAACAATTTTAATATATATTCAACTTGTCTGCATTTTCTCTATATATTCAATGCGTCTGCAATAATACAAGTTTACTCTATGTTCAACTCGTCTGCGTTTGCTCTATATATTCAACTCGTCTACAATAAAACAATGTTACTATATGCGCAATTGGTCTGCTTAAAACAAATGAAACAACAAACAATAAAACAATTATAGTATATTTTCAACTTGTCTGCGTTTTCTATATATATTCAATGTGTCTGCAGTAAAACAGATACATTTACTCTATGTTCAACTGGTCTGCGTTTTCCCTATATGTTGCTTTCGTCTGCGTTTTCCGATATCACTATATACCTTTGTTGTCTGCGTTTTCCTATACATTACATATCGTCTGCATAAGCGTCTGCGTTTTAGCCCGACCCGTATAAAACGGAGCTTAGATCAATTCACACGCTGTTATTATCGCAATATTTGGAGGTTTACACTACAGGCTGGTATCCGGTATCTTAATTTTTGTAAACATTTATAATGTATTTTTGGGGGAAAGGTTGTAAGAAAATATTTGTTTGAAGATACGAGCGTATCATTTAGGCACCTGTAAAATTGTAACAGGATCCTTTTGTTTGACTGTCTTTGTTCATGATTATAACTATGTCACGATCACGTGATTTAACTCTTTCAACACAAAGTAACTGACATGGATTGGTGCATGCTATTTTTAGACCAATAAATTAATAAGAAAATTACCTTTGGACCAGTTCATTTATCAAAATGGGTAATTTTATCTAAAAATAGTAATAATTATTACTGGCAAAAAAGTGCAGATCCTGATGAGACGGCTCGTTACGAGCCGGCTCATCTGGATCTACACTTTTCATAAGCCTATTTAGAGGCCTGTGGGGTTGACGCGTATATTGGTTGATTTCTTATATTATATTTCGTTATATTTCGGGTTTTACGCCTGCATCAGCACCATTTTGGGCTATATCGCTGGCGGGCAGTTTACATAACAACACCTTTCCTGGGCAGGCTCCAGCGGTTAACCAGTACTTGCGTGTATACATGTATATATGTTCTGCATGCACTCGTTTACGATTATAGCTAGCAGGTACCTTGTCTGGGGACAGTTATTAATAAGAAATAGGTTGTCACAAAGTTGATATGCGGGCCTCAAATTCTGCATACTTGCATCTATTTTTGGGTAAATTTGAACTATCTTATAAATCAGTAAAATTATACCGGATACTTCCGAAATAATAAAGATCCATGCAAATGTTGTCAAATTCGAAATAATGTACAAATACTGAAATAAATAATGTTTAAACTAAATATGCTTGTGATAAAAATATGAGTTATAATATAAACAAGCATATTTAGTTTAAACATTATTTATTTCAGTATTTGTACATGTAATCAAGAAATGAACATTTTACATATAATTTAACAGCAGTAGACTGAAAGGGATTAGAACGAAAGAAAACTTATATAGTTCTTCTCCCTATCAATTGATTGATATACAATAGGCAGGAAAATAATATATAATATAACAATGAAAATAAGTGAAATCTAGTTTATGTATTTGCTAAAGAATTTCAGAACTTAATGTATTAGTGAGTCAATAGTTTTGGATGTAAAAGAGAAAATGGTTAATATTTAAAGGAATATATGAAGAAAGTTCAAGAACATGAACTATCAAATCGGAGCACTTGAAGAAAAAGAGATTAATATAGAGAAAAGTGGTTGAATAGGGTCGGTTGTTGTGTCAATAACGACAGCATTCAAATTGGAATCAGCCATATGAACCTTTTAGAAGTCATCCATCTCAGAACCTTTCACTGCCAATAATGTATTCGTGTACAGTAAGGAACATTATGGTGTTGGTTGCAATATCCTTATTAATGTCACAGCATATTTGTGTAATGAGAATGTACGTTTGATAAATGCCAAGCAAGGCCTCTTTCAATGAAGTGTTAAACCATCGGGTGATTTATCTTATTTATCATAAGTAGAATATACGTGGAAATCGTGCTCAAGTTCAATATATAAGACTGTCATTTTCAAACATTCACGACTCACAGACGGATATGTAGTACAGTGGTAACACGCTGGACTGGACGTCTGACCCTAATAAAATTAACAGTATTTCAGATGGGACTTTAAACCGAGGTCTCGTGTCGGTGCTTTACACCGTGCACGTAAAAGAACCAGAGGAGACTCTGGAATGGGTCTCTGTCTGTATCATGCACTATCCTCCAAAATCTAAAATGACTAATCTCTTCAGGAGGCGTCGCTCATATGGGCAACCGGTAGCGACGATAAATAAACGTAAAACACAATTGTGGGTGGATTTTGATCTTTTATTTCAGAGTATATAATGTCCCTCTTTCCAATTTGATGTATATGCTGATTTATCCTCAGTAGAGCACGACGTGTTTTAGTGAGCTTTGACTTGGGACGGTATGTGGATAGAGCTCCTCTCTAAATGAAAACAAGGCTGTAGTTGGGCTTGTATGATTGGAGGACATACGCTTTAGAATAAACCAAATAATTATATGCTATATCTCATGTTTTAATATAGTTTACATATTTTGTGGCAACGTTCAGTATGTTGTAGCAGAAATACCATACCATATGATAGTGTTCTACTCCACCCTGGTATTTGAACTAGTTGATGACAATAACATAATAATAGTAATATTGGTATTTTATGTGAGACCAGGATCCGTGACACAAACGTAGCAACCCAATTACGCTGTTTTGGACTAACTTTGTGCCGCGACGTACAGTCCTCCTCCAGATGTGATAACCATCTTGCACGTGATTAATACATGTATATCAAAATATCAGTCCTATCCAGAAGCTATCCAGCTGGTTGGAGGAAGGTCGGTGAGTCTACCCGGAAGGGCACCCCGAGGGGTTCGACATTAGCGGAAGATATATAGATAGAGTGGAACATGTATCTAATGCAGATGTCCATGTCAGTGAAAATACTAATAGCTGTTCATTGTCAGTAAATGCATTACTATTGATACAATGCAGTTCAATCGTATACCTGTATTTAATCAAACTTGGTTTGTAATATCTAGGCATTGTTCTAACTAAGACAGTGTACATAGTGCCATACGTAATCATATTAAAAAGCCCGTGTATACTACGTATATTCGTGATTT
Organism: Archivesica marissinica; assembly: GCA_014843695.1. Lineage (NCBI taxonomy): Eukaryota > Metazoa > Mollusca > Bivalvia > Venerida > Vesicomyidae > Archivesica > Archivesica marissinica. The sequence continues at coordinate 66,395,081 of CM026387.1, read as the reverse complement.
TTATCAAACTTGGTCTGTATCCTCCTAATATCAACCGTCCTAGTGTAATTCAATTACATAGTAGATTGATTCTCCAACTCGAATGCAGAATGATTGCTAAATCAACAATTTACGAATGATAACATTCAATGGCTGTCCGATTATTGCAGTGGTTAGCTCGCTCGCTTCTCACAAATGCAACCCGGGTTCGATATTCGGACCGGGACATATGTGAGATGGTACGGTGGTCGCCAGATCGGACAGGTGGGTTTTCTCCGAGTACTCCAGACTCCTCCGGGTACTCCAGTTTCCTCTCATACGAATGACCACATTTACGCTGTCATCCGTGCCAACGAGAGTGATTAATATAAGTTGTTAGAACTTGCTTCGCAATCGTTGTAAAATAATATAAATTTAATAATATTCCATAGTTCTCAAAATGTAGTCCACACTAGTCTTCTAGGCGCATATATCGAGTTCCAACTATCCAGTGTAAAGCCTCCGATCTTAGCTTGACACACAGTTTACGTTACAACCAATCAGAATTACAACACACATTAAACAATTACGTACTTAACCGAACAATTTTATTGCAGAAAATAGTGTATATAGAAGATAGCAATGCACATTTTATACAGTACATGTATGTCGTTTTGTTGGAAAAAAATGTATGTACAAGCAAGGTTACAATTTGATGCATATGTAGAAAGATTATCAGCATAGCGAAAGTTTAGTTTGAACATATTTTACTTCCCAATATAATACATATTGAACAATGCATACATTACATATAAAAAAAAAAAAAGGATTAGAATTGGTGAAAGTTTGTAATACCTATTGTTGCAGATACTAGTTGCAGATACATGTATAAGTAATGCAACACTATTAGAAGTATTGGTAGCTAATGTTCATACAATATTGCAAAACCTATTAATATCATGATGTAACATTTACTTGTGTATGGCCGTAGTACCATATAATGCCATACAGATTAAGTATATGCAAATGAACGAGGTTTTGATTAACGATACCACGTAAGACATCTGGTTCTCTCGACAATTTATTTATATTGAATTCTTTAGAAATTTCTCTTGGCTAATTTAGCTGCATCTTAGACCTATTTAGATTAATTTAATTGAGTCAGGTGTATCTAATTTATATAATAATAAGATAATATAATGGATAAATGAGGTACATATGACGCAAGTCCTGCTGTTAAAATATCAGGAATTCATGTACGTATGTTTGGTGGATAAAAATAAAACAACGAGTTTACATTCTCTGAACGTAAAACTTATTGTTGCTATCAACATGTAATGTTATTATTTGTATATTCGCTGTGGACACATGTTTACCACATATGCTAAAGTCGTGATGGATAGCGGCCGTGGTAGTGCGTTCGCCTCAGGTGTGAGAGGCCCGAAGTTTGCGCCCAACTGTAGCCGTTACGCTTGTGTCCTTAAGCAATGCACTGCTATTCCACAGTGGTTCTTCTCTCTCCTTCATGGCGATTAATTTCCATCAGGAATGAGTTCTAGAGATCGATTAATATAATGATATAAACTTGTTTCGCGATCGAGCTAAAATAAATGTGCATACAATAGTATGCTAAAGGATACTCGCTCATATATATTTCTTCAGTCCCTTTCGCGGTGATTTACCTCTATATGCTGCCGACATGGCAGTTAGTCTTACTTCTTTGTCAGCAGGCACAGTATCACTACTTTGTTTCGAACTTGTATTTTCCAATAATCCTTTAACCTTCGATTCTGCAGTTTTCTTTCGAACATTTGGTTTGTAAACATTCACAGAATCTTTAGCCTTCCCACCGTAAGACGATTTCAGCAATTTGGAGGATGCTGCACTTTGGCGCTGCACTGTTTGTTTAGCGGGTGCTTTCTTTTGGCCTTGACATTTTAGTCTATCTTGTTTTATTACATGTGTATTTACATTTGCTGTGTACTCTGTGTTATTAGCAGGTGTCCGTGGTATCTCTACATCTGAATCCGAAAAGAACGAATCAGAATATTCCTCATCGTTCTGTGTTTCAGCACCAGTGTCAGCATCTTGGGCATTCTCAGCAGCCATGGATGGATCTTTTGCAGCACGTGAAACGCTTTCAACCGATGGCATAACAGGGGCAGCATTGGACGAAATACTAGCCGTACGGGAGTGTACATATTGACATGAGTTAACGCGTTCCTCCGATTCTTCAGTTTCAACACTTTGTCGTGGTTCCTGGTATTTGGATTGATTCAGAATTGGTACAATCGGAGGTTGTATGGAATAAGTGTTCATGGATGTACCTTTATCGTCACGTATATCAGAATGAAAGAAGTCATCGAGATCCTGTTGTTCATTCGATTGTATGCCAGTGTCACCAGTCATTACAACGGTAGATTCACGCTTAGTCGGTGGTACATCAGATTGTACCTCTTCATTATGATTTTCATTTTCTACTCTTGGATTATGTAATGCATGATCTACCAATTTATCATTGCCATCTATGTCGATCACAGTTTCGTAATGTTGTTGCGGTTCAGTATTTGAGGTTCTTGAACTAATATTTAGAGGTACTGGGATTAGGTCCGAATTACGCGCGTGTGTTTGCACTTTCTTGTTTGGAGCGCCGCTTGAGGTCTTGTCAAGTTTCATAGGGCCAACTGGAGGTTTGTTGGCGTCTCGTCCCGCTTTAGAAGTTTTAGGTATTGCGCCTAATGCTCCAGTTAGATGTACAGGTTCAACTTGTGCTTCAGTCACTATAAGTGTGGCACTATGCTTAACTCTATTTCCTGCAAATGGTGTTGCTTGTATTTTATTTCTAGCAGTAGCCTCGTCAGGAGATTGCATAGCGTGTGAAGGAGCATCAATTTCGTCAGAATATGGCAGAGTTTCAATAGGAGATCGAATTATTGGAGGAGATGCAACGATATGTCTGAAAGGACGCCCTTGTACATTGTGAGCATTATCTGATAACTGTTTAGCTGTCGTCGGGCGTACTGGTGTTATTCCGGATGCGATTATCACATTGCGATTGCCAGGTGGTGATTTTTTTGTCATTGGTGGCACTACATTGACATTCCCTTTTTGGGTAAAATGCAGCGGTGGTACAGGTGGCGGATGTGACATCATCATCGGTGGATAGCTTGAATGAGCATCATTAAAACCACCCGGATACTCACGCCTGTGAGAACCACTTCTATACTCACTCTCCTCAATAGATTCTCTCTGGAATGGAACGTGATTATCAGATGTAGTCGAACACAGTATATAATGCGTGGTACGTCGAGTTTGTAGATGGCATTTATGTGTGAACATAACAGGTGAATGCACTCCCCATGTTATTGAATATATTTTAAATCATACAACAAATAAAACGTTTGTTAAAATAATGTTGATGCGTGGACAGAAAACTGAGAATAGTTCTCGGAAAGAAACATCATTTACACACGAACGTAGAACTACCAGCTCAGTTAGTAGTATATTTACACAACAATATAGCATTGGAACAGTTTTGTCTCACCTTATCGATGGGTTGTCTACAGCGTTTGCGGTACAAACATACACACAGAGCAATCAGAGCTATGAGGAATATAATGCCCAATATTAGCCCGAATACCAAGGTCGTTTCTGAAAATGAAAAGACAGATTAATGAGATACTCGACACACTAAAATCCCGTTCTTGGGCATCAAGAAATGCAACTATGATATGAAATGAATAGGCAGTTTCAGCGGCGAGTTCTTAAAATCCTAAAATCGCCAAAAACATAGTGTACCGCCATTGAAAGAAAATGCACATAGGAGATTGCCTCACTCACAGGAACAGATCAGCTAGCACCCAAACTGCATATTCTGGAATGTATATTATCCATATTATGCAAAGAACAATTTGCATTTAATACAACAGTATTTCTGAATATAACTTCGACAATCTATTTACTGTGAATATACAGTAGGCTATATGGCCGCAATATGTTATCACTAACCATAACGTATATGAACTAGATCATTTTAAGTCACAATGATATATATACAGATCAAGCAGATATATATTATGATGAAACGTCTCCGGAATTCTGTTATAAACAGTGTGTGTGTGTTTTTTTAACGTTTATTTATCGTCGCTACCTGATGCCTATATGACCGACGCGGTTAAGAGTTTAGTCAATTTAGATGTTTGGAGGATAGTGCAATGATACAGACAGAGACCCATGTCAGAGTCTCCTCTTGTTCTGTTGCGTATACGGTGTACAGCACCGACACGAGACATCGGTTTAAACAGTGAAGTCACGCTAAAATATATATTTATTTGTCATCTAGGGAATCGGCTCAGTCACAATGAAACATATCGTAATCAGTGGCGTTGTAGGTAGGTAGTAATGTAGGCACGTGCCTACCCCTTTTATATGGAGGGGGAACTCCGTGGTCGAGTGGTTACAGCCCCTCACCACTGCAGGAATCCCACTGGGGTAACGAATTATTTCATGTGAGAAAGCTATCCGGCTTGTGGAAGGTCGATGGTTATACCCGAGTGCACGTCTGTATCTGAAATACTGCTCGAAGGTGTCTTCAATTACCAATAATAGCTGGAGAGTCACTGAACACTTTTATTTCAAATATGAAAATGCGAGAAATGCATCAAAATGAACAATAACGGTGTATGGTGTTCCGTGTACCTGTCAAATATGAAAATTAATCGGTATTTCATTAGATTTCTAATTGATATAAGGGTGAGTTTCAGAACCGTTGCACAATTACGGTCTTTATTTCTCATCAAAACATGCCTTAAAATGTCTCAAGAATGCAGCTGCGGCCATATATACTCTCATATTTATCATGGGGGGATACCCCGGACCCCTTATCCTAATGGCGCCTACACATATATCAAACGATTCTCCGCCCCTGTCAATGACATGAAACATTACATTATGTTTGTCTGTGAGACGCGGATGAAAGGGTATATGTGGTCAGTCGTGTGGGAGGAAACCGGAGTACCCGGTGAAAACCCACCTGTCCGATATGGCGATCACCGTACCATCTCACATACTTCCCGGACCGAGGATCGATCCCGGTTGCATTGATGAGAAGCGAGCGCGCTAACCACTGCGCTCATATATATCAACTACACTAGAACAATAAGTTGTGCAACAAGTGTAAACAATAATGCTATTAATGACACGACTACGTCTAATGTTGTATTAAAGTAATCAGTCACTTGGTATCCACTGACAGGTGAACTGTCAAATGTCATATAAATATGAAATCTTACCGATATTGAACGTGTCATCAGGGGCTTGCGCAACTTGCAGAGCTGTATAAAAGAGTAAAGTAATGTAAAGTGTTTGTTTATTATAGTGTCACCCCTATTTAAAGGGCCAGCCATTTCTGACTTATGAGACACCTCTTTTTATGAACATCAGTTCTTCCCGAATCCTATGCGTGTATGCTTGGCGCCAGGCTGGTAGGCAATCGGTAACCATTATTTAACTAGCTGGCGGCTCACCAACCGGCCATATCAGAACAAACCCCTGACGAGGGTCGAACCTTCGACGTCTCGCTCCGTAGGCGGACGCCTTACTACTAGGTCACAGAGACCATATAGTTAATAGTTTAATACATTCTATTAAATAATGCATACCAATTAGTTCAGTTATATAATTGAAAAATACTGACCAATACATGGATTCTGTAGAAATTCAGTATTAAGCAAACACCATTGCAATATAAATATGTTTATATTAAGGAATCCATTGGTTTGAAACATATTTATTCGTTCATAATGTACAGTACATATATATTGTATACAAAATGGACTAAATCGAAAGCTTATAGCTTATTGAGATTATCTCCATAAGGAGCCCTTTGGTGGATTATGGTGGACATCGTGAAATAACACGCCGTAAATTAAACAATAATCAATTAATTACTACACATTTTATCAATTAACATTAAAATCGCATTAAATTCCAATAAAGAACTGTCGTTTCCTAACTCGCTCTAGGTAAATGATGTTTGTGTGACGTCACTTATTCCGTTTCATAGAAAGCTTACTTTGAATACACGATGGTACATCACTCCACACTCCACCGTCCAGACACATGATTAAAGAGTCTCCAAGTATAGAGTATTCATCTATGCATTCAAGTAAGGCGCTCGCTCCATATTTTGTACCAGCAGGTAACTGTGCAAACCCATTTCCGGGAGTCGGGTCTCCACAATCTGTAATGCAGATACTTCACTTTACAACTGCAGAATTATTAGTATTCAAGGCATGGTCAGTGGCTTACGCTGCTCAAAACGAGTACACTACTAATACAAAGTATCACAGTCTCCAAACGTTGCCATAGAAACATGTTTAACACCACCCACAATATATTCACATGACTGGTAGTATTGTGAATACATTTGACAAATTCTCTCAATGCTTACGTTCAATGACATCTAAAATGACGTAGGTGTTGAGAGAGTTTGAACATTGCACGTGTTTAAATCGTGAATCGACGGACACAACGTAGAACCACCGACCGTCAGCAAGATAGCCTACAGCGGTGTGGGGCAACGATCTTAAGTCAGCGACCTTAACCACTCACCCACGGAGGCGCCATAAAACAATACAATGTTAGGGCATTATGTAGTTAACACAAGCAATGCCACATATGTGACAAAGTGACAATTGACACTTGTTTAATAAAAGGAATATTTACTAGTATATGCTTGAAATTACGTGGTGGTGATTTACGTTTATTTATCCTCACTAATGGTTGCCCATATGGGCGACGCCTCCTGAAGTGATTAGTCATTTTAGATTTTGGAGGATAGTGCATTGATACAGTCAGAGACACAGTCCAGAGTCAACTCTGGTTCTTTTACGTTCACGGTGTAAAGCACCGACACGAGACCTCGGTTTAAAGTCCAATCTGAATGACTTAATTTTATTAGGGTCAGACGGGGGGTCGAACCTGCGATCCCTGTATTACCAGTCCAACGTGTTAACCACTGGACTACAGATCCGTCTGTGCTTTAAATTACATTCGTATGTATTCAATAAATAGCAATCTCCACCAAAGACGTCATCAATTAAACAATGGTTGTTTCGGTTTTCGTTTGTGATTGCTCGTAACTTGTTTGATGATGCGATTTCGATAGTGATCACTGTAACATAGGGCTTAATCATTGACGAATAACATTAGATCAAATCTGATATGAACAGACATATTTCGATCAGTAAGTTGTGACACTGACTTTCTATAGAACACCAACGTCAATACACTAACAAAGGCAGATTGTATTGTACCTTGTATTTCACATGCGGCCGTGTCATTCCATCCAGTGTCTCCACATGTCCAGGCTGCGGATCCTGTTAGGTTGTATCCTTCGTTACACGATATTGTAATGTCTTGTCCAAATAACGTGCCAGATGAAAAGTTCGCTTTACCATTCATAACGACAGGCTCTTCACAATCTCATGAGATAAATACACATTATTAATCCTTTGTGACCACGTAGAATGGGTAGATAATCACATAGCATTAGGTTGAGATAGCTGGCACACATGTATCATCCTCTAACAACACATGTTGTTAGTTTAATTATACTAGAATTCGGGTTGGTTCTGTTTGAAAGACGGAGAGATTTACGTCCCGTTGTTACTATAAGAATCCTAACAACACCACACTATGTAGAACACAGTAGGACACTATGTGTGTTATTGTTTTATTTAATTTATTTATCGTCGCTACCGGTTGCCCATTTCAGCAGTTTACCTAACAACACCTTTCCTGGGTAGGCACCAGCGGTTAACCAGTACCAGTAACAGTAAGACACTGCCAACTTTTTCATATAAATGAGACACGGCCTGAGCGGGGCTCGACCCGTGACCATCAGTAATGTTAGCTTACAGTGGTATACAAGTCAGCGATCTTAACCACTCGACCGGCTGTCCGATTAGCGCAGTTGTTAGCGTGCTCGCTTCTCAACAATGCAACTCGGGTTCGATCCTCGGACAGGGAAGTATGTGAGACGGTATGGTGGTCGCCAGATCGGACAGGTGGGTTTTCTCCGAGTATTCCGGTTTCCTCCCACACGAATGACCACATTTACGCTTTCATCCGCGCCAACGAGAGTGATTAATATAAGTTGTTAAAACTTGCTATGCAATCGTTGTAAAATAAATCACTCGACAACGGAGGTGGACACTATGGGTGTACTGTGTATGTGATTCACATAATTGATTCGGTTATAATTGGAGCAATAAGGAAGTAACTTATACCTCGTGTGCATCTAGGGTTTGAACTCCATTCTGCATTTGACAAACATGTGATAATGATATCCCCATCCAGTACATAGCCATCGTTACAGTTAACAACAACTGAAGAGCCGTAGATTGTGCCGCCACTTGTATCAGCTGTTCCATATATTGGTTTCGGATCGCCACAGTCTGAAACGGTGAACAACTAACTAATCATGTTGGAAATAGATAACTCTAAGCTTTGGTTTACTATGATATTACGGTTTTCATTTTCATCTGCATTTATTGTGTTAAACGGTAGGAAATAAATGGAATTTATGTCTAACTTTGATCACTGATAATAAATTGCTATACAATTGGTATCATAAGAGTAACTGAATGCATATGTCGTCTGAATAACTATGCCCGAAACAGAAGCCATGTTTCTCCTGTAGAATGGTCAGAATAATTTCAATGTAAATAAGTCAAATTACTTTTAGCTCGTTTGCGATTTAACTATCTTGCATATGGTCACTACCACTGTTTTTCTAGAGGGGTTCGATCTGATCGACAACCTGACGATTTCGAAATCTTAGTGATACATAACACAGTTTTAAGAATTAGATTGAATTTACACCTTCATCAACATGCAGTGTCCGCATAGTTTATTATTCCATAACTTCACCTGAGCCGATTGTCTATCAGCCTGGCGTCGGTGATACAAGAATAGGATTCGGGAAGTTCATAACAATAGTGTCTCATAAGTCAGTAACGGTTGGCCATTTCGATGGTATATTGCTATATAATAAACAAACTCTTTACCTTTATATATATATATATATTGAGTACTTTAGACAATATGTATTTCTTTGAATAAACATAGTCATGTATAACTAATTGCATGTACGATTGAGGAGAGCAACCTGTATTGCGTTGACTCATACTATCTAAATGATTCATTACAAGCTGCATATACATGTACACTGATGACATACCTAATGAACTACAGGTCGGGTATGAGCTCCATAGCCCTCCAGCCTCACAGATTATCCGCGGCTTTCCTTGTAAACTATACCCTGCATCACATTCAATGAAAGCCACATCATCGTATTTCGTGCCTGATAGAACATCCGCAGTGCCATTAGCTGGAGATGGGTCACCGCAATCTTCAATAAGAGAAAGCAGTAGATGTGATGTGGTTATGCCATGCCATTCAAACGTCATATACAGCTGCTGATACCGAATTGTCAATGGTATGGGGTAATGTTGCTAGTATCATGCTACTACTAGTATTTAGTAGCCGACTTGTCAATGGTATGGGGTAATGTTGCTAGTATCATGCTACTACTAGTATTTAGTAGCCGACTTGTCAATGGTATGGGGTAATGTTGCTAGTATCATGCTACTACTAGTATTTAGTAGCCGACTTGTCAATGGTATGGGGTAATGTTGCTAGTATCATGCTACTACTAGTATTTAGTAGCCGACTTGTCAATGGTATGGGGTAATGTTGCTAGTATCATGCTACTACTAGTATTTAGTAGCCGACTTGTCAATGGTATGGGGTAATGTTGCTAGTATCATGCTACTACTAGTATTTAGTAGCCGACTTGTCAATGGTATGGGGTAATGTTGCTAGTATCATGCTACTACTAGTATTTAGTAGCCGACTTGTCAATGGTATGGGGTAATGTTGCTAGTATCATGCTACTACTAGTATTTAGTAGCCGACTTGTCAATGGTATGGGGTAATGTTGCTAGTATCATGCTACTACTAGTATTTAGTAGCCGACTTGTCAATGGTATGGGGTAATGTTGCCATGCTACTACTAGTATTTAGTAGCCGACTTGTCAATGGTATGGGGTAATGTTGCTAGTATCATGCTACTACTAGTAGCCGACTTGTCAATGGTATGGGGTAATGTTGCTAGTATCATGCTACTACTAGTATTTAGTAGCCGACTTGTCAATGGTATGGGGTAATGTTGCTCATGCTACTACTAGTAGCCGACTTGTCAATGGTATGGGGTAATGTTGCCATGCTACTACTAGTATTTAGGAGCCGACTTGTCAATGGTATGGGGTAATGTTGCCATGCTACTACTAGTATTTAGGAGCCGACTTGTCAATGGTATGGGGTAATGTTGCCATGCTACTACTAGTATTTAGGAGCCGACTTGTCAATGGTATGGGGTAATGTTGCCATGCTACTACTAGTATTTAGGAGCCGACTTGTCAATGGTATGGGGTAATGTTGCCATGCTACTACTAGTATTTAGGAGCCGACTTGTCAATGGTATGGGGTAATGTTGCCATGCTACTACTAGTATTTAGGAGCCGACTTGTCAATGGTATGGGGTAATGTTGCCATGCTACTACTAGTATTTAGGAGCCGACTTGTCAATGGTATGGGGTAATGTTGCCATGCTACTACTAGTATTTAGGAGCCGACTTGTCAATGGTATGGGGTAATGTTGCCATGCTACTACTAGTATTTAGGAGCCGACTTGTCAATGGTATGGGGTAATGTTGCCATGCTACTACTAGTATTTAGGAGCCGACTTGTCAATGGTATGGGGTAATGTTGCCATGCTACTACTAGTATTTAGGAGCCGACTTGTCAATGGTATGGGGTAATGTTGCCATGCTACTACTAGTATTTAGTAGCCGACTTGTCAATGGTATGGGGTAATGTTGCCATGCTACTACTAGTAGCCGACTTGTCAATGGTATGGGGTAATGTTGCCATGCTACTACTAGTAGCCGACTTGTCAATGGTATGGGGTAATGTTGCCATGCTACTACTAGTATTTACTTGTCAATGTTTTGAGACCGAATTGTTATTGATATTGAGGTAATGTTTAGGATCGAACTTGTACTGTAGGGCCGATTATAATGGTGTATTAAAGGGTAATAGGTTATCTCATTGATAATCATGCTCCAAATTGATGTTGGTACACGTTGGTACACCAGCGATCATAATTATGTTATCACTTATTGTATTAAAATGTTGCAGCTGTATAGTTTGACGTTATGATGGGTATTTTAATCATGTTCAATGCAGGGTTAACACCTATTGTACATAATGTATTAACCAATCGCATAGTATCAATGAAGTACACTATGATAAGGAATACGTTGAATAAATATCCGACCAAGGCGGAATTTGTTTATTTAATCGGGGTATGAATATTCGATATTTTATTCTTAAAGAGTGGACAATAATAGAATACAATATATTGGAAGTAATAATAAACCTATCCCGTTTCGCTGTACATTGGGCTAACTAAATATGATGAGATGTAAGTTGGCTGGGCACAAACCAGCAGTCCATTACATAATCATATTAAATATAATTAATTTTTTTAATATCAGCTCGGTGGACAGTATAGGAATTTCAAAGACAATAACTCTGGAGCTACTGTGTGAACTACTCTGTAGCACGCACGCCAGTACGAGAATAGATACAAATATGAATATTTACATCGCTATTGCATTTCCTTCGATGAACGTATATGGCCTGATTGCATACATAGGGTTTACACGTACTGATATGCAGCTGACATGCGCATTTGCAGCGTTCGGCAACGTTCATCCCATGAAAAGGCGTGTCTTACAGTTTACGCTGTTCCAGGGATGATCTAATTACCAGATTCCCGCCACACGGTATGTCACTAATTTGACTAATTACCTTTTAATTGGAAAGTGTGATTTTTTCTTTGTCACAATGAAAAGAATAATTAATGTAAATATAAGCAATGGATCACGAGTTAATAGTTTCCATTGGGGTATGAACTACATTGGGCGTGCTTAAAGTGTGAAGAAGGCCTCCACACACTTTAAGTACGCACAGTGTAGTTCATACCCCGATGGAAACTATTAACCCCTTCGCGGTTCGGCCTCCACACACATTAAGCACGCCCAATGTAGTTCATGCCCTGATGGAAACTATTAACCCGCGATTTATTCCTTAATTAAATTTCACCTATCATGTTTCAGGATATTGACCTAGGTTGATATGTATCAACAAGTCTTCAACTTACTTACTTACCTACTATATACATGTTTCTTGGCGGCAACTGTTTATAAACAAATACCTTTTTATCATCATATTCAGCTTAAGATGTATTTTATGCCAAAAGTAAAGTAGAGCTAAGAAGTTTCTTAGTAGCAATAGCTCGTACACTAAATACTACATTCACATTTATCTGTTTGTCGGTAATAAATATAATGTGTTTGTTAATTTGAGATGACCCATGACATATTATATGTCTCTTGTTTCAACTTGTAAAAAATACCCATACCTTGGACAACACACTCTATGTTTCCTGTCCATCCAGAATCTTGACATTCAAGTGAAGTGTTTCCAACAAGGTCATATCCAGTGCTACAGCTGACAGAAACAATGTCTCCAAACATCGTACCAGAGGATAGGTCGATGTTTCCATGTTCAGCATATATTGAACCACAATCTGAGATTAGTATGATTAATGAATAAATAAAGAATCAACATACATAGCTCATGCATATATATGTTCACATGTCATCCAGATATGGGGAATTGTCTCCAAAGAGATAAACTTTTCAAATATCTAACCTGCCCTGTTGGAGTTTGGATGTAAGAGAATAACATCTTACGTCATGATTATGACGTGGCATTCATGCTCGACAACTCTGATTTATATTAGTTCTATACAATGCCTCACGGGTAGTATCCCTTGGTGACAATTTCATTAATGTAAAGACAAGCTTGAAATCAATCGACTTGTCATTAAGCTAAGCATAAACAGCGGTATAAAATCGACGTAAAGTACATTATATCATATAATCAAGAGTAAGCTCTTATATATCTTTATTCTGATGAATGTTTTAGTAGTCACTAAGCCAATAAACACACCACAATTAATGTAAATTTTACATTTACAGAATGATTAATAACAAAATTGACAATTGCAACACAATAGCAGTTGTTCGACTATGAAGCATTGAAAGAAACATATAGCATGGGCTGAATGCAGTTCTGGTGTATATGTATATACAATACCTATGCTATTGTTACGAATACTTTACACTCAGCACCGCGCATAGGCATAGACATATGATAGGTCACCTCTAATACAAGTAGGATAATCACTCCAAACTGGACCAGATTCACATGTTAGTAGGTCGTCACCAAACAAGACGAATCCATCATTACATCTCACACTCGCCACAGCTCCAATAGTAGATCCTTCTGGCGTATCAGACTGACCATTTATAGGAACAGGATCTCCACAATCTGACAACATATTTAGAAGCATAATCTAAACGCTTATTTAATCGTGTGTCTTTCTGCAATATTGCGAAAACTGTATCTACTAATAAAATCTAAAAATACTTTTTTATATTCTAAATATAGATCGTCTACAAAAATGTAATAAGTAGTAATGTTTCTGAATTGCATTACAATACTTCTTATTTACACTATTTTCTACAAACATCGATGGAGCTAAAAATAGATAATATAGTAATTATTCAATATACGTAATCTTATATATACATATTTATAGTTTGCAACTCCGTTGCTCTGGTAAAATAGAGAAACACTATTTTGATCACAGAGGTATTTACAAAGATTCGTTGGAAATCTTATTTGCAAAACAACAAAGATTACACATTTTATAGTTATAATTATGGAAATGCAATATGTCACTTAATGCAGTGATATAATTATATATCTTACTAGAACATGCAATTCATACAATAATATTATACAGGCATTAGCCAGATTTCGAACCCGTACCGTTTCGACGAAGTTAGGTAGCAATATCAAATCTAGTAATTCGGCCTGCACCTGTGCCATGGTAATATACACAATATTGAGTAGGCCGCTGATGAAGTGATAGTTAATGTATCAAACCGAGTTCCATACCCTGACTAGATTATATGTTTATATACTCTACCTATTGATAGACACGTGGGAGTTGAGCTCCACACTCCTCCGTCACCACATGTTATATATTCTTCACCCTGTAGTGTGTACCCTTCCTGACATCTTATAATAGCTAAGTAACCGTAGGTTGTACCCTGTGGAAGATTGGCTGTTCCATTCGCAGGTGATGGATCGCCACAATCTGAAACATGATACGGTTAGCTTATAATATGGGTGTGGGAAATAGCAGATAACGAAATGCTAAGAGTGATATAATGAAGTTGATATATTTATAGTTTGTGTATATGACCTCTGTGAACTATTGTGACCGTTATAATTTCGTGGCTCTTATTCTGGAATAGGACGTTATCGTTTATTCGCATTAGGCTCATGCATCCATGTTTTCTGCAAATATTTAACGTCGACACAAAAAAGGAAAACCAATTCAGTCATTATATCTATCTGTTAACCACCCTCGCTGGGATGTAGTGATATTCCTCATATGACGCAGAGTTTAGTAAATGATACTGATGTTTCCGTTGATATGTAGTTGCTATTTCATATTACTTTCAAATGTTCATTCGCTGAAATATAACTCGATCATACATTGAAACAAACACATATCGTCTATTTATTTTATAACAATTGTATCATGTTTGATCCGTGTTCATTTTTATGTTTATGTGGTTTTAATATTTTAGTTGGAAACACATGATATGGACGTTCGTTTCCAAAATGGACGTGGCGCTATGTTGTTGTTATTTTCATATATATTTTTGAAAAGAATCTATAGTTAACTCACATTTTGATCACAAAAAGTATTTGGCAAGATACTTTGGAATATTTATTTGCAACCAAACATACAAATACACACATCTATGATGAGACACATTTTATAGTTACTTTATTATATTAAAATAATAAATGCAATATGTCACTTAATGCAGTGATATAATTATATATCTTACTAGAACATGCAATTCATACAATAATATTATACAGGCATTAGCCAGATTTCGAACCCGTACCGTTTCGACGAAGTTAGGTAGCAATATCAAATCTAGTAATTCGGCCTGCACCTGTGCCATGGTAATATACACAATATTGAGTAGGCCGCTGATGAAGTGATAGTTAATGTATCAAACCGAGTTCCATACCCTGACTAGATTATATGTTTATATACTCTACCTATTGATAGACACGTGGGAGTTGAGCTCCACACTCCTCCGTCACCACATGTTATATATTCTTCACCCTGTAGTGTGTACCCTTCCTGACATCTTATAATAGCTAAGTAACCGTAGGTTGTACCCTGTGGAAGATTGGCTGTTCCATTCGCAGGTGATGGATCGCCACAATCTGAAACATGATACGGTTAGCTTATAATATGGGTGTGGGAAATAGCAGATAACGAAATGCTAAGAGTGATATAATGAAGTTGATATATTTATAGTTTGTGTATATGACCTCTGTGAACTATTGTGACCGTTATAATTTCGTGGCTCTTATTCTGGAATAGGACGTTATCGTTTATTCGCATTAGGCTCATGCATCCATGTTTTCTGCAAATATTTAACGTCGACACAAAAAAGGAAAACCAATTCAGTCATTATATCTATCTGTTAACCACCCTCGCTGGGATGTAGTGATATTCCTCATATGACGCAGAGTTTAGTAAATGATACTGATGTTTCCGTTGATATGTAGTTGCTATTTCATATTACTTTCAATGTTCATTCGCTGAAATATAACTCGATCATACATTGAAACAAACACATATCGTCTATTTATTTTATAACAATTGTATCACGTTTGATCCGTGTTCATTTTTATGTTTATGTGGTTTTAATATTTTAGTTGGAAACACATGATATGGACGTTCGTGTCCAAAATGGACGTGGCGCTATGTTGTTGTTATTTTCATATATATTTTTGAAAAGAATCTATAGTTAACTCACATTTTGATCACATAAAGTATTTGGCAAGATACTTTGGAATATTTATTTGCAACCAAACATACAAATACACACATCTATGATGAGACACATTTTATAGTTACTTTATTATATTAAAATAATAAATGCAATATGTCACTTAATGCAGTGATATAATTATATATCTTACTAGAACATGCAATTCATACAGTAATATTATACAGGCATACGCCAGGTTTCGAACCCGCACCGCTTCGATGGTAATATACACATTAATGAGTAGTCCGCTCAATGACACTGATAAAGTAATAGTTAATGCTTCAAACCGATTACAGGTCCATGACTAGATTATATGTTTATATACTCTACCTATTGATAGACACGTGGGAGTTGAGCTCCACACTCCTCCTTCGCCACATGTTATATATTCTTCACCCTGTAGTGTGTACCCTTCCTGACATCTTATAATAGCTAAGTCACCGTAAGTTGTACCGTGTGGGAGATTGGCTGTTCCATTCACAGGTGATGGATCGCCACAATCTGAAAGAGGAAACATGATATGTGTTTGTGTGTACGACCCTCTTCGAACTATTGTCAACTTTATGGTTTGGTCGTCTGTGCATTCGTACGTGTAGGTGCTTGTCCAGAATTATTCAAATAAATGCTGGCAGCTATTATTGGTTGATGAAGTGTCCATGTGCTACGCATAGTATTCTTTCAGGCACGTACGGTACCCTGAGATGAGTTGTCGACTTTCGGTAAGCCAGCTGGATAGCTTCCTCACTTGAAAGGAATCGACACCTAGAGAGGGATTCGAACTTACAGCGCAATGAGGAGCAAGTAATTTGAAATCAACGACATTAACCACTCGGTCACGGAAGCGGCTGAGACACGGTACTACCATGGTAAGAGTAGAATGGTTTCATAAGAATCGTCAGCCATCTTGCATGCAAAGAATAACGCCACATTCACAGAAGCTCGAGGTAAGGGTCATTTGAAGGACTAAATAAGGTGAATAAAATGTATACCATATTCCAAAGATGTACCCTCTGTGAATGCAGTGGCACTGAACATATGTGTGGAGTTATCCAAAGTACTGGGTGTCTCGATATATAAGTATAGTACATACTGACACCATACACAACTGTGCACTTTTATATTGAGTGTTTCCTTTTTCGTTAGTTACACGTTTTAGAATTATGGATTTTACTATTATGAGTGAAGAAAACAAACCTTCACACATTGCACTAATTTACCCAATATTTAAGCACTTAGACGTCCGAATTTGCCTATATTTTTGTAATGGATATAACTGTTACCTCTAAGGCAAGCGCATATTTTTGTGTGTAAGCATAGATACATCTTTAGTTGAAATATAAAGTTATCGAGTCTCTCGTTGCACAAAAATAATAAACTGGCTGTATATATATATATATATTGTTTACACATATCTGAATATTTATCTAAGTACGGTAAGATTAAAACTGAGCAATTGATTGTGCGCGGGATTATTATAGATATTTACATAACAGCTGTTTAATAAAATACATAGTTACAGTTAATAAAAATAACAAAATGGACAACATTATCAAATTAGAATGTAACACAGTTCTTGAAATTATTAAGTTTCGAATGTATAATGTTTAGAGTCTAAAATCGTTGTTTCTAGATTTGTAGAGATGGTAATTTATTAGCTTGTAAGAATACAAGTGACTGAGGACATATAAATATATATGACACCACAATGAAGAAGCGACACATCAACCCTAGGGCTAGAGATAACCATCGCTGATAAAGTCATTAAGCAACAGCTCTAAGCGAATTATATCTTTACAAGACATTGACTAATGCATCATCTTGTCGTTACACGGAAATAAACAAATTCAATGCACAATTAAGGTCATTTTTTAGTTTCAAACACATCTTTTGAACCCACATTGGTTATATTTGTCAAAATTAATATGAAACACAGACACAATCGTCAACTTTGTTATGGTCATTGAAAATAAAGATTAAATTGTGCTCACTCATCATAATATGTAGCTTTATATACATACGTGTTGTGATATACGTGTCAGAGGCAGCGTATCTGCGTGATTGGACACTACAGCATTCATATAGCCAGTCAGAATAATATTAGACGTGAAATGTGTTTATATACTTTCCATAATATATATTAGCAGGTGACAGAAGAACGATTTGAAACATATCATGATAAATCACACTAAAACATGGACAGGTTACCAAGAGAGTATGTATGTAGTGGACGCAATATCAACCACCATAGTATCAGTATCAACATAGTGATTGTGTTCTATCCAGAAGAGAAGCATTACGAATAATGTCAATCATGGACGGCGCATTTTCATGGAAAGAGAAGATCACTCAGGAATGGAGCATTTATAGCACAAACTCTGCTGACTACGATGACTGTATCGTAGAGGAGGTGGTTGTAGACAGTGATGAGGAGGATATGAAATGTAAATCTAACAACATGTTCGAGATAGCTTCGAGGACTAGAAAACTATCGATAGAAATGAATCCGGAATTTGACCTACAACTGAGGCGATGGCGGGATCTCACAAATGTACACACGAGTCCCGAGCTGCCACATAGAGTAACAAAATGTACCAGCAGTACACACCAACCATTTATTATAGAAGATGGAAGTATATCCGATCTCAGTCTTCATCATTCAACTGTAGAGCAACTGGATAAGGAACCGTGTGCAGAAGTGGATATTATGAATGTGTTGCATGAAAGAAGTGAGTGCATGGTGGAATTTAAGCTTCAATACCTTGTCATAACAGAACGATTAAAAGTAACGATCGCTGGCGTATCGAATTGCTTCCAACACGCCATTATCGAAATGGATCTAACTGTTAACGTCGAGGTGTGTCTCATGCCAGGCAAATGTCAAACTCAGATAACGCAAGTGTGTAAAGGGACGAGAAATCCTGTATTTAACTGTGTCATGTATTTTAAAGGACTCACTCTTCAAGAAATACATCATATGTATTTACGAGTTAAGGTCAATGGCAGAGATGCGGCGAGACGGTCATTATCAAAACTTGGTGAAGTGACAGTGTCTTTGAAGTATATTGACATCGTAACCGAAACAGTGCTAGAAGAATCCATCACGTCGGACAGTGATGGGTCGTTAAGAAAGAAAATGTGTGCAGCCGATATAGGGTACTAAACTGTGAGGCTATTCCACCAATACTTCAGAATAGCATTACATACATAAGCCATGTCAATTCATTTGCGTTTGTTATGATGACGGTATTTCTCTGGTAGCCTACGTACTCAAGATTCCATTTCCTATAGAATCGCTATGCATCATTATGTAATTATTGAAAAAGAAAACTATCCGGCTACTTAGACAGCATGTAGAACAAGTCAAACTTTAGTTACTAATATCTAATCGCCTATTTTATGCTTAACTTTACTAGTTGTTTGCCATTAATTGTCCAACTAGCATGGCTCGTTGGTACATCAGCAGCCAAGATTATAGCAATCGATACGTTGCGGAAACGTTTAAATCTTCATTCAGTTAACACTGAATTTAAATGAGTCGTGACTTTAGAGGAGTGTTTCATAAATGTTATTTCTATGCAGCACTGTGTACTGTACATACCCAATCATCAGTATACTAATGACTTATTATATGGTAATTTATATTTATATAATTTATTAATTATTTATTATTTGTTTGTTTGTTCGTTCTGATTTTACGCCTTCATCTGAACCATTTTGGGGCTATATCGCCGGCGGGCAGTTTACCTAACAACACCATGCATGGGCAGGCTTCAACGGTTTAAGAAAACTTTATTTATTTTACAAAGATTGCAAAGCAAGTTTTAACAACTTATATTAATCATTCGAATGAAAGCGTATATGTGGTCATTCGTGTGGAAGGAAACCGGAGTACCAGGAGAAAACCCACCTGTCCGGATCTGGCGACCACCGTACAATCTCACATACTTCCCGGTCCGAGGATCGAACCCGGGTTACATTGGTGAGAAGCGAGCGTGCTAACCACTGTGCTAATCGGACATCCGATTAACAGCGGTTAACCAGTACAGTGCCCCAACCTCCGTACGAAACTGCCAACTTTTTCATATATATAGAAACTTCTTGAGTGGGGCTCGAACCCGTGTAATGACACCAGTAATGACAGGTGATTATGGTATACAAGTCATCAAGTCATCAGCCTTAACCACTCGACCACTTGATCATACTTGACGGTGTTAATCAGTCTAAGCTGCGAACATATATATCATCGGATGAGTCTTATTAAAATGTTGCAAAACTGTCAAATTTGTCGAATTTGCTCATATCAGTCAATATGAATTTCTAAATGATATTCACATATAGACCTTTGAATATCTAGACTGTTATGTGTACACATTCTAACTATACGCCGACATATATTTATTAATGGTGACATTGACACAACAGCTTAATTTATACACATTTATTTTAGCTCGATTTCGAAACAATGTCTTACAACATTCTTAAACAGTTAGGACCGGTTGGTCTGCGAACCGTCTTGTTTTATATATTTTGGTTGGGATAGTGATTGGTAAAGGAATGCTAAGTCACTTTTTGGGCGTTTGTTCTTTACATACAGTAAGAAATATATGATGTTTAATAGGATGCAATAAAACATGAAATGTACTCGACATTTATAAGCTGGGTAGGTCAACAGGTTTCAATATGGATGTAATGTAACAAGGCAGTCATGTGAATATTTCATACTTTCCTTTCTAACAGTTGTTCATAAAACATTATGAACTATACAAACAACTATTATGTGCATATTTTAATGGTATTGGGCAGATTTTCGATTATGGACTGGTTACAATGAAATTACGTTCGTCGACCTTTGTATATTACTATGGGGTGACTAGTGGTGTAAATGTAAGTTTTGTGATCAAAACATTACAATCTAATTGTAGCAAACACTCACACACTCGTACATTTATATTTATTCCAAGAACATGTTTCTAATTCCTTTGCATGACTCTAACAAAAAGTTGTATTTGAAAGGTAAAAACAGAAAAGAAACGTATTGATTGATACGTATTTACTCTCATTTATTTTAAATAAATGTTCAACAATATCATACAAATGGTGACAGAATGTCAAGTTACTAGCAAGTGAGTAATCAGATTCATTTGAATTGAAGCATACACTTATATAAATATGTGAACAATAACATTGATTTTAATTGGATGAAAACTGAGCAGAAACCGTGTGGAGAACGAAATGTGTCACTTATTCCAGTCATTGACGAGCACAGTAGTGGAACCTGGTTTAAGAAATTCCTCCCCATTGGTATGACTATAACATACAGCAGTAAGTAACAGTTTGAAGTCCCCAACATTAAGTGCACCATAAATATGATATTAAATGTATAAAAAGTGAAATATTGACGATCAAAATGTTTTTGAATGTCAGAAACCTGTATCATAGGAATTGTGTGCTTGTTTGTTTGCTTATTCCAACCTTTTTATTATATGTTGCAGGTACGTACATGTACACGCATGCAAATATTCCAATCAAATGAGTAGAACCTGGCTTGAAATAATTTCACAACTCTGATGGGATTCAAACATTCTGTAGTACGTACTGAGCAGTTTGAAGTATACAGCATTAATAATTCGAGAACGGAGCCCCCCGAAATCAAACATAATTATACCTTGGACGGCACACTCTGATGATCCAATCCACCCAGAAACCTGACATTCAAGCGTCGACGTTCCAACAAGATCATGTCCAGCATTACATGTGATGCTACCTATGTCACCAAGCAGAGTACCAGATGATAAATCGACATTACCATTGTCAACCGTAACAGTACCACAGTCTAAAACATGGGAATAAACAATGTACAAATCTTACAAAATGAGAGATAGTGTATGTGCAAATATCGTCTATTGAATGTCCAGCATTACACATTTTCGCAAGTAGATTGCTCTTGTCTTATGTTTATTATTATGATCACATATTAATATTAACTAACGGTAATTAATGTATATGTATGCTATCATATTAATATGTATTATCACAAAATGACAAATTGGTTTCGCTCTTTGCCAATATAGCTTCTTAGCTGGTTTATCGTTTCCTTAAGTAATACGATGTCAACCTATTAGTAATGTAATTTATGTATATTACATTTTGCTTCTAATAGCATGTATACTATTAGGTATGTATATTGCACAAGAAAAAGCATGGATATTGCCGATTTTGTAATAAAACATATTCTATTAATTCATGAAATACTGGAAGTCTATATTCGACTGCATTGTATATGAATAACAAATGTTTTTCTGCTACTCATATATTATATGCAATGCTATTATTGTTAATGTATTTGGTCTTAATTCATACCTCTGACACAAGCAGGATAATCACTCCAAATGTCTCCATCTTCACAAGTTATATGTTCTTCTCCTTGCAACGAATACCCATCATCACATCTTATAATGGCTATCTCACCATATGTTGTTCCCGTTGGTAACTTAGCTGTTCCATTCACCGGTGATGGATCTCCACAATCTAATATAACAAACGATAGGATAGTCATACGTCTTTCTATAACGGTTTCTAAATTTAGAGAAATGACTATGACAATAGTTTTGTTTGCTTGATATTACATAAATCGTATAGTTTGTATGTAGACTTATTGTAGAGATTTATTTTAAATTGCAATGCATATCGCGCAATAGCATACACATTATAAGAGAACATCGGATATATACCAAATGGGTAAAGTATGCATTTTAATTAGATTTATGGCAACGCGTGCCGAACTTGCAAGTATCCCATACATGGGCGAGCACATGGGTAGAATGTTTCCTGACATTGAATTATTCGACAACCCTTGTGGGATTTGAACATACAGTGTTAAAGTGCAATACAATTGATAGTCACGACCGTAATAACTGGAAGACGTTGACACTCATGGACGGCGCATTTTCATGGAAAGAGAAGATCACTCAGGAATGGAGCATTTATAGCACAAACTCTGCTGACTACGATGACTGTATCGTAGAGGAGGTGGTTGTAGACAGTGATGAGGAGGATATGAAATGTAAATCTAACAACATGTTCGAGATAGCTTCGAGGACTAGAAAACTATCGATATAAATGAATCCGGAATTTGACCTACAACTGAGGCGATGGCGGGATCTCACAAATGTACACACGAGTCCCGAGCTGCCACATAGAGTAACAAAATGTACCAGCAGTACACACCAACCATTTATTATAGAAGATGGAAGTATATCCGATCTCATTCTTCATCATTCAACTGTAGAGCAACTGGATAAGGAACCGTGTGCAGAAGTGGATATTATGAATGTGTTGCATGAAAGAAGTGAGTGCATGGTGGAATTTAAGCTTCAATACCTTGTCATAACAGAACGATTAAAAGTAACGATCGCTGGCGTATCGAATTGCTTCCAACACGCCATTATCGAAATGGATCTAACTGTTAACGTCGAGGTGTGTCTCATGCCAGGCAAATGTCAAACTCAGATAACGCAAGTGTGTAAAGGGACGAGAAATCCTGTATTTAACTGTGTCATGTATTTTAAAGGACTCACTCTTCAAGAAATACATCATATGTATTTACTAGTTAAGGTCAATGGCAGAGATGCGGGGAGACGGTCATTATCAAAACTTGGTGAAGTGACAGTGTCTTTGAAGTATATTGACATCGTAACCGAAACAGTGCTAGAATAATCCATCACAAAAGAAATAGGCCATACGTCGGAAAGTGATTGGTCGTTAAGAAAGAAAATGTGTGCAGCCGATATAGGGTACTAAACTGTGAGGATATTCCACCAATACTTCAGAATAGCATTACATACATAAGCCATGTCAATGCATTTGCAATGATAACGGTATTTCTCTTGTAGTCTATGTACTCAGGATTCCATTTCCTATAGAATCGCTATGCATCATTATGACATTATTGAAAAAGAAAGATATCCGGCTACTTAGACAGCATGTAGATCAAGTCAAACTTTAGTTACTAATATCTATTCGCCTATTTTATGCTAACTTTACTAGTTGTTTGTCATTAATTGTCCAACTAGCATGGCTCGTTGGTACATCAGCAGCCAAGATTATAGCAATCGATACGTTGCGGAAACGTTTAAATCTTCATTCAGTTAACACTGAATTTAAATGAGTCGTGATTTTAGAGGATTGTTTCATAAATGTTATTTCTATGCAGCACTGTGTACTGTAGATACCGAGTCATCAGTGTACTAATGACTTATTATATGGTAATTTATATTTATATAATTTATTAATTATTTATTATTTGTTTGTTTGTTCGTTCTGGTTTTACGCCTTCATCTGAACCATTTTGGGGCTATATCGCCGGCGGGCAGTTTACCTAACAACACCATGCATGGGCAGGCTTCAGCGGTTTAAGAAATTATTTATTTTACGACGATTGCAAAGCAAGGTTTAACAACTTATATTAATAACTCTCGTTGGCGGGAATGAAAGCGTATATGTGGTCATTCGTGTGGGAGGAAACCGGAGTACCCGGAGAAAACCCACCTGTCCGGATCTGGCGACCACCGTACAATCTCACATACTTCCCGGTCCGAGGATCGAACCCGGGTTACATTGGTGAGAAGCGAGCGTGCTAACCACTGTGCTAATCGGACATCCGATTAACAGCGGTTAACCAGTACAGTGCCCCAACCTCCGTACGAAACTGCCAACTTTTTCATATATATAGAAACTTCTTGAGTGGGGCTCGAACCCGTGTAATGACACCAGTAATGACAGGTGATTATGGTATACAAGTCATCAAGTCATCAGCCTTAACCACTCGACCACTTGATCATACTTGACGGTGTTAATCAGTCTAAGCTGCGAACATATATATCATCGGATGAGTCTTATTAAAATGTTGCAAAACTGTCAAATTTGTCGAATTTGCTCATATCAGTCAATATGAATTTCTAAATGATATTCACATATAGACCTTTGAATATCTAGACTGTTATGTGTACACATTCTAACTATACGCCGACATATATTTATTAATGGTGACATTGACACAACAGCTTAATTTATACACATTTATTTTAGCTCGATTTCGAAACAATGTCTTACAACATTCTTAAACAGTTAGGACCGGTTGGTCTGCGAACCGTCTTGTTTTATATATTTTGGTTGGGATAGTGATTGGTAAAGGAATGCTAAGTCACTTTTTGGGCGTTTGTTCTTTACATACAGTAAGAAATATATGATGTTTAATAGGATGCAATAAAACATGAAATGTACTCGACATTTATAAGCTGGGTAGGTCAACAGGTTTCAATATGGATGTAATGTAACAAGGCAGTCATGTGAATATTTCATACTTTCCTTTCTAACAGTTGTTCATAAAACATTATGAACTATACAAACAACTATTATGTGCATATTTTAATGGTATTGGGCAGATTTTCGATTATGGACTGGTTACAATGAAATTACGTTCGTCGACCTTTGTATATTACTATGGGGTGACTAGTGGTGTAAATGTAAGTTTTGTGATCAAAACATTACAATCTAATTGTAGCAAACACTCACACACTCGTACATTTATATTTATTCCAAGAACATGTTTCTAATTCCTTTGCATGACTCTAACAAAAAGTTGTATTTGAAAGGTAAAAACAGAAAAGAAACGTATTGATTGATACGTATTTACTCTCATTTATTTTAAATAAATGTTCAACAATATCATACAAATGGTGACAGAATGTCAAGTTACTAGCAAGTGAGTAATCAGATTCATTTGAATTGAAGCATACACTTATATAAATATGTGAACAATAACATTGATTTTAATTGGATGAAAACTGAGCAGAAACCGTGTGGAGAACGAAATGTGTCACTTATTCCAGTCATTGACGAGCACAGTAGTGGAACCTGGTTTAAGAAATTCCTCCCCATTGGTATGACTATAACATACAGCAGTAAGTAACAGTTTGAAGTCCCCAACATTAAGTGCACCATAAATATGATATTAAATGTATAAAAAGTGAAATATTGACGATCAAAATGTTTTTGAATGTCAGAAACCTGTATCATAGGAATTGTGTGCTTGTTTGTTTGCTTATTCCAACCTTTTTATTATATGTTGCAGGTACGTACATGTACACGCATGCAAATATTCCAATCAAATGAGTAGAACCTGGCTTGAAATAATTTCACAACTCTGATGGGATTCAAACATTCTGTAGTACGTACTGAGCAGTTTGAAGTATACAGCATTAATAATTCGAGAACGGAGCCCCCCGAAATCAAACATAATTATACCTTGGACGGCACACTCTGATGATCCAATCCACCCAGAAACCTGACATTCAAGCGTCGACGTTCCAACAAGATCATGTCCAGCATTACATGTGATGCTAGCTATGTCACCAAGCAGAGTACCAGATGATAAATCGACATTACCATTGTCAACCGTAACAGTACCACAGTCTAAAACATGGGAATAAACAATGTACAAATCTTACAAAATGAGAGATAGTGTATGTGCAAATATCGTCTATTGAATGTCCAGCATTACACATTTTCGCAAGTAGATTGCTCTTGTCTTATGTTTATTATTATGATCACATATTAATATTAACTAACGGTAATTAATGTATATGTATGCTATCATATTAATATGTATTATCACAAAATGACAAATTGGTTTCGCTCTTTGCCAATATAGCTTCTTAGCTGGTTTATCGTTTCCTTAAGTAACACGATGTCAACCTATTAGTAATGTAATTTATGTATATTACATTTTGCTTCTAATAGCATGTATACTATTAGGTATGTATATTGCACAAGAAAAAGCATGGATATTGCCGATTTTGTAATAAAACATATTCTATTAATTCATGAAATACTGGAAGTCTATATTCGACTGCATTGTATATGAATAACAAATGTTTTTCTGCTACTCATATATTATATGCAATGCTATTATTTTTACTGTATTTGTTCCTAATTCATACCTCTGACACAAGCAGGATAATCGCTCCAAGTTTCCCCATCTGCACACGTTATATGTTCTTCTCCTTGCAACAAATACCCATCGTCACATCTTATAATGGCTATCTCACCATATGTTGTTCCCGTTGGTAACTTAGCTGTTCCATTCTCCGGTGATGGATCTCCACAATCTAATTATAACAAACGGTAGGATAGTCATACGTCTTTCAATAACAGCTTCTAAATTTAGTGGAATGCTTGAAATTACATAAATCGTATAGTTTGCATGGAGACTTATTGTAGAGATTTATTTTAAATTGTAATGCATATCGCGCAATAGCATATACATGTACATGATAAGAGAACATCAGATATATACCAAATTGGTAAATTATACATTTGAATTAGATTTATAGAAACTAGTCCCGAACTTGCCAGTATCGTATGGGCGAGTACATGGGTAGAATGTTTCCTGACATGGAATTATTCGACAACCCCTGGTGTAATTTGAACATACAGAGTTAAAGGGCAACACAAGTGAAGTTCACGACCGTAATAACTGAAAGACGTTTGCACCCGATGACAACGTTTATACCTTGGATGACAACGTTTATACCTTGGATGACAACGTTTATACCTTGGATGACAACGTTTATACCTTGGATGACAACGTTTATACCTTGGATGACAACGTTTATACCTTGGATGACAACGTTTATACCTTGGATGACACACTCTGCAGATCCAATCCATCCAGACACCTGACATTCTAGTGAAGTGTTACCAGCCAGGTCATGTCCTATGCTACATGTCACGCTAGCTACATCTCCAAACATAGTTCCAGATGACAAGTCGATGTTTCCATTCTCAACAGTTACAATACCACAGTCTGAAATAACAAATCAGTATATCTAAAACAGTGATAATACAAGAAAACATCATACAAGCGACGAGAAGATCAGTGTATGTTAGTGGAAGTCGTGATAGCGCATCGTTCACTTCAGGTACGAAAGGTCCGGAGTTCGAGCCCCGCTGGAGCCGTTACGATTATGCCCTTAGGCAAGGCATTTCATTTCCACGTTGCCTCTTCTTTCTCTCGTGGCGATGGATTCCATCAGGAATGAGGTCTCGAGAGTGATTAATATAAGTTGTGAGAACTTGTTTCGCAATCGAGCTAAAATAAATTTGTATAAATTAATGTATTTGTAATGTACCTTTAAGAAATCACTACGACTTCTTTGTTTTCATTTAGTGATCTATTGAATGTATGTGCATTACTACCACACGCCTAGTAGTTATGAAACAAATCTATCAAACCATTGGTTTACCTTCAACATTAACTTAAAAGTATTACCTCCGAACAATCGGTAACGATTTTCTAACTGGCAAGCGATTATAAATGGCAACCTAAAACTATTCTTAGATTCCATCTTAGAAGTATACATTCACTGGGTATTGTATTCGCCCGGTCTACCCCCGACTGTCGCTGGCACAAATTCTTGTGTGAGCGACAGTTGGAGATTTGAAAACCGAATACACATTAAGATTACAGCAGCCTTCATAGCCCTCTAATCATCTAGTTATAATAATTGCCATAGGCAAAACCATCACTTTTAGATGATGGGTATTTTAATCTTCTTCGAAAACTCAGTCGCCCAAATGCAATTATGCGACTTTAAATAAACCTATTAGTCAGCCAGTCTTAGATTCCCTGGTAAATGCGTTGACATAGCAATCATTTTTGCAGTTTCCTTGATATGTGCAAAATACAGTGATTGTTCATTATTACTGCGTTAGCTGGTTTATCTTATACCTCTGATACAGGTCGGAGAATCGCTCCAAGCAGGTCCAGATTCACACGTCAGTATTGCATCACCAAACAACACGAATCCCGTCTTACAACTAACACCCGCCACAGAACCTAATGTCGTTCCACCGGATATATCGGACTGGCCATTGACAGGAACTGGATCCCCACAATCTGAGTTGTTAATATAAGACATACATTATTAAATCCGTACATAATAATATAATCATTACCTACGTACAAGGTGATTGTGCATTTTGCAACACATTTCGAAGTATCGAAACAAGAAGCACATACTTGTGTGTAAACATAACGACAGGTTTGGTGTCAGTTTCATTTCACAAAACCAGTGTTTGAAAACTAACCTGCTAGTGTATGTGATTTGTGAAAACTATCTAAGCTATTTATTTTCTCAACACATATAAACACTAATGTCTTGGCTCACATATCTCCAATATTTATTTATATTTTTAATGACACACACTTGGTATATGCACTTTCGCCAAGACAAGGTAATTCTTTGCCATGGCACAGTGTACTTCGTCATGGCAAAGATGTTCATAACATACGAGAGTATGTTTTAACGTAGCATCTTACAATGCTATATTAAAACAATATGCGTCACACATTATCCTTGAGATTCAGCTAGTTGTTTAATTTCGCTATGGAAAATCTTTGTCAAGATTTTGCCATAACCAAATATTCAAACAGGAGTGTAGATCAACAATAGACAGTCACGCGACATATAGTTTCTTGCTGATGCCGATACGCGATAGGTCTCCATCAAGTTGAAAACATGTTCTGTATGCGCGGTGCCAGAACGAGGGCGTCGCACGCGAGCTGATAACTATTTATTGGGACACAGTTGGAAGGGACAAATAGGTCGAGTCACAATTGTGTTAATTTCTGTATGTTATCCAGATAGGCAACTCATAGACCAACATAAGGTGTATAACAACATGTAATGCTATCACTACGCAAATTGAAACATACAACGACTAACATGGTTTACATAACATAAAATTATATATAATTATCGGTACAATAAATAACAATATTACATGCACACTTGTCTTTGGGGGGAGTAACCCTGAATTCCTGTATTAAATTTAATATCTATAACAAAACAAACAACAACAACGTATTATAGAACTAGATCAGTGCATGTGTAAGACTATGTGGGTGTTCTTAATAATACATTGGTAGGACTGGAATGAAGGACCAATCAGTTATATTATTCGATCTTCGAATTACATGTATTCAATCTATGTGGCTCGTTTGAATATCATTCACGGAATTACCTGTAACTAAGAGCATAATGTGCAAACATATTAATGAATGATTATATGATGTATAAAGATGTTTGATGCTTTATAATAAACGCAGAAGATTTATCGTAAAATCATGGATAGCGTTTGAAATATGTATGCTCAATACATGACAATAATCAATGAAATTGAATTACAGTTATAGGCCATTAGAATCCTGACATTTAACATTTAGTGCTAAGCAATATATGTAGTTTCATTGTTCTTGCCGTAACATTATTACACAGCTAGTGGATGCACTATGTTTGTGGATTACTTATTGTTATAGGAGTAGTGTCTATTTTCCACCTGTACATGTGAAGAATTATGTTAATGATTTGTCGTGAGCTTAATGTTTTGAATGAGTTACCACCTACCCTCCTCTGATGTTTTATTTTAATTATTTATACAACTTCGATATGTATTGAATTTATCATCGTTTGTTTTAATTGATATGATAAAGCTTAGGTATACGGACTCAATGTCAATCATGTAACATAATCCAAACATATGCCTAGTATGTATAAATACTGACACGAAAATGAAACTGTGCACTTGCCTTAGAGGTCAAATGTATATCCTTGTTTATAGGTATATGTGGACGTCTACGCGTTTAACTATCGGGTAAATTCGTGCAATGTGTGAAGGATTATTTTCTTCACTCGTTATATTAAAATCCATAATTCTAAAATTTGCAACGAAAAAGTAACGCCCAATATAAAAGTGCACATTTTATTTAATGGTGTCAGTATATATATATACTCTAAAATCGTCCGCATCGAGAATAATACATACAAAAATAAAACTAGATCACATGCCATTGGGCTTTTAAACTTGTTTTACATCAATTATTGACAAATGTTACATATATATGTATATACCAGTAGGTAGTATCCTAGGCTACTTGTCACTATATAGAAAGCACAATAATACATGGTAACGTATTTATTTAACGTCATTAAGCAGTTTTAAGCGGCACAACAGTTATATATATATATACCAACACATTTATGATGTTTACATCACATTAAGAACTATTCGTTGTCTTAGCGCGAAACTATTTCGCTTGCTTTGTTTATCCCTATAAACAAAGCCATTATCTATATAAACTAAAACATTATCTATATCAACTAAAGCATTATCTATATAAAGCAAACACAGTTTCGCACTAAACACTATATTGTACAATGGCCATGATCTAAAACATACAGCTTGGGATATTGTCATTCAAAACACATATTATATTTGCCTACACTAGTACTGTGAGATGTTTCTTACGTTTAGTACGGTTGTCTAGAACATCGCTAGATGACCCCATGCTATATCAAACAGAATCAGTATCAGCAGCAACATAGAAACGTATGCATGAATAACTTGCATTATCATTATTTTGAACAAATATATTAAAATATACTATGCATAGCATATAAATAGATCAAATTACATGCGTGAACAATATGACTTAATACATAATTATATATGTACCTGCTTATGCTGACATCATTGAGCTATATATATTAATAGTATTTATTAATATCTGTGTCCACGGTACGTCTCATCTCTAGATATACATGTCGGAGACGTCCTCCAAGTTCCTTCATCTTCACAAGTTATCTGTTATTATCACTGCAACTGTACCCGTCATAGCATCTCATAATGGCTATCTTACCATACGTTGTTTCCGTTGATAGCTTAACTGTTCCATGTGTGGGTGATTGGTCTCCACAATCTAATTATAGCAATCGAGCAGATATTCATTGTATGTTATCCCAAGGCGTGATATTTTCATCTTTGTATTACCACGATCTAGATTTGACCGAAGAGTGTTGACAGTTCGTCCTTACGATCGTCAAATATCAACTCATCTCAGCAAGCATAAGCAGTGATGCTATGCACATAATTTCTGAATATAAAGATTAATTCTTGATTATTTAAAAGAATCATACCTTGGACAATACATTCTGAAGTTCCAATCCATCCAGAATCTTTACAAGCAAGTGAAGCATTGCCAACAAGGTCATATCCAGTGCTACAACTGACATCAGCAACATCTCCAAACATCGTACCGGATGATAGGTCGACGTTTCCATTGTCAACAGTAACAATACCACATTCTGAAATAACAAATCAGTATCATATATATGTATCTATGTTCTGAATGGGCTAACACGGCACATTGATTAAGGTCGTTTACTTTCTTGTCTATCATAGTTGTAGTTTGAATCCAACAGGTTGGGGTCGACTATATATCATACCTAGTCAGCGTAAACAATATTTATTTCTTTGAATAGTCAAGTATAAATAGTATGTAAATGCATGTATGATTGATGAGAAAGCAACCTGCTTATATGGGTACCTCTTTCCTAGTTCTGAATGAACTTCCATGTAATCTGTACATATTTTCGTTTATATACGTTGTATTATTGTGATATAAATACGAGTATGTATTAAATATCTTTATATATTCATATGAAATTTCAAAGTTGTTGTATAACTGGGCAATCCACATATAATCCTCTACAAATGTATGACGGCTGGGCTACACAGACACCTGCGTACGGTCAGTGGTTCTACCCGGGCGCCCGTCCGTGCCTGAAATACTCTTCGGAGGGCACCCGGTGTCTTCCTCCACCAATAATAGCTGGAATGTTGTCATTGTGTGACTTTAAACTCCAAAAGCAAACAACCAAATAATATTGGTCATGTTTTCCGGGTAGTCCATTGAGGAAGCAATCGAGATAGTTATTGGGTTAAGTATTCCAGACAGGCTACTGGTTGATTAATATGAACAGTCGCTTGGTTAGAGTTAGTCACATACCCTGGTTGATACATGCATGTGGGTAGACATGTGGCCTATTATTCCGCATACTCCCTTGGTTAAGTAATCCGGTTTAGTCATTGGTTGAGTAATCCGGTTTGGTCATTGGTTGAGTAATCCGGATATTCAGTGTGTTGATTAATCGGAATATTCATTTGATAAAGTAATCCGGACACGCACTTGATTTTTGCAATGCATGTGCATATACCATTAGTTGTGAATAGTTCCTTGGCTATTATATAATCCGAACTGCAGATTGCTGAACCCGACCGATTATACATACAACAATAGCTACAATAGGTGTTGTGTGAATAACGCTAACGGGCCAACTATGTTAAAAACACTGGTGGTGGAAATTGAGAATGGTGTGTGCAGAGTCACCATATTACACAGTTAATGTTGTTATAAATGTGAATTATGAAGTTTAGCCTATTTCTTGCCGTTATTTGCCTACGACTATACTATCTACCACACATGTTGATACACTGTTGTTACCAGTCTGATATTACCATTGCTGGTTTGATACGATCACGAGCCCATCTCAAACTAGAATATAATGCTAATTGGTTTACTTCCCGTAGCGTACCAGTGTGCCAAATCTTACAGATAACACATCATAGGTTCGTGGTAATATTTCAATTAATGTTCGTGTATGTAAGTTAGTACTTGTGATTTATTCCTAATAAATGGGTAACGGAGAACATGATTTCGAATGTCAAATTTGATATCAAAGTAATAAAGACGTTATTACGTGGCTAGTTTCATATCAGCCTATGTATCGACATTCGGTCTCAGACTGATATCCAGTTTCCTCGGGTCGATACCTATACTGATATGAAACAATCCACACAATGACCTATATACATGTTAGAGCATTATCATGATAGTTGACGTCCACTTTGAATATTCAATATAGGCTACCATTCTGGCATGCATGAGGTAGCAGACAATGAAGATATCGCAATATTCAAAATGCAGACTTCCCATTAATTTAGTTTTGTTCATAGTGTACTATATTTAGTATTTAATAGTTTAGTTTATTCTTTATTGCAATAAATAGTCCGTAGCCTCACTGAGGCAACTAAGGCACTCACCTCGGTTAGAATTTGGCAAGCAACGACAACCAATAATAGGGGGAGGACATGCAGACTGTAGAAAATCATAATTGTTTGCATAGACCTCCATTCTATTTATTTCATGAGAAATCAAGTGTTGTACAGTATTACGGAATAACTACTATACGCTACAAAACTAATTCATCAATTACACGAGTTCTAGCAAAAGACCATAGAAACCTATACGTGTCGTATATGTTTTTGTAACTAGGTGAATACCCTCATAATACACCACAACCACAGCCATGCATATCAACACACACGTTTCTGAGGGTGGTATGCCTCCGAACCATCATATAGAGCATTATAGATGTGAATATAACACAAGTCATGTCAATGCTAATACAGGCAAAGGGGGCATATACATATGTTATATACAGAAGTCTCACAGCATATATCACACATATACACTTATAGAAAGTAGGTACAGTGCCGCTTTGACACATGCATTTGTCTATTATGTGGACTGTTAATGTGTGTACAACGATGAGCGTTATATTGTTAATATACTGAGTCAAAAACGAAACGATACCTGGTGTTTATGTGTCTATAATTTCAACATTTATTAAGAACATTCTTTGAAAATCCATAAAATGATAGTCCAACATGTTTGAAAGAGGAGCACATAAAGCATAATGAGCCTCCGAAACTGTCTGCTGCGTGATGACGTAATTCGTCGGACAGGGGTCTAATGGAGTTTTCACACAGACGTCAATACCGAGTATGGGCACCATTTGCGTCTCTCACTGCAATACACCGCCGTCGCATCGAACGGAAGAGTGTCTGAATCTCTTGCTGGTCAATATGTGTCCACTCCTGACGCAAAACAGCCCTCAGTTGGTTTAACGTTACCGGCTGACGTCGTCTGACGCGGCGGTCTAACGTATCCCACAAATGTTCTATGGGTGACAAGTCTGGTGACAAAGCAGGCCACGGCAGGGTTTCAATATTGTTCTGCTCCAATAATGTGGTGGAAATCCGAGCAGTATGACACCTGGCGTTGTCCTGTTGGAACAGTGTGACGTTTCTGTTGGCGTTAAAGAACGGCACAACAACTGGCGCAAGGATCTCATCACAGTACCGCTGGGCGTTTAGGTTCCCGTCCACCACTAACAGTTCAGTGCGACTGCCGAATGTGATACCGCCCCACGCCATAACGCTTCCGCCCCCGAACAGATCGACCTGACGTACACATGCGTCGGCGTAACGTTCACCGCGTCTGCGATATACCCGCTCTCTGCCATCCGCTCGACGCAAACAGAACCGCGATTCATCGCTAAACATCACCGAATTCCACTGTAACCGAGTCCAGCGAGCACGTTCCGTCGTCCATTCCCGCCGTACGTCACGGTGACGTCGTGTCAGGATGGGTCCAACGCACTGATGCGATTGTTGGTCATCCCAGGAGTAACGGCAGCTGTGTGCGTAGCAGGTAGGAACCGGTCACGTAAATGTGACGTCCGAATGTGACGGTCCTGTTCACGCGTCGTCACACGTGGTCGACCAGATCTTGGATGGTCGTCCACCGATCCATGTGTTCGATAACGTCGAAGTAGACGTGTTATCGTGATCCGCGTAACCCCGAGTCGATTTGCGACGTCACGCTGACGTAAACCACCGTCAATCATGCCAATGGCACGCATTCACTGATTGCGGTTTAGCCTAGGCATGTTGTTAAAGGTAACAATGGGTATGTAAGGTGTTTTTCCTCGATGATAATGCAATACCAGTACAATAAACCGGTTTTCCGATTTGTACATGTGTAGGAAGTTGTCTTTGTTGAGGAGCACGTGCAAATCGGAAATTCGGCGTTCCAGGATTATCGGGTGTTTATTTACCTGTGTTTATGGTTGGCTGACGTTGCAAAAGATACCCGGTACTGATACGTAATAATATATTAAACATTTCTATGGTTTTATCCATTTTACGTCATTTTTAGTTTGGTATCGTTTCTTTTTTGACTCAGTATATATGTAGTTTTGTAAGTCTAGCGAACATGTTTCATTGGAGTCGATTATCATTAAAGTTTGTTTGACACGTTCAAGTAGTACTGAGTGTGCCCTTAGAAAATATAAACACATATTAATTTACAATAGAAAAATGTAAATGTGTCTATAATTTCTACAATGCTCAACACAATGTAGTAATCACAGTTAACACAGTGTACAAGTACAGGCAGTGTATAGTGTTTGTGTTTTTTGAGAAATTACGTGACTTGAGAATACTTCAGACTAGTTGATGTGTAGAAAAGATGAGGTATAAGAATTCAGGCCATTGCAGGTAGGTATACAGTATTATTTGGCGGAGGAATACATTGTGTAAACACAGTGAATGTGGAGCAATGGAAACAGCGATGCATTACCTTACGCAGTGCCCACGATACAACAATGCTCGTCGCCTACTTTTGTCCAATATCCCTTGCGCACTGACAACAAATAATCTTCTGTATGGCGACGATCGTTTACCATTCAAAAACAACAAATTCATCTTTCTAACTGTCCATGCTTACATTGCAGCTACAAAGAGGTTTGATGCATGATCCGACTACCTGGTGGGTATTCCAGGTCCATCCTTCCTTTCCTGTTTGTCACAGCATCCCATTTCATTTCATCCCATTTACTAATTTTCCATACCTTCCAATTCAGTTCACCACCAATTAGTGCACGCATGATGACAACACTTGTTACAAATTGCCCCACAAATCACAATTACGCATACTAGCACCCAAGACCAATCGGGGCTAAAGAACTCAAGACAATGCCCGTCATGTCTCACTAACCGCTCTCAATGCTAACAACTGTATATTGTAACATCCTCATGGAAAGGAATTTACATAAGCTCTCAGCTTATTTTCCAATCCATTTCAGATATCCTGTTGTCTTTATATACCGTATATATATTGAACGAACTGAATAAAATATGTTTAAACTAAACACAGTGACGTTATTCACAGGCGAGCACTGGCTATTTCAAACCATTAAATGTGAAATATTCTTGGTGTATTTCAGGCGGATTTGAATACCTCTTCACAGTGGATGTGGTATCAGAAGAAATGAAAGATTGGAAATATAAATGTATGTTTTTACTTTTTACTATGTATTACATAGGCAATTTATTTGTTGTTTTACAACCTATAGATGCTCAGCCGGACACCGGTAACCGGATACCGCTTTTTAGCGAGGATGTCATTTTCTAGTGCACACCTACAGACGCTTGTTGTTAACCATTTACAGTCGATTGTGTTAAGAGTTGGTTTGGTTTGTTTACATCCGGGAACTACACCATATGTTCGTGTAGGCATAATTGTTTCTGCAATCTGTTGGATTTATAAGTATACTTTGTTTGTATCAGTTATTTATTTCCTGTACGTATACTGAACATTGTTGCGGTGCATTCATTTAAACCTTTTATTTATCAGTTTATCTTATTTCAAAAATAAACCGTCCGTTTCCAATATGGAGTCAGACATATTCAATCCTATTCATTAGTTAGTGTTCTCTTACTAAAGTTGTGTATATTTAGAGTAACAGGTCATTCTAGAAGCATTTAATTGTAGACTCTCCAATTGGATAATACATAACTGATCTTCGATACAGATGTTATGTTGGAGGAAGTTTAAATACATACCTCTAATACAATATGGGTGTGCACTCCACTGTGGCCCAGCGTCACAGTAGATGTGGGTGTGTCCAACCAACACATATCCCTCATCACAGCTAATGATAGCTACAGCACCAAATGTTGTACCTCTAGTCTGCTCTGTCTGACCATTTACGAGGATTGGGTCTCCGCAGTCTAAAACCGAGACAAAATCATAATCATTAGCTGGATATTTCTTTGTGAATTATATTTCAGCAAATGAACATTGAAGCAATACCATCACTTGTTGATCTCTAGCTCGAATGCCGCGCGTGGGTAACCGTATACTAGTATATGTTGCTCTGGAATTGAGTCAGAAATCGTTCACGTTCTGTAGTTTCTGATTTAATATCTTTATTTAATTATTTCCAATAAAAGGAAATTATATATAGATATTCATCACTGTCATAAAATGTGTAATTTCACTGCTTGGAAGTAGATAATAAGACATTGTTTTCTCACTACTTTACCCGGTGTTGCCAGCCACTGCTGTTTGAAATAGTGTCAACCGCAGGACCCCGTTGCTCAAAGACTGGACAAAATATACCACTGGATAACTTATCTACCACAAAAACATAATCAGAAATTGATTGTTCGGCAATATAAAGTAGAAATTGAAAATAGAAATAATGCATAAATTGTCAAGTCAGTGAAGCTATGCGTATGTTAAATATACAATTAAAATAGCTATGGTATTCATTAAAAATGTAACGTACACACGCACACGTACACCCACATATGAATATTATAAAACATTTAATTGAGAAACAAAATGTGATAATTGGTACAAAATGAAATTACTACCACAAATTAATACAGTACGTCAGGCTATTCATGAAAGTGCACGTGACGTTTATAGATGTATCTATGTTTATCATGTACCTTGCATGACACAAGTAGCTGCGTCATTCCAACCTGTATGCAAGCAGTATAATACAGATGGGCCTGTCAATGTGTAGCCTTCCTTACAGCTGATAGTTACGTTGGAGTCATATGATGTTCCATATTTCACATCTACAATACCATTCTCTGGCGAAGGATTCCCACACTCTAAAGACATATCGTTCATATAGTAAGTATCCTTAATGCTACATTTTTAATCGAAATATACACCTTAAAATATATAATATGACTGCCAGACAAGTAGTTACTATGAGAGCCCAAATGCCTGAAGATTGTCCAAGGAAATAAAACGTCTAGAACCACAAAAATGCAATAACAACTGTAGGGGCTGGGGTATATGACGAATAGTTAGGTTGTGAATCTGGAGGTCACATACATTCTGTACAACATAAACAATCAAATTCATATCTCTGAACATATCGAAATTTGAACATCCAAGACGAACATTTAAACGCATCAGAGTGTACCATACACGTTCTAGGATTCAAATTTACTGATATGATAACATCATTTCATGCACAATCTATTAGTCGGGCCTACGTATTAAAAATCGCTCCCGATTGTAGCTGTAGAGTGAAGGAAAACTTGGGAATACTTATATCTGGCTGTGATGGAAGTTGCGAGGTTATACTTACACCGAATAGAAAATGGAAGAGACGGCTGTTCTGACCAGATGGTTGTTCGTGGGATAGGGCACATAACCTCAAATAACGTATTTACTGGAACTATTTATGTTCTTCAGAGCAGGCAACAATTACAGTACACATTTTTACAAAGAAATACTTTGCATTTTTATTATTCAGTATCAACAAGTCTACATAGGTTAATTACTGTGAGTTAAGCTTCACAATAATTAGTTATCAAATGGTGATAGTATTCATTATTTTGTAAATATCAATATAAAAGTACTTGCCATAAGGAACGCACGATAGATTGCCACTCCAGGTGCCGTCTTTCTGACACGTTATTGTAGAAGAACCGGACACGACGTAACCCATGTCACACGTGATCTCAACAACTGTTTTTACAGTTCCATAAACAGTAACTGTGTCATTTGCTAACCCTTTGTAAGGAGTTGGATCGCCGCAATCTAAAATATATGAAAATGTTAAATAATAAAAATAACACTAGCAATATCCTATATTGCTCAAGTACCATTGGGAAATGCGAAAGCGAGCTTTACCCGAGCCTTAGCCGGAGGTTTGGGTAGGTTTTTCATTTGTAAGCTTTCGTGTGGGCTCAAACAATCCTATTTTGCTCAGGCACGAATGTACGCTATTTTATCGCGCATGTCACCCGATGGCATATCCATAAATCTCAGGATTATTCAGACGTGACATACATGCAAGTGCTGAATCGGAAATAGGTATGTTGCAGATACAAATATAAAATTAAAACAATGGAAAGACGGAATATATAACTAACCACAAACGTGAAAGTGGTTAATAATTTAATGTGCTGATATATAATCTTACGTACATGTTTCTTATAACGTTTAGATCTGATTGATGTTATATCTTAATGTCATTATATCAATGAGTTGGTGATTTCACTGAATATATTGCAAGTTTTATGATATTTTCTGATATTATATATACGTTTTATGTATCTTGGGTAGATATATATGTAGATGTTCACGAAATATACTGACATAAGTCCATACAATTGCTTATCATTTCGTACTATAATAATATTATGTCCTTTGATGATTAAAACATAGCCTAGGCCATTGAATTTGCTAGCTCTATTGCGTTAAGATATTAGATATAGACATGGCAGCCCGGGCCATGGATTCAATCATTCGGATTTAGCTATGCTATGCATATATGAGTGAGCTCGCTTTTAGGATATGCCTTATCCATATTAACAGCGATACGTCATCGATGACGCAATCAATGACGTATCGCGACATTCAACGTGTTGTTCCCGTGACTACTCTTACCATTTGACCCGCAATGTACTTGCATTGTTTGTAAGCATCCCGCCTCTAATTGAACCGTTAAACTTAACATATACGTGGTGTTTACCTTTAAATGACAATCAGCATCAATGTGTGTAAAATGTCACATTCAAATGATCTCATCACTTTATAGTAAATTCATACGCCATTCATGCGTGTATATAGTTTGGCATAATTCGTAATGTGTTTCAAAGGCGTAAGAAAGGTGAGAAAATAAATATACCATCTCTATAGAGTTACAGTTAAGGAATTCCAACACTCTGACTGAAGATGCGTGCAAAGAATGAGGCTATGTCCCAGGGTGGGATTGCCTTATCTGCAACTCTTGGAGGTGCTAGATACACTTTTTCACAAGTTCGTTCTGGTCTTCGACATTGTGACATACCTAGGCAGATTAATGCCTACGAAAAACTGTTCATGTTCTGCCCTCGAGACCAGGAGGGCACTGCAATCAGCATGCGTGTATATAGCATGGCATAATTCATAAGTGCATCAAGAGCATTTGAATGGTGCGCACATAAATCTACAATACCCTTA
>CM026387.1:66323185-66352927 GCA_014843695.1 Archivesica marissinica | reverse complement strand
GTACATTATTTTTATCTTTCATGAACTAATTATCAATTGTTTGACCCTTACCTATGTGTAGTCTGTTGCACTTCTTTGATTGGAACAAGTCCCAGATAGTTCACCAATCGCTAATATTAATATTATTGGTGCTACGCTACATAGATATGGACAAAATAGAATTCCACAAAATGAACGCTATTGTTTGTGTTACAATACACACGACCTAGAAGACGAATATCATTTTATACGTGTTTGCCCCTGCTATTCAGATTTGAGAAAACTTTACATAAAGAAATATTATTTTGTTAGACCAAATATGCTTAAGTTTATTGAATTGTTGCAATCTAATAAAAGAAATATCCTATATAATTTAGCTTTATTCTATAATAAAGCAGTTGACATTAAAATAACACTCTTAAATAATATGACATAAATCCAATATCAGCACTAATTATTGTTCATCCTCATAATTAGATGCATTTTCTTATTATTATCAGATTCTATATGCCACATGACCACGATACAATTGTTGTATATATTTACATCATATATAGTTGTATATATGTATTTGACGATGTACCATGTACAAGTCTTAATAACATTTCTGTTCTGTTCTGCTACACCCGTTCATTGTCTTCTACATAGTGATAGTTTAACAAGTGTTTCGGCTACCTTGGACAGATCATGTATGGCCACCAAGAACAGAGTTGGTCCTAATACACTGCCCTGTGGTATACCACTGTATACTAGTTCGTATATCTAGTGCACTCCATTTATTACTACCTCTTGAGTTCTATCACTTAGGAAGTCCGTATCCCAGTTTAGAACAGTGTCTGTTGTCACATAACCTCTTAATTTAATATTAGTTTGTTGTGAGGTATGGTATCGAATGCTTTTCAGAAATCATAAAATAAAATGACGCCTAACTCTTGACTACAGTCAAGTGTCTGATACCACTTATCTAGTAACTGTTGATTTCTAATAACTGTAGTGGACAAGATTTACCTTTCATAAACCCATATTGGAGTTTGGAAAATAAGTTATTTTCTTGCATGCAATTTATAATATGAATTTGGAATATTCTTTACATGAGATTTGAACATAGTGGTAGCTGTTTGTTTCCTGATTGCACAATTGCGCTAATATTGGCAGTTTTCCATTATGTTTGGTACAATACATCCATGCATCTATTCGTGTATAGCACAGTACGTGCACCCGATATCTGCGGCGGCTAAGTACACCAGACACTAAATATTGCGGAGATTGAAGTGAATGAGTTATTACCTGCCATGACGTGCTCAGCTATGCATACATCATGTTTTGTACGTCGGGTAGGTCTTTCTTGGGCATATATATATGATAGATTCGGTTCACAGTTGGAAGAGCTATCATTAACAATACACCATTACCAATCATAATTATGATTATGAAGCTTCCGAGATAATCAATGGGTTTTTTCTAGAGCGGAATGATAGGGCGCCCAGCCATGCCCCTATTTAGCCCCGCCATTTTGCAACTTAGTCGCTCGCCTTTTGTGTTATATATGAGCCTCAACAGGCGAGTGCCTTCGGGTGGGCAAACCTATATAAACTAGAACTCGTCCGCCGGCTCTGTAGATTTATGCGATTGCGACTTTAAATAAACTTATTAATCAGTCGGTTATGTAGTCCAGTGGTTAACACGTTGGACTCGTAATCCAGGGATCGCACGTTCGATCCCCCGTCTGACCCTAATAAAATTAACAATTTTTCAGGTGGGACTTCAACCCGAGGTCTCGTCTTTTACACCATGCACGTAAAAGAACCAGAGGAGATTCTGGAATGGGTCTCTGTCTGTAACATTGCACTATCCTCCAACTATCTAAACATCTTCTAATCTCTTCAGGATGCGTCGCTCATATGGGCAACCGGTAGCGTAAACACACACACCAATATGTATTGTTATACTTCCTCTTTGACCAAGCACAATTAGCTGTCAATCACCGTAAGATACACACATTGTCTATGGGGCAAATAACCTCACTCGGGTTTTGGCAGCTCAAAATGCACCCTGCCTCTGTTCTTACAAACTATGTCCCTTTTCTGACACCCACTGTGCTTATTTCAACTCTAGAATAAACCCTTGATACTGTGAGTGTGATGCAGTCAGGACATGCATGCTCTATCAGCTTGTTACGAATTGTATGCAAGCATGACGTCATCAACTACAGTTTACATCCGTTATGTCCAATTCCGTCGGACCGAATAAAATACTTCGACATAACCGAAGTTTGACTGCGAAATTCGATATAAACGGAGCCAGTTATATGTAAAATAATAGTGTCTGAAACGGGACTTTGATCCGACTTCGAAATAACCGGATAATTCGACATAACCAAATTTGACATAACGGATGTAGACTGTACATGCTATGTGATGGGATTGAGCACATACTTGATCTATGTATACGTGGCTTACAAGGTAATTATATTAGACTAGTAGTTGTAGGGTTTTCTAGTGCCAAGGGTTGTAAAATTGCCCTTACGATGCTGTAAGTAGTCACTACTAGTCAGGGACCCAGCGCATCATCTGTGACGTATTATTACACTGACCCAGCGCATCATCTGTGACGTATTATTACAGTGACCCAGCGCATCATCTGTGACGTATTATTACACTGACCCAGCGCATCATCTGTGACGTATTATTACACTGACCCAGCGCATCATCTGTGACGTATTATTACAGTGACCCAGCGCATCATCTGTGAC
Organism: Archivesica marissinica; assembly: GCA_014843695.1. NCBI lineage: Eukaryota > Metazoa > Mollusca > Bivalvia > Venerida > Vesicomyidae > Archivesica > Archivesica marissinica. Next base: position 66,350,196 of record CM026387.1, on the reverse strand, counting down.
GTATTATTACAGTGACCCAGCGCATCATATGTGACGTATTATTGCAGGGACCCAGCGCATCATCTGTGACGTATTATTACAGGGACCCAGCGCATCATCTGTGACGTATTATTACACTGACCTAGGGCATCATCTGTGACATATTATTACACTGACCTAGGGCATCATCTGTGACGTATTATTACAGGGACCCAGCGCATCATCTGTGACGTATTATTACAGTGACCCAGCGCATCATCTGTGACGTATTATTACAGTGACCTAGCGCATCATCTGTGACGTATTATTACAGTGACCTAGATCATCATCTGTGACGTATTATTACAGTGACCTAGCGCATCATCTGTGACGTATTATTACAGTGACCCAGCGCAACATCTGTGACGTATTATTACAGTGACTGACCCAGAGCATCATCTGTGACGTATTATTACAGTGACCCAGCGCATCATCTGTGACGTATTATTACACTGACCCAGCGCAACATCTGTGACGTATTATTACAGTGACCTAGCGCATCATCTGTGACGTATTATTACAGTGACCTAGCGCATCATCTGTGACGTATTATTACAGTGACCCAGCACATCATCTGTGACGTATTATTTTGGTCGATTACACCAGTGTACTATAACACACGTCTTACAGACGGACATGTGGGTTATAGCACACTGGTGTAATCGACCAATCTTACAGACGGACATGTGTGTTATAGCACACTGGTGTAATCGACCAGTCTTACAGACGGACATGTGGGTTATAGCATAATGGTGTAATCGACCAGTCTTACAGAGGGACATGTGGGTTATAGTACAATGGTGTAATCGACCGGTCTTACAGGCGGACATGTGAGTTATAGTACAATGGTGTATTCGACCGGTCTTACAGGCGGACATGTGGGTTATAGTACAATGGTGTAATCGACCAGTCTTACAGACGGACATGTGGGTTATAGTACAATGGTGTAATCGACCAGTCTTACAGGCGGACATGTGGGTTATAGTACAATGGTGTAATCGACCAGTCTTACAGGCGGACATGTGTGTTATAGTACAATGGTGTAATCGACCAGTCTTACAGGCTGACATGTGTGTTATAGTACAATGGTGTAATCGACCAGTCTTACAGGCGGACATGTGGGTTATAGTACAATGGTGTAATCGACCAGTTTGAGTCTGACGAGGGCTTTATAAGCATGGTCTTTTACTTTGGTAGAGTTGACTCTTAAATTTCTGCGGAGGAATCCTAGTGACTGATTAGCTTTGCTTGTTATAGAGTTTATATGCTTATCCCATTTCAAGTTATTCTGTATCTGTATTTTCTAAATATTTTGCATGTTCGACAATTTCAAGGGGGTGGTTGTGAAGTTTGTATGTAAATTTAACTTGGTTTCTTTTTTGTGTGACATTTAGAACATTACATTTATCAGGGTGAAATTTCATGAGCCAATCCTGCTCCCACCTACCAGCAGCTTCTAGGTCATATTGTAAGAGTTTTGCATCAGAAGTGTTGTTAATTTCTCTATATATAATGCTGTCATCTGCGAATAGTCTAAGGGTACTATGATTGAGGTATTCCGGGAAGTCGTTTATATAGATAAGAAAGAGGATAGGCCCCATGACAGTGCCCTGGGATACTCCGGATGTGACTGGTACAGTGTCTGATGTTTCCCCTTCCAGGACAACTGTCTGGGTCCTATCTCTCAATAAGTCAGATATCCAATGAAGAGCATTACAATTTATACCGTAGAATTGTAGTTTGTAGAGGAGGTGACGGTGAGAAACTTTGTCAAATGCTTTCGCAAAATCCATAATGATGACGTCGGTTTGAATATGTTTGTTGTTAGATTCCGTTAGGTTTTGGAGAAATTAAATTAGCTGTGATTCGCAGGAACGGGAAGATCGAAAGCCATGTTGTAGATCATAGAGGATATTATTGTTTTCCAGGTGTGACATTACATTACTTGAGATAATATGTTCGAGGAGCTTGCAACAAATACATGTGAGTGGAATTGGTCTGTAATTGATCGCATCATGCTTGTCGCCTTTTTTAAATACAGGACATACGTTTGTCTACTCAAGGCTTTCCTTCTCTGTAGAGCGTACGCTCATGTCGAGTGGCGGTAGTTTATTTGTCTTGTCATCGGCAGTAGGTAGGTCTATGTCAAATATATCTGTCTGAACAACATCTCCCTGTGGTGCCGCTTTCACAGCTATTGGTTCCACCGTTGTAGATCTGCTCCAGAGAACGCGGCTAGTCACGTTGTCGTCTTCTGGGTTGACGTCGCTGTTGGAATTCTTCACTATGCAGACGACAATAACGACGACGATGATTATGAGATTTATGCCACCAATGACACTGCCGACGATGATCCAGGTATAGTTCGTCTTGACTTCAGCTGAAACTGGAGACCGTTATCAAGTTGCTAAATGTAACATGTATGTTTGAGCTTTTTTATTTATTGGAAATTATTAAACACACACAGTTGCAGTTCATTCTGGACATCCATATTTTAAAGAGTGGGGCGCTCTCTGTAATGAGAATGTAAGTGAGTGAGTGTGTGTGTGAGTGAGTGAGTCGAGTGAGTGAGTTAGTTAGTGAGTTAGTGAGTGAGTGAGTTAGTGAGTGAGTGAATGAGTGAGTGAGTTAGTGAGTTAGTGAGTTAGTGAGTGAGTGAGTGAGTTAGTGAGTGAGTTAGTTAGTGAGTGAGTGAGTGAGTGAGTGAGTGAGTTAGTGAGTGAGTTAGTTAGTGAGTGAATGAGTGAGTCGAGTGAGTGAGTGAGTTAGTGAGTTAGTGAGTGAGTGAGTTAGTGAGTGAGTGAGTTAGTTAGTTAGTGAGTGAGTGAGTGAGTGAGTGAGTGAGTGAGTGAGTGAGTGAGTGAGTGTCAACCAGTGGAATAACGCGATTTAATTCACTGATATAGCTATGATGGTTGTGAAGAGGACACATTTAATTAACTTGTTGAATGGTTGGGTTTGAGTAGAGGTGTAGCTGTCTGTGCCTTGATGATTGTAATGGGATAGCATTGATATAATTGTGGAACACGTGATAGCGCAGTGGATGCGCGTTCGCTTCAGGTGCGAAACGTCCTGAGTTCGAGCCCCGCTGGAACCGTTTCAATTGTGCCCTTAGGCAATGCATTTAAATTCCACGTTGCCTCTTCTCTCTCCCTCGTGGCGATGTATTCCATCAGGAATGAGGTCTCGAGAGTGATTAATATAAGTTGAAATAACTCGGTCAAATAAATGTGTATAGACTAAGTATATAATTTACCAGATGTTTGGGATTTAAGTAGTAGCAGTTTCATCGGCGTTCGTTGTAGTGATTGTGACACAGAATGATTGAGTTAATCTATTGGACGCCTGTATTTGCGGCCTGACAGTTACAATCAACAATGGTGTCATGATATGTTGTTATATATACTTTATTTATTTTACAACGATTGCGAAGCAAGTTTTAACAACTTATATTAATCACTCTCGTTGGCTCGGATGAAAGCGCACATGTGGTCATTCATGTGGGAGGAAACCGGAGTACCCGGAGCCAACCCACCTGTCCGATCTGGCGACCATGGTACAAGCTCACATACTTCCTCGATTTGTTGTGGTGGCAGTGCCGTAGCCAGAATCTGAAAATAACCGACTCCCCCCTCACGAATTATTGTTGTTAGCTTGTCTGGGCATTCTGAAGGCATGTTAACAGTTTTCCTATATACCTGTCGATACATGCCAAAATCTAACCGAGGCGAGTGCCTCATTTGCCTCAGTTTGGCTACGGGCCTGGTTGAGGAGACATTGAACTAACTTACTGGATGCCTCCATTTGAAGTGTAGTAGTAGTTGCGGCCTGTGTGGTGGTAGTTGTGGTTGTCGGACCATCTGAGACGACGGCTATCATAACTCCCTTATATTGTGTTCCCGTATCACTCGTGAACACCATGTATGCTGTGTCGCCAGTAGTCTGATAGCTGGGTAGCGCCACCCCGGTGGGGCAGCAAAATTCTCCCAGGAGCGGTGACGAGCTGTTGTAGCCTAGTATAAAGAAAATGGCTCTGTATAGCACAATACACACCAAATATCCGGCTATTATCGTCTTCAGACACTTCCTGTACATATTTACTGTGACTTGCTGTACGGAGGCCAAAGGAAAGCATGTGTATTTTACGTTTATTTATCGTCGCTACCGGTAGCCCATATGAGCGACGCCTCCTGAAGAGATTTGTCATTTTAGATTTTGGAGAATAGTGCAATGATACAGACAGAGACCCATTCCAGAGTCTTCTCTGGTTCTTTTACGTGACGGTGTAAAATACCGACACGATACCTCGGTTTAAAGTCCCATCTGAAAGACTGTTAATTTTATTAGGGTCAGACGGGGGTCGAACCAGCGATCCCTGGATTACCAGTCCAGCGTGTTACCACTGGACTACAGTTCCGTCTGTACTGAGAAATATATACTCCCAACACTCAATACTGAGTATGACTTGGAGGCGCTTGTCATAGACATGTGTTAAACATATCATTAATTGAGACATTGAAGAGATTAGTTATTTTAGATTTTGGAGGATAGTGCAATGATACAGACAGAGACCCATTCCAGTATCTCATCTGGTTCTTTTACGTGCACGGTGTAAAGCACCGACACGAGACCTCGGTTTAACGTCCCATCTGAAAGACTGTTAATTTTATTAGGGTCAGACGGGGGATCGAACCTGCGAACCCTGGATTACCAGTCCAGCGTGTTACCACTGGACTACTGATACGTCTGTAACCAAAGGAAAGCCTACGCCTTATATAGGTCCATCTGTGTCTGTTCTGCCTATTTTGCCGGTTTCAGTTAGCCAGGGAAACAGGCGTCGATATATTTTGCCTGGTCAGTCAAATAAATATATTTTAACACCGATACTATTAACTTGGTCGTATTGAGTTTCTGATCATATCATTTTGCCAGAAGTTAAAAAATGAAAATCGACAGACTGGCACCCAGGCTAGGTTTCAGTAGCAGTTTGGACTGAAGTTAAAGGGTTGACGATACCAATGCTTATTTTTATTCTTATTGTTTATTTTACTATTAAAAGTGTTAACATTCTGAGGTATTACTGTTTCATTAGGAAGGTATATCCACACTTCAACCAGCCTTATGCCAAAGGAGGTTTTCCTTAGTTCAGTTTTATATTGTTTCTTTAACAATTTTAGACTACAGTCTACATCCGTTATCTCGAATTCCGTCGGACAGAACAACATGCGTCGACGTAACCGAAGTTTGACATAACGAAATTCGATATAGACAGAGCCAGTTATATGTAAAATGATAGTGTCTGAAACGGGACTTTGATCCGACTTCGAGATAACCGGAAAATTCGATATAACCGAGTTTGACATAGCGGGTGTAGACTGTATTTCTTATGTGTTCTTGTTTATCCAAGTGGACACAGGAGACCACCAAGGGTTTATCATTCCTATAATGATTCTTGAATACTTGGATCATATTCGTCAGTAATCTTTTATATTCTAGGGAAGGTAGACCCAGATGTGATCATCAATACAAATTACTAATTAGATAATCAATACAAATTACTAATTAGATAATCAATACAAATTACTAATTAGATAATCAATACAAATTACTAATTAGATAATCAATACAAATTACTAATTCGATAATCAATACAAATTACTAATTAGATATCAATACAAATTACTAATTAGATAATCAATACAAATTACTAATTAGATAATCAATACAAATTACTAATTAGATCATCAATACAAATTACTAATTAGATAATCAATACAAATTACTAATTAGATAATCAATACAAATTACTAATTAGATACTCAATACAAATTACTAATTAGATAATCGATACAAATTACTAATTAGATAATCGATACAAATTACTAATTAGATAATCGATACAAATTACTAATACTTGAAATTAGTTTTGTTGAGCTTAGTTGTCCATGGTATGTGCATTTTATATGTGGTGACCAAACATTTATTACGTATTCTAAGTGTGGTCTGACAGGAGATTTGCAAAGATGAAGAAATATTAGTTTGTCTAGATATGTGAAGGTTCTGAAGCGTATGTGCCTATATTCCGGTTAGCCAGTGATATGTTGGATGTTATTTGTGAACTAAATGAGGTGTAAGTGTCCATTATAACTCCAATATCTTTTTCTTCATCTGCATTTGTATTTGTTAGCTTACATTATTTTTATCTTTCATGAACTAATTATCAATTGTTTGACTCTTACCTATGTGTAGTCTTTTGCACTTCTTTGATTGAAACAAGTCCCAGATAGTTCACCAATCGCTAATATTAATATTATTGGTGCTACGCTACATAGATATGGACAAAATCGAATTCCACAAAATGAACGCTATTGTTTGTGTTACAATACACACGATATCATGTTATACTTGTTTGCACGTGCTATTCAGATTTGAGAAAACTTTACATAAAGAAATATTATTTTGTTAGACCAAATATGCTTACGTTTATTGAATTGTTGCAATCTAATAAAAGAAATATCCTATATAATTTAGCTTTATTCTATAATAAAGCAGTTGACATTAAAATAACACTCTTAAATAATATGACATAAATCCAATATCAGCACTAATTATTGTTCATCCTCATAATTAGATGCATTTTCTTATTATTATCAGATTCTATATGCCACATGACCACGATAAAATTGTTGTATATATTTACATCATATATAGTTGTATATATGTATTTGACGATGTACCACGTACACGTCTTAATAACATTTCTGTTCTGTTCTGCTACACCCGTTCATTGTCTTCTACATAGTGATAGTTAAACAAGTGTATCAGCTACCTTGGACAGATCATGTATGACCATCAATAACAGAGTTGGTCCTAATACACTGCCCTGTGGTATACCACTGTATACTAGTTCGTGTATCTAGTGCACTCCATTTATTACTACCTCTTGAGTTCTATCACTTAGGAAGTCCGTATCCCAGTTTAGAACAGTGTCTGTTGTCACATAACCTCTTAATTTAATATTAGTTTGTTGTGAGGTATGGTATCGAATGCTTTTCAGAAATCATAAAATAAAATGACGCCTAACTCTTGACTACTGTCAAGTGTCTGATACCACTTATCTAGTAACTGTTGATTTCTAATAACTGTAGTGGACAAGATTTACCTTTCATAAACCCATATTGGAGTTTGGAAAATAAGTTATTTTCTTGCATGCAATTTATAATATGAATTTGGAATATTCTTTACATCAGATTTGAACATAGTGGTAGTTGTTTGTTTCCTGATTGCACAATTGCGCTAATATTGGCAGTTTTCCATTATTTTTGGTACAATACATCCATGCATATATTCGTGTATAGCACAGTACGTGCACCCGATATCTGCGGCGGCTAAGTACATCAGACACTAAATATTTTGTACGTCGGGTAGGTCTTTCTTGGGCCTATATATATGATAGATTCGGTTCACAGTTGGAAGAGCTATCATTAACAATACACCATTACCAATCATAATTATGATTAGGAAGCTTCCGAGATAATCAATGGGTTTTTTCTAGAGCGGAATGATAGGGCACCCAGCCATGCCCCTTATTAGCCCCGCCATTTTGCAACTTAGTCGCCCGCCTTTTGTGTTATATATGAGCCTCAACAGGCGAGTGCCTTCGGGTGGGCAGACCTATATAAACTAGAACTCGTCCGCCGGCTCTGTAGATTTATGCGATTGCGACTTTAAATAAACTTATTAATCAGTCGGTTCTGTAGTCCAGTGGTTAACACGTTGGACTCGTAATCCAGGGATCGCACGTTCGATCCCCCGTCTGACCCTAATAAAATTAACAATTTTTCAGGTGGGACTTCAACCCGAGGTTTCGTCTTTTACACCATGCACGTAAAAGAACCAGAGGAGATTCTGGAATGGGTCTCTGTCTGTAACATTGCACTATCCTCCAACTATCTAAACATCATCTAATCTCTTCAGGATGCGTCGCTTATATGGGCAACCGGTAGCGACTATAAATAAGCGTAAACACACACACCAATATGTATTGTTATACTTCCTCTTTGACCAAGCACAATTAGCTGTCAATCACCGTAAGATACACACATTGTCTATGGGGCAAATAACCTCACTCGGGTTTTGGCAGCTCAAAATGCACCCTGCCTCTGTTCTTACAAACTATGTCCCTTTTCTGACACCCACTGTGCTTATTTCAACTCTAGAATAAACCCTTGATACTGTGAGTGTGATGCAGTCAGGACATGCATGCTCTATCAGCTTGTTACGAATTGTATGCAAGCATGACGTCATCAACTACAGTTTACATCCGTTATGTCCAATTCCGTCGGACCGAATAAAATACTTCGACATAACCGAAGTTTGACTTTGCGAAATTCGATATAAACGGAGCCAGTTATATGTAAAATAATAGTGTCTGAATCGGGACTTTGATCCGACTTCGAGATAACCGGATAATTCGACATAACCAAATTTGACATAACGGATGTAGACTGTACATGCTATGTGATGGGATTGAGCACATACTTGATATATGTACGTGGCTTACAAGGTAATTATATTAGACTAGTAGTTGTAGGGTTTTCTAGTGCCAAGGGTTGTAAAATTGCCCTTACGATGCTGTAAGTAGTCACTACTAGTCAGGGACCCAGCGCATCATCTGTGACGTATTATTACACTGACCCAGCGCATCATCTGTGACGTATTATTACAGTGACCCAGCGCATCATCTGTGACGTATTATTGCATCGATATTCAAATTACATGTGCATGCATAGTTATTGACTTAGTTTATACTAATTTATTTTAGCTCGATTGTGAAACAAGTTCTTACAACTTATATTAATCACTCTCGAGACCTCATTCCTGGTGGAATACATCACCACGAGGGAGAGAGAAGAGGCGATGTAGAATTTAAAATGCATTGCTTAAGGGCACAATCGTAACTGCTCAAGTTGGACGCGAACTGCGTTGCGTTCGCATATGAAGCGAACACGCGACCATTGCGCTAACAAAACTTCCACCGTTATTGACTTACCATCGTATATTTTGAGAACATCATAAATACAGTTGATAGAGCCCTTGTTGAACAAGAACTCCATTTCGCATTCGGTCACTGTCAATGTCACTGTGTGGTTGATGATGGACGTGGATATGCGATAGTCATATGTTACATTCCTGCAAACAAATAAAAACATTAAAGAAGATACACATATTGTCAATCGCACACTTGGCACATCAACAGACGCACTTAGGATATCCGGTTAGCGCGCTCACTTCTCACCAAGGCAACCCGGGTTCGATCCTCGGACCGGAAAGTATGTGAGATGGTACGGTGGTCGCCAGATCGGACAGGTGGGTTTTCTCCGGGTACTCCAGTTTCCTCCCACACGAATGACCACATATACGCCTTCATCCGCGCCGACGAGAGTGATTAATATAGGTTGTTGAAACTTGTTTCCCAATCGTAATTAATAAAATTGAAAAAACCCATCAAACAAACAAAACCCGACACACTGCTTCCCCGGGAGGACCACGGTTCTGCTTTAGATTATGCCTAATAAGTAAGTGAATGAGTGAGTGAGTGAGTGAGTGAGTGAGTAATCTAACAAACTAAAACCGACACACTGCTTCCCCAGGAGGACCACGGTCCTGCTTTAGATTATGCCTAATAAGTAAGTGAATGAGTGAGTGAGTGAGTGAGTGAGTAATCTAACAAACTAAAACCGACACACTGCTTCCCCAGGAGGACCACGGTCCTGCTTTAGATTAGGCCTTGTAAGTAAGTGAATGAGTGAGTGAGTGAGTGAATGAGTGATCAAACAAACAAAGACCGACACACTGCTTCCCCAGGAGGACCACGGTCCTGCTTTAGATTAGGCCTTGTTAGGAGGAAGAAATTATGTTGCGCGCTAATGTTTCACCTGTCTTGTACTAAGTAAGTGAATGAGTGAGTTAGTTAGTGAGTGAGTGAATGAGTGAGTGAGTGAATGAGTGAGTGAGTGAATGAGTGAGTGAGTGAGTGAGTGAACAAACAAACAAAAACCGACACACTGCTTCCCCGGGAGTAACACGGACCTGCTTTAGATTATGCCTTGTAAGTAAGTGAATGAGTGAGTGAGTGAGTGAGTGAGTGATCAAACAAACAAAAACCGACACACTGCTTCCCCGGGAATCACACGGTCCTGCTTTAGATTATGCTAATAAGTAAGTGAATGAGTGAGTGAGTAATCTAACAAACTAAAACCGACACACTGCTTCCCCAGGAGGACCACGGTCCTGCTTTAGATTATGCCTAATAAGTAAGTGAATGAGTGAGTGAGTGAGTAATCTAACTGACTGAGTGAGTGAGTGAGTGAGTGAGTGAGTGAGTGAGTGAGTGAGTGAGTGAGTGAGCAAGTGTATGTAAGTAAGTAAGCTGTGTAGTAAGCATGATATCTGTAATACAACTTATCAATAAACTTACGCGTCATAGGCACCCAGTGTGTACCCGGGTGTATACACGAAGGATTCGGAAAGCGTGGCTGTCACAGTCTCATTTTGTCCTGAAAATTAGTCAAGTAAGCAATGTTGAGTAATCATATAAAATAGCACACATACAATACGATGTGCCCATGTCCAATCCAATAAAATAGTGTTGTCTATACTCGCCAGCGCCGAGTCATTTGGGCGAGTGAATATTCTAAGAAGTTTATGTCCAATCTATGTTGCTTAGTTGACAAGGAGGTGGTTTCTTCTATATTTGTAGGGCGACAAGTCCTGTAGTAGTTCTTTCGAAATGGTCCTGTTTAGCCCCCCCCCCCAGTGGGACATCACTTCCGGTAAAAAAACAATGTCGGGTTTTTCTGGCGCCTCAATAAAAATGTAATCTTTCCGAGTTTAAAACAGCAAATAGTGAACTATTTTTCACTGAGAGATGATATAACGAGTCAACAAACATTGGTAACTGATAAATATGACATTATTTTGAATTAGTAAGCTGAATTAGTAAGTTGATTGAAAACGATAAATCTGATGACGTGTCATGTTTCACAACACATAGATGCCGCCCAAATTCAATCGTCGTAAACGGAACAAATCTTCGCCTGGTCAAAAACAGTATGTAAAAAAATACAGATTTGATTTATCTAACATAAACGCCAGTGATAGTGAAGATACCTATTATTTTGAAGCCTTAGAAGATTCGTCATTTTTGGACACTCTGATAGAAACAAATACCCCACCCACACTGTACAAGTCAACAAATATTTCAACCATGAACCTCTCCAATGAAGATCTGAGTAGCCTGGCGTCAAAGCTAGCCCCTATGATAGTCAGCCTTATGAAAGAATCGCTCATTAACGAATTAAAAACGGAACTAGGGGTTGAACTGAAGGGTATGATTGCTGCTGAAACAAAAACCCTTTCAGGAAAACTGAGTGATCATGAAAATGAGCTCAATAGGACCAAGCGTGAACTAGACGAACTGGCACAATATGGCCGAAGAATGTGTCTAGATAGTGCAGGCATTCCGGGTGATGTACAAAGAGAAAACTTAGAGAAGAAAGTCATAGATCACTGTATGTCTAAGGGTATTCATTTGACAAATTCTGATATCGACAAGATTCATAGAAAGGGAATAGTGAAAGATGGGTACAATAGAAGAACCATCATTAAATTTACAAACTCAAATGCCAGACAGTTGTTGTATACGAGGAGGAAGGAACTGGGTGGTGGCATTTTTGTCTCGGATAACCTCACCCCTCTCAGAGAGAAGTTGGCTTATGAAGCACGCCAGCTAGTGCGCCAAAGGAAACTGTCAAAAACATGGGTAGCTGGGTGCAAAGTGAAGTGTGAGATGCCAAAGAACAAGAAGCCCCAAGTGATCAGAGACATGATTGACATTCAATGTATCAAAGAGGGGAAGCCACTCCCAGTATACACCATCGAATGAATGAATGAACAGTCCTCCTGTACACAGTTGCATTAACAGATGTGATAAACTTATGCTCTTGTATTTATAATATATACATATATACTGTTATGAAACAAAACCACAAATAAGTAATGATCTTATATATACATGTATGCAATTCCAATAGCTAAATGCTTGTTTAATATAATTGTTCTGAAACAAAACTTCAAATAGCTAAATGATTGTTTAAAATAATTGTTTTAAAACACAACTTCAAATAGCTAAATGCTTGATTAATATAATTGTATTGAAAGACAACTTCAAATAGCTAAATGATTATTTAATACATATGTTTTGAAACAAAACTTCCAATAGCTAAATGCATATTTAATATAATAGTTTTGAAACAAAAACTTCAAATAGCTAAATGCATATTAAATTTAATATAATTGTTATGATACACAACTTCAAATAGCTAATTGATTATTTTATATAATAGTCTTGAAACAAAACTACAAATAGCTAAATGCTTAGTTATTATAATTGTTTTTTGAAACTAAACTTCAAATAGCTAAATGCTTATTTAATATAATTGTCTTGAAACAAAACTATAAATAGCTAAATGCTGAATTATTATAATTGTTTTTGAAACATAATTTAAAATAGCTAAATGCTTATTTAATATAATTGTTTTAAAACAAAACTTCAAATAACTAAACAAAAAACAAACCAAAACAAACAAAACAAACAAAACAAAACAAAAAAAAAAAACAACAAACAATGAATAACATGTACAAAGATATTGTTTTGAAACAATTTTCAAATAGCTAATGCTCTTGGTTATACATGTACATAAGATATTGTTTTGTAACAATTTTCCAATAGCTAATGCTCTTGGTTATACATGTACATAAGATATTGTTTTGTAACAATTTTCCAATAGCTAATGCTCTTGGTTATACATGTACATAAGATATTGTTTTGTAACAATTTTCCAATAGCTAACCAACAACAAAAACAACAACCAAACAACCAACAACAAAAAAAACAACCAAACAACCAAAACAACAAAAAAAACACCAAACCAACCAATATACATGTACATAAGATATTGTTTTGTAACAATTTTCCAATAGCTAATGCTCTTGGTTATACATGTACATAAGATATTGTTTTGAAACACAATTTTCCAATAGACAATGCTCTTGTATATATATATGTACTTAATATAATGTTTTCCGTACCTTCCATATACACAGAAGCACTAACCTGCTGTATTAGCTGTAGCTCCTGTATACGTCAATGTCATTGTGCGTAAACAGCTACAGGACTTTCCCCTGATTATATATATACACATGTTCTACAGCACAGCACCGGTAAGCTGCCACAGTCAGGTTTATGACAATTATATTTTTACTATGTCGCCATCGTATTTCCATGATCAAGTACATAATTCTATAACACCTGCATTACCATGATCATGTAAACCGTTCCATAACACCTTTATTTCCAACATCATGTATATCGTTCCATAACACCTTTATTTCCACGACAAAGTATATCCTTCCATAACACCTTTATTTCAATTGTTGACCTCAATATTCAAAATACGATTTCTTAGCGTTTAAATCTTCCTATGGAATTATCCATTTATTTCGCTAACCAATAAGCATACATGTGATCATGTGGTTTACTGTGTACCCATAAGATAAATTCATCATTAGTCATTTAAGACCAGTGGAACTGATACGATATTTATATACTTGGCAAAACTTCGGTTGTCCGAGCTAAATAATTGTTGGCAATAGTTGACTGGGGGTAAATCTCGCTTTTGCCTGTATATGTGTATGGTTTATTAACTTATACAAATACAACATAATATCATGAATGACATGTAATATTTAATTTGCATGGTGATAATTTACTGTGAAAATAAATCAGAAATTTCGTACCGTACATATTACACTACATGTGTTATCTCCAAATATCATGAACATACATTTAAGGAGTGAATTTAGTGCAAATCATGCACCGATTTGACAAATGTAAACGTAATGTGACTATAGCGGTCATTTAGAGGTATGTGTACAATTCTATCATTGATAAAACCAAACCATACCATAACCAATTGCTGGTCACGAGCATGATTACACGAACTACACTCCTCAGTTTGTTAGATTGTCAGCGGCTGCAAAACCTGTTTTTGTATTATAATTTTACACATAAACCAATAACTGCTTTACGGATGTTTGCCGTTTATTTTATCTGTGATTAATAAGTACTATGTAACAATACGCTTATTTTTGACCTAATAAAAACGAATAGGCATGGTATAGGCAACTAAATACACACTCTATATAATAAAATATAATATTTAGATAAGGTGTACGGAGTGTGCAATCTAGTTATACCAACTTAGTGAAATGCAGGCCGCCTGTGATGTTTTGTCGTCGTAATAAAAACTAATATTGATCATGTATATATACTTAATCGTTAACACCGCACAGTATGCAACTTGATCCTCTGAGTATATAGTGGACGTCCACATGTGTAATGGCGAGAGCTAACAGCTGCCGGATCGAACTACGACCAAACCACAGTGCATCCGAAATGTCTGAACAAATAGTGGGCCATTTATTCCCCTACATCAAATATTTGACGTTGTCCATGCCTAAAGTATGTACTCACAGAATTCGTTCCCAATGCATTTATACTATGGGACATTAATGTCGTTGGGATTTCGTTTATCAACTACTAACAATAGAACAATGGTACCAAGAAACACACTTGACTATATATCATATAGAGTTTCAATGTAATTTGTTGCTGTTGTTTCCTCGATGTATTTCGATAGTATTTATTAATTATTTCATTTTTTTGTTTTATATATAACTATTTTTCTTTTCCTACTTTATCCTTTAACATCCATGCGTTTACTATATAACACCCTCATGTTTTCCCCGGGTTTTGCTCTCCCCCGACCATGCTTCCCTATTGTTTTGACGCACACGATCCTACTGTCGCCCTCCACAATCATTGACGTTGAACATTTTGATCATGGGTAATACTATTGGATTGTGGAGGGTAGCGATAGGCTTATTTAACAGGGGACAAATAAAATTAAATGTTGGACCTACTTCGCTAAGTTGCCATCCATTTTCAATATTGTTAATTAATCCAACAATAATCCTAATATATATTTTCAATGCAATCGTATGTTTTCTATTATTGGTGCGCCTCAATATCTTAAACATTCACTTTGAAAATATTATGTTAATTATTACATGCCAACAATGTATAGAGTCACATCTACCGATAGACTGTTTCCAATTAGGACATTTAGAGTTATTTCTTTCAATAGTTGCATATCGTCTCCTTTTACGCTGTGGCGATGTAGAGGTAAATCCTGGTCCAGAACTTTGTTTGAACCAATGCTTCTCCATTTTTCACCAAAATATCCGTAGTATACGGAATAAATTAGACTTTATTCGAGACAACCTTTCCGATTTCGACATGTTATGTTTCACCGAAACACATTTATCTGGAACTGTAGTAGATAGCTGGCTTCAAATTGAAGCGTATGATGACCTTTTTCGCAAAGATGTGTCGGCACATTCTGGTGGAATTCTCGTATATGCTTCAATGCATTTATGCCCGAAAAGAATTAATGATTTTGAGGTATTATTGCCTGAAGCCTTATGTGTCTCTATTCGAGATAAGAATGACACTTTTCTAGTTTGTACTATCTATAGACCACCCCATATTTCAGTTGATTTTTGGATGAGATTAAGCATAGCCATCGACAGAATGAGCGAAACTTTTTCCGGAATAATTATTCTAGGAGACATTAATGAGGATCAATTGAATGATTCCTGTCACAAGTTTCGAGATATTTTAGCAATTACAAACATGAATAACGTAATAACAACACCAACACGTATCACAACACATTCTAGTACTTTACTCGATCCTATTGCAATCTCGAACAATATAATGTATCTGGATGCCGGAACATTTAATACGCCAAGTCATATAAGTGATCATTATGGGACATATGTTTACATAAAATCAAATAAACAAGCAACACCGTCATATAAAAGACGAGTATGGAATTATAAAAATGCTGATTTCCAACTATTCAATCACCTCGTAGCTACTACAAACTGGCTTTTCTTACAAACAAATACAATTGATAACGCGGCCAAGATCTTCTCAGAAAAATTCTTAGAAATTGCAAACGTATGTATTCCCTCACATCTTAGTACTATTCGTCCAAAGGATAAGCCATGGTTTAATAATGACATACGAAGACTCCTAAGGAAACGCGACAGATTGAAGCGCACAGCTGTATTATCAGGCAAGTTATCTGATTGGTGTTCATACAAGTCTACAAGAAACAAAGTTAACAATATGAAAACACACGCTAAGCAGATATTTTATAACAACTTAGAAATCACCCTTAAAGATGTGAGCACTTCTAATCCGCGCCAATATTGGAAAATAGTTAAAATGTTAGTAAAGGACAATTGTAAAAGTAATGACTCCCTACCACCCCTAATAAAAACTAACTATGACCAATATCATCTGTCTGATGAAGAAAAAGCTAATGCACTAAACGACTACTTTGTGTCTGTTTCAACAGTTGATGATTCTAATGTTACGCTTCCCACACTCATACACAAAACAAACTCGACGCTATCGAATATCAACATATCGCAAGCAGAAATTAAAGATGTTTTATCTAACTTAGTAGTGAACAAAGCAAGCGGTCCAGATGGAATCAGCCATAGGATGCTTAAAGAAACTTCTAACTCTGTTTCATACCCTCTTAGTTTAATATTTAATAGATCTATAAACGAATCTTCTTACCCGTCCATGTGGAAAATTGCACATGTGATGCCAATCTTTAAAAAGGGTGAGAAGTCTCTTCCTTCTAATTATAGACCGATATCATTGATAAGTTGCGTCGGAAAAATTATGGAACGCGTAGTTTTTAAGCACTTATACAACCACCTACATACAAATAACCTCATTTACAGGTTACAATCTGGCTTCTTACCCGGGCATTCCACGGTATATCAGCTGATAGATATCAATAACCAAATCTGCAAGGCCTTCGACGAGCGTAAGAACTCGTGTATGGTTTTCTGTGATATATCAAAAGCTTTTGATAGAGTCTGGCATCGAGGTTTAACTTTTAAAATTCAGCAATATGGAATAAATGACAACCTGTTAAAATGGATATCAAATTATCTGTCTAACAGATCACAAAGGGTCTTTGTAGGTCCTCCTTTTTCAGATACCAAAACCGTTAAAGCTGGAGTTCCCCAGGGATCAGTTTTAGGACCTCTATTGTTTTTGATTTATGTTAATGATATCGCTGATTCATTACTTAGTACAACAAGGCTTTTTGCAGATGACAGTTCCCTTGCAGTTTCTTCTTCCGATACACGCCATATTGAAACAACACTCAATCATGATTTGAAAATAATCTCAGACTGGTCCAAACGCTGGCTAGTAAATTTTAACTCGTCCAAAACCGAAGTCATATTCTTTTCTCTTGGTCATAATAATGATCGACCAAATCTTATTTTTGAAAATACTGAGCTGGGATTTGTTGACAATCACAAGCATCTTGGGTTAACTTTAAGTAATGATGGGTCTTGGCACAAACATATAAACAACATAATGAAATCTGCTTCCAAAGTACTCGGATCAATGAGAATGCTAAAATTTAAGCTAAATCGCTCTTCACTAAATCAAATATACATTTCATATTTACGACCTTTATTAGAATATTCATCGGTGGTTTGGGACAATTGCACACAATACGAAAAGGAAACACTTGAAAAATTGCAGTACGAAGCAGCCAGAATTGTAACAGGCCTAACGAGATCAGTCTCAATTAACAGGCTACTAACAGAAATAGGGTGGGTGTCTTTAGCGGATAGGCGCAGTATGCAAAAACTAATATTAATATATCGTAATAAACACAATATACTGCCTTCTTATCTAAACGATATAATCCCGACAACTGTTGATGAAACTAATCCATATCCTTTACGTAATAGAAATAATTATATAACCCTGCCAAGGC
Organism: Archivesica marissinica; assembly: GCA_014843695.1. NCBI lineage: Eukaryota > Metazoa > Mollusca > Bivalvia > Venerida > Vesicomyidae > Archivesica > Archivesica marissinica. Next base: position 66,332,173 of record CM026387.1, on the reverse strand, counting down.
GTCTTCAAATATATGCACATTCAACTATTCCCTCCTCTCTAGACATATGGAATAAGCTAGATAATTCTATCCGTGACACTAACACTCTAAGTGAGTTTAAAAGCAAGCTGAAACAAATCTACAAAGGTGCTATCGTACCCGAATTCTACACCACCGGGGAAAGATCTTCATCTGTCCAACAAGCGCGAATACGTAACGCATGCAGCGAAAGGGAAACACTTGAAAAAGTGCAGTACGAAGCAGCCAGAATTGTAACAGGCCTAACGAGATCAGTCTCAATTAACAGGCTACTAACAGAAATAGGGTGGGTGTCTTTAGCGGATAGGCGCAGTATGCAAAAACTAATATTAATATATCGTAACAAACACAGTATACTGCCTTCTTATCTAAACGATATAATCCCGACAACTGTTGATGAAACTAATCCATATCCTTTACGTAATAGAAATAATTATATTACTCTGCCAAGGCGTCTTCAAATATATGCTCATTCAACTATTCCCTCCTCTCTAGACATATGGAATAAGCTAGATAATTCTATCCGTGACACTAACTCTCTAAGTGAGCTTAAAAGCAAGCTGAAACAAATCTACAAAGGTGCTATCGTACCCGAATTCTACACCACCGGGGAAAGATCTTCATCTGTCCAACAAGCGCGAATACGTAACGCATGCAGTAACTTGAATGCTCATCTACATGTCAATTTCCTTCGTGATAATCCTAACTGCGAATGTGGCCATGGTATCGAAGACCCCGAGCACTACTTGTTTAGATGCAACAAATACAGATTAGAGCGTATACATCTTTTCAGAAATACTCGTAGTTTTCATCCAATAAGTACAAAAAAGCTTTTAGTTGGAATTGAACACTTGTCTATCTCAGAATATAATAAATTGTTTATAGAGGTTCAAAGATTTATTAAAGCGACTCGACGATTCGCATAATATCAATTATTTGTCCTTCTTTTTGTCTGGTAAGCATGGAGTGGGGAGAGCTAATCTTTGGGGTTGGGGTGCATGCACTATCTCTTAGTTTTAATTCTTAAGCTCATATTCAAGTCATAAACTAACTGTACGTTTTTCCATTTCTTTGTGTCATTTTTTTTCTTTCGTATATGATATAATAATTAACACATATTAACCACGAAACTAAATTGTATGTGTTCTTTTTCTACATCAAATCATACATTACAGAAATTGTTCATCCAACATTGTTTATTTAGTTCGAAGTGACGAGGAGGGCTGTAAATAATGTTGTTATAACTTGTAGCCCAACCCATTTGCTTTTTTCCCCTTGACAAAACAAATGTATCGTATACTGCAATCATATAATTACATATTAATCTCTGATTTGTTCTTGGTATTGTATGTATATATGCAATGTATTGTATGAAAAAAATACAATATTATTAACACCAATTACGAAAATTATTCTCCTTCTCTGTATCTTCTCTCGTCTCAATGATTCGAGTCTCAGTGTATGCTTAACACCTATACTATATCTCTGAGTTTATCTAGACAATTACATTAACTTAAATAATACTTAATTACCTACCAGCGAGTCTATTGTTGTGTGTAAGTACAATGCACGAATATAATTGGGGTCATCTACGGCCCCTCACAGGTATAGGTTCAGATCTCAATGAGGACGTCGTTTCTTTTCTAATGATAAAGCTACTGCGGAATTCGATGGTCGATATGGCACCCGAGATCCTCCTCCACCAATAATAGCTGGGTAGTGGCGGTATGATCTAAGATGTTGGAGCTACTCTTAAGTATAAAAATAAACAAACAAATATACTTCCAAGCTGATTTGATCTAACATAGTATGCGGGGACTTGTGTATATGTTGTATACAGTCTGCATCCGTTATGTCGAATTCCGTCGGACCGAACAAAATACTTCGACATAACCGATGTTTGACTTAACGAGTTTCGATATATACGGAGCCAGTTATATGTAAAAGGATAGTGTCTGAAACGGGACTTTGATTCGAACCGGAGAATTCGACATAACCGACTTTGACATAACGGATGTATACCGTACTTTAAATTATCTTTACTGCCCTGTTGAACCTACGTATCTGTAAATGATGTGTACATGACCGTTACATTGACATTATGAAATTGAATCGTGTCCTTACACACTGTATTCGAAACATAAATCATGGCTATTACTTAAAACACTAATACGGTTTTATCCTTGAATGCAACAATGTTACCAAAGAGAGGGAAATGACGTCCAAGTAGCAACGTGTACAGCTTCTTTATTGGTATTCGGAGAAGGAAGCCCGCCTCTGTACGCTAGGAAATATATCGTTCAGAGCTGTACTGATTTAGCATTACGACTGTCAGAATCATTTGTTTTACTCATTAAAACATTTAGATCACAGAATGATATCAGCACAAGGAATGATCAAACCTTCTCAGATAAGTCCATGCTCAGACTGATTATTGAATTATATTGTCGATATTGTGTGTGAATTGGGCTACTTAATGTGCCTAGACGATTACACTAAGGCTTGATAAATAGCGATTTTTAATTGAAGAATAAAGAATGACGGACAGTTGAAAAGGAGACACAGGGACTCTGTTGAATAATGTATGGAAGGCGCTGAGTTTCAATTTACTGCAATTCAAAACATGTCAATACTGGTCATACTTTTGATAGTTGATACCGATGGTTGTGGGTGAATTCAGACTTTATTAAAACTGTAAGCTTATGACAGGAACATTAAATCATGACGTGATAGAGCATTTTACGATCTATCTCATTTGGAAGTCGACATTGAATATAAAGTAGAAAAAGAAATATTGATTAATTTGCATCGCTAAAGGAAACACAGCATTTAATGTCCAAGTATGTGGGCATCTGCCGGCAACTACTAGTATGTCATTTGCACCAGTCTTGTATGTCTGTAATAGCGTCAGGTGGTGTGGTTGTTCTGGTTGATGTCTGTAATAGCGTCAGGTGGGGTGGTTGTTCTGGTTGATGTCTGTAATAGTGTCAGGTGGGGTGGTTGTTCTGGTTGATGTATGTAATAGTGTCAGGTGGGGTGGTTGTTCTGGTTGATGTATGTAATAGCGTCAGGTGGGGTGGTTGGTGTCTGTAATAGCTTCAGGTGGGTGGTTGTTCTGGTTGATGTCTGTAATAGCGTCATGTGGGGTGGTAGTTCTGGTTGATGTCTGTAATAGCGTCAGGTGTGGTGGTTGTTCTGGTTGGTGTCTGTAATAGCGTCAGGTGGGGTGGTTGTTCTGGTTGATGTCTGTAATAGCGTCAGGTGGGGTGGTTGTTCTGGTTGATATCTGTAATAGCGTGAGGTGGGGTGGTTGTTCTGGTTGATGTCTGTAATAGCGTCAGGTGGGGTGGTTGTTCTGGTTGATATCTGTAATAGCGTCAGGTGGGGTGGTTGTTCTGGTTGATGTCTGTAATAGCGTCAGGTGGGGTGGTTGTTCTGGTTGATGTCTGTAATAGCGTGAGGTGGGGTGGTTGTTGTTCTGGTTGATGTCTGTAATAGCGTCAGGTGGGGTGGTTGTTCTGGTTGATGTCTGTAATAGCGTGAGGTGGGGTGGTTGTTCTGGTTGATGTCTGTAATAGTGTCAGGTGGGGTGTGTTGTGGTTGATGTCTGTAATAGCGTCAGGTGGGGTGGTTGTTCTGGTTGATATCTGTAATAGCGTCAGGTGGGGTGGTTGTTCTGGTTGATATCTGTAATAGCGTCAGGTGGGGTGGTTGTTGTGGTTGATGTCTGTAATAGCGTCAGGTGGGTGGTTGTTCTGGTTGATATCTGTAATAGCGTCAGGTGGGTGGTTGTTCTGGTTGATATCTGTAATAGCGTCAGGTGGGGTGGTTGTTCTGGTTGATGTCTGTAATAGCGTCAGGTGGGTTGTTGTTCTGGTTGATGTCTGTAATAGCGTCAGGTGGTGCGGTTGTTCTGTAATAGCGTCAGGTGGGGTGGTTGTTGTGGTTGATGTCTGTAATAGTGTCAGGTGGGGTGGTTGTTCTGGTTGATGTCTGTAATAGCGTCAGCTGGGGTGGTTGTTCTGGTTGATGTCTGTAATAGCGTCAGGTGGGGCGGTTGTTCTGTAATAGCGTCAGGTGGGGTGGTTGTTGTGGTTGATGTCTGTAATAGCGTCAGGTGGGGTGGTTGTTCAGGTTGATGTCTGTAATAGCGTCAGCTGGGGTGGTTGTTCTGGTTGATGTCTGTAATAGCGTCAGGTATGGTGGTTGTTCTGGTTGATGTCTGTAATAACGTCAGGTGGGGTGGTTGTTCTGGTTGATGTCTGTAATAGCGTCAGGTGGGGTGGTTGTTCTGGTTGATGTTTGTAATAGCGTCAGGTGGGGCGGTTGTTCTGGTTGATGTTTGTAATAGCGTCAGGTGGGGGGGGGGAAATCCTCTTCCTCTGACAGAATCGGACCCTATGTCTGATCAAGAAAACTTAACCATTGATGGATTGAAGCTGTGGTCTATGTCAGCATTGCAATCATTCTTGATGGTCAGAACGTGGTTAATGTGGCTACAGAGCGAGCGGTTCAATACTAGCCAATGTTTGTTCTGACATTGCCATCGGCTATTTAAAAACATATTGCCGGTAACTATGTTCCATTAATGTCAACCCGTCCTGTAACGTCCTTTCGTGTGACATGTGCAGTGGGTAACAACACCGGGCATGCTTTTTACATGTAATACCTACATGGTCACAGATATAGTTATATGTTTTTGACAGAACTGGCTATTCAAACTTTAATTCACTGAGAATTATTAAAATTAAAAATATATCTATTCGTCTATATATCATATAAAACATGTCTAGGTCCCCCACAAGGGGTTTGAATTAATGGAACATACATACATACATAATTCTTGAAAGCAAACTGGAAAATGTGTCCAAACTAGGCAACTTCGATATAGAAAAAACATGGGTACGAGATGACTTGGGTACGGGTTGACCAGTTACCCATGTATCTATGTTTTATTGATGCCAACACCTTGTGGGGACCTTGACATGTTTTTTGGACAGGCTTAGCAGACTGAAGGCACTGACCAGTACTGATATGCCTCACTCAATGACATTATATGTGCCCCAAACTAGTATCAAACCCGGGACCCTTTGAATCCAAATAAGACACTCTACCACTGTACCACTGGACAATGGACGACACACTAAGTAATTCTCTGAACAATATAACCCATATACATTCGTAGGAACAGATATTACGTCTAACTACTGGTAAATTTCAAGATTATGTGACACTTGGGTGTGTCACTCCTATGCGAGTAATGCATATTTACGTTTGTTTACCTGTTAGTCTCGTTTTGGCGAAAGTAGGTCAAAACGGTGCGCACTATATAATAAGCCAAGCCGTGTTTCCGTGTATTGTTGAAGACATGCACACCACAAGTTATTTATAGACGCGGGCAATTTGTAATCAAGCAAATGAAACCAGTTATTAAGCGTTGGGTGTGTTAGTGGTCGTAGATTGATCATTCTTTGCCCATCGCTTCGTGGAATAGTAACTCTCTAAGTGTCCATTATGTGAAACTAAAGGCGTCAAGAGCATTTAAACAGAATACATTAACAACTTAAGGCGTCATGAGCATTTAAACATAATAAATTAACATCTAAAGGCGTCAAGAGCATTTAAACATAATTCATTAACAAATAAAAACTTATATTAATCACTCTCGTTGGTGCGGATGAAAGCGTAACTATGGTCATTCGTGTGGGAGGAAACCGGAGTACCCGGAGAAAACCCACCTGTCAGACCTAGCGTCCACCGTACCATCTCACATACTTCCCGGTCCGAGGATCGAACCCAGGTTGAATTGGATATGTATACTGACACCATAAACAAATGTGCACTTTTATATTGAACTATTTCCATACAAATATTAAAATTATGGATTTTACCTACATGAGTGAAGAAAATAATCCTTTACGCATTGCACTAATTAACCCAATATTGCGCACATTTTGATGCCTATATTTTTTCTAAAATGATATAGAAAATATTAAAATATTGTTGAGGCCCCTGATGGGTAACATCGTTTATTTCCAAGGCATGCATACACAGCAGTATGCATCATACACATTCCAATCATAATAATATCTCTCTAATGGTCTTTTATATTCAATTTGAAAAATGATATAAATTTTAGCTCTAAAGCAAATGCACAGTTTCTGTTTGGTGTCAGCATAATTGTATATATATATACATATATATAAGTATGTAAAATACTGATCAATAATACATATATATAAGTATGTAAAATACTGATCAATAATACATATATCCAAGTATGTAAAATACTGATCAATAATACATATATCCAAGTATGTAAAATACTGATCAATAATACATATATATAAGTATGTAAAATACTGATCAATAATACATATATCCAAGTATGTAAAATACTGATCAATAATACATATATATAAGTATGTAAAATACTGATCAATAATACATATATCCAAGTATGTAAAATACTGATCAATAATACATATATATAAGTATGTAAAATACTGATCAATAATACATATATCCAAGTATGTAAAATACTGATCAATAATACATATATCCAAGTATGTAAAATACTGATCAATAATACATATATATAAGTATGTAAAATACTGATCAATAATACATATATATAAGTATGTAAAATACTGATCAATAATACATATATCCAAGTATGTAAAATACTGATCAATAATACATATATCCAAGTATGTAAAATACTGATCAATAATACATATATAAGTATGTAAAATACTGATCAATAATACATATATATAAGTATGTAAAATACTGATCAATAATACATATATCCAAGTATGTAAAATACTGATCAATAATACATATATCCAAGTATGTAAAATACTGATCAATAATACATATATATAAGTATGTAAAATACTGATCAATAATACATATATCCAAGTATGTAAAATACTGATCAATAATACATATATCCAAGTAGTATGGTGGGCAAATTATTGCTACTGTTCAAAACGTCAAGTGAATTTAATAGTATCTTTGAATTATCTTGTGGTCCCAATCTGTTGAGACCAAATAGCAGCATATTTATACACAAAGGATGCAATCTGTGGATTTCTCTGAAATGCAACACTCCCTGGACATTTACTTGTTCCGATTTTTACACTTTCCAATTACTTTTGTGACGCATGGGATGCGTGCTTGTGTCTTGTGTATCATGTCAGAGCGTTTTTAAAGGTGGCCTTAGATGATTGCGCCAGAAAGCTCAGTAACATTGCAACTATGCGTGTTCTGGTATTGGCCAGCTATCCCACGCTTAGGTCGGCTAAGCCTGTCCAGGAAAACGTGTCTAAGTCCCACGCTAACTGCTTGCTTGCAGTGTACAGTATGTTTTTCTGGGGTGAACTATGTACATAAACACATCTTTCAAAATGCACTATATAATATAAACGTGTTATTTGTATCTCCCTGGATGTGTTTGTGTTTGCTATTACACTGTGTATGACACAGCCATGTGTTTTTGTTTGCTATTACACTGTGTATGACACAGCCATGTGTTTTTGTTTGCTATTACACTGTGTATGACACAGCCATGTGTTTTTGTTTGCTATTACACTGTGTATGACACAGCCATGTGTTTTTGTTTGCTATTACACTGTGTATGACACAGCCATGTGTTTTTGTTTGCTATTACACTGTGTATGACACAGCCATGTGTTTTTGTTTGCTATTACACTGTGTATGACACAGCCATGTGTTTTTGTTTGCTATTACACTGTGTATGACACAGCCATGTGTTTTTGTTTGCTATTACACTGTGTATGACACAGCCATGTGTTTTTGTTTGCTATTACACTGTGTATGACACAGCCATGTGTTTTTGTTTGCTATTACACTGTGTATGACACAGCCATGTGTTTTTGTTTGCTATTACACTGTGTATGACACAGCCATGTGTTTGTGTTTGCTATTACACTGTGTATGACACAGCCATGTGTTTTTGTTTGCTATTACACTGTGTATGACACAGCCATGTGTTTTTGTTTGCTATTACACTGTGTATGACACAGCCATGTGTTTTTGTTTGCTATTACACTGTGTATGACACAGCCATGTGTTTTTGTTTGCTATTACACTGTGTATGACACAGCCATGTGTTTTTGTTTGCTATTACACTGTGTATGACACAGCCATGTGTTTTTGTTTGCTATTACACTGTGTATGACACAGCCATGTGTTTTTGTTTGCTATTACACTGTGTATGACACAGCCATGTGTTTTTGTTTGCTATTACACTGTGTATGACACAGCCATGTGTTTTTGTTTGCTATTACACTGTGTATGACACAGCCATGTGTTTTGTTTGCTATTACACTGTGTATGACACAGCCATGTGTTTTTGTTTGCTATTACACTGTGTATGACACAGCCATGTGTTTTGTTTGCTATTACACTGTGTATGACACAGCCATGTGTTTTTGTTTGCTATTACACTGTGTATGACACAGCCATGTGTTTTGTTTGCTATTACACTGTGTATGACACAGCCATGTGTTTTTGTTTGCTATTACACTGTGTATGACACAGCCATGTGTTTTTGTTTGCTATTACACTGTGTATGACACAGCCATGTGTTTTTGCTATTACACTGTGTATGACACAGCCATGTGTTTTTGTTTGCTATTACACTGTGTATGACACAGCCATGTGTTTTTGTTTGCTATTACACTGTGTATGACACAGCCATGTGTTTTTGTTTGCTATTACACTGTGTATGACACAGCCATGTGTTTTTGTTTGCTATTACACTGTGTATGACACAGCCATGTGTTTGTGTTTGCTATTACACTGTGTATGACACAGCCATGTGTTTTTGTTTGCTATTACACTGTGTATGACACAGCCATGTGTTTGTGTTTGCTATTACACTGTGTATGACACAGCCATGTGTTTTTGTTTGCTATTACACTGTGTATGACACAGCCATGT
>CM026387.1:66292925-66322185 GCA_014843695.1 Archivesica marissinica | reverse complement strand
ATACTGGCAGTAGGTTAGAATCATTCAGAGAATACCAGAAGTAGGTTAGAATCATTCAGAGAATACTAGCAGTAGGTTAGAATCATTCAGAGAATACTAGCAGTAGGTTAGAATCATTCAGAGAATACCAGCAGTAGGTTAGAATCATTCAGAGAATACTAGCAGTAGGCTAGAATCATTCAGAGAATACTAGCAGTAGGTTAGAATCATTCAGAGAATACCAGCAGTAGGTTAGAATCATTCAGAGAATACTAGCAGTAGGTTAGAATCATTCAGAGAATACTGGCAGTAGGTTAGAATCATTCAGAGAATACTAGCAGTAGGTTAGAATCATTCAGAGAATACTAGCAGTAGGTTAGAATCATTCAGAGAATACTAGCAGTAGGTTAGAATCATTCAGAGAATACTATCAGTAGGTTAGAATCATTCAGAGAATACTAGCAGTAGGTTAGAATCATTCAGAGAATACTAGCAGTAGGTTAGAATCATTCAGAGAATACTAGCAGTAGGTTAGAATCATTCAGAGAATACCAGCAGTAGGTTAGAATCATTCAGAGAATACTAGCAGTAGGTTAGAATCATTCAGAGAATACTAGCAGTAGGTTAGAATCATTCAGAGAATACTAGCAGTAGGTTAGAATCATTCAGAGAATACCAGCAGTAGGTTAGAATCATTCAGAGAATACTAGCAGTAGGTTAGAATCATTCAGAGAATACTAGCAGTAGGTTAGAATCATTCAGAGAATACTAGCAGTAGGTTAGAATCATTCAGAGAATACTAGCAGTAGGTTAGAATCATTCAGAGAATACTAGCAGTAGGTTAGAATCATTCAGAGAATACAGACAGTAGGTTAGAATCATTCAGAGAATACTAGCAGTAGGTTAGAATCATTCAGAGAATACTAGCAGTAGGTTAGAATCATTCAGAGAATACCAGCAGTAGGTTAGAATCATTCAGAGAATACTAGCAGTAGGCTAGAATCATTCAGAGAATACTAGCAGTAGGTTAGAATCATTCAGAGAATACCAGCAGTAGGTTAGAATCATTCAGAGAATACTAGCAGTAGGTTAGAATCATTCAGAGAATACCGGCAGTAGGTTAGAATCATTCAGAGAATACTAGCAGTAGGTTAGAATCATTCAGAGAATACTAGCAGTAGGTTAGAATCATTCAGGGAATACTAGCAGTAGGTTAGAATCATTCAGAGAATACTATCAGTAGGTTAGAATCATTCAGAGAATACTAGCAGTAGGTTAGAATCATTCAGAGAATACTAGCAGTAGGTTAGAATCATTCAGAGAATACTAGCAGTAGGCTAGAATCATTCAGAGAATACCAGCAGTAGGTTAGAATCATTCAGAGAATACTAGCAGTAGGTTAGAATCATTCGGAGAATACTAGCAGTAGGTTAGAATCATTCAGGGAATACTAGCAGTAGGTTAGAATCATTCAGAGAATACCAGCAGTAGGTTAGAATCATTCAGAGAATACTAGCAGTAGGTTAGAATCATTCAGAGAATACCAGCAGTAGGTTAGAATCATTCAGAGAATACTGGCAGTAGGTTAGAATCATTCGGAGAATACTAGCAGTAGGTTAGAATCATTCAGGGAATACTAGCAGTAGGTTAGAATCATTCAGAGAATACTAGCAGTAGGTTAGAATCATTCAGAGAATACCAGCAGTAGGTTAGAATCATTCAGAGAATACCAGCAGTAGGTTAGAATCATTCAGAGAATACCAGCAGTAGGTTAGAATCATTCAGAGAATACCAGCAGTAGGTTAGAATCATTCAGAGAATACCAGCAGTAGGTTAGAATCATTCAGAGAATACTAGCAGTAGGTTAGAATCATTCAGAGAATACTGGCAGTAGGTTAGAATCATTCAGAGAATACTAGCAGTAGGTTAGAATCATTCAGAGAATACTAGCAGTAGGTTAGAATCATTCAGAGAATACTAGCAGTAGGTTAGAATCATTCAGAGAATACTAGCAGTAGGTTAGAATCATTCAGAGAATACTAGCAGTAGGTTAGAATCATTCAGAGAATACTAGCAGTAGGTTAGAATCATTCAGAGAATACCAGCAGTAGGTTAGAATCATTCAGAGAATACTAGCAGTAGGTTAGAATCATTCAGAGAATACTAGCAGTAGGTTAGAATCATTCAGAGAATACTAGCAGTAGGTTAGAATCATTCAGAGAATACCAGCAGTAGGTTAGAATCATTCAGAGAATACCAGCAGTAGGTTAGAATCATTCAGAGAATACTGGCAGTAGGTTAGAATCATTCGGAGAATACTAGCAGTAGGTTAGAATCATTCAGGGAATACTAGCAGTAGGTTAGAATCATTCAGAGAATACCAGCAGTAGGTTAGAATCATTCAGAGAATACTAGCAGTAGGTTAGAAGCATTCAGAGAATACTAGCAGTAGGTTAGAATCATTCAGAGAATACTAGCAGTAGGTTAGAATCATTCGGAGAATACTAGCAGTAGGTTAGAATCATTCAGAGATTACTAGCAGTAGGTTAGAATCATTCAGAGAATACCAGCAGTAGGTTAGAATCATTTAGAGAATACTGTCAGTAGGTTAGAATCATTCGGAGAATACTAGCAGTAGGTTAGAATCATTCAGAGAATACCAGCAGTAGGTTAGAATCATTCAGAGAATACTAGCAGTAGGTTAGAATCATTCGGAGAATACTGGCAGTAGGTTAGAATCATTCAGAGAATACTAGCAGTAGGTTATAATCATTCAGGGAATACTAGCAGTAGGTTAGAATCATTCAGAGAATACTAGCAGTAGGTTAGAATCATTCAGAGAATACTGGCAGTAGGTTAGAATCATTCAGAGTAGGTTAGAATCATTCAGAGTAGGTTAGAATCATTCAGAGTAGGTTAGAATCATTCAGAGAATACTAGCAGTAGGTTAGAATTATTCCGAAAATACTAGCAGTAGGTTAGAATCATTCAGAGAATACCAGCAGTAGGTTAGAATCATTCAGAGAATACCAGCAGTAGGTTAGAATCATTCAGAGAATACCAGCAGTAGGTTAGAATCATTCAGAGAATACCAGCAGTAGGTTAGAATCATTCAGAGAATACCAGCAGTAGGTTAGAATCATTCAGAGAATGCTAGCAGTAGTATATACGTACTTCTTTGACCGTGTGTGCATGTATTGTGGAATAAATATGTTTAAGCCAAGACAAAGAAGTATTGGGGGAAACGATAAATTATGTCATTTAATGCATCGTCCGTTCAACATATAGCAGAGATCAATCGTTATTAGGTTAGTTTGCTGGTCACTAATGGTTGACAACACGGTCATCTGGCACATGATCTCCATAAAATAGTCAAGTTAACGCGTTATGGTTCAGCCACCACATACACACATGGCATTATATGCTTGGCAAGGAAGACTATCAATACATGTGTAATACTTCCCCGGAGCTTTCCCGGAATCAATGGTTGATTTTAGCATACATATCTACGGCGGAAACCAAGGTATGCGTTGATAATACACTAGCTAGTTAAATATATACATAATTATTTATTACTCGTCTGCAGCGATAATATGTTATAAATATATGTATTAAGCTTCAATGCAGTTTCCAGCATTTTATTGGATAACCTTGCCGTAAATTTAATGTGATAGTTCCGGACTAGCCAGAGTATATGCGTAAGTAAAATACATACCTTTCGCGTGCCTCACGATTCTTAAAATAGAAATGACGAAAGCTGCGCATACGGTTGAACTATACGCAAAAGCATCTGTACAAGTCGTCGAAATAAATATGGAGTAATTATTCTATGTGTTGACTTCCTTAACACACTATAATACGACATGAAAATGTAGTGGAAATATTACTGTATTCCAAATCTGGTAAGGTAAGAATCACCCACCGTGCAATTACTCGATTGAGGCGGTCAACGGGATAAGTATGATAAATCTAATCGATGAATATCCACACAAAACTGTGATGCTAAATAAGGTAATAATTATAATAGAAATCTACTATTTGGTTTTATTAATTGAAACAGTTATCACATTCCATTATTCAGTAATGATGTTAGTGACTTGTTTGTAACGGTTGTCACTGATGATGATGATGATGATGATGATGATGATGATGATGATGATGATTGATCTTATTTACCCTCACCTCCGGCGAACCATGTGTGTGAGCGTACTAAGATGTTTAGTTAACACTCATATATTATAAACTCAGGTGATTAAGTTGTGTGCGTTAATAAAACGATTTGAATGCTCAGCCCGGCCATATATTAGGCTACAATCACCAAAATGTATAGGGTCAGTACAGGAGTCACTCTATTCTGTCTCACAACTCATATTCGTAAATGTATGAATAATAATAAGGCACCAGGGCCTTATAATTTAACAAGTGAAATATTTAAATCATGTTACGACTTGATATCACCCTTTCTAATAAAATTGTATAACAGAATGTTTGATAGCGGCGAATACCCCACATCGTGGGGAGTGGGTATAATTACTCCTATTTATAAAAAAGGAGATCAGAACGACGCGAAAAATTATCGAGGTATCACGCTTATAAACATAACCGCAAAAATTTACTCACACATTTTATTGAATAGGCTAACCAAATGGTCATCAAAACATGAAAAAATATCACCCAATCAGTTTGGTTTCCAGAAAGCCAAGTCTGTTGGCGATTGTATTTTCATATTACAGACTATTATCTCTAAAGTACTTAATTCGGGGCAAAAACTCTACTGTATTTTCATTGATTATCAACAATGCTATGACAACATAGATAGAACGCTACTATGGCAAAAACTCATAAGCGAAAATGTAAGTTGTAAACTGGTAACAGCTATTAAGTCTATGTACACTGCCATTAAGTCATATGTAAAGTTTAATACGTCAACCTCTGACCTATTCAACTCTGAAATGGGATTGAAACAAGGTGATCCTGCTTCTCCCATCCTATTCATGCTCTTCGTGAATGATCTGATAGATAATATCGGTACTGATATAGATGGCATTTTCACCATGAACGGATTAATACTTTTCTTAATACTTTACGCAGACGACATGGCTCTCTTTGCGAAAACACCAGAAGCACTAAAATCTATGATAAGAGACATTGAAAACTACTGTCAGTTATGGGGAATGAAGATCAACACATCCAAAACCAAGGCTATAATTTTTGAGAAGGGACGACACACAAACATTGACCTATATATATATGATAATAAAATTGAAGTCATTAATTCGTTTAAATACCTGGGCATCAATTTATACAAGAACGGTAATTGGAATCGAAGCCAGAAAAACATAGCACAACACGCATCATTTGCATTGCACAATTTATTTAAAATTTTTGACAAAATAGAACTACCTATATCACAAAAACTTAAGCTTTTCGATACGTTAGTCGGATCTATTTTAAACATGTGCTCAGAAGTGTGGGGTATACATCCAGCTCCTGATATTAATACACACAAAGTTTTTACGCCGATTGCTAGGTGTTAGGAAATCAACGAACCTTACGGCACTTTACGGAGAACTGCATAGGGTACCGATGTATATAACCCGAAAGATAAACATGATAAAATATTGGGCAAAAATGTTATGCCAAAAAGATTCATCATTAATAAAACGTACATACTTGTTTTTACTAACCGAGATCGACACAAATGCAAACTACAATCAAACTAACTGGGCGTTTCAAATTAAATCCATATTAGAAGAACACGGACTTACACAACATACTCGAAATTCAATACCCATAGAAACTATTAAACAAAGAATTATTGATAATTATTTACAAAAATGGTACTCAGAAATAAATAATTCTACCCGACTACAGCATTACTGTATTTTTAAGCATGACTTTAATCTTGAAAAATATTTAGAAATACATTTAGATAGAAAATATGTAACAACCTTATCACGATTTAGGACTAGCTCCCATAGTCTTTTTATTGAATCAGGTAGATATGATGGCACACCCAGAGAACAAAGACTTTGTAAATCATGCACCATGAACGCCATTGAAAGCGAATACCACTTTTTACTTGTCTGCCCGAATTATAAAGATTTAAGAAAGAAATATTTCAAACCGTACTTTTGCCATTGGCCAACACTTAATAAATTTAGAACTTTAATGTCTTCTACTTCAATATACGTTATTAATAATCTATCAAAATATATTTACACTGCATTCCAAATCCGCACTACAGAATAAATTTAATCTATTTTCCATAGTACTGATGCTCTTTTGAAAACAATTATGCAAACTGTCTATGTTGTACTCATTATATGTATTTGGCTATAAACATTATATTATGTTTTATGCTTTAATAAACGATTGATTGATTGAATATGTTTGATGTATAATATTATGTGCATGCTCAGCCCGGCCATAGATTAGGCTACCAGCACCAAAATATATAGAGTCAGTACAGGAGTCACGCTGTACTAACACGCATCTATATTCGATAATGTGTTAATTAGATGGGTAATGTTATTTGATAACTCAGCCCGACCATAACTTAGGCTACAAGCATCAACTTACATAGGGTCTGTTTAGGAGTCCCTTAACCTGTCTTCGTATCTCTTGCAATTTTATTCTTTTGTTTTCATGTTATATGATCTCTTTGTCTTCGCACGCAATGCGCGACCAATAACCCGACCCGATTTATTATGTTTCTCGCCGTTTATATGTCATTTGTTATGGTTCAAACAGTCACAAATCTCCAAAAACGGACATCAGAAACAGTTTAGGGTTTGAATGTTTTCGGTTAAATTCAGCGTTTGTAAGGATGTTTTTCATTGGTAGAAAAACTATCCGTTGTTGGACCTAGCTCGAACTGTTTACTGATTTGTTGATTTACTATCCATCGTTGAAATTAGCTGCGTACTTTTCTTTTCAGATTCAAGAGTGACATAAATATATTGAATCTGAAAAGAAAAGTACGCAGATAATTTGTCTCTCAGTTTCTAAAGATGATAATGGGGTGGCGGGTGCTGTAGGAGGTTCACATAATGTATATGCATACTATTTTAGTTTAAACATTATTTATTTTAGTATTTGTACATGTAATCAAGAAATGAACATTTTACATATAAGTTAACAGCAGTAGATTGAAAGGGATTAGAACAATAGCATAAAGACAGCAGAAGAATATATATAATTATATTGAACAATGAATTTACAGCTTTCTGAACGATTATGTTATAGATATATCTTACATTCGTGTTCATTTGCTATTGTATTTATTTGGTTTAAACATTATTTATTTCAGTATTTGTCAATGTAATCAAGAAATGAACATTTTACATATAATTTAACAGCAGTAGACTGAAAGGGATTAGAACGAAAGAAAACGTATATAGTTCTTCTCCCTATACTATTTTACACAGCCAATCATAAAATAAATAAGAATAATGACCTCCCACCACTTATGTATACACTGAACATCAATGCCATAGAATAATGACCCCCACCACCTATGTATACACTGAAGAAGTGAACCATGTGTAGACTATATGCCATGTCCTTACTCATAGCAATAATAATATATTACGTATTATGAATGATATAAAACTGTAAAGAGAGTATTGGGAACACAGAAAGTGTCACAGTTGATTGCAGTGTGTGTGTTTTACGCTTATTTATCATCACTACCGGTTGCCCATATGAGCGACGCCTCCTGAAGAAATGAGTCATTTTAGATGTTTGGAAGATAGTGCCATATTACAGACAGACACCCATTCCAGAGTCTCCTCTGGTTCTTTTACGTGCATGGTGTAAAGCACCGACACGAGACATCGGCTTAAAGTCCCAACTGAAAGACTGTTACTTTTATTAGGGTCAGACGGGGGATCGAACCTGCGATCCCCGGATTACCAGTCCAGCGTGTTAACTACTGGACTACAGATCCGTCTGTAACTACTTTCTAGCGATCTCAATGATTTTTATTATGCGGCGTTATCCAATCAAAACGGTTCAAAATCCCTTCAGGAGGCGTCGCTCATATGGGCAACCGGTAGCGACGATAAATGAATGAACGTAAATAAAACACACACACATACGTTTGAGCTCCTGAACTGGACTCTTACACATTTATTTAATAGCATAAAGCAGGTCCCCTCTAAATGAGCGAGAGTGATATATATAGAGAGTCAAGTGATGCTTACCAAGGTATGTTATTTGTTACATTCTAACATATTCTATCATATGTATCCTTTACGTATATATGTTCTTATAACAAAGACATTAATATATTCTACGTTATTGCTAAATCATTTTATTTCCTCCGAATTAGAATTTTACCAAATAATATACACATTCTTCTCCGGTTCATAAATAGTAATAACTATTCATGTTCTTAATGCATTGTACTAGTCTGTAGTGAAAACGCTCTTCTACTTAAGAACTAATGCAATAAAGTCAATTAAACCGCGAGTGGGCTGCCCAAACCTGCTCCAAATATTATCTTTTTCAACCCTAAATCTGTTTTGAGGAAGAGGGGTACGTAGAGGGAATCCATGCTGCAAACAGCAAATGTGTATCGTCTTTATCCCTTGGCTTTCTTGGTTATTACATTTAGAAAGGATAACGAATAACTCCCGAATTGGAGAAACACTAATAAATACAATTTAATAATCGGTACAATCAGTACAATGAATTTGGATTTTCAAGCGATGTTTCTTCGATCGTGTCTCGCTAGAACTGATTGAATTCGATTCAGCTATCCTATTATAAAACCCTGTTGCACAAACCTGTCAACCCGGTTTTGTAATACATCACCGATAGGACAATAGTTATCCTCTATACGCTGTAACGAGGATAATTGTAAAGTCCCCCCTTCGCTTCCATACAAAAACAACAACCACAACAACAACAACAACAACAAACACTGTTGTGCAATTAGCGAGAAAGATTTATAGAAATACAAAGCATAGAAGAGCTTTGAATTTTTAGACAAATAGAAAAAGAAAATCCAACTTCAGTATTACCCAGGTTTTTTATGATCAGTTTTACAGTCTCATATTGTTGTGATCATCAAAATCACAGATATAAAGATTGTGTTATCAACGTCTTCAACTGAATCAGCTATATAGCCATCATTGGCTTGTTCTGTTTTCCAATGACCATGTCGCTTCAAACACATATCAGACACAGCTGGTGTATTGGCAGCCGCTGTGGCTCCACTGGAATGAGTCCTCAAATTGTAACCAGGGGCGGCAACTCTGAGCTTCTTCACAATGCATTCTTTAGCCCTTGTATAACTAAGTTGGTTGTGTTGTTAGTACAACAGTGCCTTTCGATCTAAAGGCTGGTTTGAATAAGTAATAATCAGATTTATCATTCAGAGCGGAATTTAACATGTAGCTTTTTAAAAGTACATACGGACAAGCGACGGACGACCCTTTGCTTATCAATACTTCTCTGCCCTGCCTATATATGTCTGTTTTACTCATTCTTATTTTAAGAACTAAATGATCAGGTTTGAATTCGACATCATTGCTATGTAAATGACTAATTTCGTTACGTCTCAAAGCCTGCATATCCCAACATAAGCATACACAGACCTATTTGATCAAGTACGTCTGCATTTTCTGAATAAATAGAACATAGATTTTGTAACAATTCTGTACTAACTACATCTTTCTTGGTAACGGGTTTTGAAGCTATCCGTGTTGACGCATCAAGCAAATACTAGTACATCACTATCTTGCCTACAGTATGATCATCATAGTCATTTAAACTGGGTGTCCGTTCTATACCGTAGAAAGCCGCTGCAACTACAGACCAGATGTTCCTATATCTAGAAGATGTGGCATGTACATCGCAACACATATTGGAAGCTGGCATGGCATTTGCCTCGGTTTTTCTACACAATAACATTCAAACTGATAATAAGTGTGTTTATAGTTTTTAACGGTACTATCCGCCCTCGACTGTATTAAATACGACGACATCTAGTCCAATTATTTCTTGTGAACCTCTGAAGAAATGCCTGCATCCTTAAGGATAGTTCTTAAGCCAACACCTGTTGAAACAAATATTTTCTTAACTATGATTTTGCATATGAATGTATGTTATACATGAATTATACAGAACACTTCTACAAGTACTTGCTTCATCTCTGGACTACAATCTCCGCCAGCATTGAGACGTTCAGTGCTCAGTTACCAACGTAATCATGTCAATTGCTAAAGGAAACCGTGTAAATATTCCGCTGTTGTCTTCCTTGTTTACAGCTTCGAATTTATCCAAATTTTTGTCTTGTTTTACAAACCATTTTAACCTATCATTGCTGTATATCAACAACGGCCAATATGGCGAACTTTGCCATTTGGGAATACTCAATGTGCATGTTGCTTTTTCAGCTAATGTCTTTTCTATACATTTCATGATTAATCGTGGTGCCTGAACCAGCCAGTTGATATCACATAACCAACATTGCGGCATAGCGTCAGCTGCTTCAGTTCCTGGTACCCACCATCTTGAATTAAATCTTAGACATGTTTTATTCAAATGAGAGGCAAACCTCTACAGTGAATCTACACCACACTGAATTTAAAGTACTGAAAATGTCATCGCAAATTTCCCAGCCATCACTGTCTATACAGCGGCTTAAGTAATCTGCTCGAGTGTGTCCTCGCGGTATCCACTAGGGATAAATACGCATATTCTCTTCCTGGTATAATTTGTTCTGTTCAATAGGAACCGTTTCAATATCTGATTTTTTACTTCCGTTTAGCAAAACTGATTTTACGTTCTTGTTATCTGAATATACCCTAACAGAGCAATCTTTCAAAGTACTTGCGTACGTTTTCACCGCTCTATTTATCACTTCCGATTCTCTACATGTAGATATTTTTCATCTTTGTTACTTTAGTTATTTAAATATATCTCCAATATTTATTAATGCTGAACTAATAGTAATTGCATTAGCATCTGATCAATATTCTGTTCTTCATATTCAATCCGGGAACACGCGTATCGAATCAATGCTAAACGTATGTCGTTTCAATTGATCAAACTTTTGGAACATACCTGTAGTGTACAGATGTGTCTTGTTACCGTTACATCTTCACGTTTTATACAGCTGTATTGCGATTATCGAACACTTAGTATGAAGTATATACATATGCACGTATAGCATTCATAAGATGGAAATTTCAATGCTCACACTTTTATTGAATTTTAGAACATTACACTTTACAACACGTGTGCATCAAACTATTAGCTCAGTCTGGTTTCGAACCGGCAAAACATACATGTAAACGTGCTTTGTTGTGTACACATGTCGTTAGTCTACTTTGCAATACCATTTTTGAAGAACACTAGAAAAATAAACAAATATACATTTTAATTTACACCCCAAATATCGTGTGTAACAACGTTCTACAATCTTTGAGCGCATGTCATTCATAGTCGTCGCTTGTGTAGCCTCGTCTAACTTTAACGAGATTACACTATTACCTTTAAATTGTTCCTCGTTGCTTTTTCGTTTAAATGTTTGCCTTACAGTCGAAGCCGCAATAATTCCAGTTATCTTGTTCAACTGATAATCTCCTTCATCATTTCCGTTCTGTGACTAGCCAATGCTGACCATACACCTAAGTCCACAGACGTGGACAAACCACTTCGCATGCCATCACTTCGTGTAGGCTACTCTGCTCTACCACGCTAATTCCCCATTTATGTATGTGTGTACGCAGTCCTGCACGCACACACACACACATCATATTATCTTTATAAAAGATAATTATTCAAACTTAAAGCGAATCGCTAATGGCCTTGTCTTTTATATTTTAAAATTTGATCTCGTGGCATTGCCATTGTGTCGTGATAGTGCAGTTGTAGCGCACCAATCTGTAAACGTTATGATTATGCCATTTAGCAAGGGACTTAAATTGCCTCTTCTCTCCCTCATGCAGATGGATTTCATCAGGAATGAGGACTCGAGAGCGATTAATCCAATGTACTAATGTAGGAAACACTTGTTTTGTAATCTAGCTAAGATAAATGTGTATAAACTAAATCGACATTTTTTTTATTTAAGTTTATTTAACGTCGCTACCGGTTTCCCATTTGAGCGACGGGCAGTTTACCTAACAACACCTTTCCTGTGCAGGCTCCAGCGGTTAACCAGTACTTGGTGCACCAACCTCCGTAAGAAACTGCCAACTTTTTCATATAAATGAGACACGGTCTGAGCGGGGCTCGAACCCGTGACCATCAGATATGATAGGTTACAGTGGTATACAAGTCAGCGACCTTAACCACTCGACCAAACAGACGGATCTGTAGCCCAGTGGTAAAACGCTGGACTGGTAATCCAGGGATCGCAGGTTCGATCCCCCGTCTGACCCTAATAAAATTGACAGTCTTTCAGATGGGACGCTAAACCGAGGTCTCGTGTCGGTGCTTTACATCGTGCACGTAAACGAACCAGAGGAGGCTCTGTAATGGGTCTCTGACTGTATCATGCACTATCCTCCAAAAATCTAAAATTACTAATCTCTTCAGGAGCCGTCGCTCATATGGGCAACCGGTAGCGACGATAAATAAACGTAAAGCACACCACTCGACCACGGAGGCGGACTAAATCGACATGCAATCGATATCTATCTTGATTTAAATTATTTATGACAGTCTAAAGGGTCATAAACAATATACAAATACGATTTTATTTTTGCTCAATAAAATTATGTCCGTTGGTAAAAGTGTGTGAAGTATTAATACATTCACAATGTAAATTTCTTTCTATTCGCATGGACGTACAGTGCTCACGTTACACGGGTACTATATGCTCTAAATAAAATATAAATACACAACATATAAACAGCATATATGTATGTATGTGTTCTGTACGTGTGGTGTTACTTTGTAGATATGTGGTAGTACAAATCTAAATATGTTTCTACGCAGGAGATATTACATGCACACATGTGGCCTCCCACACAGACACTGTTATACTAAACATAGGCTAAAACGCCCCTTGGCAGATGCTGATAGAAAAATGGACATGATTTTTGCTAAATTATTGTCAGTACATTGTCTTTCTGTCAGTTGTCAGTAATTTCCTACAGCATCCCCTGGCGCACCATAGACGGGAAACACACTGAAATTGAATTATCAGGAAGCCTGTCGGTCATGCATTGTCCTTACTGGAATATTACAATATAGATATCTCTTTATTTGCCTCATTACTACGATATTTCAATTCCGGTGCTAAATTGTCACACCGCACACCATTACTGTGGACATGGTCAATACTATAGAGAGAGACTATATATTCCGATAGCATACACAGAAGCAGTCTCTTATATATCGAATGCCTGTGGAATCGGAAATTGTACAGAGATAATCGGAGTTCCTTCGTTGGTAAAAGAGTACCAAAATCACTGCAACATACATAGCGTAACATAGACCAAACGTGATAATACAGATTTTATAAACTCGGATTTTTGTTTTCTAGATCAGCAAGAAACAACTTATTCTGACGTGGATATTTTCTGAACATAAGACGAACAAAAGGGGATCAAATAAAAGTTATCTTTCATAATATAATTATACAACAACGCCGCAATAATGAAATACATGCTCCACCTATGCGTTGTTGTGGTTTTGGTATGTGTCGCCGCTGCATATTGGATAGGTAAGTGGTGTTGTTTCAGAAAATAATGTATTTGTATCAAAATACTGTGGATTAATTTCAGAAAATATCATTTTAATGTGTGCGTATGTATGTATGTATTTATTGTTCAGATATGGCTCTGCATTTTGTCTGTATATGCAAAGAAGGAATTTACCGTGTCTACATCTACAATAAAACATTGTTTAGCGAAATCTAACGTCATTTTACTAGCATTGTGTAGTTTTGTGACGCCATTTACCCACTCTAAAAAATAACAACAACTGTTTTTGGCGCTTTTTACATCATTTTGTCATGTTAGAACAGAAAGAATATTTGTGTCTGATTTATTTATATTGGAATAAAACATTAAGTGTCTTCTGAGCGCTGGAATTAATCACTTAGGCCTAGGGTCTTCGTGGTTAATTCCTATGCGATAGAACTCCAAACCATGTTTTATTCACCAATAAATAACGGTCAGACAAATATATTTCTTAATTTGAGCTTGTCTTCCAGTAGACACAGGGACTAAGATTATCAAAATAACATTTCGAAAATGAAATATTGGTTTGTGTCTGTGGACTTGTATGGGAATTGTTATTTGTACAACCAGTATTTTCCGAAATGACACAATTATGCCAATATATTAATATTTCAAACGGTGTCATGTGGTGTGTAGAGTATTACATACGTTCATATCAGTGTGTGAATGACATTATATTTCATCAGAATTATATAGAACACCGTGTGACGCTAATGATTATTTTTGAAAATATTAAATAAATAAAATGCATCAAATTAAACGACAGGTGCATAATGCATAGTAATACAAATGGTAGTGTTCGGATAGCTTTCAACTATTTACAGCAATTGTCTGGTTCTCTACTCCCTCATAACAAGTGAAAGACTTATCTTTCCATCTGTTGGAGAATAATCACAGGATGCACGTTCGGAGTCCTGGCAGTTCGTGTGTGCTTTGCGTTTATTTATCGTCGCTATCGGTTGCCCATATGAGCGACGCCTCCCGCAGAGATTAGTCATTTTAGATGTTTGGAGGATAGTGCAATGATACAGACATAGACCTATTCCAGAGTCTCCTCTGGTTCTTTTACGTGCACGGTGTACAGCACCGACACGAGACCTCGGTTTAATGTTCCGTCTGAAAGACTGTTCATTTTATTAGTGTCAGACGGGGGATCGAACCTGCGATCCCTGGATTACCTGTCCAGCGTGTTACCACTGGACTACATATCCTGACAGTTCCATGGAATGCCCATATTATATGTGTTGTCATTTGTTCGCGTGCATGTTAGTGCGTGTTTGTTTGTTTTCTTATTGTCTCTATCGGTTGTCCAAACTAGAGACGTATCCTGAAGTGAATAGGCATGTCAGTTTTTGGAGAATAATGCAATGATACAGACATTGCAATACTCCAGAGGATCCTCTGATTCTTTTACGATGCTGGTGTAAATCACCGATTCGAGACGTCGATATAAAGGCGATCGAAAGACTATAGCCGCGTCCTAACAATAGCTTTGAAATAGTACCCGATTATTAGCATCTATGATTATATGGACTATGTTGTAGCATATAATTATCCAGTGTTAGAAGTCATTTATTTTAGAATTCCGTTACAGTCCGTACAGAATGACAACATTGCTATGACAATCGGATTAAGAATAATTAACTTCAATGACAATTTGATCTACAATGTTTCCAAAATTAGTAACATTAATTTATTTCGCTTTTCATACATTTTCTTAAACAAAATTGAAAGAAAGTTGAGTTTGCATGTTTCTAAACTTGTGAATTCATACGAATAGCGCGCTAAACGAATCTATTATATAAACATTGCCCTTTGTTGAGGGGAATATTGTGGATTATATCTCCAAGGGAAACTTATAATGTCCTCAGGGGAGATAATCCACTATATCATTCTCAACCAAGGTTAGTATCAATTTTGTTATACTGAATTTAATTTATTTAACAAATGTGTTATTTTACCTTGACACCGGCACGTCCAGATTTGGGATCCCATAAATGTTCAATAGATTTTCGTATCGTATTTCACTGTTAGTCTTATCGTGTGCTAAGAAATTCAACATCTATAAATGGTGTAAAATGTACAAAAATTACCTCAATATTTATTTCGGCATCTTGCACAGATTCGTTGCGCATCACCGAACTTCCGGTTTGTTGGAGAGTGAGATATACGTATATCCCATGGCAATATTGCCCTCTCAATTCTGTTGAGGGATACATTGTGGAATGGTTTATACCACGTGGTAGCAAATTGACCAATGGTATTCCAAGAAATGTTGATGAGGTATAAGCAATTCTTGTAATTCCTCCAATAAGGAGAAAAGAACATAATTGCATGATGATAATTTATGTATACATCCTATTAGAGTAATGCAAAATGCATTCATATTCCAGGAAATTTTTGATTGGGCCAGTGGAGTGTTGTTTTATGTACATATGATTCATTAAAACATATACAATACTAGGAACGGACTCTAACTAGTATTACTGATATATATCTTATATCAGAAGTAACACTGTCTATTCTAAGAAGGAATGAAAATGACCGGCCAAACCGACATACCACATATTTGCTCTGATGATTTCATGAAAACGACCTTAGACGGGACGGGTCACAGGTTCAGTGTTTAACACGTTGGATTGCAAAACCAGGAATCACAGGTTCGATCAGATTTTCCACCATAATAATATTAAAAGTATTAGAAATGGGACTATTTACCTTGCACTTTCCTCCAAAATCTAAAAATAACCAGCATACATATTGAGGCGTCGGTCCGAAAAAGCAGGTGACGACGATAAATAAACGATTAATTAATAAAGATAGACAATATTTCTATTCAGCTATTTAAATGGCATTGCTATTGTTACCATTGGTACCAGTACAGCTACGTGTGTTCGGGTGACACTACACATGTGTGTGTGAATAGGAAGGAAGTATAAATGCTACAAAACATCAGTAACTTCCTCTTCTACCATGTCTATCCCACAAGTGTAGCTGATGCCCGGTTTTTTAAAAATAATGCATTTTTTCATACACACAATGAAATGCGTAGAAAACAATTAGAAATTAAATACAGATTAATTATTATTGCTGTATACGATTTAATCTGTAAGAAAGCAACTGGTTGGGCTACACGTTATGACAACATTATGGTTGTATCCGATAGTAGTTGCAGTAGTTGGTATTACAAATTGAATGTTAATCTATTTTAGTTTATACAAATTTATTTTAGCTCGATTGCGAAACAAGTTATTTCAACTTATATAAATCACTCTCGATACCTCTTTCCTGATGGAATCCATCGCCACGAGGGAGAGAGAAGAGGCAACGTGGAATTTAAATGCCTTGCACACAATCGTAACGGCTCCAGTAGAACATCACCATATATATCTTAGCATGCAAACAATGCATTTTATTTTATCCAGGTAAATGCTTTATGTGTATTCGATGCTAATGCTGCAAATCATTTCATTTTTGTTCTGATCAAATGTGATAACTGGTTTCTTAAGACAATTTATTAAACAATGCACAATAGTGCTTTTTTAAATTCAGTATTTTAAATATAGCGCTTCTTAATACTCGAATACTGAGTTAGCTGAAGATTTGTAACGGTAGCATAGTGTTCTCATTGTATATATATGGCTATGGTCTCTTATTGTATGTTATACAGGGAACGACTATGACATATATAATCTTATGTTTATCTATGTTGCTGTAAATATGATGTACGTGGATGATACTTGAATAAATAAATGGTTAGGTATAAATATTTTACGTTGCACTTTAGGCCTACTAAAACTGCGACATTTATAGATCAGAATGTCGATTTTGATGGCAGTCAGTATTTAATTTTATAGTTTAATTGTAAGCATAGGGATTGTTTTTTCCCGCTGCATTGAACTCTGAAGTTCAGTTAGTGTCAGAGTCAATTTCAGTTTAACCAGGCTTGTACAGTTTATAATGAGAGACGTCAATACGGACCTATATTTCCATATAGCGACACCCAGTTGGTCAATTATATAGTGTGGCAAATGCATTTGGTGTGTCTCGTTCTGGGGAGACCGAGAGGCCGACATATTATGACCATGTGTTCCAAGTCTGACCATGTGGCTCAATTATGCACAGTGTACATGTAGCATCTACTTGCAGAGTGGACATGTAGCATCTACTTGCAGAGTGGACATGTAGCATCTACTTGCAGAGTATACATGTAGCATCTACTTGCAGAGTGGACATGTAGCATCTACTTGCAGAGTGGACATGTAGCATCTACTTGCAGAGTGGACATGTAGCATCTCCTTGCAGACTGGACATGTAGCATTTACTTGCAGAGTGGACATGTAGCATCTACTTGCAGAGTGTACATGTAGCATCTACTTGCAGAGTGGACATGTAGCATCTACTTACAGAGTGTACATGTAACATCTACTTGCAGAGTGTACATGTAGCATCTACTTACAGATTGTACATGTAGCATCTACTTGCAGAGTGTACATGTAGCATCTACTTGCAGAGTGGACATGTACCATCTACTTGCAGAGTGTACATGTAGCATCTACTTGCAGAGTGGACATGTAACATCTAATTGCAGAGTGTACATGTAGCATATACTTGCAGAGTGTACATATAACATCTACTTGCAGAGTGTACATGTAACATCTACTTGCAGAGTGTACATGTAGCATCTACTTGCAGAGTGTACATGTAACATCTACTTGCAGAGTGTACATGTAACATCTACTTGCAGAGTGTACATGTAGCATCTACTTGCAGAGTGTACATGTAACATCTACTTGCAGAGTGTACATGTAACATCTACTTGCAGAGTGTACATGTAACATCTACTTGCAGAGTGGACATGTAGCATCTACTTGCAGAGTGTACATGTAACATCTACTTGCAGAGTGTACATGTAGCATCTACTTGCAGAGTGTACATGTAGCATCTACTTGCAGAGTGTACATGTAGCATCTACTTGCAGAATGTACATGTAGCATCTACTTGCAGAGTGGACATGTAACATCTACTTGCAGAGTGTACATGTAGCATCTACTTGCAGAGTGGACATGTAACATCTACTTGCAGAGTGTACATGTAGCATATACTTGCAGAGTATACATGTAACATATACTTGCAGAGTGTACATGTAGCATCTACTTGCAGAGTGTACATGTAGCATCTACTTGCAGAGTGGACATGTAACATCTACTTGCAGAGTGTACATGTAGCATCTACTTGCAGAGTGTACATGTAGCATCTACTTGCAGAGTGTACATGTAACATCTACTTGCAAGTGTACATGTAGCATCTACTTGCAGAGTGTACATGTAACATCTACTTGCAGAGTGTACATGTAACATCTACTTGCAGAGTGTACATGTAGCATCTACTTGCAGAGTGTACATGTAACATCTACTTGCAGAGTGTACATGTAACATCTACTTGCAGAGTGTACATGTAACATCTACTTGCAGAGTGGACATGTAGCATATACTTGCAGAGTGGACATGTAGCATCTACTTGCAGAGTGGACATGTAACATCTACTTCACTTCTATGTGTCTCAAGGCATCTGCCTCAATTCTGCAGAGTGGACATGTAGCATCTCCTTTGCTGCCATTAAAATTTACTTTATTAGTTTGGAGAATATAGATCCCAGTTAGAAGGCTGGCCTTTGTAATACCCTTTGTAAGGCCTGTTACATTTTATTATACGGTATTCCATACAGGGTGCGTTTTCCCTATTTGAAGATCTGATACGTTGCAGTGTTGCGCGATATCCTGCATACAACACGTCAGGAACAATATATTTATATCGCAGATCTCGTATTTGCTTTCCATTTCGTTTTGTGTGTATGTTGAGCCTGTGTAGTTGTGACGAAGCTAGATAAGAGTTGTCACCTACGGTAGCATATGGTCGCACTTCATCCATAGCAATGGCATAACACGATCTCCAGTAAACCCTTATATATTAGCAAGAATCTGTGTTCCCTGAAGTAAACGTAAAATGTGTTCGAGAGTGACTGCACACTGCACGGACATTTTAATATGTAAATATAATAATATGTCGATAGACTGTGATAGTTTGATTATCTGTGATTACATTAGTCTCTTATAATTCTTTTATAATGAATGGTGTTGTACTTTGCCACGATAATTTGTTGTGTATATTTTATGTATTGTACAACGATGAGACTGAAATAAAGAATACATCTAGGCAAAATTCCCTTCTATGGTCCACACCATATTACGACTCGTCTCATTAAATCAATTATGGCTGCTGTACAGGTGCCCGCAATCAATACAACTGCGATTATCATACACCTGGATAACGTTTAATTGCTGCATTTCCATTAAAGATATCTCTAGTGGGTTTGATTAATATTATAAAAACGCTATATGTCAACAATATGCTGAACGTTTCATGCGAATATAATCTTTAAATCATAATACTAGAAGAGTCTAAATTATGCCAGGGAAAATATAGAGTTATGATATTGGTTTAATGAAATGAGCTTTTGTGTGATTTAGATAAGTGCTGTACCATCAGATATCATATAGTTTTTTCAGTATTAGAAGGTGTGACTTAACACTTACAAGATGTAATGTGTAGCGTAGGCAATACTAGAAGTGTACACTGTATGGGTGCCTCCGTGGCTAAGATGTTCAGTCGATGACTCTGCAAATCAATTGCCTCTCACCTCTGTAGGTTCCAATTCGTTCATGTAAGGAGTTCGCCAATTGGTTTGCGGAATATCGGTGGTTCTACCCGGGTGCAAACTGTTCGAATGGGGTATTCTGCGTCCTACTCCACCAATACTATATGGAATGTCGGTTGTTCTACCCGGGTGCAAACTGTTCGAATGGGGTGTTCTGCGTCTTACTCCACCAATACGATATGGAATGTCGCCATATGGCCTAATTTGTTGGTGGGACTAAAACAAAAAAACTAAAAACAAATTGTATGTATACTGACAATCTCCCCCATTAATATATATATAATCTACAGAACAGTACCGATTCTTTAAAACGTTGGAATGTCCAAAGGGTAGTGGTTAGAACAGATAAACATCGTTGCTATGATTGTATATATTAATAGCACAATTAGAACTTGACAACAATTGGGAAATTATGATTTTATAAATGTTTGTTTATTATAGTGTCACCCCTATTTAAAGGGCCAGCCATTTCTGACTTATGAGACACCTCTTTTTATGAACATATGTACTTCCCGAATCCTCTGCTTGTGTGTCAGACACAAGGGTGGTATGCAATATGTCCATCAACCGGCCATATCAGAACAAACCCCTGACGAGGTTCGAACCTTCGACCTCCCGCTCCGTAGGCAAGACATGCCATGCTACATCATATAACAAACTATTCAAAAATACCATATGTATCACATTCAAACGAGTATAAGTATGTATCTAGTCGAATTGCATTGTTTTCCTTCGTCATCAACGGCAATTATGTGAGATGGTACGGTTGTCGCCAGATCGGAAAGGTGGGTTTTCTCCAAGTACGCCGGTTTACTCCCACACGAATGACCGCATTTACGTTTTCGGTTGTTAAAACTTGCTTCGCTATCGTTGTAAAATAAATAAAGTTTAAACTTAAACGGCAATTCCATCACATCGTTCATATCACTGTCAGCAGCCTAATATATATATATATATTAGGTGGTCTGTGTCAAAGCCAAGCTCACTCGTCCACGGCCTTCCTCCTTTACGACAGTGATTATCACCAGTGGTTCGTTTTTATAATTTTTAGAAGACTCGTCATATACATTCAATAAAAATGACCTTTTTTGGCAGGCTCCAGCGGTTAACCAGTACTTGGGTTTACCAACCTCAGTAAGAAACTGGCACATTTTTCATATAGCTGAGACGAACCTGAGCGGGCCTCGAACCCGTGACCATCAGTGATGATAGGTTACAGTGGTATACAAGTCAGCGACCTTAACCACTCGACCACGGATGCGGACAACCAATTACCACTAATTTAATATCCTACATTCAAATTACATAGCATGTCATAATTTACACATATCAAACACTAGAGCGAATAATTGGATGCAAGACAAGTCTATTGTGTAGATACCACATTTGATTTGATGCCAATTAATGAAGCCACAATTATCAAGATAATATCTTTTAAAGAGAAACAGGTAGTTTCATTGCTGATTACAATCGATCTGAGTGCAGCATTTGACACAGTGGATTAAGATTTTAGATGTACTTCATAGTCAGTATGGTGTATGTGGTAAGGCATTATGTTCAGTCGATTCCTACGTAATACCACACTGGTGTCCAGTGAGAGTAATCTCCAAATTCATTACAATGCGACTGAAACTGTCTGCGTCTTGGCTTTATCTTAGCTACGTAGATATACTAGTTACTGGTATTGGACCGTACATATCACTCTGTGTGATAGCAGATAACCGTGCCGCGAATAAATATTCCAAATAAGTCTTTCATCCGTCCATAACGAATGTTAGCACATAACGTTGCTTGTAGTCAGTTTCATACAGCCATCGCATATTTTCTTATATGTACACACGTGCAATACAACCTGGACAGATTCTGATTAGTTGAGAGAATAAGCCTTATAATTTGTAAATTAATCTTTATACTATGCATGTTTCTATATGAAATGGTACATACGGTTAGCGATAAGACAAACGACGATTGATTAAAACAACGAAGTATTACTACGATATGAAGCTTTGCCTATTTTATGCCGTTATTTGTCTACCACACTAATTATTGTATATCACCAAGTGTTATCCAGTCTGATACGCTTGCTGGTTTGATACGGTATCAGACCAGAAAACTCATATCATAACTAGTTCCTTAGAAAATAACACATGCGCACTCGGTGATAGTTGTTTGCTTCATATAGCGTCCCAGTGTGTTAAATTTATGAGATACCAGATGTGTGTAGTTTCTTTGTAATATTTCAATTGTTTTCGTGTATCTAATTCAGTAATTGTTATTTATTCATGATAAATGGATAACGGAGAGCATTACTTCGATTATTAAATATTCAAATTCATATCAAAGTAATAAAGACGTTATTACGTGACTATATAACATCAGCCTAGGTTTCCACTACCCGGCTGTAGAAATCCGGTTAAGCATACATATATCACATTATCTGGATTCTGATATACTAATCATATTCAGATGTATGTCTGATTCTATGTCTATATCAAATTACCCAAACTTTGCATATGTAATCATCACCTATTTCTAGATGGACAGTGAAATTCTGATGAGAGCCGTCAGCTAGTTAAAAAGGGTTACCGAATGGCAATCAGCTTGGCGCATGGCCTGCAATGATATGATTCGGGGCGTACTGGTTCATAAGTCCAAAATTGGTTGATCCACTCATAGCCTGTGTTGATGTCGATTTGGCAAATCTAATTTCCGAGTGTAGCGCCATCTATAGTCTGCAAGATGCGAAGGCTAAAAATAGAAACTGCTGACATATCTCCTGAATTCCTAAGGGTTATATCGCACATTACATCATAGGACCAAACGTATTTCCAAGACAGACATGCAAAGCACAATTATTACATTTCAAACCACATCACGATGTGTACACGTCCTGGTGGAAGGGACACTGCTGATTGGGCCTTGGGATTGATGGCACAGCCTAAATGGTTGTTTCGGCGTTTTCTCAAACCTGACAAGAATATCTAACATAATTATGAATGACCCGGCGTTAATACAAAATGAACAATGTTGCAAGCAAAGCATAGGGGAACGGTCTTAAATTGGTTTCTTTGTGAACTTGTGTTCTCTGTGTTTGAACTACTTAGAGATTGTAGGATTGCAATTACTGCGAAGGCTTGCTCTAATGAAACTGTTAGCGAACTGTAACCCTCGTCATAAACATTGCAATATTTCCACAAAAACAAAACATGGATGGGAAGCTAAGCGGGAGACATTTATCAGAACCTTGAGGACATACATGGTGTTTGAGAGTTATTGGGAAACAGTTTATGAAATTGAGTGGGTGAGTGTTAGCAACTATTGTACCAATGCACATAGGCATGCAGAGCTAGCCGGGAACCAGTGTTCTAATGTGCGTATTGAAGAAACTGTGGTCAGTCAATGGGACAAAGTGTGAACAGTTCAATGGAAGAAACTGGACAGTCAGTGGGCGAATTTGTGGACAGTTTAATGGAAAAAACTATGAGAAATTCAGCGGAAGAGCATGTACCTCCATAGATATTACTGAGACTACATGAGATTCTGGCCTTTATTATGAACATTGGTTCGGCTACCACATTGTCAATATATGTCGTATTGGTAATGGCGTCAAGAGGTGCTTATATGAGGGCTAAGAGTGTAATTTAGAAAGGCATTGTTTTCCAACTGTATTTCATTGCAGGAGAAATAGAAAGTGTCAAACTCATTTCAACTACTTTCTCTAACTGAATAGTTGCCATTGAAAAGAATAGAATCCCCTTCATTATGCGATGAAATTATAGAGAAGTATTGTAAATGATGTTCTGTCTGTTCGGAAAAGTTTATGCTTGTAGATTGTCTCGTGCATTATTATAGTGTTGGATGTGACTTATTTATAGTTGCACTATTACCTGATGATGAGGAAATGAGGAGTTACCAATCCCAATCTTTATATCATGCAAAGCTATGACCATGAATATTCAAATTAATGTTGATCTAATTCAAATAGTTTCTACAGTTTTGTTTGATTGAACTAAACCTGTTTCTTCTTCTTCAGCGTCACACCTGACGTATGCGGTTAAACTATTGTATAGGGTGTCAACTAGGTATCCATATAATGTTATTATTATTATACCTCAGTGACTGGTCAATGCAAAATGCTCATATGCCAACAGGCAATATCAGTATCCGTGGCCTAGTGGTTAAGGCGTCCGCCTACGGAGCGGGAGGTCGATGGTTCGAACCTCGTCAGGGGTTTGTTCTAATATGGCCGGTTGGTGAGCCGCCAACTAGTTAAATAAT
Organism: Archivesica marissinica; assembly: GCA_014843695.1. Taxonomy (NCBI): domain Eukaryota; kingdom Metazoa; phylum Mollusca; class Bivalvia; order Venerida; family Vesicomyidae; genus Archivesica; species Archivesica marissinica. Next base: position 66,297,505 of record CM026387.1, on the reverse strand, counting down.
GGTTACCGATTACCTACCAGCCTGACGCCAGGTATACATGCATAGGATTCGGGAAGTACTGATGTTCATATAAGGGAGTGTCTCATAAGTCAGAAATGGCTGGCCCTTGAAATAGGGGTGACACTAAAATAAACAAACACTTTACTTACTTTTATTAACCTATTTACTTTTCGGTAATATTGATTGCCTTTTGCTTCCAGTCTGAATCAATAAAACGCTCATTGGGATATTGCTAAAAACAAAGCGCTTTTTAAATAATTAGACGCTTTCATACATGCTTGCATAAACGTTTCTATATTTACAGATTGTATATAAATAGATAAATAGATTTACTGAGACAAGTCAACTCGAATCGTGATTGCATTATGTAATCATAAACCTGGGCTCGGTATAATAAAATAAATATTGCATTCATGAGACAGCAATATGAAAATTATCCCACATCTAGCGGTATATTTTAGCCTCGGTTAATATTCATGTTCTAGGGGTGATAGTTTTCATATATTGCCCATTCATAATGCAATATTTAGATAATGTCTATTTGTTTTAGGTAAGGCCACAAGTACAATTGTTTAAAATGGAAACTGTGTACATACCGAATACATGCATATGTGGTACAATCACCGTTAAATAAATTATTTATTGATTATTATCACAATAGTTACACACATGTAATTATGAATAACAATAGTTACACACATGTAATTATGAATAACAATAGTTACACACATGTAATTATGAATAACAATAGTTACACACATGTAGTTATGAATAACAATAGTTACACACATGTAATTATGAATAAGAGGAAGAATGCTTTATTAAGACTTAAACTTAATTATGCATATCAACATTGAACATTATTTGTAAAATGTTATTCGTACCATGTAAATGTATAGGGCTGTAGGTTTGTGCTTAATAAACTATATATCTATATAGCGTAATGGTACACTATTATGTCGTCATACAAAATATCACGCGCCAAAAGTAAATGTATGATATTAAATATGAACTAACTAATTGAAACGGTGCCCTTTCTTCCAGAATCGATTTGGCCATTGTTGCTTCATCAGTAACCAGATTGCCGAGTAGTAGTATTAGACAAACCCAGAAAGTTCTAGATAATATATATTTAGCACTATAATTTAGATGTAAGAGAGAACGTGGTTACATGACTGACCTCGTAATGTATACAAGAAGGTACAATAGAGATGCCAACAGTGTGTATTACCTGACATACTATATAAAATTAATGTTATTTTGGACCGAGGTCTCGTGTCGGTGATGTACACCGTGCACGTAAAAGAGGAGACTCTGTAATGGGTGTCTGTCTGTCCTCCAAATATCTTAAATGAATAATCTCTTCAGGAGGTGTCGCTCATATGGGCAACTGGTAGCGACGATAAATAAACGTAAAACACAGTAATAAAACAATTGTCCCTCGGTATTGGTTTAAACATAGTTATGCATTCATAATATACAGTACATATGTATTGTATACAGAATGAAAATGGATTTAAATATAAGCTTAAAGCTTATTGAGATTATCTTCCTCGGTATTTGGGATGGCATTTGGAACTCTCTGACAACAGTCCCAAAGTCATCCCCAAATAGTTATGACTATTCCCCAAACACCTATGACATAATTGTATTACGTCACAATGGTTAACTTGAAAAATCGTTCATTCATATAGATATGTTATGTGGATTACGTTTACAGTCATACTAAAATAAAGCGATATTCAGTTGTCTTATTGTTATTCTAGCATTGTTTGTACATGCTTCGTGTCAATTCTTGAACAATAAAGGTCACCTTCTCTCGTTAATATCTAGCTATGTTATGTCTTTTGTTATGCTTTGGGGATTCAGAAGCTAAAGGCACAATGTTATAGGTTAGTCAATCCGCCTACTCTTTGTTTATTTTTAATGTCTGTCTGTCTGTCTGTCTGTCTGTCTGTCTGTCTGTCTGTCTGTCTGTCTGTCTGTCTGTCTGTCTGTCTGTCTGTCTGTCTGTCTGTCTGTCTGTCTGTCTGTCTGTCTGTCTGTCTGTCTGTCTGTCTGTCTGTCTGTCTGTCTGTCTGTCTGTCTGTCTGTCTGTCTGTCTGTCTGTCTGTCTGTCTGTCTGTCTGTCTGTCTGTCTGTCTGTCTGTCTGTCTGTCTGTCTGTCTGTCTGTCTGTCTGTCTGTCTGTCTGTCTGTCTGTCTGTCTGTCTGTCTGTCTGTCTGTCTGTCTGTCTGTCTGTCTGTCTGTCTGTCTGTCTGTCAGGTATTTTGTAGGGACCATGATTTACTTTCTCATGATAAAATGTCAACTATATACAGAGAAAAGCGAGTTGCGATACTAACAGTGATAAGATAATAAAGATAACATAATATGAACATAGAATGGAAGATGGCAAAAATGACCCAAGAACAATATGAAAATGTTCAAAGAATTTGGTACTAACAAAAATAGTAATGAAGTTTAAAAGTTTATTTATTTTACAACGATCGTTATATCAATCACTCCCGTTGGCGCGGATGAAAGCGTTTATTGTACCTGAATGTTTCACAGTACTTGTCTGTAAAGGTTTTCACATTTTTCACATTCCTACTACAGCACATGTCGGTCTTTCTCTTGGTTGGATGGTTGGTGGATTTTATGTCCAACTTTATGTATTTTGAACATTGTTACGGTGCATTCATTTACACCTTTTGTTTATCAGTTTATCTTGTTTCAAAATAAACCGTGTGTCTCCACAATGAAGACAGACATATTCATTCCTATTCAATTGTTTGTGTTCCTTTACAATGGTTGTGAATGTTTGGAATGCGGGTCTTTCTAGAAACAACTAATTGGAGGTAGACCTTAACATTGAATATTACATAAATGAACTTCGAGACATAATCATGTGATGTTGGAGGAAGTATAAAAGCGTATATGTGGTCATTCGTATGGGAGGAAACCGGAGTACCCGATGAAAACCCGCCAGTCCAATCTGGGGACAACAGTACCATCTCATATACTTCCAGTAATGATAAAACTGAAATTCAAAAACTAATTTCAGATGAGCAAAACATGTCAATTCATGTCAACAACTTTCTTGCAACAGTCAACTTAACATACTTAAGGATCCAGACTTCCGATTATTCGTGTATCAGAGACATTATCAAATTATGAAATGCCACAGGAAAACACATTCCCTCTCTCTCTCTCTCTCTCTCTCTCTCTCTCTCTCTCTCTCTCTCTCTCTCTCGTTGCGATGGATTCCATTAGGAATGAGATCTCAAGATTGATTAATATTACCTGTAAGAACTTTTTCGCAATCGAGATAAAAAATAAATTTGTATAAACTATAGAAATGTAATACTTTAACAACGCTATTGAGTAACGCTCGTACGTGTTAACATTCAGGATTCACATTTAATCATCGTCTGCAAAAATGTATCATCTTATATCTGATTTTTTTTAGTTTAATCATATTTTATTGCTATATACATGTACATAATAAATTCAAAGACATATATAATAAGAGCAAAAGCAAATGGGTTGGGCCACAAGTTCTGAACAACATTAGTAATTGGCCCTGATGTTGTCAAGAATTAAGTATGTTCTTGATGCTAACTATGCACTCCTGAAGAGAATAGTCATTGTAGATGTTTGGAGGATGGTGCAATGATACAGACAGAGACCCATTCCAGAGTCTCCTCTGGTTCTTTTACGTGCACGGTGTAAAGCACCGACACGAGAACTCGGTTTAATATCCCATCTGAAAGAACCTGCGATCCCTGGATTACCAGTACAGCGTGTTAGTTTAAACATTATTTATTTCAGTATGTGTACATGTAATCAAGAAATGAACATGTTACATATAATTTAACAGCAGTAGACTGAAAGGGATTAGAACGAAAGAAAACTTATACAGCGTGTTACCACTGGACTACAGATCCGTCTGTAGTGATGTTAGGCAAGCTGCTCGCCGTCTATATATCACAAAATGGTGCTGATGAAGGCGTAAAATCCGAACAAACAAACAATTTAACGCATTAAGAACAAGTCAAAGGCAATGTATCATGCTGTTTTCCGGTCCAATCATTTTGAATTGCTTGCCATTAGAGGTCAAGTTATCAAATTCGTTTCACCGCTTTCAAATAAATCCATCTGTCTTAGCCGGATGACAAGTTGGTAACAATGCAAATGTTCATATATTAAATGTCCCGTTTGTTTTATACATAACGTTCTTCAAAAGAGCCTCGTGGAAACTAAACCCTGGCTAATTGAGTCACCCTCTATTAATAAAGAATTTACTTACTTACATAATTACTTATAATAATAGTTTGAGTCAGCCTAATATTATAATCTAATCTGGTGATGCGGCGCTAAATCACGCTCGCCCACACGCTGGAGGCGAGGGTAATAAGCTCAATCATCATCATCGACGCTAAATCACGCTCGCCCACACGCTGGAGGCGAGGGTAATAAGCTCAATCATCATCATCGGCGCTAATTCACGCTCGCCCACACGCTGGAGGCGAGGGTAATAAGCTCAATCATCATCATCGACGCTAATTCACGCTCGCCCACACGCTGGAGGCGAGGGT
>CM026387.1:66217021-66291925 GCA_014843695.1 Archivesica marissinica | reverse complement strand
AATATCCCATCTGAAAGAACCTGCGATCCCTGGATTACCAGTACAGCGTGTTAGTTTAAACATTATTTATTTCAGTATGTGTACATGTAATCAAGAAATGAACATGTTACATATAATTTAACAGCAGTAGACTGAAAGGGATTAGAACGAAAGAAAACTTATACAGCGTGTTACCACTGGACTACAGATCCGTCTGTAGTGATGTTAGGCAAGCTGCTCGCCGTCTATATATCACAAAATGGTGCTGATGAAGGCGTAAAATCCGAACAAACAAACAATTTAACGCATTAAGAACAAGTCAAAGGCAATGTATCATGCTGTTTTCCGGTCCAATCATTTTGAATTGCTTGCCATTAGAGGTCAAGTTATCAAATTCGTTTCACCGCTTTCAAATAAATCCATCTGTCTTAGCCGGATGACAAGTTGGTAACAATGCAAATGTTCATATATTAAATGTCCCGTTTGTTTTATACATAACGTTCTTCAAAAGAGCCTCGTGGAAACTAAACCCTGGCTAATTGAGTCACCCTCTATTAATAAAGAATTTACTTACTTACATAATTACTTATAATAATAGTTTGAGTCAGCCTAATATTATAATCTAATCTGGTGATGCGGCGCTAAATCACGCTCGCCCACACGCTGGAGGCGAGGGTAATAAGCTCAATCATCATCATCGACGCTAAATCACGCTCGCCCACACGCTGGAGGCGAGGGTAATAAGCTCAATCATCATCATCGGCGCTAATTCACGCTCGCCCACACGCTGGAGGCGAGGGTAATAAGCTCAATCATCATCATCGACGCTAATTCACGCTCGCCCACACGCTGGAGGCGAGGGTAATAAGCTCAATCATCATCATCGACGCTAATTCACGCTCGCCCACGTGGTTCGCTGGAGGCGAGGGTAATAAGCTCAATCATCATCATCGACGCTAATTCACGCTCGCCCACGTGGTTCGCTGGAGGCGAGGGTAATAAGCTCAATCATCATCATCGACGCTAATTCACGCTCGCCCACGTGGTTCGCTGGAGGCGAGGGTAATAAGCTCAATCATTATCATCGACGCTAAATCACAAGAGCAAGCACACTAAGGTGTGTAGTGTAACCCGGTCTCTCATGGTTGTGATCGAATATCGTTCAGGCTAAAACAATTTTAATAAATTTTAATTTAATTTAATCATATATGCAAATCAATAGTACATAATTATTATTTTTATTTATTATTTTTTTATTTTTGTCATACACATAAATATACAATATATAGCATGAAAATACAAATGATTTGAGCCACCAGTTTTAACAACATTACACAACGGCCCGCACAATTTAAAGCGACATAACAATTCAAAAAGCCAAACATACACATGCATTGCTACTATAAATTGCCTGTATTTCCTTGTATATATGAATAATTGTGTAGAATGTGTTGATTATATATATGTATAGAGCAAATAAAATATTATTAAACTACAAATTCTTCTGAATACATACTACACACGACTCCATCTGGACAATATAAATTCCATTCATCAAGTTTATATCGCTGCAAATAACATACACATGCAACCAATATTGTCAGCCATGTTTCGTTACATATAACACGAAGTGTGATGAAATGTAACACCCAGCCTCACTCATCTCCAGGACCAATGTATCACAGACATGGACCCGGCGGCTCTTGTTCGTATTTGATTAAATGTCGGCCATGGCTTTATCAATAAATAATGTAAATGCATGGATAACAGTTATTAATGAAGAACTGTGTTAACCATAGATGGTGTTATTAAAGCGACACTACATCAGTGAAAACGATTAAATTTCCTATTATATGATATATATTTTGTTCCAAATATTTGCCTAAAAAATGAATATTTCAACTAATAAACGAACGTCGTATACGCGGTTTGTTGACATAACAAAATAATGTAAATAGTAAATAGATGTGGAATACAACGCGTGTATCTTGAATATCTCGATTTATGGTACAGCTTTACCGTTATATCTCACATGTGCGTCTATGCATATTTTGTAGACTAATCTTAGTTGACTTATCTCTAGACGACAGTATCGCACGTTTAGTATTGACTCCAATAACAAACAGACGTCTATTCAGGAGCATGGGTGACAGCTATATGAAATCCTACCTTCACGTTGGACAGTTTGTAGACCACAAAATCACTGTTTATTGATTCGGCGAACCATGTGGGCGAGCGTGATTTAGCGTCGCATCAACAGATTCCACGCAGCCTCTTCTCTCTCCCTCGTGGCGATGGATTCCATCAGGAATGAGGTCTCGATAGTGATTAATATAAGTTGTAAGAACTTGTTTCGCAATCGAGCTAAAATAAATGTATATTAACTGAGCAACCCTCTAAAACAACAATTCTTCGAAACTAGACACTACATCTAAAATAGCCAATACACAAAACCCCCGAATGAACCTTTAAATATACAGATGACGATGATCATCCAGTTTTGAGCACACTGTTATGTTTTTGTCATATATTGTTTGTGAATTAAAACAAAGCTGTGTCTAGAACCCCTGATATCTTACATACTAGGCTCAACATCGCAACATCGAGAATCTCTGTTGTTGCAGGCGTTCCCAAGAGTCAGATAACGTAAGATAAATGTCCCTGCATCTGAAGGGAGGCCATTACCGCCATCGCTTCCATTCCATTAAATTCCAATGTCTGCCAGTCCCCCGCATTTTGTTTCATATATTAGACAGTAATTGATAAATATGTTTGTATGTGTGTGTTGTTCTCTCGCTTTATGTAACATACTCAACATTTAAAATATCAGAGCCAAATGTTTGTTGGTAGGCCGAGTCTAGCATACGTGCCGCTATGACTAATAATAATACTAATACTAAGAAGAAGAAGAAGAATAATAATAAAGACTAAACTACCACGAGGCCCTCAACATATATACAAATCAAATGCAATCAAAAGATAGGACTATAAGTGAAAACTGCACATTAGAATTATATGGTAATGTTAAAGCTGACAAGTAGAGAAACTATATATAATATGTTATGGAATATGATGATATATGGAATTGTCTAGTAGAGAAACTATATATAATATGTTATGGAATATGATGATATTATGGAATTGTCTAGTAGAGAAACTATATATAATATGTTATGGAATATGATGATATTATGGAATTGTCTAGTAGAGAAACTATATATAATATGTTATGGAATATGATGATATTATGGAATTGGCTAGTAGTAATATTTCGAAAAGCTTTCCGGAAATGACGCAGTATATTTGGTGTCATTCTCGTTGTTGTGTTTCAAATATATGCAGGTATACCCGCCGCCCGAAGGCAGTGTAAGTAAGTGACCGAAGGTAGTTCTGTCTTTTTTTTTAAACTTTATTTATTTTACAACGCTTGCGAATCAATCAAGTTCTAACAATTTATATTAATTACTCTCTTTGCCGCGGATAAAAGCGTATGTGTGATCATTCGTGTGGCAGGAAACCGGAGTACACGGAGAAATCGCACCTGTCCGATCTGGCGACCACCGTACCATCCCACATGCTTCCCGGTCCGAGGATCGAACCCGGATTGCATTGGTGAAACGCGAGCACGCTAACTACTGCGCTAATCGGACACACTATTAATATGCTACATCTCTGAGGTAGACACTTGATCAAAAACGCATGCTTCAATTTAAAAGCAAATCATACCTTAAATTGGGTGTACAGTCTACATCCATTATGTCAAAGTCTGTTATGTCGAATTATCCTGTTATCTCGAATTTTGATCAAAGTCCCGTTTCAGACACTATTATTTGACATATAACTGACTCCGTTTATATCGAATTTCGTTAAGTCAAACTTCGGTTATGTCGAAGCATTTTGTTCGGTCCGACGGAATTCGACAAAACGGATGCAAACTGTATGTGAAAGCAAAACATGTACACATACTGATGTTGATAAAGCGTATCTAGAAGGCATAGTGATGCAAAGTGGTGGTACACAGCAATTAGATCCGAAGCTCGATTGCGACTTCCTTCAACATTAATCCATCGCTCTAGGTATCAAATTCCTGTTAAAATCCCTCACCATTGGGAAAGAGAAGAGGCAACGTTGATCTAAGTCTTTTGGACCAAGCTCACCACCGAAGTAGTTATTGTGGGGCTCGAAATCATAACCCTTCGATTGCGATTCACACATACGACCCGTTTCAGGAGGAGTTTAAGATCAAAACTGTTTAGTTCAGACAGAAAATAGGTGCGTAATGTGACAATAAGATGTAATTTAATTGTGAGAATTTTCTAACACATTAAGCTCAAGTAATATGGAAAATTGGTAAGCATACAGACACGTATGGCTGCATATAAGTTGGTATGTGTCCGTGACATACAGGATCTGTGTCCGTGACAGACAGGATCTGAGTCTGTGACAGATATGATCTGTGTCCGTGACAGACAGGATCTAAGTCCGTGACAGATATGATCCGTGTCCGTGACATACAGGATCTGTGTCCGTGACAGATATGATCTGTGTCCGTGAGTTAGGAAGAGATCCAGCTGGCGTGCGGAGATCGGTGTTTCTACCCGGGAGCCCCGTCCGTGACTGAAATACTGCTCGGAGAGTCGCGGCCATATGACCTAAGCTGTACGTGCGACCTAAAATTCCAAAACAAAAAATAGGGTTAGCCGGGAGCGCGATTGCTATGTCAAAGCGACATCAGCTAAGTGCTCACGTTCAAAATGACACTCCAATGAATTCGGTCAAAATTATATCAGGATTGGTTAGATTAACGCTATCCACAATACAGGAATAACGCAGCATTATTTAAAGCATGATATAAAATAATACGTTGACGTCCTGTGGCGTCATGTGCAAAAGAATGGCGTCTTGTATAATCGACTGATTTGCTGGACAGGCTTATATTAATCGATTAACAGCGACTTAGCCAGAACTATAAACACGGATAATTACAGAGTCATTGTTTATGTATGAAATGAGATAGGTCTGTCCTATGGAATACATCAATTAATTTGCTGTTATGACAAACGACAAAGTGATATTCCTGTTTTATGTCTTGCCCAGTACCGACCCACCAGAGGCTCGTTTTATCGTTTTTAGAAGACCCGTTAAAATAAATGCAACAGTGTGTGTTTTACGTTTATTTATCGTCGCTACCGGTTGCCCATATGAGCGACGCCTCCTGAAGAGATTAGTTATTTTAGAGGATAGTGCAATGATACAGACAGAGATCAATTCCAGAGTCTCTTCTGGTTGTTTTACGTGCACGGCGTACAGCACCGACACGAGACCTCGGTTTGACGTCCCATCTGAAAGACTGTTAATTTTATTAGGGTCAGACGGGGGATCGAACACGCGATCCCTGGATTACGAGTCCAGTCCTGGACTACAGATCCGTCTGTTGGCCCCTATATATAAATACAACACGATTATTACATCCTATATATGTATGGGATATAAGCCGAAAATGATCCAATATGTAAAATAGTGGACTGTGTGAGGAGCGTAGTCCTGAAGACAGTACACATATTTTACATATTGGATCCGTTTTCGGCTTGTATCTTACTTAAAACACACACTTATATAACAAAATCCTACTAATTAAAATTGTTAATTTCGTGCATTTACGCATAGGATTAAATATAATACTCTGGCCTTTCGACAGCAGTCCAATATTAATAATAATGATAAATAATAATCAAGTGATTTATAACATAATTTTCCAAAAACACTTTAAATTCACTGATTTGCAAATGTTTCATGTACCTGTGCTTCAGTTATTACCGATGCAGTGCGGTCCGTTGTAGATGTTTCATGTACCTGTGCTTCAGTTATTACCGATGCAGTGCGGTCCGTTGTAGATGTTTCATGTACTGTGCTTCAGTTATTACCGATGCAGTGCGGTCCGTTGTAAATGTTTCATGTACCTGTGCTTCAGTTATTACCGATGCAGTGCGGTCCGTTGTAAATGTTTCATATACTGTGCTTCAGTTATTACCGATGCAGTGCGGTCGGTTGTAAATGTTGCATGTACCTGTGCTTCAGTTATTACCGATGCAGTGCGGTCCGTTGTAAATGTTTCATTTACCTGTGCTTCAGTTATTACCGATGCAGTGCGGTCCGTTGTAGATGTTTCATGTACCCAAACCACACCAAACAACCTGTGCTTCAGTTATTACCGATGCAGTGCGGTCGGTTGTAAATGTTGCATGTACCTGTGCTTCAGTTATTACCGATGCAGTGCGGTCGGTTGTAAATGTTTCATCCTGTGCTTCAGTTATTACCGATGCAGTGCGGTCGGTTGTAAATGTTGCATGTACCTGTGCTTCAGTTATTACCGATGCAGTGCGGTCGTTGTAAATGTTTCATGTACCTGTGCTTCAGTTATTACCGATGCAGTGCGGTCGGTTGTAAATGTTGCATGTACCTGTGCTTCAGTTATTACCGATGCAGTGCGGTCGGTTGTAAATGTTGCATGTAACTGTGCTTCAGTTATTACCGATGCAGTGCGGTCGGTTGTAAATGTTGCATGTACCTGTGCTTCAGTTATTACCGATGCAGTGCGGTCGGTTGTAAATGTTGCATGTACCTGTGCTTCAGTTATTACCGATGCAGTGCGGTCGGTTGTAAATGTTTCATGTACCTGTGCTTCAGCTATTACCGATGCAGTGCGGTCCGTTGTAGATGAATAATAAACGCAACAAAAAGTAGTTCACATTTTATATGTCATTTTTACTCGTATTAGTTCTTTGTTTATGCGATAATCAGCTTTTAAATTCATGAAATTATTATAAATCAAAAACTAGTAAATGTATTCTAAACAACAGCGTACGTTCTACGTGTATATTATTATATCAATTGTTCTGTTCGTAGCCTCATCCGGCCGAAATATCTCCTAACGAAATGTGTTTTCACCGTATTGCTGTCATGCATGTCAATTGTATGCGTGGAGCACGTTCGACTATGACGTCACAACAAGTACTTTACTATGACGTCATAATAAATACATATTTACCAAGTATGTCGAAATGTGTAAGTTTTACATTGGAATTGCTATTGTAGCTGGACATGGCTGTTGACGAATTCAACGATATGGCAGGATGTGTAGTGTTTATAGCTCCATAATGCTTCTCACTGACACAAGAATTGCGACGCCGTGTTGATTGCTTATTTTGTTTACATGTGTGTACGAATACATGCAGTGCTCATTTGCATAATTATTACAAAAGTGAAATACGAAAGTTATGCAATGGCGATATTACCCGTCTGCAGCTCATAGTATGTCATAAATATATTACCTTCGGCCTCCACACACTTTAACCAAGCCCACTATAGTTCATACCCGGATGGAAACTAGTAACCCGCGATTCATTCCTTAAATAATAATACAGTGAACGTTATCGTATGTTGGCGTTCTAGTGTCATTCAGCTAATATTAGAATACACAATCAAAACATGTCTGCCTGTAAGAACTGATCCCTCGAATAATATTCATTCATGAACATTGCATGTTAACATTATTTCGACTGGCGTCACTCGTGCTAATATTAGAATACAAAATCAAAACATGTCTGCCTGTAAGAACTGATCCCTCGAAGAATATTCATTCATGAACATTGCATGTCAACATTATCTCGACTGGCGTCACTCGTGCTAATATTAGAATACAAAATCAAAACATGTCTGCCTGTAAGAACTGATCCCTCGAAGAATATTCATTCATTAACACTGCATGTCAACATTATCTCGACTGGCGTCACTCGTGCTAATATTAGAATACAAAATCAAAACATGTCTGCCTGTAAGAACTGATCACTCGAAGAATATTCATTCATGAACACTCGACTGGCGTCACTCTTGCTAATAATGCTTTCAATATCAATGTTTCATCCTAAGAACTACTTTTCGATCAAACACCGACACATACAAATGCTCTGTATGCTTGACTACCAGAACCACTTAGCTACCTATTGACTGGGTGTTCAACAGCCGGGTAGTCTCTCACGAACCGTATATGGTGACAATAGTATAGAACGAGTATTGGTTAATCGTGTCATACTAGCAAATACGCTTTTTTAAGCTTTATTTATTTTACAACGATTGCGAAGCAAGTTTTAACAACTTATAATAGAAATCTTATTTGCAATATTAGTCTTAACTCTTTCGCCGCCAATGTCGCATAAACGCGACTTTGTAAAATAAAAAGTAGAGAACCCGATCTGACAGAACAGAACATGTCGTCTGATCAGGCTATTTGCTGATTGCTCTTCAGACAGTGGAGCTGAAGAACCTGTCCGAATAGCAAACAACATAGATCATGATCAGACGCGGTGCTACGCCGCGGCTGATCTGGATCTATGTTGTTTGCACATGCTCTGAATTTATTCGGCGCTGAAAGAGTTAATACTATCATTATAATCAGGAGGGTCGGATTAACAAAATAGGAATTGATCACATACATTTTCTTGTATTAAGTGTAATACAGGCATATCATACTTTCTTATATGTACACACGAGTAATAACACCTGGAAGGATTCAGATTGGTTGAGGGAATACTCCTATAATTTGTAAAATAAACTATAAAGTACACATATTCAATTTGAATTGGTACAAACTGTTAATGGTAAAACACACTATGACTTAAAAAAAGTTTCGACTCAATTATAATGCTGTTTAACACTTAAATATAACGCTGATTTACGTAGTGACATCATGGCAATTTAGTTACGTCATGATAATTTGCTCTGATACTTGGCGCCAAACTGAAAGTAGCAATGTTATTTATTAAAATGAGCGCGCTATGAGATAAAAGGATCTTACATTTGTGATGATTTCATACACTACTTTATGAAACTCGTTTTGAAGTTTTGCTAATAAGCTCACCAAAAGGCTCACTTAATTGCAAAATTCCAAAACTAATTTCATAAAATATGGTATGAAATCACAACTAATGCAAGATCCTATATGTATTAGACTATTGTTTATTTTATTTGTTGTAGCCTACGTCCGATTAGCGCAGTGGTTAGCGCGCTCGCTGTTCACCAATGCAACCCGGGTTCGATCCTCGGACTTGTAAGTATGTGAGATGGTACGACGGTCGCCAGATCGGACAGATGGGTTTTCTCCGGGTACTCCGGTTTCCTCCCACATGAAGGATATAATGTCTGTGTTTATAATTGTGTTGTTTGTGTTACTGATATGACATGGTATGCTTATACGGTCAACTGTGTGTTTTACGTTTATTTATCGTCGCTACCGGTTGCCCATATGAGCGACGCCTCCTGAAGAGGTTAGTCATTTTATATTTTTGGAGGATAGTGCATGATACAGACAGAGACACATTCCAGAGTCTCATCTGGTTCTTTTACGTGCACGGTGTAAAGCACCGACACGAGACCTCGGTTTAATGTCCAATCTGAAAGACTGTTAATTTTATTATGGTCAGACGGGGGATCAAACCTGCTAACATTTTCGTTTAACATGTTATGCAGTTGGCAAGCTATAAAGGTTAACATACGGTACAATAAGATTGAAATGCTACCTCATTGACAATGCCACTTGCCGGGCCAGTCTCATTAAATACACACAGTGTGTGTGTCAGTCAGTATGTGATCATATACGAGTAATGTGAGGAGATTACGGGCGAGGGTCTACATAAGTATTTTATACTTTCTAACACTAATAAACACAAATCTTCTTTGACTTTTGTTGTGATTTCCAATGAATTTGGATAATAAACTATTTGTTTTCAAATTTTATTCATTTTAACTACCCTGTCGGGAGCCTCATTGTACTCCAATACACAACAGCACAACCACTTCTGTTAGTGTGAACGGAACGTCCGTAATAAGAAATAGTTCCGGTATAATGTTCAAGTTAGTTTCTGTTTGCTGTCACAATTAGAAACTACAGATAAAACAAATTCGTTAGAACATATTACTTTATGATTAACTATTCACGATAGTCAGAAAATCGATAATATACAAAAGTACAACCAACCGCGGAGGAACACGAAACTCAAAAAATGCCATCTTTCACTGTTTCAAAGCAGCGTAAGATGGGGTTATCTTTCACTGCGAAAACTCTATCATTCATTGGTAAGCATAAAAGAAAATGTATGTACATATATTGAAATAACATTGTGTTTGAACTAAGAGTAACATGAATTGTACAACATTGTGTGTGTATACATGTGTGTGCTGCTTTTCTACAATATATTCAGAGCAGTACAATAATAGATTCCAAGAAATTATGATTATATCCACTCCTTTACTACTAATTCTACAATGTGTGAGATGTTCCTTACTACGTGATTCACTAGTTTTTCTTTGAAAGTGCGCACAGCTCCGATTGCGAGCAGCTGGGAATTGATCAAAATTCTATTATCTTGCCATGTTCTCATAAAGTAGAAATTGTATTTCAATTACCAAGACACACTGCAATGCATTTTAGATAAATTCACTGAACAAAGATATTCTTACTAGAGTTAATATTGTCCCTGATGAGAATTTGGTCAACCTAAAATGAGTTTTAAATCATTATAATTATTATTATTAGAATTATTTTCTCGGCTAATATAGATTTGTGTTGACCTGACTTAGTTTGTTCTACCAAGATTGTGATATTCGAATTGAAATTGACTTTAGTGATAACGTTTCGTTATGTACAGTGACGTCATGTATGTGATAACACGGTTACGTTGAATGATCTCGCGGGACCTGTGATCTGGTTCGAGAGTTTCAATTAACCGTGATGGAATCATCGAATGTAGAACAATATGCATTATATAGAGATTATCGCCAGGACAGGCGATGTGTTCGAGCAACCGGTTAATTCTAGTTAACCGAGTTCGAGTTAACGAAGCTATATATACATACAGTCGAGCTTCGTTACCTCGAACGATGACATTAAATATGAATAAATATGAAATTAAATATGTTCAAAGTAAGGTATGAACTCCGTTTTTGCTGGGCACGCTCATCCGACCTATACAGTTAAGCAGTATTCAGCAATGTGTGTGAGGTGCCTTGCTCAATTAATCTATATACGTGCCATGACCGAGTACCGCATCTGGAACAACTCGATTCCAAATGCGCCACTCTACCACTGGACCACGGATACCACATAATATCGTATAACAGATGACACAACTAAGATGAACATTTTGCTCGTATCTGAGAACTATCACCAACTCGACATGATTAGTATGCACACCTAGGTAAGTTATACTGCTATGCACATTGATGACGAAACTCACTGACTTTTCTATTACCTCCCTTGGTCGATAACGTCCGATTTATTACTAAATGTATAGCAGTCCTTTCAGTTGGAATCCTTTGTTTTTACAGTTGTTCCATAACTAGATATTGGGTTATGATTTTATGCAAATCATTTTTAGTTAATTGATTAAAAAAATGTACATATGTTTTACCCATTGGATATACTGTAGGATATCTGTCGAGATATAGTAACATAATAATTATAATATGAGAAAGTGGAAGAAAATTGATAACATAATGTGCAAAGAAAACTACGATAAAAACAGAGGAAACAACTGAAGAGGACCTACACATCTTTAGAGAGTATTCAGGGGAAGTAACTGGCCGATGTCATTCATTATTGGACGATGCGTGATTGTTACATGTTTGTAGACGAGTGGGTCTATGTAGCTGTTGCTATGGATATATTAAATCTTGTAATTAAATTGGTCCTGTATATAGAACGTGTAAAATACATTTGAAAAGTATGATATAAATAGTTTTGCATTAATTGAGACAGCCAATACAACAACAACAATACCTTTATAATACATTGATATTATGAATAGGGCTTTAAAGTATTTTGCAATGTGTCGATTTCCATTTCCTTGCAGTCTGAAAAATGTAACTCCAGAAAATTCAGAGATGTTATAATATATACAATGCATTGCCTACATATATGCAGTCAATTATAGTGCTTACACACATGCATTGATTACATATATGCAGTCAATTGTAGTGCTTACACACATGCATTGATTACATATATGCAGTCAATTGTAGTGCTTACACACATGCATTGATTACATATATGCAGCCAACTGTAGTGCTTACACACATGCATTGATTACATATATGCAGTCAATTGTAGTGCTTACAAACATGCATTGATTACATATATGCAGCCAACTGTAGTGCTTACAAACATGCATTGATTACATATATGCAGTCAACTGTAGTGCTTACAAAGATGCATTGATTACATATATACAGTCAACTGTAGTGCTTACAAACATGCATTGATTACATATATACAGTCAACTGTAGTGCTTACAAAGATTCAATGATTACATATATACAGTCAAACGTAGTGCTTACAAACATGCATTGATTACATATATGCAGTCAACTGTAGTGCTTACAAAGATGCATTGATTACATATATACAGTCAACTGTAGTGCTTACAAACATGCATTGATTACATATATACAGTCAACTGTAGTGCTTACAAACATGTATTGATTACCTATATGCAGTCAACTGTAGTGCTTAGAAACATTCAATGATTACATATATGCGGCCAACTGTAGTGCTTACAAAGATGCATTGATGACATATATGCGGCCAGCTGTAGTGCCTACAAACATGCATTGATTACATATATGCGGCCAACTGTAGTGCTTACAACATGCATTGATTACACATATGCAGTCAACTGTAATGCTTACAAAGATGCATTGATTACATATATGCGGCCAACTGTAGTGCTTACAAACATGCATTGATTACATATATGCGGCCAACTGTAGTGCTTACAAAGATGCATTGATTACATATATGCGGCCAACTGTAGTGCCTACAAACATGCATTGATTACATATATGCGGCCAACTGTAGTGCTTACAAACATGCATTGATTACATATATGCGGCCAACTGTAGTGCTTACAAAGATGCATTGATTACATATATGCGGCCAACTGTAGTGCTTAGAAACATGCATTGATTACATATATGCGGCCAATTGTAGTGCTTACAAACATGCATTGATTACATATATGCGGCCAACTGTAGTGCTTACAAACATGCATTGATTACACATATGCAGTCAACTGTAGTGCTTGCAAAGATGCATTGATTACATATATGCAGTCAACTGTAGTGCTTACAAAGAAGGGAAGTGATGGTGTGAACAGTGCTGTGAATCGGAACACATTTCCAGGGATAATTGTTACATTCAGTACATAAGTAGTGAAGAACAAAATCAAGTTTATACATGACTTACAATCCGACAGTATATCAGGGGGATGACAAGCTCACCAAATACAGATGTCTTTGCTAAATGTTTGTCCTGAACGAAATGACGAGTGGTCATACACTGTGTTAGGAAGTCTCGTATCTGTGAATGATCTGCATGCAGCTGGTACAATATATCCCCAACAATGCAGCAGTAATTGGGCTGTCCCAAGTAGGCATACAACCGAAACTTAGGAAGAGATTTGATAGATTACAGAACATATGCCTTTCTGAAACATTATTTGGAATACAATGATGGTTCATTAGTATAAACATAACTGGCTGTCCGATTAGCGCAGTGGTTAGCGCGCTCGCTTCTCACCAATGCAACCCGGGTTCGATCCTTGTACCGGGAAGTATGTGAGATGGTACGGTGGTCGCTAGATCGGACAGGTGGGATTTCTCCGTGTCCGGTTTCCTCCCACACGAATGACCACATATACGCTTTCATCCGCGCCAACGAGAGTTATTAATATAAGTTGTTAGAACTTGCTTCGCAATCGTTGTAACATAAATAAAGTTTAAACTAAGCTAAACATAATTATGCATGCATAAAATACAAACAGAGCGACATTCATAGCAATATATATATACATGGCAACATGTTGTTGTGTTTCTGGTTGGGTCTTAATGTCGCACCAGCAGCGTATATCATATGGCGAATATCCAGCTATTATTGATGAATAAAGATCTCGGGTACTCCTTCAGTAGTATTACAGGCACGGACGGACACCGACCAGAACCATCGTCCTTCCGCAAGGCAGCTGGAGAGCTTTCTCGCGTGAAAGAATTAAATACCCCGAATAAGAATGGAAGATTAAAGCTTGCAGAGTTCTTCTTCGAGATGAAAATGCCAGAAGCTATTTAACGCTAGACTTAGTATGCGAAAGGTGATGGTAAATAGTATTATATGAACATGACTGTGTTTGAATATAGTAGAATTACTAATTGATCATCCAGGGCAACTCATACCGCTTCCTAAATGTAGATACAATGCCGTGGAAGACATACGTTAAAGAAACGCTTGGATCGGCGAATGCAAGTAAAACAAAATCATCTATACTAGAGAATATAGAAAACGCACACCTACATTATATGATTATTATTACATGAATACGAAACACGAAGGATTCCATCAAAGATATATCACATTTTTATTACAAAGCACAAACTGAACAACTAAAAATATTCCAAAATGTTTAAAAACTATGTATTTATATAGTGATTGTTTGTCATGTAAAAACACACTTATCCGACGTGTGCGTTTTCTATGTCCTCTTGTATATAAGCACATTGAAACTGAGGAATATTTTGCTGACAGCGTTATTACGTCATTGATTAGTACCTTAGCATCGTTGTGCGCGAAGCAGCAATCAATAACTTTCATCAGAATATAAAAAATACTTGATACGCTAGAAAATGAGAAATTACGATAATAGAAACTGCAGAAAAGGTAATTGTTAGTGATGTAAAATCTATGGATAGTGCACATAGAATAAATCCATCATGTGATGATATTGCCAGTATAACGTGTGCATTAGATATTCCAGCGTCAGTGCACATTCATTTGAGCATAGTGTTTGCTGAACAAAATATAGACCTGGAAATCGCTTCCATTAGACAATTGTTTGTACACTCTAATAGCGCAAAAGCTAGACTAGTGCTCTCCAAATTGATGTTCGTATCCCAATACACAACCACTTTGCATCTCTATGCCTTCTAGATACGCTTTATCAACATCATTATGTGTACATGTTTTGTTTTCACATACACAATAGTCTGCATCCGTTATGTCGAATTCCGTCGGACCGAACAAAATGCTTCGACATAACCGAAGTTTGACTTAACGAAATTCGATATAAACGGAGTCAGTTATATGTCAAATGATAGTGTCTGAAACGGGACTTTGGTCCGACTTCGAGATAACAGGATAATTCGACATAACTGACTTTGACTGTAGACTGTACACCCAATTTAAGGCATGCTTTGCTTTTAAATTGAAGCATGCGTTTTTGATCAAGTGTCTACCTCAGAGATGTAGCATATTAATACTGTGTCCGATTAGCGCAGTTGTTAGCGCACTCACTTTTCACCAATGCAACCCGGGTTCGATCCTCGGACCTGGAAGTATATGTAACGGTACGGTGGTCGCCAGATCGGACAGGTGGGTTTTCTCCGGGTATTCCGGTTTCCTCCCACACAAATGACCACAAATACGCTTTCATCCGCGCCAACGAGATTGATTAATATAAGTTGTTAGGGTTTGCTTCGCAATCATTGTAAAATAAATAGCTTAGTCTTGAATAATATGTGTACACGTTTGTTCTACATTACTATACAATTCACCATATCTGACTTGAAGTAATTCTGTGAGCTGCAGATTTGTATAACACAACCATAGTTCAATGAACGCATTCGAGAACTTAGAATCACGTGTATGTTTCATTGCCCAACAGGATTAAAACCCATCATCGATATAAACGCACGTTTCATGAAAAAACACTAGAAAACCTTATAATCAAGGCGTGATTAATCTGCAAACTTTAACCATTGACTGGTAAAAGTGTTTCATTCTAATTATTTCCCCGTAAATCTATTGATAGAATTACACCTATAACAGCAAATGCCAGCATATTTTCTGGGGAATAAATGAGGCACGGTATATAATACTTCATCTAAAATGCACGTCGTGTCAAATAACAAAGAGTGCATTGCTATGGTTTCTGTTGTATTCCGTGAAGCGCTGGGGAATTCTATTTCACACTTTGAAAAGGCTGTGAGGAAACTGCTGATCAGTTCCACAACTCTGATTTGTACTAACCACCCACCTGTACTAACCGCCCACCTGTACTAACCGCCCACCTGTACCAACCGCCCACCTGTACTAAACGCCCACCTGTACTAACCGCCCACCTGTACTAACCGCCCACATGTACTAACCGCCCACCTGTACTAACCGCCCACCTGTACTCTAACCACCCACCTGTACTAACCGCCCACCTGTACTCTAACCGCCCACCTGTACTCTAACCGCCCACCTGTACTCTAACCGCCCACCTGTACTAACCGGCAGTATTAGATTGGATAAAGTATACACAACTACATGTCACAGGGTGAGAAAGTGTGCAGCCAACCCGGAGCTCGAACCCGGGAACTTTTGCTTACATGTCGAACGTTCTACGCTAGCCGGGCAGCTTACTCATAATCTCCACCCATGGTGACTAAGTCCTACCGCGACATACTTCCCCACCAAATTAAGAGTTCTTCCACGAATTCCCAGGGAGAAGAGAACAAGGTAAACATGCTCTCGAAGTATTTATCAAGTCTAGGTTCCTCGATGGGTACCAAATGGCACATGGTGAGAAAAATATGCAGCCAACCCGGGGCTCGAACCCGGGAAAGTTCGCTTACAGGACGAACGCTCTACCGACTGAGCTAGCCGGACCATTTACACATGATCTCTCCAATTGTGACTACGTCCGTACCGAGACATACATTATAAAGTTAACAATTTAAAAAAACATGCAAAACAATTATTTTTAGAAATCTTGAAACTACTTTAAGTGATGCTAAATGCAATAATCCTAAATTTTATTGGAACATTGCTACAATGCTTATTAAAGGAATTGGAAACAAGTGCGAGATGATTCCTCTGCTGAAAACTAACACTATAAATAGTATTAGTTCAATTTTAACATCCGATCTCGAAAATGCAAATGAAGTGAATGATTAGTTCATATCAATTTCTAATGTCGATGCGACCAATACAAATTTACAACTTTTACGCGTAGCTTAATTCCACAATAAGTGATCATTACAGAACATGACGTAACTGATATACTGTCATACACAAAACGTCTTTTCCAGGTGAAATAAGCCATACACTGATTAAAGAAGCTACTAACCACCCACCTGTACTAACCGCCCACCTGTACTAACCGTCCACCTGTACTAACCGCCCACCTGTACTAACCGCCCACCTGTACCAACCGCCCACCTGTACTAAACGCCCACCTGTACTAACCGCCCACCTGTACTAACCTCCCACCTGTACTAACCGCCCACCTGTACTAACCACCCACCTGTACTAACCGCCCACCTGTACTAACCGCCCAAATGTACTCTATCCGTCCACCTGTACTAACCGCCCACCTGTACTAACCGCCCACATGTACTAACCGCCACCTGTACTAACCGCCCACATGTACTAACCGCCCACATGTACTCTAACCGCCCACCTGTACTAACCACTCCTTCTAATTTCTGGTACCTTGTGATTAAGACACATATTTCAAAAATCCATTGTGTGTCCTTGTTATCTTCTACACTGGTTTGAATGCTACTTAGATTCAAATATTTGCACGGTTTTTATCTCACCAAGGACGTACGGTATAAATCGGCTATAGAACGGACTAACAAACAATATACTAACCAACTTATGTCTAAATCTTCTTAGAATTAGTAATTGCACCGGGTAATTTGTTCACCCGGTCTACCTCCGACCCCCGTTGGTACACAATAGTGTGCGAGCGGGAGTGGGAGATACGAAAACCGAACACACTCTGAGATTAATGCAACCGACTTAGCCTTCTAAACATCATAGTATTGTAATTTTAATTGTTTATTAACTATTTTTAGACCTCTTTAATCACCTTAGATAATTTAGTCGCCCAAATGCATTTATGCGGTGGCGACTTTAAATAAACTTATATAGATAGAAGAAGCTAAATATACACAATATGCATTCCTCTCACTCTCCTATTTAATAGATCATTAACAAGCGGCAATTTCCCGAAAATTTGCAAACGTAATGCCAATCTTCAGAAATGGTGCCAAGACTCTCCCAAGTAACTACAGACCGATTTCTCTAAAAAGCTACGAATAATGATGCTCAAACATCATCTCCATTCCAGCAACCTCATCTACCCAAAATCATCCGTCTCATGCTGATATCAAGTTACATCGAGTCGATACATATGCTGTTAGTAGTTACAGACGGATCTGTAGTCCAGTGGTAACACATTGGACTGGTAATCCAGGTTCGATCATCCCGTCTGACCCTAATAAAATAACAGTCTTTCAGATGGGACTTTAAACCGAGGTCTCGTGTTGGTGCTGTACACCTTGCACATAAAAGAACAAGAGGAGACTCTGGAATGGGTCTCTGTCTGTATCATAAAAGAACAAGAGGAGACTCTGGAATGGGTCTCTGTCTGTATCATAAAAGAACAAGAGGAGACTCTGGAATGGGTCTCTGTCTGTATCATTGCACTTTGCATCTTCCAAAAATCTAGAAAGACTTATCCCTTCAGGAGGCGTCGCTCATATGGGCAACCGGTAGCGACGATAGATAAACGTAAAACACACACATACATATGCTGATATGACACTAGCAACGTAATAACCTCTATGTAGTTACGTCGTTTTGTTTCAAATAGAGGAACAGCGACGTTACTAATGCACCGTGCGGTATTATTGGCAGCGGTGTAGAATTTGAGACATGAAAGAATATTTAACAGGAAAAGCTATATCTCACCGGCTATAAATAATGATGTAGGTGTTAGAGAATGGGGGTATATATTAGCAAGACATCTCAATCCCCCCCCACCCTATCTGACTCTCTCAAAATCGTTTGCGGTTAAATTCATTTAAAAGTCGCCATCGCATAAATGCATTTGGGCGACTAAGTTTTCTAAGACGTTTAAAATAAACATCATCTAAAAGTGATGAGTCTGTGACCCTCTCACTATCAAATCTTTCAGATGGGACTATAAACGAGAGGCTCGTCTTGTTGCTATACACCAGGTATATAAAACAACCATCGTGTGGACACTAATTATACTAAGAATAACTATAGCATGGATTGCTGTTAAGCAGAAACACGACAATATAGCAAACATGTCGACAGTATTGTAGGAAAGGGTTGTTGCACTAACTACATGCATATAAACAAGGTTAGCTAAAGAACGCCTTTAAATCTTAATGTATATTCAATATGCTAGGTCACTTGCATAGGTGCATGGCGAAGGGTGGTAGGGAAACCTACATTTGTATATTCAACCTATAAATATGGATGGAAAGGTAAGACAAGGAAGTAGCAGTTAATGGAAATTAAACATTGGAAAGAAGCGGTTAGGTAAAATACATTAAGACATAAAAACTATAAATGTTGACAAAATGTTGCTACCAAGTCATGTCATTCTCTCCTTGTTTAAAAATGCATGTACAGTCTGATTGAAAGAAACAAGGAATTTCTATAGTTAACAGTTGTGTTATCATCTGTGTAAACTGCGTGTGGGCCATCTGTAGGAGTAAAAGGTATGCAATAAAGGGCATAACTCGTAAAGTTATAAAGTGGTTGGCAATATTTCACCATGATTTAAATATGTAATTAATGCATGGTTAGTTGTGTCAGGCAGTGAATAAGTTAACCAAAACTTGAGAAGAAGTTCTTCCCGACTTCTACCCACTATTCATACAGTTAGATGTTTACGGAGTAGTATAGCTTCAGCTACTGCGTTCAGGAATGTATGTTTAAATGTTTTAGGTGTCCTACCGCAACCAAATTGACCTGCATAGCCTACAGTAAATACACATGTTTCTGCATAGCCTACAGTAAATATACATGTTTCTGCATAGCCTACAGTAAATACACATGTTTCTGCATAGCCTACAGTAAATACACATGTTTCTGCATAGCCTACAGTAAATACGCATATTTATGCATAGCCTACAATAAATGCACATGTTATTGCATAGCCTACAGTAAATACGCATGTTTCTGCATAGCCTACAGTAAATACGCATGTTTCTGCATAGCCTACAATAAATACACATGTTACTGCATAGCCTACAGTATATACACATGTTACTGCATAGCCTACAGTAAATACGCATGTTACTGCATAGCCTACAATAAATACGTATGTTACTGCATAGCCTACAATAAATACACATGTTATTGCATAGCCTACAGTAAATACGCATGTTTCTGCATAGCCTACAGTAAATACGCATGTTTCTGCATAGCCTACAGTAAATACACATGTTTCTGCATAGCCTACAGTAAATACACATGTTTCTGCATAGCCTACAATAAATACACATGTTATTGCATAGCCTACAGTAAATACGCATGTTTCTGCATAGCCTACAGTATATACGCATGTTACTGCATAGCCTACAGTATATACACATGTTACTGCATAGCCTACAGTAAATACGCATGTTACTGCATAACCTACAGTATATACGCATGTTACTGCATAGCCTACCGTATATACGCATGTTACTGCATAGCCTACAGTATATACGCATGTTACTGCATAGCCTACAGTATATACGCATGTTACTGCATAGCCTACAGTATATACGCATGTTACTGCATAGCCTACAGTATATACGCATGTTACTGCATAGCCTACAGTAAATACGCATGTTACTGCATAGCCTACAGTATATACGCATGTTACTGCATAGCCTACAGTATATACGCATGTTACTGCATAGCCTACAGTATATACACATGTTATTGCATAGCCTACAGTATATACGCATGTTACTGCATAGCCTACAGTAAATACGCATGTTACTGCATAGCCTACAGTATATACGCATGTTTCTGCATAGCCTACAGTATATACGCATGTTACTGCATAGCCTACAGTATATACGCATGTTACTGCATAGCCTACAGTATTTACGCATGTTACTGCATAGCCTACAGTATATACACATGTTACTGCATAGCCTACAGTATATACGCATGATACTGCTCTCGTTCATTGCATGTATTTTACTAATATTCCAACACATTCAAGACACTATATTGAGTGTTTTCCATACAAATCACAATAAATGGTACAATGATCATCTTATTATTTTGCTATGTCTCATCACAGACAACCACTATGACGACACATTTGACTGTTCACATACGGAACGATACAGTACAACTGAATATCCGTGACCATCTGCAGCATATAAGTATTCCTGTAAAACACAATATATAAATTCTTGTTATTGTATATACAGGCCCAACAACTGTTGATTGCTGGAATTATCATTGGCTTACCAGCATCAGTGTCAACATCTCTGGAATTCAAAAATAAATGCAGGAACAAAGCTATAAGTTTTGATATTATAATGTTTAGTGCGCGTACGTGTGTGCACCACAATAACGTGAATTATTGGAATCGTGATCCGATCGGACACATCTATAATGCGGACAAATCTCCGAATTTGTTGAATGCTAGATTTCCTGTGTATTTCCAGGATCCTATTTACATGTGTCTATGTTCCTAGTATTTCCAAAAAGAATCCACCATATTGTAAATCTTAAAATCATCAACCATATTGTAAATCTTAAAATCATCAACCATATTGTAAATCTTAAAATCATCAACAATTATGGGGAATTATAATAGAAATCGTAAATGAATTTAAAATGATGTGTGAGGGCGTTACGTTTCAGGATGATCATTACCTTGTGAACCTTACCACATCAAATCAGTAAATTGTAATCCCCCAACTCTCATCCCCATCATATACAATTGTAAATGTTACGACATGTTCCAAAATGATAAAATATTCTCAACTCTCTCGAGATGAATATCAAGCAGTTTTGATTGGCCGGTTCTTGGTATCAACCTAACAAAATGTTGCAGAATTTGAAAATAGTTTTAATAACCCTGCAGTAGTGCTTACTCGAAAGCTGTGGCAACGGCAGAAACTTCAGGTTTATTGTTTGTCGCCCAACTTGTCAATTCGAATTGTCTGCACCGCATGTTAACTTTTGTGATTTCAAAAATCTCAGGCATTGGCACAATTCGATTATGGCAGGCTTGTATATACAAGGACTGGAATTAAATTTTATGTCCATCCGTTGCATATTAATGACAATTTCTTCACATTATCATAAGCACATGTAAACCGAGCTTCACTACAAACTATATTGCATCCTAGAAACCCTAGACACCGGTGGCAGGTCGTGATATTGTGATATTAATAGTTTGACGCTGATCAGACACATGATTAAAATGCATACAAAATCTGATGTGTCTGACATAAGGAGTATTTCTCACTAGGGCTTCCACGTTTACACGTGTGAACGGAACCGTGTCGTGTAATGACAATACACGTGTACTAATTGAGTAATCTTAATTGATGATGTCATATAGTGAAGCTTAGTGACGTAATAAAATAATAGCATCGAGCTTTTCACTGAATCTTGTGAGAACTGGTACATGTGGAAGTCGTGATAGCGTAGTGGATGCGCGTTCGCTTCAGGTGCGAAAGGTCCGGAGTTCGAGCCCCACTGGAGCCGTTACGAGTGTGCCCTTAGGCAAGGCATTTAAATTCCACATTGCCTCTTCTCTCTCCTTCATGGCGATGGATTCCATCAGGAATGAGGTCTCGAGAGTGATTAATATAAGTTGAAAGAACTTGTTTCGCAATCGAACTAAAATAAATGTGTATAAACTAACTGGTACATGTAAATAATCATGGAGAATAAACAACCTGTAAGCGGCGCCGTGTAGTGTATTAAGGATCGTGTCCCTCGTCTATGTCAACACAACCAAGGTGGAACCCATCCATTACAAATTGATAAATTGCACTGCGTATCATCATTTTGTTGGCGACAGAGGCAATGTAGCATGTTGTCTAAGACCGACCACGCTGTGTTTCCACTTCATCGACATTGTGATGTCAACCTAGAAGAATAAAAGGTGTGTTTTGCATATAAACCGAAAGTTGTGGAATGCTAAACTGTCTAATCTTATCAGTGATTATTATGGCATTGCAATTACTCTACTTGGTGTCGGTTCTTCAGACTTCCCCGTTAATTGGTTAACCCAGTTGGAAGAGTGGCTGGCTTGCAACACGACAGCCGTGTGTTTCAGCCCCCCATGACACATGTTGTCGGGGAGTTAATCATGTTTGCTACACTCCTTGTCGTTAGTCAAAGGCATGTATTATGTCGGTTTGCTAAATAAACGTTGTTGTGTTGTTGTATAATTAGTCATTGCAGATATAGCGCGTGACTAATCTTTGTACTTGTTCTGCTTAAAACCATAGGAACGAAATATTTGCCTTGCCATGTGTATTTACAATGTAGCGGCATCAGTTATCTTTAGTACCATGTTGTGGAGGGTGTAAAGGACAGTGGTGAGTAGTTTTCTTTTGCGAGTAATTCTCAGCACCACATACTTGTCAGTACATTTACAAACAACAGAAGGGAGAAGTGTAGCGATTCGGTGTAGTCTATACGTCAGACTGCACATACCCACTTAGTAGAGCGGCCAACTTGCAAGCGGGTTCAATCCCTGTACCATTTCACTATTTTGTATGTATGTATGTTCCATTAATATCAAACCACTTGCCTTTCAACAATGATACTATGTACGTGGCCTGACCGAGCATCGAACAACATGTAACAATATACATGTAATGATGTATGACAGGAACAAATATTTAAAAATAACAGGCTTTAACAGAGACGTTCAAGTCATTTAGGAAATTAATATATTCTCACTTGTTGCTATACTTATATGTTGGTTAGGTGCTTCGAATCTATTACACAGATGGGGTAGGTGGGTTTTTATCTGCATTTACAGACACTAATATTATACATACATAAAGTTATATCATTTTAATAACATATTAATACTAGAGGCACACCTTACTAAGTTAATAATATGACAATAAATGACATAAATAGAGCATGTTTGACATATATACAGCCTTGTTATACTTTATTGCATCCCTAATTGTCGGGTAAATCCATTATTACCCAATGAATTATACCAAAAAATACTTATACCGAAATGTTATTCGTATGAAAATCAGCATCGTCTTTGGCAACTGCACTTACCAGAATATAAACACAGTACACTGGGAGGGATTCAACATGGCGACCTTAATAAAACTGTAAATATCTAAACAAAATATAAAAAAATAGCTTGCGGGACAACGCCAGAAATATAAACACGCCAATGTAGTTGATACCCCAATGGAAACTATTAACCCGCGATTCATTACTTGTATTTATATTATTTAGTATGTTCAATGACACAAAGAAACAATATTAAACATTGTAGTTAAATTGTACTTAGGCCATATTTGCGATTTACGGTGTGACGGACCTGGTAAATAGATCATCCGTGGTACATGGTAAACCGCAAGACACGCCTTTTCTTGCGAGCAACGATGCCCACCAATGCGAATGCGCATGACCGTAACTTCGAGTGCGCATATCAGCTGCATATCATTAGTGAGGAAATCCATACGAAAGATGAAGACAATGCAATTGCGATGTAAAACCGATCCTTGTCATATGTATCTACTACCGCCGTACTCACTGCTTCATACAATACGGAATTAATTAGTATACCTTCGATCTTGGTCCATAAAACACAACGGCACATGATCGGTGTATATATAAACTGTCATACGGGATTAGAAATAAACACATAAACAGGAGGAAGAAGGAAATATAACTTGCTAAGTATAGGTTTCTCCTGGCATGTTAATGGTTAGCTCTGAATTACTCTTGTTAATCAGTACATACATGATCGAATTATATTTGATAATTGGTTTCTTCAAGCAATCTTGTTTAATTTGTTTCCTTATGTGGTACATCCTCATTATACCTATACATAGATTGTGACATAATATTATGTCCCCACGCAATATTAGCAACTTTAACGATATAACTTGTAATTAAAAAACCTTCTAATTATGTTCCCAAGAGCAGCGAGAATAAAACGTGCTGTGTGTTTACGTTTATTTATCGTCGCTACCGGTTAGTTTATACAAATTTATTTTAGCTCGATTGTGAAACAAGTTCTTTCAACTTATATTAATCACTTTCGAGACCTCATTCCTGATGGAATCCATCGCCACGAGGGAGAGAGAAGAGGCAATGTGGAATTTAAATGCCTTGTCTAAAGGCACAATCGTAACGGCTCCAGCAGGGCTCGAACTCCAGACCTTTCGCACCTGAAGCGAACGTCCATCCACTGCGCTATCACGCTACCGGTTGACCATATGAGCGAGGCCTCCTGAAGAGATTAGTCATTTTAGATTTTTGGAGGATATTGCAATGATACATTACAGAGTCTCCTCTGGTTCTTGTACGTACACGGTGTAAAACACCGACACGAGACCTCAGTTTAAAGTCCCATCTGAAAGTTACTTTTATTAGGGTCAAACCGGGGGATCGAACCTGCGATGTTTGAGCTGCATTGGATATCATCGAAGTGAGTGGAATCCGACTGT
Source organism: Archivesica marissinica (assembly GCA_014843695.1). Classification (NCBI taxonomy): domain Eukaryota; kingdom Metazoa; phylum Mollusca; class Bivalvia; order Venerida; family Vesicomyidae; genus Archivesica; species Archivesica marissinica. The sequence continues at coordinate 66,266,359 of CM026387.1, read as the reverse complement.
CCTCAAAGTAGTTCATTCATCCATGAACATGTACCACTTTGATAGTCCCCAATAATAATAATATTAGAGACTTTATTTTAAGAGAGAACGAGGAAAAAGTTAGTTTATACAAATTTATTTTAGCTCGATTGCGAAACACGTTATTACAACTTATATGTATCACTCTCGAGACCTCATTCCTGATGGAATCCATCGCCATGAGGGAGAGAGAAGAGTCAAATGTTGAATTTAAATGCCTTGCCTAAGGGCACACTCATAACGGCTCCAGCGGGGCTGGAACTCCGGACCTTTCGCATCTGAAGCGAACACGCATCCACTGTGCTATCACGACTTCCACAGAAAGTTAATCTACCACGAGGCCCTCAACATATATATAAATCACATGCAATCAAAAGATAGGACTATATGTGGAAATATAGAGTAATGCTGAAGCTGATTATGATGATATATGGAATTGGCGAGTAGAAAAGATGAACGAGACAACTAATGACAATAAATCTATATAACAATGTGCACATATGACATTCATTGGTATCTTTTTCTTTTTTTTAAACTTTATTTATTTTACAACGATTGCGAAGCAAGCTCTAACAACTTATATTAATCACTCTCGTTGGCGCGGATGAAAACGTAACTATGGTCATTCGTGTGGGAGAAAACCGGAGAAAACCCACCTGTCCGATCTGGCGACAACCGTACCATCTCACATACTTCCCGGTCCGAGGAAGTTGGTGAGAAGCGAGCGCACTAACCACTGCGCTAATAAGTATCAGCTTTAAGACAGCCATTCACAGAATATAGTAAATATAGCAATGGTAATGTACAAATGTTCTAAAGACTGTAGAATGTAGTTCATGCACACATGTTCTAAATACTGTATAATGTAGTTCATACACAAATGTTCGAAACAATGTGGAATGTAGTTCATACACAAATGTTCTAAACACTGTGGAATGTAATTCATAAACAAAAGTTCTAAGCACTGTGGAATGTAGTTCATACACAAATGTTCTAAACACTGTGGAATGTAGTTCATACACAAATGTTCTAAAGAATGTGGAATGTAGTTAATACAAACATGTTCTAAAGACTGTGGAATGTAGTTCATAAACAAATGTTCTAAAGATTGTGGAATGTGGTTCATAAACAAATGTTCTAAAGAATGTGGATTGTAGTTCGTAAACAAATGTTCTAAAGCCTGCTGAATGTTGTTCATACGCAAATGTTCTAAAGACTGTTGAATGTTGTTCATACACAAATGTTCTAAAGACTACGGAATGTTGTTCATACACAAATGTTCTAAAGCATGCCGGAATGTAGTTATTACATACATGTTCTAACGACTGAGGAATGTTGTTCATACATAAATGTTCTAAAGACTGCGGAAAGTAGTTCATACACACATGTTCTAAAGACTGCGGAATGTTGTTCATACTCTAACAAACATCAACATGGTAGATTCAATCCACAAGTAGACTTTAATGTTCATCAACGTGTTATGTCAGAAAACATTGAATTTGCTTACCAGTTCTTATTGAGCCTTCTGGTGATGCAACAACGCGCCAAATCAAGTGTTGATGCTATCCATCACCGCTGGGAATATACCAGATTAAACACGTAAAGGGTTGATGCAGAGTATCGAGCCGCCGGAGATAGTGCGTGTGTACACTGTTGGGTGTAGGCAGTTGAAATATATATATAATGAAAGAAACAATAAAAGTAGGGATGGCAACACACATTCGAATATTCGCCCGAACGCCCGAATATTCGAATACTTTTTCAGTATTCGGATATTCGGTAACAAATATTATATTGTCCTCAAAAATGCCCCCCGCTCAGTCACACGCTTGGAAATGCTCGACTCACTCTGAGAATAAGAAAACTGCTAGGTGTAATCTATGCAAATTGGATTTACCATTATCGGGTACAATATCAATCTCAAAAATCATTTGAAGAAGATGACGTTTACGCGTAAAACAGAAATTAGGTTAGTTTGGCAATTTTTAGAGTTTGAGTGATTTTGAATTTTTGATTGAATTCTATCGAATATTCAAATATTCGAATAATTATTTTCACAACCGAATATTCGAATAGTTTAATCGCTATTCGTTGCCATCCCTAAATAAAAGGTATTAAAAGAAGTAAAATATGTTTTATTTTATAACGTACATAGTATAATAAACTCTGTATCTTAAGATTATTTATATCAAAGTGTTTATTATGAAAATATAGAACAAATACATAAAACAAGTATTTATCACATGGCGAGATAAATGTTTAGAAAAACTGGGGTTCGAATCCGTGGCATTTCGCTTACAGGACAAAGGCTCTAACAATTATTGAGACAGCCGGGCCGCTTACATATAATCACCCCCAATGAAGATTAACGAACAGTAGCTATATTCACGTACGGGGGCGTATGTTGTTAACAGGAACACATTTATTTTAAAAATAATATTTAAACGTAAAATTAAGAAATATATCAAGAAACATAGACACGCAATTACAAATAAAAACATTTAAATATAGAAAACGCACACCTACATTATATGATTATTATTACCTGAAAACGAAATACGAAGGATTCCATCAAAGATATATCACATTTTTATAACAAAACACAAACTGAACAGCCAAAAATATTCCAAAATGTTTAGAACTATGTATTTATATAGTTATTGTTGTTCATGTAAAAACACATTTATACGTCATAATGTATAACGAAAGTTTCCATTTAATGGCAGTTTTTTATCAATTTATTATGTCTGCTTTAATGTATTGTCCTAAGCATCAGTTATTATTAGGTTTTCATGTCAACATTTTATCTCTTTTTAAATTTCATCACACATGTTTGGTTCTAAGTAGCCAATGGTATTCACCTTAAAGGTACTAGATTAAGCGCTCACAACTTAGCAATAGACTCTGGACGATATAATATTGTTAACGGAGAAAAAAGACTTTGTAATTTATATATTTTGCAACGAAAGACAAATTGAGTCAGAATTCCACTTCCTGTTTGTGTGTCCGAGATATCGACAAATAAGTACAAGTGTTTAGGGAACTATGTATCTTTTCCAACAATACAGAGATTCATAAATATTGTGTCAAACCATTCGAAACAACTACAATTAAATTTAGCTAAATATGTTTGTTAAGACAGAACATATGTTTATTTTAAGACTTGTACATGGTACATCGTCATAAACATACAAATATACAATTACATATTGGTCACGTAATACAATAGATTTTACATTCATATATTCACATAAATCGATTGACATGTAGTATTATAATAATGATGATTCAATTTACGGAATAGAGGATGAACATAATTAATTGTTAGCAGTTACAATAGTACTTCTTAGTACAATGGCTTCTTTTATATATTTCGCCAAGTTTAATATATCAACTTTTTTGATCGAGGTTACCAGTTCAATAAATTTGAACATAGAGGGACGATACTGATGGTATCTTTTGATATATTTCTTTCTTATATCTTCAAAGCATGGACATATTAAAATGAAATGGTATTCGTCTTCAATATCCAAAGTGTTACAACATAAACAATATCTCTCATTACGTGGTATTCTGTTTTGACCATATCGTCCAGTTTGAATTCTTAATACATGTGCAGATACTCTAATTCTAGTAATGAAAAACCTCAAGTTCTTAGGCAATAAATCTAGATAACTTTCATATGCAAGTGTTGTTTTACAATTTCTATAAAGGTCCAATACTACACTATTTTCAACAGACGTATGCCAATTTTGTATGTAACTATCTACAACTCTTTGCTTAAACAATTTAGGAAACATTTTACAATCTATCTTATTAGTATTAATGAAATATTCAGACAAACCATATACATCTAACATATCTTTGACGTTCGTGACCCAATTTTTCAAACCATTATAATAATCATCGACACATTGTTTATAAATTGTTCGTAAAATTATGTTGTCCGTATTTATTATTTTACACCAATATTTTATTATTCTAACATATCTGTTAACATAAAGTGGGTATCGACCTAATTCACCATATATACTTGCATTACATGTACTAATTCTAACATTCAATATCCTTTTACAAAATTTCATGTGTATACGTTCAATATCTTTAGATTTTGTGTGACCCCATACTTCTGAAGAATATGACAAAATAGATCCGACAAAGGAGTCAAATAACTGACATAATAACTTAGGTTTGAGGTCAAATTCTTTACAATTATACAATAAATGATTACAGTATGTATATAGTAGATCAAGACTCTTCTGCAGATCTTCAGGAGTTTTTCCAAAAATTGCCATATCATCGGCGAACAGTAATAATATTAATACAATGTCATCTATTAGTAATCCTGAATTTAAATTGTCTTGCAAATGTAACTCTAGGTCTTCAACGAAAAGTGAGAACAAAATTGGCGAAATTACCTCCCCTTGGCGCAAGCCCACTGCATACTGGAAGAAATCGGAATATGAATTACAACATCTAACACATGATTTAACTTTATCATACATATCTCTAATAATACGTAATACCTTACCTTGAATGCCACATTTATACATTTTCAACCATAAAGAATTTCTACAAATACTATCAAAACAAGATTTTAAATCAATGAACCCTACATACAGACGCTTATTATTATTAAGATAATGTTGTATAACAGACTGTAGAATGAAAATTGCATCAACAGTCGATTTTCCTTTTCTGAACCCAAATTGGCAATCAGAAATTACTGCATAATTGTTACAAAATGTTTCAATTCTAGTATTTAGTACTGAAGTAAACAGTTTGGACAAACAACTGACTAAAGTGATACCCCTGTAGTTATTAACTAGTTTGGGATCTCCCTTTTTAAATACAGGAACAATAACTCCTTCAGTCCATTTATCTGGGAAAAGACATCTATGAATTTTAACTGTGATTGAACATAATATATTTGTGATGTTTGTGTGTGTGTGTGTGTGTGTGGCGGTGCTGCGTGCGTGCGTGCGTGCGTGCGTGCGTGCGTGCGTGCGTGCGTGCGTGCGTGCGTGCGTGCGTGCGTGCGTGCGTGCGTGCGTGCGTGCGTGCGTGCGTGCGTGCGTGCGTGCGTGCGTGCGTGCGTGCGTGCGTGCGTGCGTGCGTGCGTGCGTGCGTGCGTGCGTGCGTGCGTGCGTGCGTGCGTGCGTGCGTGCGTGCGTGCGTGCGTGCGTGCGTGCGTGCGTGCGTGCGTGTTAGTTTTTTTGTCATTTTAGTATATATATACATGCTACTAAGTGTGTTATATTTGTTTGTATAGTTTATATTTAATTTGTTCATATACCATTTTCATATATATGTGCGTGCATATGTTATTGTTTAGGTAAAAGGCATTGTATGTTGCCGATTTGCCAAACAAAGTTGTGTATTGATTTCTTTCTTTACAATTGAATAATATTTCAATGGTCGTCATTATTGCGTGTTCAAAGCTGTTTAAATATGGTCATTGTCAGAGGCTATTTGTATTTTAAGTATTAAATATTAGTAATAAATGAACATTTTGGTTTTATCAAACTGTGTGTATGGTGCTTTTAGAGTTGTACAAGTGAATCGTTGAAAACGTGTGGGATATTTAAAACACGAACATCACACACACATTTCTGTTTGTATTGTTTTGGAAACACTCGAAATTTAATTACAACCCCAACTAGCCGCATCAATCTATCTGTATTACTCTTCAATGTCGCAATCAACTGTAAATGCTTTTAACAGTTAATGCAATTTAGACATAGTATCGTAATGTGCTTGCTTAATGGTCATTCAAACTGAACAATGAATGTTTTAATACAGAATGAATGCTTGAATCACTTGGAAGCATCTATCTTGTCTGAGTAGTAAGCTATATATGGAGTGGAAATTTGCATCACGGGAATGCCAGATAGCATGACCGGCTTGGACTGGCGACACGTGTCGATAATTGGTAAAACTTACAGCTCTGGCTCTATGACATAGTAAAAGGTTGCAGTTAACAACTAATATGGCCGTATCCGAATTGTTTCATTCAGCGTGAATTACGACGCGATTACGTCATTTATATGGACGTACATTGATTGATTACATGGTACTACTTTGCATTATTCGTTCTGGTTACCGAGTCACAACAATGGAGGAACCAGATCCCGTACAGTGACCTCAGATAGTCCCCAACCATCTACTTGTTATATTCACGTTGTAAATTCGTTATAAATTGTAATACTATATGATATGCTAGTGCTAGTGAACAGACGGATCTGTAGTACAGTGGTAACACGCTGGACTGGTAATCCAGGGATCGCAGGTTCGATCCCCCGTCTGACCCTAATAAAATTAACAGTCTTTCAAATGAGACGTTAACCCGAGGTCTCGTGTCGGTACTTTACACCGTGCACGTAAAAGAACAAGAGGAGACTCTGGAATGGGTTTCTGTCTGTATCATTGACTATCCTCCAAAATCTAAAATGACTAATCTCTTCAGGAGGCGTCGCTCATATGGACAACCGGTAGCGACGATAAATAAACGTAAAACACACACACATATGCTAGTGCAATATGCCTAATTTTCGCATAGTATCAATTATTTGTCCTCTTTGTTTCGCCTGGTAAGCATGGAGTGGGGCAAAACTAACAACGGGGTTTGGTGTGTATGTACTATAAGTATATCTCTTTGTTTTTGTCATTCCCCACACATTATAAATTAATTGAACTTTTTTCGTTTCTTTTTCGTTAATAATCCTTATATGTTATAATAGTTAACACATATTTATCAGGAAGCTTAATTGTATATATATGGTATTTTTCAAAATCAGATCATACATAACAGCAATTGTTTATCCAACATTGTTAGTTTAGTTTGAAGTGATGGGGAGGGCTGTAAATAATGTTGCCATAACTTGTAGCCCAACCCATTTGCTTTTTTCTCCAGATTAAATCGTATAAGCAATACTAATTAATCCTAATTTAATTATCTAATTGTTTTGATGTTTTTTTGTTTTCATTTTTTTCAGTTTCAGTTTTATTTTCATATTCTCAGGAAGCAAATTTGCAACAACATAAGATATTTATAACATAACAAATATATATACAGTACATACATCGATGTTATATGTATAATTGTAATGTATGAAATAAATGCAATAACATATTATTAAAACTAAAAATATATGCTTAAATATTTATGTTGCTATTGTGATAATGTTTAGCTAGTTCTCAGCATAATATATGTATGTATTCCGATGAAACATGTAGACAGGTATGTGTTTCTATAAATCATATATCAATATATAATATAACAAATACTGCCCAAATAAATACGAAATAGAACTTGGATAACTTATGAAGTATCCGACATTTGCACGTGTCCGATATATACCCAGTTTGTATTCGAAATGAACTGAATAAATGGTTCCATATGTAAATGCGTCACATAACTTTGCTTGTATTCAGTTTCATACACCATCACATATATCTTGTACGTACACACGTGTCATACTGGAAGGATTCTGATTGGTTGAGATACCCTCCTAAGCCAAATACTGAAGTTTTTAGAAAATCGTTCTTATATTCAGGGTCACACTTGTGAAATTCCCTCCCTTATCACATCAAAGCAGCACAGTCTGTTCCACACTTCAAAGCTTTATATATCAGGTGGTGCAAATAACAGAGCAATAACCTAATAAACTGATAATATACAATTATGCATGAATATAAGTATTAGTTCTTGCAGCTTGTTTCTTATTTCCTATGAAAGTTTTACTGGTTACTGTTTACATGTTTCATTATGCTATTTCATGTTATAATGTGTTGAGGGCCTCATGGTAGATTGACTTAATTGTTCAAATGTTTTATCTCGTTAAATAAAGTCTTTATTATTAGTATTATAATCCTTATTATTTGTAAATTAAACATTAAATTATACATATTTCTATTTGAATAGTTATTGGTAAATAACATTAGCTATAATGCAACCGACGATTTAAAGGACGTCTTTACGTAATAATAGCACCGTTTTGCGTAGTGACGTCAGGACAACTTAGTGACGTCATGACAATTTGTACTGACGCTTTGCGCCACAATGAAAGTAGCAACGTTATGTAGTGCTTATTATTATTAAATTACTAAATCCCGACAGGTGTCTTACAGTATATACATATTTCACTGTAAACATTTGCTATCATTTAAATAACATGATTTTAATAAAATCACATTAATCATACCGCACAATCTGGTTACGGAACAACAATAAAAACAAAGGATTCCAATTAAGAGAACCAATATACATGTATGCAAGGTATGCAATAGGAAAACAACCAATGTCGCTCATTTATAATTTATGAACATTTCCCATGCCACCTTTCCAACGAATAACTAACCTCTGCCACACTATCAAATATTATTGCCCAGAATATGCACGATCTATATATATACGCAAGACCATTTGCTAGTTATACAGGAATTTTTAATAAATCACTCAGTAACCAATGATCTCGATACAATTACCGGAGAAAGTGAATAAATACGGGATATTTAAACGAATTTCACAGATCGCTTAGCAGTGTATAATACGCGATCTCTTTTAAAAGGCAATTAGGTTTGCAAGAGCACGTACATTCAAAGAGCTTTTGTGATCGCATGCTTCCTGTGTGACGGTATCATGCCAAGATGGTGGCAATAAAACATGAAATAATCCATTAGTGTATACATGTGACATTGTTCCTCTGGAAAATAAGGACTTTAGTTTAAATATCAGAGTCTTGGGATACAATAACACTTTTATTTTTATTCTTGCGCGCGCATAAAATAACACAAATAATAACCTGAGCCTGCATTGTCGGTATACACATAGCAACTGGGGTGTTTTTGCTTAAGAAATACTATGCATTTGTCTTTCCTTTATTTAGCGGCGCATAAAACACCTTTTGGAATTCTCATGCATAGGGATTAAACTTAAACTGTATTTATTTTACAACGAGAATTAAACATCATCCATTCACCAACAGCCATGCCCAGATCTCTACAATATGTAAACATGATTTGAAAGTTACACCGATTTGATAATACGTGCTTGTGGCGTCATAGTAGATATGTTATATTTCGGGTTTTACGCCGGCGGGCAGTTTACCTAACAACACCTTTCCTGGACAGGCTCCAACGGTTAACCAGTACTTGGGTGCACCAACCTTCGTAAGAAACTGCCAACTGTTTCATATAAATGAAACACGGTCTGAGCGGGGCTCGAACCCGTGACCATCAGTGATGATAGGTTACAGTGGTATGCAAGTCAGCGACCTTAACCACTCGACCACGTAGGCGGACAAGACGTCATAGAGTACGTTCCTCTGGTAATATTGGTTGTAAAACAACAAGTAAATTGCCTATTAAATACATAGTAAAATGTAAAAACATACAGTCTGTTCATTTATATTTCCAATATTTCATTTCTTGAAGAGGTATTCAAATGAAACTGTAAAGAGCAAAACTCTTCCAATTATAATGTGTTCCATATCCAGTGCTTACCTGTGAATAACGTCACTGTGTTTACACACTGTATTCCTCCGCCAAATAATACAGTATACCAACCTTCAGTTTGCAATTGCCTATAACATCTTAACTAGTCTGAAGTCTTCTTAAGTCATATAATTTTTCCAAAAAAACCCAAAAAACTATACATTGCCTGTCATGAAAATGCATTTTTACCAAAAAGAAAAATGAACTATATTTGTTATTGGGACTACATTCGACCGCGGATGCACTTCTGCCGATTTAGGTATATACAACCTAAAGGCGTGTCTTACAGATTGCGCTGTTCCAATGATAATCTAATTACTAGGTACGACACACGGTAAGTCGCAACGTTGACATAAATACACTTAAACATACAAATTGTGATAACGTGAAATGGGCGCAACCTATCAACGGGGAAAGCCAATATTGTGGCGTCCGAGATCCAGTGGTAGTGCGTCGGATTTGGAATCGCACGGTCCCAGGTTCGATACTCCGTCAGGCCACGTATGTTGTGTCATTGAGCAAGGCACCTCACACATTGCTTAGTACTGGTTAACCACTTAGGTCGGCTAAGCATGCCAAGGAAATCATGTCCAGGCCCCCGCAAGCGGTTTGATATTAATGGAACATACATACATACAATATTAATTACTGAACTAGACATTATAGGAATAATATAACTACATCCACTTTACTTGTAGACGTTTTACCTTAAATGCAGAAACCACGGATACATGGGTCAGGTGCGATTGAACTATAAAATCCTATTCCAGAATAAGAAAGTCATTTTTACAAACGGATCTGTAGTCCAGTGGTAGTCCAGTGGTAATACCCTGGACTGGTAATCCAAGGATCGCAGGTTCGATCCCCCGTCTGACCACAATTAAATTAACAGTCTTTCAGATAGGACGTTAAGCCGAGGTCTCGTGTCGGTGCTTTACACCGTGCACGTAAAAGAACCAGAGGAGACTCTGGAATGGCTCTCTGTCTGTATCATTGCACTATCCTCCAAAAATCTAAAATTACTAATCTCTTCAGGAGGCGTCGCTCATATGGGCAACCGGTAGCGACGATAAATAAACGTAAGACACACACTCGTAGCAACACTCGATATAAACATGGTGTGTGGATCGGGACGAATGGGCATATATAAGATAAGATAAGATAAGAATTGTTTTTATTATACTGACATGTGCGTTCATGCATACAATATTACAATAAATGTATAATTTTACTATAGCACCCGGCCCAGTGGACCTATAAGTCACCGTAAACTTTAAATTATAATTATTAACAACCGTTAACGGTATATAATATACCATTAGCTATGACAAATGATTTAAATTCACAAGTTATTAAGTATGTACAAATATACATATATGGACATATAAGACATTTATAGTACACAAACATTTATGAATACATAATATTTCTTCTTAGCATGTAAGATTTCATTATACATGTTGCTGATTTTCTGGGGTAAGTGTTCATAAGTAGGCAAAGTTTATCAGTTTCTGACATGTTCAAGTAATCAATATTCAAAATAATATCACCATATATTTCTTGTCTTATTTCTCTGTATATGTCACAGTCTAATATAAATATATTAAAACTACGGAATCACAACATGTATATTAACAGACATACTGAACTGGAGAGCTACAAGTGATAATTGTGATGACCTACGAACAGACAACACGGTTGAACAACCTCCATTGCTTAGTGCGAGTGCTGATATATACTGTGCTACCTTTTCGGAATATGTCACGGCACACATTTAGACGGATACAAATCGATTGTCCACCATTATAATGTATAGCATCCTTAAGGCTAGCAATTCCCATTGAGGACAATGTAATAAAAGCAAACCTCGAAGAAATATGCCCGTGATTAACTGTCCGTGACGCCCGTAACCGTTTGTGGAATCTCAGAATTTATAACAATTATGTCATCTATATTGCCTACAGTAACTGTAGAATTATATTATCTCGATGCAACACAATAAAAGGTCAACTAATAACTATGTGATTCTGAACAGAAGCGAGACAGCAAAATTACGACAGTCAAACTTGTCTTAAGCAGCCAGCCAAAGGACTCATACAAAGTGGTTGCTTAGCACAGGTGGCTGTTTAACAGTGGTCATATGTATAACAACACATGGGGAAATCTGGAAACTGGTTGCTAATACAAGCTGGCTGTTTAATAGGGGTGAACTCTAACACAGGTTTGACTGTACACCCAAAACGGCATTATACTGAAATACTTTCTAAATTAAATGCCAGAGACGATAGAGATGGGGGAGTAGGTGAGCTGACAGAGAGACGATGGAGATGATGATGTAGATGAGATGACAGATAGACGATGGAGATGCGATTGTAGGTGAGATGACAGAGAGACGATGGAGATGCGGGTGTAGAGGAGATGACAGAGAGACAATGGAGATGCGATTGTAGGTGAGCTGACAGAGAGACAATGGAGATGCGTTTGTAGGTGAGATGATAGAGAGACAATGGAGATGCGATTGTAGGTGAGATGACAGAGAGACGATGGAGATGCGGTTGTAGATGAGATCAAAGAGAGACAACATAGATGTGGGTGTAGATGAGATGACAGAGAGACAGTGGAGATGCGAGTGTAGGTGAGATGACATAGAGACAATGGAGATGCGGGTGTAGATGAGATGACAGAGAGACAACATAGATGCGGGTGTAGATGAGATGACAGAGAGACAACATATATGCGGGTGTAGATGAGATGACAGAGAGACGATGGAGATGCGCGTGTATATGAGATGACAGAGAGACAATGGAGATGCGGGTGTATGTGAGATGACAGAGAGACAATGGAGATGCGGGTGTAGATGAGATGACAGAGAGACAATGGAGATGCGCGTGTATATGAGATGACAGAGAGAGACAATGGAGATGCGGTTGTAGATGAGATGACAGAGAGACAATGGAGATGCGGTTGTAGATGAGATGACAGAGAGACAATGGAGATGCGGTAGTAGATGAGATGACAGAGAGACAATGGAGATGCGCGTGTAGGTGAGATGAAAGAGAGACAATGGAGATGCGGGTGTAGGTGAGATGACAGAGAGACAATGGAGATGCGGTGTATATGAGATGACAGAGAGACAATGGAGATGCGGGTGTATGTGAGATGACAGAGAGACAATGGAGATGCGGGTGTAGATGAGATGACAGAGAGACAATGGAGATGCGGGTGTATGTGAGATGACAGAGAGACAATGGAGATGCGGGTGTATGTGAGATGACAGAGAGACAATGGAGATGCGGGTGTAGATGATATGACAGAGAGACAATGGAGATGCGGGTGTAGATGAGATGACAGAGAGACAATGGAGATGCGGTTGTAGATGAGATGACAGAGAGACAATGGAGATGCGGGTGTAGATGAGATGACAGAGAGACAATGGAGATGCGGGTGTAGATGAGATGACAGAGAGACAATGGAGATGCGATTGTAGATGAGATGACAGAGAGACAATGGAGATGCGGTTGTAGATGAGATGACAGAGAGACAATGGAGATGCGGGTGTATATGAGATGATAGAGAGACAATGGAGATGCGCGTGTATATGAGATGACAGAGAGACAATGGAGATGCGGGTGTATGTGAGATGACAGAGAGACAATGGAGATGCGGGTGTAGATGGGATGACAGAGAGACAATGGAGATGCGCGTGTATATGAGATGACAGAGAGACAATGGAGATGCGGTTGTAGATGAGATGACAGAGAGACAATGGAGATGCGGGTGTATGTGAGATGACAGAGAGACAATGGAGATGCGGTTGTAGGTGAGATGACAGAGAGACAATGGAGATGCGGTTGTAGGTGAGATGACAGAGAGACAATGGAGATGCGGTTGTAGGTGAGATGACAGAGAGACAATGGAGATGCGGTTGTAGGTGAGATGACAGAGAGACAATGGAGATGCGGGTGTAGATGAGATCAAAGAGAGACAATGGAGATGCGCGTGTATATGAGATGACAGAGAGACAATGGAGATGCGCGTGTATATGAGATGACAGAGAGACGATGGAGATGCGGGTGTAGATGAGATCAAAGAGAGACAATGGAGATGCGCGTGTATATGAGATGACAGAGAGACAATGGAGATGCGGGTGTAGAGGATATGACAGAGAGACGATGGAGATGCGGGTGTAGAGGAGATGACAGAGAGACAATGGAGATGCGCGTGTATATGAGATGACAGAGAGACAATGGAGATGTGGGTGTAGATGAGATGCAGAGACGGTGGGCGATCAGGTATCGGAGTTGTGTCAATAACTCTGTATTGGTAGTGTATTAAAATAGAAATATCACCTACGATAACACTGAGACTAGACTGATCTAGGATTCTTTAAGCATGTTAATTTGTATTTATTGAGATAACGTAGTTAGTCTACCACTTTCCTCTATCGTCTCCAGTTGCCATCCACTTCTCGACATCCATTGATTTTTTAAATTATTCCAAATTGTTATGTATGTTGTATTCACAAGCAAACGATATATTTGAAGTCGTGATAGCGCAGTGGATGCGCGTTCGCTTCAGGTGCGAAAGGTCCGGAGTTCGAGCCCCGCTGGAGCCGTTACGATTACTTAGGCAAGGCATTTAAATTCCATGTTGCCTCTTCTTTCTCCGTCGTGGCGATGGATTCCATCAGGAATGAGATCTCGAGAGTGATTAATACAAGTTGAAAGAACTTGTTTCGCAATCGAGCTAAAATAAATTTATATAAACTAAACTATATATTGGCATGAATGATGATACGCTATTACAAATACATTCCCTAATTTCCCATGATGCTTGTGACAAAAGTAATGGGGCCATAAAACAAATATATTTCTCTGAGCATAAACCATGTGCTGTACGGGTCCTATATAATACGTGATCTACGATACATGACGTCAGTTAATTTAGCTATATATTTTTCTATAGGTATATACATTTTACCTCTTAAGGCAAGTGCACAGTTTCTCTTTGGTGTCAGCATACATATAGTGAGGTGCTAGAATGTGTGTCCCGTACAGACGGATATGTAGTCCAGTGGTTAACACGTTGGACTTGTAATCCAGGGGTCGCAGGTTCGATCCCCCGTCTGACCATAATAAAATTAACAGTCTTTCAGATGGGACTTTAAACCGAGGTCTCGTGTCGGTGCTGAACACCGTGCACGTAAAAGAACCAGAGGAGACTCTGGAATGGGTTTCTGTCTATATCATTGCACTATCCTCCAACAATCTAAAATGACTAATCTGTTCAGGAGGCGTTGCTCATGCGGGCAACCGGTAGCGAAGATAAATAAACGTAAAACACACAAACACGTGTGTCCCGTGTTGAAAGGTCAACACCCAAACGATCCAGAGTATCCTACACTGCTGCTGTGAGATGGGCCCCAATCGCGACGTGCACGCCATGAGGAGGTCAGCTGGCCAGAGAATATTAAAGCAACAACTGTCGTGTTCTGATTGCCGACAGAGGGCGGTGCATTCTGAATGTACGCAGTGCAAACATATGTCTTGTTCTGATTGCCGACAGAGGGCGGTGCGTTCTGAATGAATGTACGCAGTGCAAACATATGTCTTGTTCTGATTGCCGACAGAGGGCGGTGCGTTCTGAATGAATGTACGCAGTGCAAACAGCAGTCTTGTTCTGATTGCCGACAGAGGGCGGTGCATTCTGAATGTACGCAGTGCAAACAACTGTCTTGTTCTGATTGCCGACAGAGGGCGATGCGTTCTGAATGTACCCAGTGCAAATAGCTGTCTTGTTCTGATTGTCGACAGAGGGCGGTGCGTTCTGAATGTAAGCAGTGCAAACATCTGCCTTGTTCTGATTGCCGACAGAGGGCGGTGCGTTCTGAATTAACGCAGTGCAAACAACTGTCTTGTTCTGATTGCCGACAGAGGGCGGTGCGTTCTGAATGTACGCAGTGCAAACAGCTGTCTTGTTCTGATTGCCGACAGAGGGCGATGCGTTCTGAATGTACGCAGTGCAAACAGCTGCCTTGTTCTGATTGCCGACAGAGGGCGGTGCATTCTGAATGTACGCAGTGCAAACAACTGTCTTGTTCTGATTGCCGACAGAGGGCGATGCGTTCTGAATGTACCCCGTGCAAATAGCTGTCTTGTTCTGATTGCCGACAGAGGGCTGTGCGTTCTGAATTAACACAGTGCAAACAGCTGTCTTGTTCTGATTGCCGACAGAGGGCGGTGCGTGCTGAATGTACGCAGTGCAAACAACTGTCTTGTTCTGATTGCCGACAGAGGGCGGTGCGTTCTGAATGTACGCAGTGCAAACAACTGTCTTGTTCTGATTGCCGACAGAGGGCGGTGCGTTCTGAATTAACACAGTGCAAACAGCAGTCTTGTTCTGATTGCCGACAGAGGGCGGTGCGTTCTGAATTAACACAGTGCAAACAGCTGTCTTGTTCTGATTGCCGACAGAGGGCGGTGCGTTCTGAATGTACGCAGTGCAAACAACTGTCTTGTTCTGATTGCCGACAGAGGGCGGTGCGTTCTGAATATACGCAGTGCAAACAACTGTCTTGTTCTGATTGCCGACAGAGGGCGGTGCGTTCTGAATGTACGCAGTGCGTGGCTAGCCGATTCTGAAAAGTCATATTACTTTCCGTTTGTTATAGTCTACATTTGTTATGTCAAAGTCGGTTATGTCGAATTATCCAGTTATCTCGAAGTCGGATCAAAGTCCCGTTTCAGACACTATCATTTTACATATAACTGGATCTGTATATATCGAATTTCGTTAAGTCAATCTTCGGTTATGTCGAAGTATTGTGTTCGGTCCGACGGAATTCGACATAACGGATGTAGACTGTATTACAAAACACGTACTATTTATTGAACATTTGTATTCAAATTATAATGGAAGAATATGGTGTAGCATTCCTTCTTGTACTTAAAGCTTCAACTTTATAACCTCATTTCACTGCTGCCCGGCTAGCACAGTCATGTACACTCGCCTAAACCCAATGCAAACCTGGTTTAATCCTCGTCACAATACAGTTCGTGAGATGGTACGGTAATGTGGTCGCTGGATCGGAGAGATAGATATTCTCCAGGTACTCCGCACACAAGATGAACCGCACATACGTTTGAATCAGTGCCAATGAATTGCTAATGCATGTGTCGCAATCGATATAATGTTGGTGATTTTCTTTAAACTTGATTGCGGTTTCCTCGAGCCCAATATATTAGCTGATTGTCTAAAGATCACGTTGTAAATATAATTCACTGCATATTCGTCCTGATGTCCTAAATATATCATTAAATATACCATACGTATTTAAATATTCTGCCTGCATGACTTGTCTGCGAATGTGCGACCCTGCAATCTCACTCAAGTTATTTCTTTTCTCCCTCCCTCTCCCTCTTTCCTTCGTTCAAGCATATGCACCTCTGACAGTAAATTATGTCGCTAGCAACGATAGAAAAATGGTAACTAATCGAACAGCCTTGCTCGACGTGCGAGACACTATATAACACCCAATGATGATTGAGCTTATTTACGCTCGCCTCCGGCGAACCATGTGGGCGACACAGGTAACTACATGTACTTGTAATTCATGTCCCGGTGTGTGAGAGGCTATGCGAGAACAGTGAGGACACCATGGGAAACCTTACGTGATGTACGAGAAACCGCGTGACATACTCATAATAGAATAATAACAAAGACATGATTGTCAGGTGTGGGGAAGCCACATTATGAAGATCTAGCCAGGTGTGCGAGATACCTTGTGACACTAGCGAGAACATACTGGGAATCCAGGGTTGGCGTGGGAGACGCCACATTGGTCAGGTCTAGTCAGGTGTGCGAGATATCTTGTGACACTAGCGAGAACATACTGGGAATCCAGGGTTGGCGTGGGGAAGCCAGATTGTGAAGTTCTAGTCAGGTGTGCGAGATACCTTGTGACACTAGCGAGAACATACTTGGAATCCAGGGTTGGCGTGGGAGACGCCACATTGTGAAGTTCTAGTCAGGTGTGCGAGATACCTTGTGTTACTAGCGAGAACATACTGGGAATCCAGGGTTGGCTTGGGAGACGCCACCTTATGAAGATCTAGCCAGGTGTGCGAGATACATTGTGACACTAGCGAGACCATACTGGGAATCCAGGGTTGGCGTGGGAGACGCCACATTGTGAAGTTCTAGTCAAATGT
The DNA here is from genome assembly GCA_014843695.1 of Archivesica marissinica. Classification (NCBI taxonomy): domain Eukaryota; kingdom Metazoa; phylum Mollusca; class Bivalvia; order Venerida; family Vesicomyidae; genus Archivesica; species Archivesica marissinica. The sequence goes on along the minus strand of CM026387.1, from coordinate 66,248,636 downwards.
GCGAGATACCTTGTGTTACTAGCGAGAACATACTGGGAATCCAGGGTTGGCGTGGGAGACGCCACATTATGAAGATCTAGCCAGGTGTGCGAGATACCTTGTGACACTAGCGAGAACATACTGGGAATCCAGGGTTGACGTGGGAGACGCCACATTGGTCAGGTCTAGTCAGGTGTGCGAGATATCTTGTGACACTAGCGAGAACATACTGGGAATCCAGGGTTGGCGTGGGAGACGCCACATTATGAAGATCTAGTCAGGTGTGCGAGATACCTTGTGACACTAGCGAGAACATACTGGGAATCCAGGGTTGGCGTGGGAGACGCTACATTATGAAGATCTAGCCAGGTGTGCGAGATACCTTGTGTTACTAGCGAGAACATACTGGGACTCCAGGGTTGGCGTGGGAGACGCCACATTATGAAGATCTAGCCAGGTGTGCGAGATACCTTGTGACTCTAGCGAGAACATACTGGGAATCCAGGGTTGGCGTGGGAGAAGCCACATTATGAAGATCTAGCCAGGTGTGCGAGATACCTTGTGACTCTAGCGAGAACATACTGGGAATCCAGGGTTGGCGTGGGAGAAGCCATGTGACAGTGACACCACTACGTATATGCTCAGTGAAAACACTGACGTCATACCTTTTGTACTTGCAGTCCATTATTATTAATATTGGATTGCTGTCAAAAGACCAGAGTATTATGTTAAATCATATACGTAAAGGTACGAAATTAACAATTACGTGTGTGTTTTAAGTAAGATATAAGCCGAAAATGGTGCAATATTTTTTTTATTGGATCGTTTTTGACTTATATCCTGTACGTAGTATTGTTCGTTCGTGCAAGAAACCATATAGCGTAAAATGGTTTAATACTCAGAAATTAATATCAGATTTAAGGAAAACCGTGTGACACCAGCTTGTAAAATTCTCGAATATATGAGTCGGTCGTGCGAGCAACCATGCGATACAAACGTGTAAATACTCTAGTATCCTTGTTCGAAATAAACGATATGACACCAAACGGACAAATATTCGTAAATGCTTGCCCAGCGTGAGTGAAACAATTTGATACAAACGGGTAAAATTCTCAGAAATCCTTGCCCTGTGTCCGACAAACCATGTGACACCAACGGGTAAAATACTCTGATATGCTTGTCCGGCGTGCGGGAAATCATGTGACACACAAACGGGTAAAATACTCTGATATGCTTGTCCGGCGTGCGGGAAACCATGTGACAGTCACGTGACACATACTGATCAAATTCTCGGAAATCCTTGTTTAAATATAAACGTGTGCTATTAACCAAGTGTCATGAAGGTCTTCAATTTTTAAAAATACCATAGCTCCAAGTCAATCCGCAAAACTCCATCAAGGCCTTAAACTTCAATGTTTAAAAATAGTTGCCCCATGTGCCATAGCTCCACGTCAATCCGCAAAACTCCATTAAGGCCTTAAACTTCAATGTTTAAAACTACTTGCCCCATGTGCCATAGCTCCAAGTCAATCCGCAAAGCTCCACCAAGTTCTTAAACTTCAATGTTTAATAATACTGGCCTCCGTGTGCCATAGCTCCACGTCAATCCGCAAAGCTCCATTAAGGCCTTAAACTTCAATGTTTAAAAATACTTGCCCCATGTGCCATAGCTCCAAGTCAATCCGCAAAGCTCCACCAAGTCCTTAAACTTCAATGTTTAATAATACTGGCCTCCGTGTGCCATAGCTCCACGTCAATACGCAAAGCTCCATTAAGGCCTTAAACTTCAATGTTTAAAAATACTTGCCCCATGTGCCATAGCTCCACGTCAATCCGCAAAGCTCCAAGTCGACCTGTGCCTTTTTATGTAATGTTTGTCTCAGCAAATAGTGTTACCTATAAATACATCATGTTTAACTGGGAGGTCCGAGCGCTATAATCTGAACGATATTAGGGCAAAATAATGAAACAATTCCATACATAGCTTTTTCGTTTAAACTTTATTTATTTTACAACGATTACGAACCAAGCTTTAACAACGTATATTAATCACGCACGTTGGCGTGGATGGAAGCGTAAATGTGGTCATTCGTGTGGGAAAGAACCGGAGTACCCGGAGAAAACCCACCTGCCCGATCTGGTGCCAACCGTACCATCTCATATACTACCCGGGTTGCATTGGTGATAAGCGAGCACGTAAACCACTGTGTTAATCGGACAGCCTATATATATGTGTGTGTGTGCGTGCGTGCGTGCGTGCGTGCGTGCGTGCGTGCGTGCGTGCGTGCGTGCGTGCGTGCCTGCGTGCGTGCGTGCGTGCGTGCGTGCGTGCGTGCGTGCGTGCGTGCGTGCGTGCGTGCGTGCGTGCGTGCGTGCGTGCGTGCGTGCGTGCGTGCGTGCGTGCGTGCGTGCGTGCGTGCGTGCGTGCGTGCGTGCGTGCGTGCGTGCGTGCGTGCGTGCGTGCGTGCGTGCGTGCGTGCGTGCGTGCGTGCGTGCGTGCGTGCGTGCGTGCGTGCGTGCGTGCGTGCGTGCGTGCGTGCGTGCGTGCGTGCGTGCGTGCGTGCGTGCGTGCGTGCGTGCGTGCGTGCGTGCGTGCGTGCGTGCGTGCGTGCGTGCGTGCGTGCGTGCGTGCGTGCGTGCGTGCGTGCGTGCGTGCGTGCGTGCGTGCGTGCGTGCGTGCGTGCGTGCGTGCGTGCGTGCGTGCGTGCGTGCGTGCGTGCGTGCGTGCGTGCGTGCGTGCGTGCGTGCGTGCGTGCGTGCGTGCGCGCGCGTGTGCGTGTTTAATATATAATATTATATTATGTTTTGTTTATTTTGATTTTAGATATATATATACACTCAATCATGCTAAAAGTGCCACAGTTAACTGAACGAATAAGTTATAGTTCTTTAAAGCCGTTCATTGCTTTGAGTGGAACTTTGACAATAAAGTTTAATCCTCAATAAAAATCAATGGTGAGTAAATGGAGAAGCATTAGAAGCTACAATGGATCGGTCGTTATATTGCAACCACAATTACAAAGCATTCTTCTCTTGTGTACATAACTTGCTAATACTGTGCATAGACACGATCTATCTGCTAACGAATCTGCTCAATGACATCATGCTAAGAATTTAAATCTGTTCAAAAGTTTAAACTGCAATTAAGACACCGGGTGAATAGTTTAATTTATAAACTTTATTTTAGTTCGATTGCGAAACAAGTTCTTACAACTTATATTAATTACTCTCGAGACCTCATTCCTGTTGGAATCCATCGCCACGAGGGGGAGAGAAGAGACAATGTGGAATTTAAATGCTTTGCCTAAGAATACAATCGTAACGGCTACACCTGGGCTCGAACTCCGGGCATTTCGCACTTGAAGCGAACGTTCTACCACTGCGCTATCACGACTTCCACAGGGTGGATATAATGGAACACAGATACAATATGAGTTCAAAATGGGCAATATTAAAGTGGTCATGATATGGTAATGATTGATTACTTAGATATTAATTTTAGACTATTGTATGCAATTATTTTCGTCTCACAATACTGTCTATACCCATGTGTTTTCAAACATGATATTACATTTTGTTGTTTGAATTCACGTTTTCTGGTGTCATAGGTCTCGTGCCAGTATATAGCCAGCTCCTGAGAAAATAACGCATACGCACTCAGTGCTAGTTTGTTTACTTCCTGTAGCGTCTCTGTGTGTCAAATTTGGCAGAATGTTTGTAGTTTCGTTATTATATTACAATCGTGTTCGTGTATCTAATTCATATCTAAGTAATGCAGAGTTTATTATGTGATTAGCTTACTACATAATGTTCAAATTCATTTATAAGTAATAAGGCCCTTATTACGTGGCTAATTTCATATTTAAACTTTATTTATTTTACAACGATTGCGAAGTAAGTTCTAACAACTTATATTAATCACTCTCGATGAAAGCGTAAATGCGGTCATTGGTGTGGGAGGAAACCGAAGTATACAGAGAAAACCCACCTGTCCGATCATGTACCACCGTACCATCTCACATATTTGCCGGTCCGAGGATCGAACCGGGGTTGCATTGGTGAGAAGCGAGCGCGTAACCACTGCGCTAATCGGTAACTGGCTACAGCATACGACCTACATATCAAGTTACCTCGGGTCGATACCTAGGCTGATATGAAACAAGCCACGTAATAACCTCTAAACAATAATGATATATTAAATTAGGTTATTGTCTTATAAATTTCAGTTTGAGCATACGCATTGCTAACAACTTATACAATAATGATTCCAGACAATCCTTGTCACCCCGGAATCTCCGGCGTAAACAATTCCTTCATTTGTAATACACATGTAACATGTAACTGATTCCTCGAAATGTTCTGTGCATTTATTTGAGAAGAGGGACTCATTATTTCATAGTTTCCAGATTTCTGCTATGAGATAGATTCCATTCAACCATATTAACGTCCATATACTTGTGTAATTCAAATAGCCCAGTGGATTTCATTGTGAATATAACAATATGTGTTACATTAACTCGAGTACTATATTGCTAATGCAGTCATTTGTCTGCTTTCGTTAATACAATACGGATATGCGAGGGGTGTTCAAATAGTTCGGGGAAAAGTGTCACCGTATAACATAATATAACTGCACTTCTGAAGTAAGCTTAGCTTGATCCAACTACGTCATCAACGTTCTAGTGTATCCTACGTCATTTATTGAATTTAATCATATTACATGAAATTGATATATGACGTCATTTATTGAATTTAGCCATATTACATGAACTTGTTATATGCCGTCTTTCGTTGAATTTAACCATATTACATGAAATTGATATATGCCATCATTTATTGAATTTAACAATATTACATGAAATTGATATCTAACGTTATTTATTGAACTTAACCATATTACATGAAATTGATATATGACGTCATTCGTTGATTTTAACCATATTACAAGAAATTGATATATGACGTCATTCGTTGAATTTAACCATATTACATGAAATTGATATATGACGTCATTTATTGAATTTAGCCATATTACATGAAATTGTTATATGCCGTCTTTCGTTGAATTTAACAATATTACATGAAATTGATATCTAACGTTATTTATTGAACTTAACCATATTACATGAAATTGATATATGACGTCATTCGTTGATTTTAACCATATTACAAGAAATTGATATATGACGTCATTCGTTGAATTTAACCATATTACATGAAATTGATATATGACGTCATTTATTGAATTTAGCCATATTACATGAAATTGTTATATGCCGTCTTTCGTTGAATTTAACAATATTACATGAAATTGATATCTAACGTTATTTATTGAACTTAACCATATTACATGCATTACTACGATAAGAACTCAATCAACTTTTATAATACAAATATATACAATCGTTTCACATAGCAAAGTATCGGGCCACAAGTTCTTGTGTGTGTTTTACGTTTATTTATCGTCGCTAACGGTTTCCCATATGAGCGACGCCTCCTGAAGAAATTAGTCATTTTAGATTTTTGGAGGATAGTGCAATGATACAGAGAGAGACCCATTCCAGAGTCTCCTCTGGTTCTTTTACGTGCACGGTGTAAAGCACCGACACGAGACCTCGGTTTAACGTCCCATCTGAAAGACTGTTAATTTTATTAGGGTCAGACGGGGGGTCGAACCTGCGATCCCTGGCTTATCAGTCCAGCGTGTTACCACTGGACTACAGATCCGTCTGTGAAGTCCATGCGTTACAAATACCAGACTACTTGTAAGATTTGAGTAATTTTTAAAATATAATTATTTCACGTAATTTAAAATAAAATGCGCTTCTTAGCGTTGCCATAACAACGATCGAATATGTTCTGGCGAGTATTTAATACTCATTTCTTGGAATTTAAATTAAAGTATATAGTTTATACAAATTTATTTTTAGCTCGATTGTGAAACAAGTTCTTACAACTTATAGTAATCACTCTCGAGACGAGGGAGAGAGAAGAGGCAACGTGTAATTTAAATGCCTTGCCTAAGGGCACAATCGTAACGGCTCCAGCGGGGCTCGAATTCCAGGCCTTTCGCACATGAAACGAATGCGCTACCACTGCGCTACCACGACTTCCCATCAACGTTACGAGTATTTCGAATGATGCTCAACAAAAAGGTTAATGTATGAACACAATTTCCAATTCAGCGGCCGTAGCGTAAGATAGTGATGAAACCTCGATGATCTTTTCAAAAATATGGATGGAATGATTCTTGTTATCTTGGAACTATTGTTGAACTATTATTAATTGGCTGTCACTTGTATGGAATCTTACATCAGTTCAGTGTGCTTTTGTTATGATAAAATGTCTGACATTCAAGTGTAAATCTATATATACTGCAATTAGTCCGGTGTCTCGGTGAAAATCTTTAGAATTGTTCGATTGGAAAATAACAAATGACTACATTTAAGCCTCGTACCAGACAATTAATGCTATGTACAAAGGAGCATTTTGATTGTAGACTCAGATATTAAATGCTACAAATAAGTCCTTTGGATTGATCTTTCAATGTACACATGCATCCCGTACTCGCCGCAACAGCTAAAACACTTCTCACGGATGTCCACATATTCAACGGTTGCCATGTTGTGATATTTAATAAAGAATAAATATATACATATATAGGTGATCGTTTATACAAATATATTTTAGCTCGATTACGAAACAAGTTCTTAAATGTATATTAATCACTCTCGAGACCTCATTCCTGATGGAATTCATCGCCACGATGGAGAAAGAAGAGACAACGTGGAATGTAAATGCCTTGTCTAAGGACACACTCGGACGGCTCTAGCAGTACTCAAACTCCGGTCCTTTCATATCTGAAACGAACGCGCTACCACTGCGCTATCACGACTTCCACTACATTACAGTACTACGGTGTTGTCCAAACTCGCACCAACATGTAACGGCAGTCGGCATGATGATTGAATGTCATGACCTACAATAATTATACAGATGCATTTTGAGCTTTCCGTGATAACAAAGGGTTAGCTGTATTGGGTTAGCTGTATGGGTTAGCTGTATTGGGTTAGCAGTATGGGTTAGCTGTGTGCGTTAGTTGTATGGGTTAGCTGTATTGGGTTAGTTGTATTGGGTTAGTTGTGTGGGTTAGCTGTATTGGGTTAGCTGTATGGGCTAGCTGTATGGGTTAGCTGTATGGGTTAGCTGTATGGGTTAGCTGTATGGGTTAGCTGTATGGGTTAGTTGTATTGGGTTAGCTGTATTGGGTTAGCTGTATGGGTTAGCTGTATGGGTTAGTTGTGTTGGGTTAGCTGTGTGGGTTAGCTGTATTGGGTTAGCTGTATGGATTAGCTGTGTGGGTTAGCTGTATGGGTTAGTTGTATTGGGTTAGTTGTATTGGGTTAGCTGTGTGGGTTAGCTGTATTGGGTTAGCTGTATTGGGTTAGCTGTATGGGTTAGCTGTGTGGGTTAGCTGTATTGGGTTAGCTGTATTGGGTTAGCTGTATGGGTTAGCTGTATGGGTTAGCTGTATGGGTTAGCTGTGTGGGTTAGCTGTATTGGGTTAGCTGTATGGGTTAGGTTAGCTATATTGAGTTAGCTGTATGGGTTAGCTGTATGGGTTAGCTATATTAGGTTAGCTGTATTGGGTTAACTGTATTGGGTTAGCTGACCTCGCCCTGTGGTATGAAACGGGTCGCTGTATCTATGCATGATATAATAAGCAATGTTCTAAAATTGAAGTTTTGTATATTTCCTGATGTGTACAGTTCAAACAATGCCGTCGAGACAACAACGCAACAGCGAGTTTAAAGTATAAACGTTATTTATTTTACAACGATTGCGAAGAAAGTTTTATCAACTTATATTAATCATTCTCGTTGGCGCAGATGAAAGCGTAAACGTGGTCATTCGTGTGGGTGTTAACCGGAGTACCCGGAGAAAACCAACCTATCCGACCTGGCGACCACGGTACCATCTCACATACTTCCCGGTCCGAGGATCGAACCCGGGTTGCATTGGTAAGAAACGAGCACGCTAACCACTACGCTAATCGCTAATTATGAATGACTTTGAAAGTCACAAGTGGATTTAGGAAACATCATGTGAAACCACCCTTTGGTAAAAGCTGGAAATAACTGCATCGATTTGTTCTGAACCAAGCCACTCAACCAATACAAATGACAAGTACTTGCAGTGTACTGTAGCCAGTCACACGTTAGCATGTATGCTTTTATTACCGGTCAGATGCTGGACTTAATGTTGGCTTAATTGTACATAACTAACATAACATAAGAAATGTAACCAGGGACACGGCAGCGTGGTCTTAATCTTCATAGTACACATATGTTAAACGTCGTAGTCTTGACTAAAAGTATTTTAGTACATACCTGTAATTTTAATGCGAAATGTCGGATGCTGGATGGATATGGGTGATATGGGTGCAAGACATTATTGTCTTGTGGCATGTCGATCACAGTATTATAGTATAATGCGACACTGCACATGTAACAAGATAGTATCGTTACATAACCGTAGTAGAAATGGTAAACATATATTTATATATGCAGTCTTAGACATCTTAGAAGTATACATGTACCGGGTATTGTATTCACCGGTCTACCCCCGACTGTCGCTGGCATAAATCTGTGTGTGAGCGACAGTCGGAGATATGAAAACCGAACACACACTGAGATTACAGCAGCCCTCATAGCCCACTAAGCATCTAGTTATAATAATTACGATAGGCAAATCCATCACTTTTAGATGATGGGTATTTTAATCTTCTTAGAAATCTCAGTCGCCAATGCACTTATGCGGTGGCGACTTTAAATAAACGTATTAGTCAGTCTGCAGCAATGAATATCTTACATCAGTCACACAATTATGCTTGGCATGTGTTTTCATCATTTTGCAATGATTCTAAGTGAATTATTTGCATCTGCACAGAAACGAGTGAACATATTCAAATTGAAGACGAGGATCATTGTATGTTATTGCAATTTGTTGTATGGCGAACGAGACGAACGTGAATATTAGATTACAGCTTTATATTTACATATATCGAGTGCCCATATTGGCAAGTTCAATGAATATATTTAAACATTGGATGGTTAATGTCAAGTAATATCGATACCATTGATAACGCCGACACAAAATGAACAATAAACACATCATAACTTATTTTTAAATTAACGGATATTAACCGCCATTTCGTTTAATGATATACTAGATGACATAGAAAACGCACACCTACATTATATACTAGAGGACATAGAAAACGCACACATACATTATATACTAGAGGACATAGAAAACGCACACCTACATTATATACTAGAGGACATAGAAAACGCACACATACATCTATCTTCCTATTAGTCAAACCCCTGATGGGGACCTTAGACTTTGACGCGCGTCAACTGACAAGAATGTTAGTAAGAAATGAAATAAAAGATGATAAAAGAATGATGTTAGGTTGGTTAAAAACAGGTTAAGAACAGGGTACATTATATACCAGAGGACATAGAAAACGCACACCTACATTATATACTAGAGGACATAGAAAACGCACACCTACATTATATACTAGAGGACATAGAAAACGCACACCTACATTATATACTAGAGGACATAGAAAACGCACACCTACATTATATACTAGAGGACATAGAAAACGCACACCTACATTATATACTAGAGGACATAGAAAACGCACACCTACATTATATACTAGAGGACATAGAAAACGCACACCTACATTATATGATTATTATGACATGAAAACGAAATAAGAAGGATTCCATCAAAGATATATCACATCTTTATTACAAAACACAAACTGAACAACTAAAAATATTCCAAAATATTTAAAACTATGTATTTATATCGTTATTGTTTTTCATGTAAGAACAAACTTATCTGAAGTGTGCGTTTTCTATGTCCTCTAGTATATAATACATTCATTGTACAGTGCTTCTCTTCTTTTCAAATAGGCCTTAACAACATATTTAGAAACGTGTCTTGTCTGTATCTTGGTTGTCATTGGTTAAGAAAGTGTTCGCCCAGTGAGATTAAGGAACTATTTACAAGTACGGGTATCATTAAATGTATAGCTTCTAATGGAGTTATACAAAGACCAACTTACGAGGAAGTTCGTTTCATTTTCAACCATCTGATAGTTGCAAAGATTTCATATTCTTTGTTCAGGAGATCATCCCCAATGTGTCTACCTGTCTTAAGTCTAAGTGTAAAAATGTACCACGACGAAGTGGCGGAAACAACTCTCTTCCAGGGCATCTATCGAGCCATACTCTCCATCTATCGAGCCATACTCTCCATCTATCGAGCCATACTCTCCATCTATCGAGCCATACTGTCCATCTATCGAGCCATACTCTCCATCTATCGAGCCATACTCTCCATCTATCGAGCCATACTCTCCATCTATCGAGCCATACTCTCCATCTATCGAGCCATACTCTCCATCTATCGAGCCATACTCTCCATATATCGAGCCATACTCTCCATCTATCGAGCCATACTCTCCATCTATCCAGCCATACTCTCCATCTATCGAGCTCCCCCCATACTCTCCATCTATCGAGCCATACTCTCCATCTATCGAGCCATACTCTCCATCTATCGAGCCATACTCTCCATCTATCGAGCCATACTCTCCATCTATCGAGCCATACTCTCCATCTATCGCCAGCCATACTCTCCATCTATCGAGCCATACTCTCCATCTATCGAGCCATACTCTCCATCTATCGAGCCATACTCTCCATCTATCGAGCCATACTCTCCATCTATCGAGCCATACTCTCCATCTATCGAGCCATACTCTCATCTATCGAGCCATACTCTCCATCTATCGAGCCATACTCTCCATCTATCGAGCCATACTCTCCATCTATCGAGCCATACTCTCCATCTATCGAGCCATACTCTCCATCTATCGAGCCATACTCTCCATCTATCGAGCCATACTCTCCATCTATCGAGCCATACTCTCCATCTATCGAGCCATACTCTCCATCTATCGAGCCATACTCTCCATCTATCCAGCCATACTCTCCATCTATCGAGCCATACTCTCCATCTATCGAGCCATACTCCCATCTATCGAGCCATACTCTCCATCTATCGAGCATACTCTCCATCTATCGAGCCATACTCTCCATCTATCGAGCCATACTCTCCATCTATCGAGCCATACTCTCCATCTATCGAGCCATACTCTCCATCTATCGAGCCATACTCTCCATCTATCGAGCCATACTCTCCATCTATCGAGCCATACTCTCCATCTATCGAGCCATACTCTCCATCTATCGAGCCATACTCTCCATCTATCGAGCCATACTCTCCATCTATCGAGCCATACTCTCCATCTATCGAGCCATACTCTCCATCTATCGAGCCATACTCTCCATCTATCGAGCCATACTCTCCATCTATCGAGCCATACTCTCCATCTATCCAGCAATACTCTCCATCTATCCAGCAATACTCTCCATCTATCCAGCCATACTCTCCATCTATCGAGCCATACTCTCCATCTATCCAGCCATACTCTCCATCTATCCAGCCATACTCTCCATCTATCGAGCCATACTCTCCATCTATCGAGCCATACTCTCCATCTATCGAGCCATACTCTCCATCTATCGAGCCATACTCTCCATCTATCGAGCCATACTCTCCATCTATCGAGCCATACTCTCCATCTATCGAGCCATACTCTCCATCTATCGAGCCATACTCTCCATCTATCGAGCCATACTCTCCATCTATCCAGCCATACTCTCCATCTATCCAGCCATACTCTCCATCTATCGAGCCATACTCTCCATCTATCGAGCCATACTCTCCATCTATCGAGCCATACTCTCCATCTATCGAGCCATACTCTCCATCTATCGAGCCATACTCTCCATCTATCGAGCCATACTCTCCATCTATCGAGCCATACTCCCATCTATCGAGCCATACTCTCCATCTATCGAGCCATACTCTCCATCTATCGAGCCATACTCTCCATCTATCGAGCCATACTCTCCATCTATCGAGCCATACTCTCCATCTATCGAGCCATACTCTCCATCTATCGAGCCATACTCTCCATCTATCGAGCCATACTCTCCATCTATCGAGCCATACTCTCCATCTATCGAGCCATACTCTCCATCTATCGAGCCATACTCTCCATCTATCGAGCCATACTCTCCATCTATCGAGCCATACTCTCCATCTATCGAGCCATACTCTCCATCTATCGAGCCATACTCTCCATCTATCGAGCCATACTCTCCATCTATCGAGCCATACTCTCCATCTATCGAGCCATACTCTCCATCTATCGAGCCATACTCTCCATCTATCGAGCCATACTCTCCATATTTTGCATACTATTTTAAATGATCTATTTCTTTGGTAATTTTGACAAATTATTTAAATCCCAAGACCATACTTTATTCGTATCATTTGAGGTTTCTAAGAAAACTTTCATGATCAATCAGATCAAAGGCTTCTTTTTTTATTTTTTATTTTTTTTAGTTTACGTTTATTTATCGTCGCTACCGGTTGCCCATATGAGCGACGCCTCCTGCAGAGATTAGTTATTTTAGATTTTGGAGGATAGTGCATGATACAGACAGAGACCCATTCCAGAATCTCCTCTGGTTCTTTTACGTGCACGGTGTAAAGCACCGACACGAGACCTCGGTTTAACGTCCCATCTGAAAGACTGTTAATTTTATTAGGGTCAGACGGGGGATCGAACCTGCGATCCCTGGATTACCAGTCCAGCGTGTTACCACTGGACTACAGATCCGTCTTCTTGCAGTTATTTCCATCTTTTATCTGCCAAGGAAGCAAACGGCTGGTTTCACATGATGTTTCCTAAAACCACTTTGTGATTTTCAAAGTAATTCATAATTATCTAGGGAATCAACTAAGTTATCTTGTACCTGATAAGTCTCGATATGGTTGGATTAATTGATATGTAGTTGTTTAGTGGGTGAACCATCGTCACGTATCGACAGGATCTGATCTGAGTGTACAATAGTTCATCATCTACCAATTACATATTGAAATACACCGCTCCTGTTCTCTGATCTATACTTGTGTGTGCTTTAAGTAAGATATAAGCCTCAAACGGATCCAATATGTTAAATATTGGTACTGTCTAAGCGCCTCACACAGTCCTCTAGTATATAATGTAGATGTGCGTTTTCTATGTCATCTAGTATATAATGTAGGTGTACGTTTTCTATGTCCTCTAGTATATAATGCAGATGTGCGTTTTCTATGTCATCTAGTATATAATGTAGGTGTACGTTTTCTATGTCCTCTAGTATATAATGCAGATGTGCGTTTTATATGTCCTCTAGTATATAATGCAGATGTACGTTTTCTATGTCCTCTAGTATATAATGCAGATGTGCGTTTTATATATCCTGTAGTATATTATGTAGGTGTGCGTTTTATATGTCCTCTAGTATATAATGCAGATGTACGTTTTCTATGTCCTGTAGTATATAACTATGTGTATTCATATGTTGGGCTGTACCGATAAAACTTCACATGTCAATTGTATAAGCCAAAAACTATCCAATATGTAAAATATGGTGCAACATTGTGCCTATTCTGGGTAGAATGTCACCGATGTAGCGGGAGCGTCGTAGGTTGGTGGGGTGGGGGTAGTCCCAATGACTGGACCAGATACACTCTATGATACGAGTACAGTTGTTTGTGACCAATGGAGAGCAATATGCCCATGAATAAAACTACACATTTTTACTTTTGTTTTCACCAACATTTACACATATTCCGAATTCAAAGTTTAGTCATACCAAACACCAGTCGATAACTCCGGCGAATGGTTAGGTATTCTAAATCAAACGAAACCTGACATATCACAACTACTACATTAATATAGACTGCTATCACATTTTCACTGTTTACAGTTGTTTTTGTTGAGTGCATTACCTCTTACTTTGTGAAACAGTTTTTTTAATGTATCAATTCATATATTGTATAAATGCCATGTCGTTGCATGATGTCTCGCAGTTGTACGGTTGAGTATATCTCCCAATTTTCCATAACATTAATCTCCCACTTGGGGCCCACTAAATGCTGATTTACAAAGAGTACATTAACTATCCTTGGGGCCTTGTGTGTGTGTGTGTGTGTGTTTTACGCTTATTTATCGTCGCTACCGATTGCCCATATGAGCGACACCTCTTGATGAGATCAGTCATTTTAGATTTCTACATCTGCATAGTACTCCAAACAATCAGACGAGAGTATGACAGGGAGATATTCAAGTGTTTGCCAGTTTAGGGAGTTGATTACTTTTGCTACACTGCTTGTATAGTTATAGTCATTGCAGACATAGCGTGTGGCTGATCTTTGCTGATGTTGGAGGATAGTGCAATGATACAGAAAGAGACCCATTCCAGAGTCTTATCTGGTTATTTTACGTGCACGGTGTAAAGCACCGACACGAGACCTCCGTTTAGAGTCCCCTCTGAAATACTATTAATTTTATTTTACATAAACATAAACTGTGCATTTGCATTAGAATTTGGTATCAAAATGTTCGAACTATTGGGTAAATTCGTGCAATATGTGAAGGATTAGTTTCTTCGCACGTGATAGTAATATCTATAATTCTAAAATGTGTAACTAACAGGTAACGCTCAATATAAAAGTGCACAGTTTGTTTGCTATGGTGTCACAGACTGGTAATCCAGGGATAGCATGTTCGATCCCCCGTCTGACCCTAATAAAATTAACAGTCTTTCAGATGGGACGTTAAACCGAGGTCTCGTGTCGATGCTTTACACCGTGCACGTAAAAGAACCAGAGGATACTCTGTAATGGTTCTCTGTCTGTATCATGCACTATCCTCCAAAATCTAAAATAACTAATCTCTTTAGGAGGCGTCGCTCATATGGGCAACCGGTAGCGACGATAAATAAACGTAAAAACACACGCTATGATGTCAGTATGTATCTATATAACGGTAAGCTATGCATAGACAAACTATTTGTTTACCAATAGTTTACCAACTAATTTTACTACACAATTCAGTGACACCGTTAAGCTAACGGATTTGATAATGAAGACAATGACCGCTTTTGCCAGTTTGTTATGCTTTGCGCTTCAGAAAGTGTCATAAATCTGATTTACACAGAGAATCTGTGATAAAATACCGAAAACTCAACAACCTAATCTGCCAGAACTATCAGAAAATTCCAGGCGTTTATAACCAATAGACGTTACT
Organism: Archivesica marissinica; assembly: GCA_014843695.1. Lineage (NCBI taxonomy): Eukaryota > Metazoa > Mollusca > Bivalvia > Venerida > Vesicomyidae > Archivesica > Archivesica marissinica. The sequence continues at coordinate 66,233,362 of CM026387.1, read as the reverse complement.
CAGTGGAAGAGTATACCAATCCTACAATGGCTTAATAATACAGAATAATAACATGGCATTATGATCATTATGAATGTGTCTCCAGAGATACTACCCATCATGGACATGTCCTAGTCTATATTCTGATGTATAAATACAGATATTATAGTAAATAACTAGATATAATGTACTGAGTTACACGCCGATAAGATACGTCATAAGGTATGTCCTAGTCTATATTCTGATTAAAACACTGTCGTGACGTCATACATGTGTACGTGCAGTCCATTATTATTAATATTGGCCAGAGTATTATATTAAATCCTACGCGTACATGAACGAAATTAACAATTTTAATTAGTAGGATCTTGTTATATATAGGTGTGTTTTAAGTAAGCCTCAAACGGAACAAATATCTAAAATATGCGCCTCACACTGTCCAATATTGTACATATTGGATCTTTTCGGCTTATATCCTATACATATAAAGCATAGTATTGTAAATAACTAGATATAGTGTACCAAGCTACACGCCGATAAAATACGTCATAAGACATGTCCTAGTCTATATTCATATAAACACTCCATTCAGTTGGTTTCAACATACACTGAGACGATAAAGAACGGTGCACGTTTATATCGAGCGTTGGTTTTTCGCTACAAATTTTAGAATTATGGATATTACTATCATGAGTGAAGAAAATAATCCTTCACACACTGCACTAATTTACCCAATAGTTCACTTATAATTATATTTTTCTAAAATTAAATAAATTTTACCGATAAGGAAAATGCACAGTTTCTTTGTTGTGTTAGTATAGATGTGGTGTATCACGCTACACGCCGATACAATACATTATAGACATTTGTTTTGCTGGTATGTATACATTAACACATTAATACAATTTAGGTAACGTAATTAAGTTCATGTAATGTAAACACGCTCCTATACAAACCAGCTTTAAAAGATGTCGTCGATTTTTCTAACGGCAAATAGCCTGCCAATATGCCGCCAAAGGTGAAAGCACCGTGGTACTTTGAAATCGCCCAGATAACGGCCATGTTGCTGCGATATAATTACAACAATTACTGTTTTTTTGTTCTGTTCTTTGGCGTATCAGGACTGCTATTTATGGTACTGTATCTGTTATAGTCTATATTTGTCAACAGTTCCCACCTAATGAAGCAGCTGTAATTTTGTGATTGTATGACTTTCATAGACACCATTGCTAACCGCTAGATTGCGCGTGGGGCACTCAATAGGATAGATTGCCAATATGAGCTGTTAACCTTTCGAATCTCACCGTGGATCCAGATAGTACGTTATATTTAGACAAACATTGAACAAATCCATAAACATGTAATAGTATATCATTATCCAAACGAAATATAGTGTTCTATAAACAACGGGACATTTTTCAAGTGGCTTTTGTGTCATTGTTCTTTCTGTTTTCTCGGTATAAAAAACAGGAGAGTACGTCATTCGATTAGAAAGTGAGAAATGATCGAACTTGCTGGTTATTGGAAGTAAGACGCGCACTCTGCCACTTCCTGGCAATTAGTCGAGATCAGGCATAGGCAATGAAGTGTATTCTGCTTATTTACGATACGAACACATTGCCACAATGAAACTCTGTCGCTCATAGATTGTAGAGCTGATTATAGCTTGCGATGAAGCTACATCTGCAGATATCTTAATGCCGTGCACATTGTTCGGCTATCAAAACATGAACAATTTAAAGCGACATCATATCGAGATGAAAATTTCTAAAGAATGTAATTATGGTATAATTGTATTCCAAATCGCTTTGCCAGCTTAATATATTTGTATCTACAAAATTGATGTTGTCATCATATCCTTAATGTTCGCATCCAAAACGTAGCAGATTAGTGTTTAGAATATGAAAGTCGTGGAAGTCGTGATAGCGCAATTGTAGCTCGTTCGCTTCAGGGCCCGTTACGATTGTGCCCGTAGGTAAGGTATTTACATTCCACGTTGCCGCTTCTCTCTCCCTCGTGGCGATGGATTCCACAAGGAATGGGGTCTCGAGGGTGATTAATATAAGTTGTAAGAACATGTTTCGCATCGAGTATATATATACAACGAACAAGAAAGTGTGTACTTGGTTAGAGGGAACATTTTATACTTATATATAGAAGCAATAAATAGGCAAATTTGGTATCAAAATGTGCAAAATGTGTATTAGCTACACGATATTTTACTTTTAATTGGTATTTGATAATGATCAGAACACTGTTTTACGTGTGAATATAAGTATATAATTGTACCTCTAATCAAGTGTACACTCTTTTTCGTGTGAGTATAAATATGGGTAGGTTTTCAATTCTACAGTTGCCAGAGTTTACATTCAGGCGTAAACAGAGAAACAACCCGAACATACACATAGGCAAAGGGATTGATATCTACATGTATTTGTAAAGTAAGAACGATCAGAACATTCACATAGGCAGAAGGATTGATATCTATTTACATAGTAAGAACAACCCGAACATTCACATAGGCAGAAGGATTGATATCTATTTACATAGTAAGAACAACCCGAACATTCACATAGGCAGAAGGATTGATATCTATTTACATAGTAAGAACAACCCGAACATTCACATAGGCAGAAGGATTGATATCTATTTACATAGTAAGAACAACCCGAACATTCACATAGGCAGAAGGATTGATATCTATTTACATAGTAAGAACAACCCGAACATTCACATAGGCAGAAGGATTGATATCTATTTACATAGTAAGAACAACCCGAACATTCACATAGGCAGAAGGATTGATATCTATTTACATAGTAAGAACAACCCGAACATTCACATAGGCAAAGGGATTGATATCTATTTGTAAAGTAAGAACAACCCGAACATTCACATAGGCAAAGGGATTGATATCTATTTGTAAAGTAAGAACAACCCGAACATTCACATAGGCAAAGGGATTGATATCTATTTGTAAAGTAAGAACAACCCGAACATACACACAGGCAAAGGGATTGATATCTATTTGTAAAGTAAGAACAACCCGAACATTCACATAGGCAAAGGGATTGATATCTATTTGTAAAGTAAGAACAACCCGAACATTCACACAGGCAAAGGGATTGATATCTATTTGTAAAGTAAGAACAATTGCATCCAATGTTCAATATATATTCATGATCACGAGTTAGCTCTAGCTTGGAAAACCAGGGATCGTGCAATACACACCCTGTCTCAGACTAACTATAGCCTGGAAAACAAGTGATAGTACATAACCATCTGTATCCTTCCAGCGTCGTACATAGCAATATGTATCCTTCCAGCGTCGTACATAACCATCTGTATCCTTCCAGCGTCGTACATAACAATCTGTATCCTTCCAGCGTCGTACATAACAATATGTATCCTTCCAGCGTCGTACATAACAATATGTATCCTTCCAGCGTCGTACATAACCATCTGTATCCTTCCAGCGTCGTACATAACAATCTGTATCCTTCCAGAGTCGTATATAACAATATGTATCCTTCCAGCGTCGTACATAACAATCTGTATCCTTCCAGACCCGTCGTACATAACAATCTGTATCCTTCCAGCGTCGTACATAACTATCTGTATCCTTCCAGCGTCGTACATAACACTCACTGTATCCTTCCAGCGTCGTACATAACAATCTGTATCCATCCAGCGTCGTACATAACACTATGTATCCTTCCAGCGTCGTACATAACCATCTGTATCCTTCCAGCGTCGTACATAACACTATGTATCCTACCAGTGTTGTACATAACAATCTGTATCCTTCCAGCGTCGTACATAGCAATCTGTATCCGTCCAGCGTCGTACATAACAATATGTATTCTTCCAGCACCGTACATAACACTATGTATCCTTCCAGCGTCGTACATAACAATCTGTATCCTACCAGCGTCGTACATAACAATCTGTATCCTTCCAGCGTCGTACATAACAATCTGTATCCTTCCAGCGTCGTACATAACAATATGTATCCTTCCAGCGTCGTACATAACAATCTGTATCCTACCAGCGTCGTACATAACAATCTGTATCCTTCCAGCGTCATACATAACAATCTGTATCCTTCCAGCGTCATACATAACAATCTGTATCCTTCCAGCGTCGTACATAACCATATGTATCCTTCCAGCGTCTTACATAACACTCCCTGTATCCTTCCAGCGTCGTACATAACACTCTGTATCCTTCCAGCGTCGTACATAGCAATAGTTATCCTTCCAGCGTCATACATAACAATCTGTATCCTTCCAGCGTCGTACATAACAATATGTATCCTACCAGCGTCGTATATAACATTATGTATCCTACCAGCGTCGTACATAACAATCTGTATCCTTCTAACCTCGTACATGCCACTCCCCGTATCCTTCTAACCTCGTACATAACACATTTGTATTCGTCTAACGTCGTACATAACACTCCCTGTGTCCATCAAACGTCGTACATTCCACTCCCTGTTTTCGTCTAACGGTGTACATAACACTCCCTGTTTTCGTCTACGGTGTACATAACACCCCCTGTTTTCGTCTAACGGTGTACATAACACTCCCTGTTTTCGTCTAACGTCGTACATAACACTCCCTGTGTCCATTAAACGTCGTACATTCCACTCCCTGTTTTCGTCTAACGGTGTACATAACACTCCCTGTTTTCGTCTACGGTGTACATAACACCCCCTGTTTTCGTCTAACGGTGTACATAACACTCCCTGTATTCGTCTAACGGTGTACATAACACTCCCTGTATTCGTCTAACGGTGTACATAACACTCCCTGTATTCGTCTAACGGCATATTCATTGAAGTCACATGTATTTATTTACACTTGAACATAGCTATTGGTTCTGCACAAAGGAAGGTGACCGAATAATCAAACATCATGCTACACACAATCAGAAACTTGAAACGACAGGGAATACTATCTGTCGAAAACACGTCATATAATCAGAGGGCTGCTCAAAACGTTATATACCGAATGAGATAATAATGGAATAATGTATTACATAAACTTTGAGACATAGCTCTTTAGCAGAATTGGATTTGGTTTAAATATAGTTATATCTCAATAGCAGGCAGTTACACAATCCATACACCAATGCATATCCGCTTGACCAGTGTGTATTTACAATGAAAGTCGCTGAGCGTTTGCAATTGTTTTTTATAATTGGGGATAAATCTTGAAAGTGGAACAGAAAACAAGTTCATAATGAAGGGTGAAATAACAGGGAAAAGGTTAGAAACATAAATATCTGAACAAGCTATAATAGAGTGGGGAAGTTCGAGGGAGCGGGGTGGGGGTACACAGAAAAAGAAGGTGAAATATGGTGATATGGATAGTGTGTCTCGCATAGTTCAAAGAAACATGTATATATTACTGAGAATTGTTGATGTCAGATATGTAGCGTTTTGATGATCGTACAATGCTGGGTTACAAAAATGAGTGTAAATACGGATACATATATGTATGAGAACTAATATGAACAGTTAGCGGGGATGCCTTCCGCCTCCACACACATTAACCACGCCTAATGTAGTGCATACCCCAATGGAAACTATTAACCCTCGATGCATTCCTTAAATAGTCAGTACTCTGTTGTGTGACGTTCAAACTAGAATGGTGGAGACTAACTGCACTACATATACAACAAGACATGTCCGTGATAGATAGTTAGTCCAGCAGTTAGTTCAATAGGGACGTATTGGCACGTGGTATTGTAACAAATTGAATCCACAAATAACTGCCAAATGAAATCAATAGCATTGCGTTATTCCTTTCTTCTGTGCACGATCAGAAATTACAACACCATCGTGACGTCATATCTTTGTACTTGCAGTCTATTATTATTAATATTGGACTGCTGTCAAAAGGTCAGAGGATCATGTTAAATCATAGGCCAACCGGTACGAAATTAACAATTTTAATTAATAGGATCTTGTTATATACGTGTGCGTTTTAAGTAAGATATAAGCTTCTTACGGATCCAATATGTAAACTATTGGTACTGTCGTCGACGCTACGTGCCTCATACAGTCCAATAGTTTACATAGTGTATCGTTTTCGGCTTATATTCTATACATACAATTGACATATGAAGTTTTATCGGTACAGCTCAACACATGAATACACATAGTTATATACTAGAGGACATAGAAAACGCACACCTACATTATATACTAGAGGACATAGAAAACGCACACCTACATTATATACTAGAGGACATATAAAACGCACACCTACATAATATACTAGAGGACATAGAAAACGCACACCTACGTTATATACTAGAGGACATAGAAAACGCACACCTACATTATATACTAGAGGACATAGAAAACGCACACCTACATAATATACTAGAGGACATAGAAAACGCACACCTACATTATATACTAGCGGACATAGAAAACGCACACCTACATTATATACTAGAGGACATAGAAAACGCACACCTACATTATATACTAGAGGACATAGAAAACGCACACCTACATTATATACTAGAGGACATAGAAAACGCACACCTACATTATATACTAGAGGACATAGAAAACGCACACCTACATTATATACTAGAGGACATAGAAAAGCACACCTACATTATATACTAGAGGACATAGAAAACGCACACCTACATTATATACTAGAGGACATAGAAAACGCACACCTACATTATATACTAGAGGACATAGAAAACGCACACCTACATTATATACTAGATGACATAGAAAACGCACACCTACATTATATACTAGATGACATAAACAACGCACACCTACATTGTATGATTATTATTACATGAAAACGAAATACGAAGGATTCCATCACAGATATATCACATCTTTATAACAAAAACACAAACTGAACAACTGAAAATATTCCAAAATGTTTAAAACTATGTATTTATATAGTTATTGTTTTTCATGTAAAAACACACTTATTCGAAGTGTGTGTTTTCTATGTCCTCTAGTATCAATTAATAACATACCGCTCTGTAAGTAAAAAATGGTACTAAGCCAGGTATACAGTAGGCTGTATAATACATTTGAAAATTAAATCAAATGTATTTTTGTGACAGCTCGCTTGCATTGTAGATCCAACGTTATTGCCCGCTCGTGCACACAGCGGACGTTTCTACATTTCAATCGATATAAAATACAAATAATTTTATCTAGATCAGACAGAATTCCTGATCAAACAGTAATATAAATCGCAGAACATTCATCAACTGATGTTCAAGACCGATGTAGCACTCGAGACAGTGTGCAATAACAGAGGCACATGGCTTTCACTAGGACATATTGAATGATAGGGCGGAATTATATATGACACTCCCCGATTAAATCCAGTGAGCTATAAAATAGTTATTCCTGGGAGGGTGCTACCAATCTAGCAAGTTAATCGATGAATAGCATTTAATAAGTAAAATGTCATATACTGAGATCATGTTGTGTAACATTTTAATTTTAAATAATCATTAATTGCACTTTGTCTAAATAATATATGAATAATGCATGATAATTTACATTTGAAGACAGGATTGGGCAGAAAGCTAGCTAAATGGCGTGCTGTTGCTTTCTCATTGTACACGTTTTACAAACCTAGCGCATGGCAACGTTACATAAATACTATTACTATGGTAGAATGTGATAAATAAGGACGAAATATATTAATTGTCAAGGAAAAACAATGCAGTATAAGTATACCCATATTAAACAATCGAAAGTGTAAGATATTATTCAATACATTCCAGCAGGCATATGTATAATTATGGTTTCTTAGAAATATGCTATTAGTGTCGCGTGTGTGTATGTGTGTGCGCGCTTTCGTGCGTGCGTGCGTGCTTGTGTGTTGCTATACTGATCACTGTTATGAAGACGTTCTGCTCCAATATTAATGGTATGCTCAATCACACCACAATCACCAATAGGAGAGTCAAAACATACACGGCTGGACCAGAGGAGAGAGCACCACAGTGTGTGTTATTCTGGTGCTTAACACTTGATAATTGTCTGACATCAGTGATGTAATAGTTAGGTATGTGTGGTAAGTATGCTCAAGTGATGTTAATATCCGGCATTGTACCTGCATGCTGTGTTTAATATGGAAGAGCAAATTGACATCTCTTAGTTTATACAAATTTATTTTAGCTCGATTGCGAAACAAGTTATTTCAACTTATATAAATCACTCTCAAGACCTCATTCCTGGTGGAATCCATCGCCACGAGGGAGAGAAAAGAGGCAACGTGGAATTTAAATGCCTTGCCTAAGGGCACAATCGTAACGGCTCCAGTGGGGCTCGAACTCAGGACCTTTCGCACCTGAAGCGAACGTTCATCCACTGCGCTATCACGACTTCCACATCTCTTATTACTGAAGGAAATAATAAAGTATAATCAATGTGTACACGTCATTATACACCTGATTATACACGTGATAATAGGCTGACCGATGTCTGTAATTCTTCAGGGATATCGATGCTTGCTCCAACCAGCAGTTAACATGTATGATGAATTGTATCAAGAGTGTCCCCTCCGTTCATGGGTCTATCTATAAATACTAGTTTCTTAGTTGCAGTACAATTCGTGCTGCGTATGGCTGCAGTTTTAAGGATCCTACTTTTCTTGTTGAGTATAATTCAATGCCGCCATATCTAAGAACGGGTCAGATGAATGACATCTAAATAGTTTCCAGCGACATGATATTCGCATAGGAAGTCGTGATAGCGCCGTGGATGCGCGTTCGCTTCAGGTGCGAAAGGTCCGGAGTTCGAGTCCCGCTGGAGCCGTTACGATTGTGCCCTTAGGCAAGGCATTTAAATTCCACGTTGCCTCTTCTCTCTCTCTCGTGGCGATGGATTCCATCAGGAATGAGGTCTCGAGAGTGATTAATATAAGTTGAAATAACTTGTTTCGCAATCGAGCTAAACTAAATTTGTATAAACTATTCGCATTATGTTTCTTATTTTCCATGCCTACTTCGTGTACCCTGTTTGTGTTATCCTACGAAGATCATGTGAATTGTTTACGTTTATCCATACGTTTATTTATCGCCGCTACATATGAGCGACGCCTCCTGCAGAGATTAGTCATTTAGATTTTTGGAGGATAGTGTATATACAGACATCCCCATACCAGAGTATATTCTGGTTCTTTTACGTGCACGGTGTAAAGCACCGACACGAGATCTCAGTTTAAAGTCACATCTGAAAGACTGTTAATTTTATTAGGGTCAGATGGGGGATCGAACCTGCGATCCCTGGATTACCAGTACAACGTGTTAACAACTGGACTACAGATCTGTCTGTAAGGGATATTGACAGTATGGAAAGATTATATTAAGAATAGAACAGCAGCTAATATCATGACCAGCAACAGTCTCTGGTAATCTAGGGGCAAATGTGACGTTTCACCCCTTCAGGGGGTAAATATTACACATAGTGTCTCGTTCATGAATGCTCTTCAAATAATAATATAATAAATTAAATAATATAATAAACAAAATAATATTAACCACTGGACTACAGATCCGTCTGTTAAATTCATGTGGAATTAATACACCAGGATACTTGTAATGAAGAACTATGATAGCGCAGTTGTAGCGCGTTCGCTTCACGTGCGAAATGCCCGGAGTTCGAGTCTCGCTGGAGCCGTTACGATTGTGTCCTTAGGCAAGGCGTTTAAATTCCACCTTGCCTCTTCTCTCTCCTTCATGGCGAACGATTCAATCAGGAATGAGGTCTCGAGAGTGATTAATATACGTTTAAAGAACTTGTTTCGCAATCGAGCCAAAATAAATGTGTATAAACTAACTATAGCAAAGATGTTCGGGTCATCTGGAAACGAGGACATTGTGTGTTAGTATGTCACTTACGATATAATTTATATAAATGCAAATGTCCAATTAATATTCAAACAATAACATAGTTCACATGAATAACATAGGTCACATGAATAACATAGGTCACATGCATAACATAGGTCACATGGATAACATAGGTCACATGCATAACATAGGTCACATGAATAACATAGGTCACATGAATAACATAGGTCACATGAATAACATAGGTCACATGCATAACATAGTTCACATGGATAACATAGGTCACATGCATAACATAGGTCACATGAATAACATAGGTCACATGCATAACATAGTTCACATGAATAACATAGGTCACATGAATAACATAGGTCACATGAATAACATAGGTCACATGCATAACATAGTTCACATGGATAACATAGGTCACATGCATAACATAGGTCACATGAATAATATAGGTCACATGAATAACATAGGTCACGTGAATAACATAGGTCACATGAATAACATAGGTCACATGCATAACATAGTTCACATGGATAACATAGGTCACATGAATAAATTGGTACACATCCACGAATTCCACGGGCGTGCAGCCTATTCCTGATAGTCTGAGCCTAGATTCGAGGTGTCCTATTGAACACTCGAAGGATTTGGAGCAGACCTACACCTATTACGCCTGGCCGTCACCGCTATGTATTCATCATCACGTTGTGACGTTTTCTGTGTCTACAACATTTGAACTGTCCGATCTTTACCACGGGCGTGCAGCCTATTCCTGATAGTCTGAGCCTAGATTCGAGGTGTCCTATTGAGCACTCGAAGGATTTGGAGCAGACCTACACCTATTACGCCTGGCCGTCACCGCTATGTATCCATCATCACGTTGTGACGTTTTCTGTGTCTACAACATTTGAACTGTCCGATCTTTACCAATTCGATATTGATGGGTTTGCCAGACACGATACGCTGTTGAATACGGCAATTTACTGAATGTTAAACTGATATTCTATATTCAGTGGTAATGATGTATTGTTGGACACCATAATATATATATGGAACTGTACACACAAACACACCAAATAGGATTCCTAGACATACATATCAACATGAGACAATGAATTCTATTTTATTATGCTGCCTGTTTTGGATCTTGTGTTTCGTTTCTACAAGATTCAGTATTGGATTCATCTTATTCCGTCAGCGAAATGGTGAAACTCATATGAGCATAGTTTAATTCCATGTACGTATGTACATACCATTTATATAGTCTGCTTTGTCACGTGCTTTATTTGTTCAACATAATTATGATGCTCTCCCATTGTGGAGAACAAACATTAAGATATATCTGGTTGGCCAAGCTTAGGTCCAGCATTCTTTAGCAAGTTGGCAACGCTTCTTGGCGTGTCGTCCGGGTTCTATACAGAGCGATGCATTAGCCGTTTTCTCTCCCTTAACAACTACATCAGGAACAGTAGGTCCGTTGTTTCCTTTGCTCGTATGCATGTGTTGGCCAGGAGCTAGTGGTGATCATCGCCCACACGGTGTTGTTCATTTCATTATTCGCTCTTGGGTGAATCGTGCCTGACGGCTATCAGATAGCTCTCTATGTCGCAAGATGCGCTTTTCACCTATGCCACATCATCCAGTCTGTAGATATATATGACAGTCAGTCCGCTATTATGAACCCAGTTGTCGAGTGTGGAGATGTTTTGATCGGCGAATGCACTCGCGCACGCTGTTCAAGTTACATAACCTGTCCAACAGGGATGTCTCTCGTAACGTAGGTTTAACAACTGGTGGTAGTCCCGCCCCCAAGATGTAGCGTTTGCAATTGAGCTGTGTTCGTCACTATTCCCTAGACGTCGCTTAGTGTCCGAAACGAACATGGTATTTTGGTACGTTACATGTCTCGTTACTTTAGTGCTGTGACTGACCATGATATCTACAGGCGTTGTTGGAGCGGGATCTCTAGCCGATTTGCGTAGCACGGTGGTCTCATTCTCGATGGTCAAGTACAGGTTCCAACACTTTCATCATTTAATTTGACAACCCTGTTAACGTCATTGTTTCCATACACATAGAAGAGACAGTCGATTGCAGCAAAGTTTCCTCTGGCATGTTCATTCCTCATCCCGTGTGTTCACTGACATTCTCACCTTTCAAGAATATCTGACATGTGAACTTTCCGACAGGTCTATGATCATTTTTATAGTTGGGTTGTCCGCTATTTTTGATCGGGGTGAAGCACAACTGCAGTACCATGCCGTTATATAAGGCTGAGTTCTGGAGTCCAGCTAAAGCGAACATCCTTCTATCATCATTCCTGCCTGCCTCCACAATCATTAAGTCGGCAAGGCTTCATGGCGTGTCGTCTGGATCGTACGTATCCATCTCACCGCAACTCGGGAATATTGGATTCCCTATTAGCTCCTTTCTCTCCTTTAACAAAATACATCAAGAACAACGTCCACATGTCCGACGCCGGCCACAACGTATTAATAATGTTGTGTTTGCAATTGCTTTTCTGTGTTTGCTACTATTCCGAAGACGTCGCTTAGTGTTTGAAACGGGCATAGTATATACTTGGTACAATAACCCACCTTATCGATTACACCACGGATCCATTACGAGTTTCACGTTTTATGTTGAGATAAATATAAAGTCATCAGACATAAATACATACAAAAACGTATTTTCTATAGACAACATATGATGAAACTGATATAATTATTATATTCACGAAACAAAAACATTGACATTAATAATTAACACATTGACAAAGCATCAAGTTAGATAATCGACTCTAAATACATCATGTGATGGATCGCTATTGAGTAAATGAAGCGGCATATGTTCATCCTAATGATTATTGGTATACATTATTTATGTTTATTTAATAGTTACAGACGGATCTGTAGTCCAGTGGTAACACGCTGGACTGGTAATCCAGGGATCGCAGGTTCGATAGCCCGTCTGACCCTAATAAAATTAACAGTCTTTCAGATGGGACGTTACACCGAGGTCTCGTGTCGGTGCTTTACACCGTGCACGTAACAGAACTAGAGGAGACGCTGGAATGGGTCTTTGTCTGTATCATTGCACTATCCTCCAAAATCTAAAATGACTAATCTCTTCAGGGGGCGTCGCTCATATGGGCAACAGGTAGCGACGATAAATAAACGTAAAACACACACACACTTATTTAATAGTTTGTTCTGATTGATTTAGAATGACCTTGTGTTATATGTGAATATGTGTTAGAAATAGGAACCATATGTTTCATTTCTCAAATAATAAAATATATGTTCGGTTTTGTTCATTACACCATGGCAACTACAGTGCACCTGATTGAGTCACTGGCGTCTCAGTAATTATATTTTATTTATTAAATATCAAATTTTCTTGGCAACGTATATTAATCTTACCAGAAAATGAATTATGTAATTACACATCGATTGCAGTAATTCATCCAGGAATTTCAAATCCGTCTTAAGAGTATGGCATAATGGTGAATTGAGTCTGACCCCCCCCCCCTGCTCTTAGTGTTGCTCTTGTTCAGTTCCACTGCATGTGTGTGGTACCCATCTGTTGCATTTTGAGTCTAAATATATTTAAATTCGCTCTGTTTAATTTAGGCTGTCCGATTAGCGCAGTGGTTAGCGCTCTCGATTCTCACCAATGCAACCCGGGTGGGTACTGTTGTCGCCAGATCTCTGGGTTCTCATGTTTCCTCCCACACGAATGACCACATATACGCTTTCATCCACGCCAACGAGAGTGATTAATATAAGTTGTTAGAACTTGCTTCGCAATCGTGTAAAATAAATAAAGTTTAAACTAAACTCAATTCGCTCACTTGTTATTCCGAGCACCGCTTCCAGAAGAATACTTATATTAAATCACTTTGTGTCTTGGAGTACCCTGGGTTCCAGCCTGTCGATTATTCACTGTTTTACGTATGGCAAAATGATATTGTCAGAAACTGAATACCGTTCAATTGATGGTCTCGTTGTTAGAATATATATTTATATCACTTTCCCGGCACAATATATCAACGCCTGTTCTCAGGCTAGGCTTGGGGGATAGAGAGAGAAAACGAAGAAGCCCGGATTCTAGAAACAGCTCTGTCATATGTTGACCGACTTGTTCCTTCTACCAGGCATCCATAAATTCTGCTTACTTATTCCAAGGTCATGGGAGTAGATGCTACCCGGGATAACCAATATCGATGTTAATTGAGATGAAGAAACCTGACGCTGCACATGACAATCAAAGTTGATGTTTCCTGGAATCATGAAAGCTAATGTTACCCTGGATCATCAAGCTTAATGCTACCAGACATAATCAAAGATAATTACTCATCAGTTTAGTACAATTCATGACCGAAGACAGTAATCGTTCGAAGTCGATAATACGCAGGAACATATGAGTATACTGTACATTGCGTGTATGCACCAAAGCAAAATGGTGCATGCAGGAAATTGTCCTTCCGTGCGCAATAAGTATTGACGTAATTGCGAAACCTGTCGACAATAGCATCGGCAACTCGATGCCCTGTAAGTATGTACGTCAATAAATAAATCAAGAGAAGCACGTTAGTATAGTATTAGCGTGCTTGTTATGTAAATATTAACAAATGGCCTCCAATGTTCTCGACAACGAGAGCCATTAAGCACATATGCATTGAGATAATACTTTATGACATTTGGTCCATTGTATACAGTTTGATAATGTCATCACATATATGTATGTATGGGTAATACTGCCTGCACGGAGTCTTGTTGATTGAGCGAATAATGCTTAGAAATTGTAACTACTTCGAGAATACTTCTATTTTTAGATTTTCTATTTTTAGATTTTGTTTTGTCATTTCAAAGCCTGATCATTTACTTTGCTAGCGCAACACTAATATAATATTAACAGTACACATCACTTCAGTAATTGTGTTAGGTTCAATTTGGTTTATTGGAGAGGTCACTAGCTGTTAGTAAAACGTGTTGCCCAACATTTGCTTCTCGATTATTATTCTCACAGTGTCACACATACATATACCATGTTTATCTTTGTAATTGTATGGCATATAAAAAGCAATAAAATTTAATTAATCTTAAATAGTCCGCCTCCGTGGTCGAGTGGTTAAGGTCGCTGACTTGTATACCACTGTAACCTATCATCTCTGATGGTCACGGGTTCGAGCCCCGCTCAGACCGTGTCTCATTTATATGAAAAAGTTGGCAGTTTCTTACGGAGGTTGGTGCACCAAGTACTGGTTAACCGCTGGAGCCTGCCCAGGAAAGGTGTTGTTAGGTAAACTGCCCGTCGCTCAAATGGGAAACTGGTAGCGACGTTAAATAAATTTAAATTGAAACAAAATCTTAAATATAAAACATACACGCATGACATATGTCACAGTGGTCACTTTACAACAATCCTGGTGTAGGTTCATATATACTTTATTTCCTATTACAGTTGGCCTACGACATACAACTATACGTTTTAGGATAATATGAAAACAATACAACATATCACAGTACTCAATAAAACAATCTACGCGTTAGAGGCAATATAAGTAATACATATAATACATTTACAATGTCTTACAACAGCGTCTGTTGAATTTCTATTAATATATCAGAGTAATCTGAAATCTATATTAAACATTTATTTGTATGTCTATCTCGTAAGAGAACCCTGTCCTCTCTGCCAGGAAATGTATTCGAAATACCCATCAGTGAGAGGATTAGTCTTCAACAACCAACGCATGCAATTCGATCATACTATTATCCATTCATACACATAAAACAGACACAACGATTGGACAAAAAAAAAAATTTTAAAATATATAAAATAATTATGCAAAACAACTATAACTATAATATGTAATATGTGTTCAAGGACAATTTGTTCGAAATTGCATGGGTAACTTCGGCCATTTCCGTCGTTGACGTAATGAAATAAATACCGGATTAATGAAATAAATACGAACGTAACCGATGTTTGACGCATGCGCGATGCTAACGCATTTGTTTGACTTACGACACCTTAAGAACGTATGTTAAGACATATGGATAAATTACAAACTGTGAGACATGTATAAATACAACTGAAATAAAAGGCGTGTGGTAAATAACTAATAAATGTAACAAAGCCACATAAATTGTGTCCAACAATTATAAACAGCTGTTGACAATATTACAAAATATATTAAATATCCGTTTTAAACAATTTGATTTAAACAAAGTAAGTGAACTTGAAGTTTATATATGTAAGGACCGACAGTTCCAAACCATTTGTTCTGAGTATAAGGGATATCCTTAAACAGATCACAATTGGTGGTGGGTATATAAAAATAGATTTGAGTTAACAATGCATTAGTTTGTGCTTATTTTAATTAGGATGTAAATTGTTTAGACATTTTAAACATGAAACTTGCTTACCGATGAAATACTCGTCGGTCAAATAACTGGATGTCAACAACTTCAATGCTTCATA